>OZ014470.1:49497470-50697470 GCA_963965965.1 Trididemnum nubilum
TAGGATTTACAGCCTTAGCTGTCTAGATCCAAATTAACTTGGCTAGCCTAGGGCTATCGCGAATCTAACTTTGCCAACAACCTAGGCCTACTCTTTGGACTGATAAATAGGCGCTTAACCATACAAATGAACTATTTATATTATTTTTTAGCTAACTGCGATCGTAAAAATCAAATCAGTGAATTAGTTGGTTATCGTACTACAGCCTGCAAGCAAGCGCTGTTGCGCAACTGCTCGCGAAGGTTGCGAGCGGTCGCAACCTTTCGCGAGCTGTCGATGACGTCAAATTTTGGTTGCTTTGCGTCGCTTCGCGTTGCTTCGCGTCCAGTCTAAACGCACCCTTAGCGCCAATTTATCAGTCCAAAGAGTAGGCCTAGGTTGTTGGCAAAGTTAGATTCGCGATAGCCCTAGGCTAGCCAAGTTGATTTGGATCTAGACAGCTAAGGTTGTAAATCCTAGAGTGATTTTTCATAGCTATGCTGGATCTCAAAGCTTCATTATTATGAATACACCAAAGCAGTAGGCCTAGCCCCACGACATCTAGCTTTTAAAACAAAACTTTTTATTCTGTGCAGCATAGCAGAAGCTGTTGTATCAGTCCAGTGGTTCTTTTGGCTGAGCAGCTTTTGCTTTTTTGTCTTCAAGTAAACTTAAACTAACATGGTGTTGTTGTTTTTTTCAGAATATAAAATAACCCACCAACAGGCTAGTTTTGAATGTGTTGATAGTGTTTTTACCCATTGTTTGTTAGCTTGTTGTTTTAAAAGTAACCACAATTGAACAATTCCTTGAATACTGGAAAACTCGCAAAACTTTTTTCACTGTCTAGCCTACTTGACCAAGCCAACTTGGTGAATACAACTGTATTTGGAATTGGTTTCAAGCTACACTGCTACATACAAGAGCTAGATAGATACAAAAAATCGAAAAATTCCTATGAACTTTTGGATTGGCCTAATTAGTAGGCTAGTCACTTCTTTGAATAGCTACAAACATGGAATTTTTTCTTCTGAATGTCCTCTTAAAAGTCTTCTTGTTTCTGAAGCTTTGTGACCGTGATCAAGTTGAACTGGAAGGAATGGTTTTGGACTACCCCAAGTTTTATAATTATGAATATTGTAGTCTGGTAGTGATTTTTCACTCCAGTCCTAATTGATGAAAATAGAAATGTCAAGTGTTTTAAATATTCATTTACTGTGTCTTTGTGTAATATCTGAATTTAGTTGTTAGTGAATTTCAAAACATTTTTACCGTCTCTTAAAATTTTAACTGCTTTACATGGTGAATAAAGTGACAAAGTAAACTATTTTAAGTCTGAAGTTCAATCATTACAATTTCAGTCTGTTATTTAGATGAACTAGAAAGCCAATATATATCTAACCAGTAGAAAGTGAGTTCTGTTTTTTTGCTGAGGTTACTATTATTGGTAGAGAAGTACCCGCCAAGCAAGTTCATTAATATTGTTCCATTCTCATATAGTCACCACTAAACAAAAAACTTCATGCAGCATTTATTATAATAATAAATGGAATGGGGAAGAAGCGTCAGCTACATAAAAATGTGAGAACTAACAACACTTTTATTCAGATGCTTGAGTAACAATTTCCACATAAAATAATCTAAATGTTTTTTTTTATCAGAAACATAACCAAAAACTTGCTAAGAAGAGGGGGCTTGACCTTACAGTTATAAGTTTGTCTGTATCTTACAAACGGTGGTTTGGAGCGAAGCTCTTTGAGGTAAACGCGGCCGTCGCAACGTAGCATACTGGTACCGCAAGAAAATGCAAACCAATAAAATGCTCTCAAAAGCATTTAACTTCGCACTAAACATCGATACGCGCTCCGCTAGCGAGTAAAACACCAAACTTGGTCTTAGAATCTGACTTTTCCTCAAAGAAACTGCTGGTATTACTGTGCTAAATTTTTGTCCTTCGATGACAGTGTCAAATCATGCAAAAACCGCAATGTTTTTTTGCTTTCTCCAGCAAATCAACACAGCAATCCATTGCACAATAAGCAAAAAATCCACTACATAACTGATGACAAATACAGCTTTCAGTTTCACTCTTAGATAACATTGGGAGTCTTCATAAACAGCACTAAATAACAAATACAAACAACTGTTTAAGCTTACTACAGGTATCATAACATGCTTGCCTGAAAAAGATAAATTACATCAAAAAAACAACAAAGCTTATGCTTTAAATGTACCTGTAGACTAGCCTATTGGTCTACACTCTACAAAATAGATCTACCAGTACCATAATGCGCAGAGGTGGAGTCGAGGACACAAGGCTCGAGGCCAAGGCCAAGGCCAAGGACACAAAAAAAATCCGAGGCCAAGGCCAAGGACAGCCTTTCCGAGGACAGACACTCTCGAGGCCAAGGACAGGAATGCTCGAGGCCAAGGCCAAGGACCAAGGACACAAAGCGCAAGTGCTCTCCAAAAAAAAAAAAAAAAAGGTCTTCACAAAAATTTTTCAGGCGATCTCCATAAAAAAAAAAAAAAAAAAAAAAAAAGTCTTCACAAAAATTTTTCAAGCGATCTCCACGAAAAAACGCTTTCCAAAAAATTTTTCAACCGCTCCACAAAATTTTAACTTTCCAAAAAATAGTGCTGTCCTCGAGCCGAGGACAGGCCAATTTTCGAGGACTTGAGGCCTCGAGGCCAAGGCCAAGGCCAAGGACTTGACCTTCGAGGCCAAGGCCAAGGACTTCAAAATCTGTCCTCGAGGACGTCCTCGAGGCCAAGGACGTCCTCGAGGACTCCACCTCTGATAATGAGCATAGGTGGGCACGGTACTTTGCAAAAGTACCGCGGTACCGGTACTCGGTACTTTGATAAAATTAGTACCGCGGTACCGGTACTTTCAAATTAAAAGTACCGCGGTACTACCGCGGTACTTTTGCGGTACTTTTTTAAAAATTTAAAAGAAAAAAAATTGGACTGATGAACCTCGTTTACTGAATTGTAAATCATCACTTTTAGCAATTTGGTTCGTTTCCGCGACTAGTGCGAACTCCATAGACCTACAATTCGTTTTAGAAAAAGTTTGCCGTAGAATAGTAAGCAGTTGCAGTATTAGTATTACTCATAGGTGGGCACAAGTCCGTTAGTCGTTAATCCGTTAATACCGAAGCTAACTTTTTCATTTACTCGTTAATCCATTAAAAAGTTTTTTCATGTTAACGGACTAAATTAACTTCCGTTAAGTTCTATTAACTTCCGTTAAGGGTTTTATCGTTAATATCTTGCACCATTCATTCATCGCATTGGTACAAACCAATTTGCACTGGTAACACTTGTTGCGTATTAGCACAAGTTTTATTTCCAAAAATTTTTCGATCGCAGCTTCGTTGTGCATTTGAACTTATTTTTATCTTGGAATTAGATTAGACTGCAAAATGTAACTTCCAAAACACAAAAAGACCACCATAGCAATAAATATTTTCCTGCAATCAGCTCAGCAGCGTCAATACGTGTTCTAAAAGCGAGTGAATAAAACGAAATGAAAATTACACACAAAAGGTTAACGGATTAACGGACTTTATTAACTTCCATTAATTAAAGCTGAAAATAACGGATTAACGTTAACGGAGGTGTGAAGTTTGTTAACGGACTAGTGGTTAACGAAGCGAACGTTTTGCATTAATTTGCCCCCTATGGTATTACTACAATAGTGAGTACAAGTGATGAAATTGACTCGATAAAGTATCTAACTTGTACGGACTACGGTCACCGGGCTACTTATTGTTCTAGACTTAGAGTATCTTGTTCCCAATAATAACCAAACAGCAGTCATCTCTAAAGCATCACGTACGTAAGTTGACACTGAAGGATACTCTGACGATCATCAGCTCCCAATTATTGCACAAGTGACATTTACACAAAACTTAGAAATTGGGGGATAAATTGCACTTTTGGCAAAGTGTATTGTTTTGATTTGTTTTTTGTCGATTCGTTGCTGCAGTTACTTTTTGCATTTCTTATTTAAAGCTAGATGGGAGCTTACCAGTTGCCAGCCTAAAACAAACGACACATGTTAATGGTGACTTCCAAAAAATCCTTTTGTTTCCCCGTAATGAGAACAATTTCAAAATTACAGCATTTTTTGTTGCTGTTGTATAGCATATTTATTCTCTTGTCACAACACAGCGTTAGACGCTAATTATTGCACAATCCGCACACTTTCATTGTGATATTTACTTCGTGCCTGGAGGAATTTGCACCTGCTTAAGAGTTTCTAGTTTTCCAATGTCCAGTGAATTTCGATTTCTTACCACTGAATTTCTGGCTAGTTCGAAGCCACAAGCAGAGATAATCATCGTAAAGCGCTCAATCCAAGGACGCAACAACGTAACCAGTGTGTGGGTTGAACACAGATTATGCAGTTAGAGTTGTCACAAAAAAGCTTTAGCACTTTCGGCCATGCTTTTGGGGGACTCTCAAGAAGATTCTTTGTCTCTTCTGATTATAAAAAAATTAGCTTATTGGCTAAAGCCGTTAAAATACAGGGTGAGCCAAAAGTAGGTGGACAGTAAAAAAATTAAGTGTAACATAGTAATAGAAAACAGGTAAAATTAAAACAAATTTTAGTACTAAAATTGTAATTATATACCACAAATAACGTAGTTGTAACAAAGTTGAAATGAACAATTCAATTAAAGTAACTGAGGCATAAATCTATTCCATATGCCGTCCGCCTACTTTTGGCTCACCCTGTATATATTTTTTGTTATGTTCAATTTCGGGTGTTCTAGAAGAGGTGCAATCATAAAAATTGATTTCTTGGGGATTTATTTGTGCGGTTTCAGGGGAGGTGGCACCCAAAAATTTCCAGAGACAAAACCGTGTTTTTTCCTCGACAATTTTGCACAAAAATTAGATTGCGTTGTTTTGCCCTGTAGAACTTATCAGAAGAGCGTACAGTGTTTAGGAAGAAAAAAAACTCATCGCGGTCAAACCCAAAGTGGGGTTGGTACAGATGAAAGGATTTTTGAGATAATTTTTCTATATAAGTATTACCGGGTGAAATACTTTAGGCCGTATTATACACCATTTGTGAATGAGAACATCTTCTTCGCCAAACGTTCCAGGCGTATTTAAAGTCAAAAGCTAATATAAATGGATGCCGGCAGTAACGTGCAGTAAATTTTTCTTCAAGCATGCCCCTAACCAAAAATTTCCAATGGGGGGGGACGTTGCGGGGGTCTGGGGGCGGATCTCCCAACCACCGGAGGCAATTGGGGTCGGGGGCAAGGCCCCCAGCCACCGGAGGCATAGGGTGTAGGGGCGGATCTCCAGCTCTCGAAAAATTTTTATTTTTTTGGCAAAAATAACTTAATTTTAGGCCTATTTTGATAAAACTCAATGCTATTAATACGTGGCATAAAATTAGCAGTGCAAAAAATCATTATACCGTACTGGTTGCATAAATGGTTTATGTGGGAGGTAGCTATTGCTAGAATTTCAGTTCTCTTATTCACAAGTTGGTAAGTCATAAAATCTTATTTCGGTAGTTTAGTACACCTCGCAAGAAGTAATCTATTTTAGCTAAATTTTATAGTGAAAGATGTATGCATATATGGGGGCCAATCGAAGGAAGGTCGAGAAAAGTTGTTGAGCATTTTTCAAAAAGCGATCAAATTTGATTACCAATTTTCGGCTATTCTTTATAGTCTTTTTTCTGATTTATAAGTTTCATTTTTGACAAATTAGCTCCCTCCGCCCTTCAATAAACATTTCAAAATATGCTTGAAATAATTTTTTGAATCTATTCTAGAGCAAAAGACAGTATCAGAAGTGCTAACAACGTAGTATTTTTCTTATTCTGCATTTTGGTCGGCAGGCCAATGTATTCACTCCGCGCCCCCTGGCTACGTTATTGTATTCACACCTGATGTGATGAGTATTCATTGCGTAAGTCGTCTCTTACAATTTTTTCTTAGCGATTTTGCTTTTGTTTCGCCGGTGCATGAATACTGGTAATGCATTATTTTGCCATTGCAAGAAAACGTCAATTTTTCAAATCGACCTGCAAACTGCAAACGCTAAGTCCCTGCGGTGGTAGTAGCGAGTAAGACCAACAGTTAGTTAAACACTAAATTAAGAAAAAAGATTGGTTGTTTATCCAATTTATTTGCAAGCATTTTTACAACGTTTCAAGTTTTTAATGGTACGTTCTTAAAATCCGTACTAAAAAAAAACAAAAAAACTAAAGTACCGGTACGGTACCGCGGTACTTTGTTATTTTTGGCGGTGCCGGTACCACAAAAGTACCACCGGTACCAAAAAAGTACCGCGGTACTGCCCACCTATGATAATGAGACATGGATGGTGAAAGCGTTTAAGGATTTGTTAACTGAGTAAACACCTAAAGTGAACTTTGGCATCTGCTTCCGGCTTTTTGCGTTTCTGCATCAAAACCCAGAACTGTCATCGTCAAAACAGATTATGGCAAGTTTTCAGTGGAAGGATCTAAACAAATCATTGATAGCTAGTAAATAGGCTAAGTAGCCTACTACTACGTTTTTGAAGAAATGACTAGTCTTTTCATTTCCAAATTCGATCTACTGTACCGTACTTTGTTTTTCACATAGGCTACTCAGATTGTTTCATCACCTGAGCTATTAGTCTAGACTCTTCTTCACGATTATTGCGTGATAATATAATATAAACTCAATCTTCGTTTTACCCGTAATTTCAGCGCGCTATGACGAAACAGAACCTGTGATTACTATAATAGCGCTTCGATAATGAAGTACACAAAGCTTTCCGCTCATTGAATACATTTTAAAAGTAAGTTATTAAAATTAGCCTATGAAGCGATCAGTCGCGAAGATTAGCAACTACTCACGAAGACTCGCGAACGTTGGCAACCTTCGCGAGTGACGTAATCGACCACTCGCGAAGGTTGGCGAAGGTCGCCAACCTTCGCTTCGCGTTGCTTCGCGTCCAGTCTAAACGCACCTTAACTTGAAAATTTTTGGTGAAATAGTCTCTAACTAACTGTAATAACCAAAATAAAAATTTTCAAAAACGAGCGAAGTCGCAGGAATCGTTTTATTTTACCGCGCACGCTCCGTGCGTCAAATCACTTCGTAAAATATGACCCAAAGGCCAAAATTGCAAGCGCCTGAAGTCTGAACATGTTTTGGACTTGACCTATAAGTGAGTAAGGATTGGGTGGGGGGCTTTTGATGGGGCTGGGCAATCAATTCTTCAACTGGCTTTCATATCTTAACATTTTATCGGCAGCATTGCAGAATGGGTAAAGGCGTCGTTTTAATGACCACTTTGATCACATGATCAATATCAATATCATGGTTCAACCCCCACTTTGGTCATGTTGTTGTGTCCTTGGATAAGACGTTTTACAATGATTATCTCTGCTTGGTGGCTTCGAACCAGCAGCAAATTCAGGGGGCAAGAATTCAAAGAAATCCACAGAAACATTGGATTATTGGAAACTCCCAAACAGGTGTGGATACCTCCACAAAGGATAGGTATCCATGAAAGGAATGCAATGAAATACGGTAGTCAATGCAAATGAAACAAAGTACGGTAGTCAGTGTAATAAAAAGTGTGCAGATTTTCCAACAGTTAGTGTCTTGACGCTGTCAGGTGACAGGAGGATAAATATGCGCAACAAGTTCTGTCAAATAGCACCAAAAGGCAAAAAAGTAAAAATTTTATTCAAATGGCGTTAAAATGGCTACAGTATTTTTGTGAAAAATCATTAAGCAGCCGGGGGCTTCACCTTAATACCCTCATCACTGATCTGTCATGGCATCTGGCGGCTGAGAACTCTGCTCCCCAGACCCCCATCTCAGATCTGTGATATGTATGAGTTGCACAACTTTGTTCAACACTCTGCCTCATCTCTAGTAATTCAGAATTGAGACATTTTTAAAGAAAGTACCGTAATTCTGAATTTGACTTGTTAAAGCCCCCCTCACCTGCTACTGGCTTAATAACATCCTGGTTGCAGGTCTGAGGTTGCACTCCTCGTACATAGTAGGCTATATATATTGATTGATTGATGAGATAATAGCCTACTGCGGAATCGCTGATTAATAAACTGTTAGGCTACTACTCAGAACTTACTTTAGCCTGTAGGTTTTGAATTACATGTTTATTTGGTCGGTCAGTCTGTCAGTAGGTTAGGCTACTGACTTACTTACAGTTAGGCTACTGTTTAGCATTGCACTTCGAGCTCAAAATTTAACTACAGTACCTTCAGAGTTTCATACCTTAGCCAATTAGTAGGCCTACTAGAAGTAAGGTAGACTAGTGTTTTAAGCTGCCAATTTTATTCTTTATTGCTGCAATACTGTCAAATTCATTCCTAATTTATTGATTTGTCAGCTCTGAGCTAGCTTCAAGTTCAACTTTTTCTGCTGGTAGTAGACCTTATAACATTAATAGTGGTCTGTGGTAGGTTACCGGTACCATCAGGTCATGGGGGTACCTTTTGGTGTTGCTTTAGAAGCTTGGCTTCCTTTTCCAATTGTGGGAATTGTAAGTACTACATCTAACATACATAAAAAGACTGCATTAGGCTACTGTTGTGTTTTGTGGTGCTGAGTTGTACTGTAACTTGTAAGGTTGCCAGTGATTTTGTCACAAAGTAATTACATGACAGATGGCATTCTGAGCACACTGCACAGAATAGACCTATCTGCCAAATGTATTCAGTATTGTACTATTGCATTATCAAAATTAAAGTTTAAATTGTTCTACTATACCTGGTATACTTAGAGCTGTCTTGCCCTAACCTTCGCCTTTGGCAGAATCACTCTGACAAACTCACTTTGTGACAAGATTACTTGTAACGATATTGTAATAGAAGTGCTCGGTAGTAAATCTGAAATAATGCCAATTTCATCATATTTGAATCTTTTACCTCACATCAAGAAAAGGAGTAAAGTTTTGAAATCACCTGAATAAGTATGTTAAAAAATATTACTTGGCTATTATGGTTGCTTGATTTGGTTGATTATCACTAGACTTTAGAGTAACAACAGCATCCGGAATGCTCTGTGCTAGGCCAATGACCATTGCTTGGAAAGTATCTTTGAAAAAACAACTTATGTTTATTTTCCGAATAGTAAAAGAGAACTATTTGCAATCTTGTTTTTCTATTAGGTGGGAGTTTTATTAGCATTTCTGTACATTAATCATTTTCAAACTGCCTGCCATTTTCTTTCATCTCTCATCTGCGTATCATCTGTGGTTCTCTCTATGATGGTAGTCATTCTTATTCCTGTTGATGTATTCCTTGTTTCATCTACAAAGAATAATGGAACCCTAGTGGTGAGTTACCTTTTGGTGTGGCAAATATTATTGCGCATATTTCTATGATAGTAGATACTATTCATTTAGCCAATCTTTATCAGTAAATCAGCATTTTTGTTAGGCTCAAGCCTATTCATTGTAATATGTTTGCTATCTCCTATTGAGAAATTGATGGTTTCAGCAATGAACACGTATTATTGCTTTGCAGTCAATTTTGTCACTGAAAAGTTATAAATGAAAGTTAGCCCCAAATGTAGTGAAGCTCCTAAAAAGTGGATTCATATCAAACCATTGACGTTCAACAGCCTTCTTGATATTTTATTTGTGCATACTAATGAGGTTGTTTGGGGTCCACGACAACTGACCACTACAAACTGACCGCAAACCAAATGATGCCGATTAGCTGAGAAGAGCGATCATAGGCATATTTTACGATCCCCAGAGCCATCTTGCCCAAACCCTCACTTTGTGACAAAACCCGTGACCAAATCACTGTGACGAAACCGTTTCACAGTCAGTTTGTCGCAGTCAGTTGACCTGGTTTGGGTTGTTTGGACCTCATCAGTTCGGTTGTAAAGTAGTATTCTGACAAGTGATAATTGGATTGGCCACGTTTTTCTTTCATATAGCTATTCCACCTTCAGGCTTTGCCAGCAACTCAATGTAGTGAGTTGTTGAAACTGTGTAGTGAGTTGTTGAAACTTAAATTCAAACTAAGAGGATAAAATGTTCTTGTTTGCTTGCTTCAGGAGTTTGTTTTGGATTGAGGTGGTAAAATCGTTCCAATAAAAAAATCATTCAATGTGTTTACTTTAAAGCTTTCATTTTATGTGTACTTATTTTTAGAGCTGGGCTGATAACACTACTGTCATTGAAATGGAGCAAATCATTCTTTATGGATACTGCAGTAAGTCATTAAAAACAATCAATTATGTTTGTAAAAAGCTTGTGTATAGGTGTTAAACTTATCATGCTTAGAATAAATGCATTTGTTATGGTAAATCTTTCAGTTTCTTTATTGAAGCGAGCGAGTAGTGCTTTATATAGGCCTTTGCATTGTGCAAAAGCATACACTTAGAAACAAAATTGGGTAAATTTTGTTTGCAGCATGTTTTTAATTGAAACCCTTTAATTCAACAGAATATTGCTAAAGTATTAGTATTTTGAAGGGTTTTGTCCTTCAAGAAAATTTTGTATCTGTTACAAAGTGTTACATCTGGCAAATTCAGGTAGTTGCTGCATTGCCTAGTTCATAAATTTTTTGTGGTTCTTTTGGTTCAGAATTGCATAAATTTGGCATTAGTTTTTTTGTTTTTAGTTAGGAAAATAGTCTAGCCATTAAAACTTGATTCATCCTCTATTGTATTGAGATGTTAAAATCAAATTAAATCATTCAGCAATATGCAACAGTATTTATGATGAGTGGAGTTTGAATTCAATGGATTCAAAACAGTGCTCTACAGCATAGTAGGCCAGAGCGAATATCATATATAACACAGTACACGTCAAAAATTTAAAATACTACTGTCTATTTCACCTGTAATCAGGGTCATGATTTGAATGAGACTCCCCAGATGATCCCAATGACGGGTGAAACAGACCGTAGGGTTTTTAATTTTTGATGTGTTGTGTGTTTTGTATGTAGCAGTATTTAATTGAATACATCAGTTTCGCCGCTTTGTGAGACTGTTGTGTTAGCGATACTGATGACCGTCTTTATACAAAGACTTTAGTAAATTTTACCTGTGAGTACTGGTAACTACTAAGATAAAATATTTGATGAGTCTGAAGCCCAAGTGACTGGATAATGGACGGAAGCTATGAGTTGTTTCTACCACTGTGTTTATTTGATTATTTCAGCTGCTCAGAAATGAGAATTGTTAATGAGGACTAAAAATATGTTACGAAGTTTTATGGTCTTAAAGTTCTGATTTAATTAGTTTTTATTGTTTTGTGTCAGGTCTGTACATACTTGTGCTTGGGTTCATTTTCATCATTATTCCTTTCACATATTTCTATCATAGCAGTGATGATCAAGTGTCAGGCTGTTGCAAGCCAAAGGTTAGTTTAGGATATTGTCTGTAAAATAGCTGTGCAACTTAAGTTACTATTCACCAATGTTAAAAAATACTAGTAGCATCGTAAGGCTGCATTGGTTGGTTCTTCCAGAAAAAACACGATAATTTTCGAGATCTATGTTAACAGTAGCATCTGCTTGTAGCTTTAACTAATTTCGATCTTAAAGCAGCGGCTTACATACAAAAAGATTTTCATAGTGTTTTATATTTTTTATGTTTTTTTTAATAAAAACTACACCAATTTTAATTCAAAGTTTATAAACCTTAGAGGTTTCTAACTATACTACGACCTTTACCAGTGGTATCAGAATCTTAAATAGTTATACGACTGGGGTGAGAGGGCATAGGATCGCGTCAGTGAGCAGGGAGGCACCAGCTTTGGCACGTAAATCCGCATTTTCAATACCGGGGAGACCTGAGTGACCGGGTACCCATTGGAAGCTGAAGGTGGTGTTGTTGGAGAGAGAAGAGGCGAGGGACCAAACATTCCAGAGGGACTCAGGCAGGAGATAAGAGGGGGCTGATGAAAGGATGGAGAGGGCAGATTGGGAGTCGTTAGGAAAAAGACTGACTGGAATTTGCAGGTCATCAAATGGCTAGTACACCAATCGAGACCTTGCTTTAGAGCAAAGGTTTCAGCTGTGAAGCTGGAGGCAATTGGACCCGTGTAAAAGGACAGGGAATTGGATGTGTTGCATTTGGAGCATGTGACATACACTCCAGCACCAGTGGGACCAAAAAGGGAGGAGACAGATCCGTCAGTCCATACTTGGATATCAGAAGGGGGGAGGGAGGATAGCCTGGTTGAAGCAGACTGGAGTCGGGTTGTACTGTTGCCTGTTCAGTTGGGAATGAAGGGGGGAACAGTGAAGTGTGTTGCAGTCCATGGGGGAAAAGGGGGGCACATGCTCAGAGTCTCATGATCAGAACCACAAATTCATATGATCAGCACATGATCAGAACCACAAATTCGTCAGAACGGTCGACTTTTCCACCCACAATTGTTCAATTCTGTTGAGTTAGTTGTCTTTTGCTCCGTTTTCGGCTGGCAACTCTTGCATCGGAGATCAGACCATCACAGCGAATGTCGCAATGCCTTTTTTAACGCATGCGAGTACGTTTCTTAATTGTTCTGACGAATGGCAGTTCAAGATGCTTTTAGTTTCACGTTGTTTGGTATTTGCCCTTCGCCGCGGCCACATACTGGCATAGATGTTTACTCTGTTTCAAGTAAGTTATGAAAGAAGCAAACAGAGAGACGTAAATTTGCGAAAAATTCATTACTAAACGTTTCTAAAGCTAAATTCTACAATATTAGCCAAAATTCATACACCGTCTATCCAATAGGCATTATTGTACGGTATTGTAATTATTTGTACAAATGTAATTTCAATATAGTGATTAAATTTGTCTCAACATCGACCCAGAACTATCTAAATGGGCTATCAACAATAATTTTTATGTGATTTAGTGACATAATGTTTTTCAGGCTTGCCTTCTCATGTAAAATAATTTGTATTCAAAAAAATCCGCAATAATTTGTAATGATTAATCAAAAAAAAAAAAAAAATTTTATCGCAAAATATTCTGAATAAGCTATGGTGCGTGAGTTTTTGCCACACTCTGTAGGCACAGTAGATTATACACCGATAAGACACTTTCACATTGTTTTTACTTTTTAACATATTAATTTAGCAATGACAGTAAATGAGTATTTGAGCAAAGATGTTTTGAAATGATTCCGTTTAAATTCTGCGCGGCATGATTTTCAAATGTCGAAGTTTTGCTGTTGTTCTTTTTGATTAATTGGGTGGAATATAATAACAAAAAACTTGGAACAATTAATAATTCATGACTTCTTGAGAGAATAAGGGGTTAGAAGACCAGCGCTTGTGGCAGTGATGTGAAGGTAGTCGACCAGTTGTCATATGTCGATTGAATAGTTTGTTTATTTTGCTTGAATATTTTCAGAAATACTTGTACTTGAGTACTGTTAAAATGACTACTTTTTACTTAAGTAGTTTTTTGGTCAGTACTTTGTATTTTACTTCCAGTAGTTCTTTGTTAGTAACGAAAGTTTTACTTGATTACAATTGTCGAGGACTTTTTACACCAGTATATGTACCCCCAGGGGTACATTTTAACTTTTCAAGGGTACATTACAATCAGAACTTAAATTGTAGGTGGGACGCGTTGACACAAAATTGCGGACACTTTTTGTTTTCGGTCTTAAATTGAATTTGGGGTTAAAATTCATTCCAAATTGCGGAGAAGACCTTTTTTTGGTCTTCGAGCGAGGTTTTGGGTTTATAGAGCGAGTGTTTTATTACTGAAAAATATGAGAAAATTTTGGGGGTACGCGAGCGAATTTACAAATGGAGAAGGGGTACCCATGAACAGAAAGTTTGGGAAACCCTGTCTTACACTGTATTATACTGGTTTATATTTTGTATTTCATTGAAAGCGTTTTGTTTCAGGGCTTGATTCGAGGACTGAAGTTCACTGCTGCATCGATAGTACTGCTAACTATAGTAATTGTTGTTGGGTAAATATCTGTAGCACTTTTTCTTTCTCTTGCTACTTACCACTGCATTGCCATGCGGCCTGCTTTTTAACGAAGTGTACCCTTGTATTTTCAATCTATTGCTTTTTTCTCATTAACTCGAGTTAAATATGACACTTTGAAGATTCAACAGTGTCGTCTTTCTAGTGTAGTGGTTGAAGCACGCGCCTGACAATTACCGAGTTCGATTCGCGCTGCGTTCTTTTATTCTTTTAATCAGAACCTTGTATTAGAGTCAAAGTTCGGCAGCATTGCCAGCCTGAGAGATAGCAAATTGAAGTGCTAAACAAAAGGGTACACTTCGGAATGATTCATCCGACCAGTTGGTCTACCGTTAACGCATTCGTCTATAATCTAGAAGGTCTGAGATTCAGATCTCAATCACGTTGATTCGCAACGGCTCGCCATCGCTGCGACATTTCTTCAAAAGAAGCATTGTTGCCCTCAGGCGCAATATCGCGAAAGTGTCCCCGTCAACTCGTTGCACGGTTCGGCGTAATACAGCGAGAACAAAGGGAGATTTGGTTGCTTAAGTTGCAGAGGTAGTGGACGCTCAACAGGCGAAATTATATCTCATGATGTACTCTTACTTAATACGTGTTTTGTTAAGGCTCGTTTTCCTGTCCCTTGGATTGCCCCGTTTATTACTTTAAAACTGTAGGCTTACTGAATCAATTTTCACTTTTGTTCATATGATTATCTCAGAATACAGTAACAAGGATAATAGTTTGTAATTTATCGTTTGGACTGCGTTTATTTGCAGTCTAGACCATCTTTTATTTTTCTGCAAGTTATTTATCAGAAGTGCTATCGCTATTTAGAGTTATTGTACCTTTGGGAAATCTTCCAATACACTCTTCCACCATTTATAGACAGATGAATTATCTCAAAGAATACGATTGCATATCTAATTGTAAGTAGTCAGTGTTTGTTGCGTGATAATAATTGGTTGCGAATGACTGATATGAAAAAACTTTCATGGACAAGTAATTTTATTTCAATGTGAAAAATCATTGCCAATGTTATTGAAAGAATCGCATTTCGAACGTTTTGACCTTTAACTAGTTCCGTTTTCAACGTTTAGAAGTAAGAAAAGTTGTCTGTACGCCACAGAAAGTTTTTAGCATTTTTCTCCATTGCCCGCTATTACGTCGTAGTTGCGGAGGCAGGTTGGTAATTGATCATATACCCACGTCACTGCCTTGGTCAAAGCAATATTGACAATTTTCTTTTGTTGCAGATTTAGAAAACGGACTTGTTTTTGCAATTAACTGCTTGGGTTTGGTTGGAATGGTGTGTGCAATAATATACACGGTATGTAATGTTTTACAAACTGTAATTACAGACCATAAGAGTGTTGTGGGACTTCGCGCGCGCGTAGGACTTTTGTTTTTACTTGGCCATTTTGATAGATGAGCAGCGAAATTTATTGATTTGCTTATAACTACAAAACGGTAAAACATGGAAAGTTGAATTTTGGTTAAAGCATGATAATAATTAAAAGCATCATGTATGCCGATTTTGAGAAACGTAGGTCACGTGATCGTGATTTAGGAACTCCAGAACTCGAGAAAAAACTGATATTTTTGTCTCCAAAATTTATTAATTTGCTGAACGTGGAACGCTGAAATTTGAACACAACTTGGGTGCCGGTAGAAACTGTATGCGCACCAAGTTTGGGGACGCCCAGTCTCGTGATCGCGATTTCAGAGGCCGAAAATCGGCAAAAAGTGGACAATTTTAAGCTGGTATATCTCAGTAACTACAGATATTAATGAAAAAAACTTCGTGTTTTTTGAACATACTGCTTACGACCTTTGTCATGGTTAAATTCATTTATTCCGCCTTGGATAAAATTTTTCCTTAATTTTTTCTTTTTTTCTATCACTATCTACTTTTAAACCACTGTGAGCTGTTATAGATATCCAAAAAGTAATGTTATAGATTGTTATAGATGTTGTTATAGATATCCAAAAGTTATAGATATTGACAATGTTGTTATAGATGACCAAAAGTACTAGTGCCCGCCTGAAATTTGAAGTGCCACAATGGGGGATACTCCAAACGGGCCCTCCAAAATTCAAACTTTTTTATCTTTAAAGCTTTAAGGTAAGTAAATGTAGGGGAAAGATAAAATTTGACAAAATTTGGGGTATTAAAACGAGGGGGTACCCGTCAAACAAGGCCACCAAAATTTAAACTTTTTAATCTTTTAAGCTAGACACATGAAATTTTCAGGGTGGGCAAACATCAACAAACAATAAAATTTGACAAAATTTGTGAATACAAAAATGAGGAGTTCTCCCTCAAACGGGACTGGCAAAATTCAAACTTTTTAACCACTCCTGTTAGAGTGACAAAATTTTCAGAATAGGTAAATGTCTGTAAAAGATTTATCATAAGCCAAAATTTGGAAGTACCACAGTGGGAGTCATCCTCAAACGAGGGCGCTAAAATTTAAACTTTTTAATTGTTCAAGCTTGACGCATGAAATTTTCAAAAAAGACAAACGTGAAGTAAAGGTAAAATTTGACAAAACTTTGGGGTACCACAATGGGGAGGTCCTCCTTCAATGGCACACTGCCAAAAGTAATAGTTTTTATCCGCTTAAGTTAGACGCATGAAATTTTCAGGATAGGTAAATACAACAGAAAGTTATAATATGACAAAATTGGGGGGTACCAAAATGGATGTTCCTCGTTACGTCCTCAAACATTTAAACTTTTGAACCATTTAAGCTAGGCATAAGAAAGATTCAGAATAGAAAGGAGAGATAAAGTTATGACTAATTTCAGTTGCCACAATTGGGAAGTCCTCCTCAAATATGTCTTTCAAAATTTTTAACCACTCAAGCTTAAAGAAAAATGAAATTTTCAACATAGGCAAAAAGATAGCATGAAAAATTTTGAGGATGCCATACTATAGGGATCCTCCAATTACGTTGACACATCCCTCCATTAACTTCAAAATCTAAACAATTTAAATCTGTTGTATAGGTTAATATAAATCAAAGGATTAAAGGTAACAAAACTTGGAGGACCACATTGAGGAGACCATGTCAAATGGGCCCTGTAAGCTAATCGAATTCGAATTTTTCAGTGTGTAACTTTAGTATGCATTATGTTTTCCGGATTGTTATTTTTGTCTGAGAATTTACTCAATCGATCGTTTTATGCTGGAAGCGTTTTCTCTTCGCCGTCATTTTGATACTCTCATCTGTCAGCACGATTGTAAATGAACAATAATTTGTATCTTTGGCTGAACAAAGACATATAACCCATCGAAGTTCGAGCAGATAAGACGCATTAGTTGACGTCAAGAATAGCTTGTTAGCCGTCGATAATATTTTTGTGTTAATTTACTAGTATTCTATAGTTTTAAGTTCTTTACTAATTAATCCTGTTTAATTGTACAAAGTGGTTAAGGGAATTTAAAGCAAAATTTTGAAAGCCGTTAACCACAAACCTGATCAAGTTGGTGGAACATTATGAAATTCGAAAGCAGAGTATTTCAGATCTGACTATCAACAACCTCAAACACGCTTAACGCCATTGTAAAGTGCTTTAGTTCAGTGAAGTTAGATACTTTCGCGAAGTCCCGGTATATCGCTTGCGATGTCACATTCTAGTTATTGTCAGTACTAAGCGGATGAAAGTAGACAGTAATTTATTATTAAGCACCTATAAAATGTCCATTCAATTTTAGCAATCCAACATGGCTGTCTTGATATAAATAAATTGTTGTGCAAAAATTTGAGCATTACCATAGTGTCTTTTTAAATACTCAGAAATGCTCAAAAATATTTCAGAATTGTGATTTTAAGTGGTAAAATGGTGTAATGGTTAGTCGGTAGAAACGTAAACGCTAGCTGCGTCCAGCCATTCGTTTGCTCGGGAGTACAATATATTAATGCCTCGTCTAACTAAATTAGTCGTAAATTAGTGGGTCCACGACAACTGACCGTGGACAACGCCGATTGGCTGAAAAGGGCGATTCTAAATATATTTTTACTATCCCCAGAGCCATCTTGCCCAAACCCTCACTTTGTGACGAAATCACTGCGACGAAATCAGTGACCAAATCACCGTAACGAAATCGTCGCTTCGCGGTCAGTTTGTTCGCGGTCAGTTTGTCGCGGTCAGTTGACTTGGCTCGTAAATTAGTACAGGCTACTAGTGGCAATCTATCAGCACTGGTCCGTGTGCGGTGCCCAGCAAACCCACTCTTGTATTGAAAACGGTTATTTTTCTCCCTGTTTTTTCCTCACGTCGCTGGAATTCCATGTTACTACATTCAGTTCCACCGGCGAGCGGTAACGCGTTCGTCTCTGGTGCTGGAGGGCGGAGATTCAAATCTAGTGTCGGTCAAATAGAACATAGCGTTGAAAACGGCTCGCCACAGCTGCGTCATTTCTTCGAAAGGAGCTGTGTTGCACGGGCACAATGACGTGGAGTTGGGCCCCGCAAACTCGTTACACGCTTCGACAAAATTTAGCGAAAATAATAAAAGTTTTGATTTGACATTCACTTGCCCCGTAATTTTATCCACTTGTAAGAGTCGAGTAATTCCAACCATCCGCTGCTTTCACTAGTGGCTATTGCGTATAAAATTCGGTTTTATTCGATTTTGATTGCAGTCGTTTGGGATGTCTATTTTGCCTATAAATTTGATCAAAGGGAAACCGCGAGACGACCAACAACAAATACACATGGAGATTTCTATAAACGAACTTTTGGAAAAAATACAAAGCTTTTCAAACCAAGTAAATCATTAATTAGTCTATTTACATAGTCAATACTCATTGGCTTAGTAAAGCTATACATTTCACAGCCAGCTATCTTTTGAAAAAGCAGTAACGTTAGGACAGGACCCAGCTTTCATCTAAGTCTATAACCAAATAAATCATTAATACGTAGTGATGTAATATTGCGCAACGCTGTCATTTGGCTGGTAGAAACTTGCTCTGGAAGGCCTGTTTGCAGCTGTAACACGTCTACAGCGTACAAGTTTACAGAGGACTGCTGCTGATTTTGCAATGACAGGATGGGAGCACACTAACGTAGTTTATATGCAATGGCTTCCCAACAAATCTTTTGACAATGTTGAATATTTTTCAGTTGAGTTCTTAATTGTCACCACTGTGAGTTGTATTAGAGTGATCATCTGTAGTATAAGAGCCCAGCGTTTATGTTTTGCTTTGGTATATTCAACGTGTTCTCCTGTTAGTCGTTTTTGACAATGATTCAAGCTAAATTTTTTGCAGAGTTCATCGGACCAACCACTAGGAGCAACACAGAGAATGGAGTTGGATCGATATTCTCGGCAACTCTCGGAGTTGCAGTCACGTAGCGACACCATGCGGCAACAAAGCTATTCACCTTTAAAGAAATGTCGCTACATAACAAGACCTATCCAGGTATTATGTTCACTTGTTTTGTAACATTGCAGAATTATAACGCGATCATCAACTCACTGTCATTGACGTTTTTTAGTTCCGATGACAAATTACAAGCCACCGGGAACGTTTCGGACATAAATACAATAAATTTTAAAAGTGTGGTGGACTAAAAGTGCATGGGTTAGGAAAACTGGTGAAATCTCTTTTTAACGGTAGTAACGGTTTCCACTTGTCGTTTCAGGTAACCGCTGGTATCCTTCTGCTGTTTCTCTCTTTGTTCGTTGTCGCTGCCTTAATAATTTCCAAGTAAGTACTCAATGTGAATGCCAGTTATTTCAAAATTAAACCATCAGTAATTTTGGAGAATAAAAATTGGACATTAGAAACAGCTTTCCTAAGCGTTATTTATTATATTTGTTTTTTTTATCACAGTGACAAGGAATAATAAGTAATGCTTATAGTCATTAGTCAGCCATTACGCATGCATGCTGCTGAGTTAGGAAAAGAATCAATACAACGTCCCGTCGTTTCCGTCGAAATTTTGGGCAAAGAGCTAGCCCTTTTAAAATCGAATTAAGTTTTAAGGTTGAAGTTGCAGTTAGAAATGAAACACAATACAAATTTACGATGTTGGGTTCGTCAAAACTTTAAGTAAAACAAAAAAAAAATGAGAAAATGAGCTTCTTAATGTTAGCAACTGTGTTTTGGCAGCATCAACCGACTCCTGTCTTCTTACGGCGTTCATGCTGGGTATATGGCCAAGCAGACCGTTATCGTCAATCCCGTCGATTGGTTGTTACTGCTATCACATAAGGTAAGGTTAATCATCTGATCATCTAGTGGGTTTGAGTAATTTTAATTTGGGTTCGATTCCCATTCAGATCAAACCAAGGAGTAGTTCAGCCAATCAACTGATCCGAAATTCCGGGCGCAAATATCAATTTGTACCAGCCAGTTGGTCGAGCGGTAACGCGTTCGTCTCTGGAGCTGTAGGTCTGAGGTTCAAATCTAGACCAGTCAAATCGGACATAGTGTTGTCTACAGCTCGCCACTCCTGCGACATTTCTCCGAAAGGTCGTAGCTGTGCTGCCCGGGCGCAATGACACGGAGATGGGCCTCGCGAACTCGTTACATGCTTCGGCGTAATACACCGAGTATAATGAAAGGTTTAATGTGATTGATATCGATTTATGCTAATTTGCGATGAACTTGACTGACAAAAATCCTTGGATATTCTTGACTGGTTTTATAATCACGTAATTTTAGGTCTTCCCCCTTGATTACATTCTGTTGAGTATTTTGCTGTTTTACTTCACGCTGAGCTCGGTAGCAGGAATGCAGCATATGGGGATCTGGTTTCTCTGGATGCAGGTAAAGAGAGTTTGATCTGTAGCGGTGTGCTCAACTTAACCGATCGCGTTGTGGCGCCCATATTTTTTTCATCTATTGAAAGATTTCCATTTACGTGAAACGTGATTATGTACACTGGGTCACCAACCTTCATTTCTCCAGTATTTAAACGACCACGATGTAACTATAGAATAGTGCCTTTTTTTGCCTAAAGTTAGTCACGTCTTCATTATGATGAAGACGTTATCAACTCGAGCCCATATAAAACAAAAATTGGTAAAAGCCAACCCAGATGCCAAAGTTGGTGCACGTCCGGGTCGGAAGGTAGGTAGTATGTTAGAGCCCTGTGTGTATAATAAAGCGTTGTAGAAACACCCTGTAAACAACTGGATAACAAAGGTTTCGGTTTTTCTTCCAGCTGCATCGTCTACGAAGCGGTCGCACTACGACCCGGGCTCTTGTTTTTAGCTCATTTATACTGGCCGTGGTTACCATCTACTCCGGCATTTTCATTTACACGATTGCTCCTCAATATGTTACGTATGGAACTCAAACTTATTGGGTAAGTAATTAGAGTTTTTTTTTGTATTCAATATACAATAATAGGAAAAAAGGTAGTTGCTAATCAGCAGCATAGTAAAAACACCCTTTTTTGGAGACACGCAGCTTTTCAAAAGAAAGGTGCGACATACATAGGTCATTTATTAATAAAATGCTTATACTTGCTGCAACAATATTTATGAAATTTAACCCGGTATTTTGGTCTTAAAGATCAAAAAACCTCTAGCAAGTCTCTAGCTTTTGGCAACCTATCGAAAGCAAGATACTTGGGGTAAAGTTTAGATTACCTTTCATGCAGTGCTGCCAGCTAAATTTTATTTTCAAGAACTTTATCACACACGTATATTTATAACTTTTTGATACCTAGGTGACGCTTCTCATTTCATTTTACGTCGCTGTTTTAATCACCGTTCAAAGGTTTATTTTATGTAGCACTATCATGGATTAAACATGGTTTCCTGCTTATGAATAATGACAGAATTTTCTGAAGTTTGGATGAGCTTTATTGTTGAATGCATCGCCCTGCAGTTTTTATTAGAGCTTATGGATAATCCATAAACTCGCCTTACGTCAAGACTGAAGTTATGTACTGCATTGTTAAATCATGGGTAATCTACTTTTGCTTTGGAAACTGCATTGCTACAAGCAATATTAATTTTAATTACACTTTTTTCACCGAGTTGCCTTAGCCAGGAGACAACGAAGGGGCCTGTAGGTCTTCGAGTCAAGCTGCCACCTGCCCATCTGTCTACCACACACGGCGGAGGTTTCACGCCGTCCCTTTTAATATTGAACGTCAAGCAGGGAAGCTGTGATTACCAATTTTTATAATCTTTGGTTTGACCCGACCGGGAATCGAGTTCAGGTCTACCGTTTCAGTAGCCGAGGCTTTATTCTGAACCCCTTCGCAAATCTATCTTTGGCTCCTCTCTATCTATTCTCGATCTATGGTCCAGACCTTGGGGTGTGACCCGACTGTTGGGTCTCCGCGGAGTTCCTCCGCGCCCCCATCCCTCGGAAGGGGTCGGGTAGTACCACCACCACCAGGCTTGATCGGTTAATTTAATTAGGTTAATCGGTTAATTTAAAAATTATGATTGGTTGACATTTGCTTATTTCAAAATCCCAGTGGTAGGGCAATTTTTCGCGTTGGGTAATATTTGTTTTATGTAGTCGCCGTTCTGATGACTCTTTTCTAGGTTTCCGCGCTGGTAGCGTTTGGGCAAGAAGGTACAGTACATAATCGATGGTATTAAAATAACACTGCACGTATTTAGTTCAATTGCTTACATCACTTTATTAAGTATTACTTGTTTGCAGTCAAAGATTATTGAGCTTTCTGTTTGCCGAATTCATAAAAAAATACATCGACAAAAATTGAAAACCACTTATTTTTCTTATATTTTTGACTGTAAATTATTTCTAGCTTTCAACTTCCAACGGCGAACATCATGAACATTTCTGTTCCCTATTGGCCGAACCGAGTAAGAAATATTGCACATTATTTACGGTTGTAAAATATGTTTATATGCGTTGAGCTCATAATGTGTTTGAAGAAGAAAAAATTGGAATCAAACAAAGTGAAAATAAACTTCAATAGCACAACTTGCAAAAATGAGTGAATAATATCAGCTAAATGGTTTTGAAACCTAATACAAGAGTGTCATAACACCTTTAATTTTCTTTCAGCATATTATTTTTTCGTCAAGTTGGACTTAAACTTGACTCAAAACATGCTAGCAAATTTGAATGTTTACCGCTTTCGCGTTATTTTTTTTAACTCAACTCAACTCAGAATTTATTGCGTCCAACTCACTTACACTTAAATAATACAAATCACATATCGATTCGTGTATAAAATTAACAAGGGAAGGACAGGGATACTGCGAAGGGACCGTTAGGTCTTCGAGTCAAGCAGCCACCTTTAACCACAAGATAACTCTCTTGGCAATTAGTCGAATGTTTTCTTGATCATTGCCATACTCCAATTTACTCCATTGCTATAGTAAATGCTATATTGTATTAAAGAAAGTGTATGTTACCGGTACTTATATTTATTGTACGTTTCTGAAACTGCCCACTGAAGTACAATATCATGCCCACTAGGGTTGTTCAAAAAAACTTTTTTTTGTATTTTAACCATTAGCCCGCAAATTGTTAGGTTGGTGATAGAAACGTCACATACCAAATTTCAACTCATTCGGTTCGCTGGGAGAGGAGGGCATGCAATTTGAAGTTTTGAATTTTCGTCGAAAAATATAGATTTTTGCCTACTCTAGCATTAATTTTTTTCGGTCAAACTACCTGGTATCTTAGCGTTTTTTGATTTAATATTGTTCGAATTACATATTAGACCCAGTTTAAACCAGTTTGTAATGTTTGTTTCGTAAATATATTAACAAAAAAACTTCGTGTTTTTTCGCTATTTTGACTAAAATATGTTCAGGTGTTTATGCCACCTTCACTGTTTATTAACAGCAATACTGCCCAACAAACTACTGCATAAAATGAGAAAAAAACTTATTTCTACGTAGAAACTCATCTAACGTCCTTTTTCAGGTCCAGCCGATGACATACACCAAGTTATTGAAACTATGTTTGGTAAGTCCAACCCGTAAGCAATCTGATTATCATTACAATCACAACTGCTATAATGTGAGTGAACAACCAGCAGTTGATGAAGTTTCAAACATTAGTTTCTCGCGGTCCAGCATTTCTGTGTTGGTTGTTCTAATTCTTAACAAGAACAACTTCATGATCGTCCCATTTGTTGATTCTGGTTTTTTCAACGTACTGTAAAATAGTTGAAAGTTGGAATGATTCATTGCGAAATGTTTCGAGTCTCGGCTGACTGTTCTTAAGGTAATGATGCTGAAATTCTAATCTGGTTTGTTCCCGCCAATAGAGCTGACCAGATACATCTCGTCTATGTTTTTGATAAATCGACCAACCATCACGTATGCCTGTTACGTGTTGTTTTGGTTTAGGGCATTCATTCTCTTCTACCAATCAAGCTTGAGACGAGCTCAACAGACGGACAGACACAGACAGACACTTTTTATTGCTAACAGTAACAGTACACACACAAAAAGGAAAGGTTAAAAATAATTTCTGTCTGTTTGTAGAAGTTGGAGCTCGTGATATACAGGGTCGGTCATAAGTCGCACACCAAAGAATCACGTGGAGTGTGATGTAAAGCAATGTAGAATCTCTAAAAGAACAAGTATTTTGTGCGCTTTCCTAGGTATGAAGTACGTGTTCTTTTCTAGATTAGTGAAGCATTGCATGTAGGTATTAGTTAAGTTAGTTAGTTAATTTAAACTGTTTTAAATGCTTTGGTGTACGAGTTATGGTCCACCTTGTATTTAGCACATCATAGATAGAAGCATTAAAAACCCTACTGTTTCACTCTTACAACCTAGCAAAATCTTTAAAGGTTAACTCCTAAAACGATAACAGCTTAGGGTGAAACTGATTGAAGGGTTTTAAATGTTTTGTCTATGACATACTAAACAGTAAACATATGGTTTTACAATCCATGTAATCAGCCCAATAACCGACATCTTGTGGTCTTCTTGTTCAAACAATGCAGGATAACAGTGGTAGCAGTGCTTCTCAGATACGTGGCTATTAAGGATATTGTTCAGAACAATCTTCAGTAAAATTTTGCCCAACAGTTTATAATGTTCTGGATGCTAACATTCAAATCACAAATATTGCTGTAGTACCGCTAAATGCTCTGTTGGTACGTGGAAGGTCATAGAATTGTTTCAAGATCGTGCGAGCGTAGTTCGAGTTAGCATTTAATCAAACAATAGTTTCATTTTTGTGGAGAAACACTGTTACCCCTCATTCATATGGCGCTAGTTAGAACCAGAAAAAATCTAGTTAGAACTTCACTGGTGGCCAAGCTAATTTAGCTATTATATCACAAAACCAGTAACACTAAAATGACGCAAAAACTGGTGTTTTCTGAATTTTTGCGGAACCAAATTACTGTATATAATGGGTTAGATTAGATTGGTAGATAATTTAGCGTTAGGTGGTGAGACTTTGTAACTTTTCGCAATGAATCATTCCAACTTTCAACTATTTTACAGTACGTTGAAAAAAACAGAGTCAACAAATGGGATGATCAAGAAGTTGTTCTTGTTAAGAATTAGAACAACCAACACAGAAATGCTGGACCGCGAGAAACTAATGTTTGAAACTTCATCAACTGCTGGTTGTTCACTCACATTATAGCAGTTGTGATTGTAATGATAATCAGATTGCTTACGGGTTGGACTTACCAAACATAGTTTCAATAACTTGGTGTATGTCATCGGCTGGACTTGAAAAAGGACGTTAGATGAGCTTCTTCGTAGAAATGAGTTTTTTTCTCATTTTATGCAGTGGTTTGCAGGGCAGTATTGCTGTTACAGAGCAGTGAAGATGGCATAAGCATCTTAAAAGGGTAGTTTGACCGAAAAAATTAATGCTTAAGTGGGCAAAAAATCTATATTTTTCGACGAAAATTTCAAATTGCATGTCCTCCTCTCCCTGTGAACCAAATGAGTTGAAATTTGGTGAGTGGGGTTTCTATCACCAACCTAACAATTTGCGGGGGTAATGGGTTAAATTAGAAAAAAAGTGTTTTTTTTTTTAACAACCATAATGCCCACTCTCGGTCTACTACATAAAGAATATCGGAAAAATTTTAAAGCTATCGGATCCACGACAACTGACCGCCAACTAACCCTAATGCTGGCGGTCGGTTAACTCGGTGCGAAAACGATCTGGGTACCTGGTAGACCTACTGCAAACCTGTGTCGTAGTGTTTAACTGCTCCAATTCCGACTCTGTTACCAACTGCGTGATGTGTGTTGGTGACGGGCGTTTGAAGTGTGACCAGTAACGTCGTATTTGTTTAACGATTAACTAATGCATTTAGCGGATTGCCTGATGACGCGGCTGATGTCTTTCCAAACCAGGTTGTTCTACCGCATGTGGTTCTTTGGTGTGGCTTATTTTTGGTCCTCATGGCTTTTCGTACTGGTAAGAAATGTTTCAGCGCTTTGTGACTAGCGCATAGAATGTTAGTCAAAATTTCAGTTAAAATTTTGTCTTGACTATTAAATATACATTTTAAGTTTTTCCTGTTTGCCGAAAACTTGGAATATTTAACCAAAGTGCTGCTTGTTTGCTTCTTTCTTCATTGCACGCTTTTCTGTGAGGATTGCGGGGGCAGCAACACGAAATTAAGCCGCCATAATTCACGGTCTTCCATCATTTCGCTTGGGTGACGTCCCAAGCGATTCAATTTAAGATCCTCAATGTATTGGTCCATCCAGCTCTACGTCGTGCAACGGCTCTTTTCCCATTCGCTTTGGCAAGCAAAGCTTGTTTGGGCAGTCGTTCCTGAAGCATTCGTCTGCTGACATGGCCAAACCATCTAAGCTGAGATCTTTCAATTCGGAGAAGTAACGGCTCGTTGTTTAGAGATTTTTGAATCTCAGAGCTACGCACCTTGCAAAATAGTGTAACTCCTTGAATTCTTCGTAAAAACCCCATTTCGGACGCTTTCACTTGTGATCGCAATCTTTCGGTCCTTACCCAAAAATTAAGGCCGTAGGTGAGAATGGGGATAAAAACAGTTTTGAAAATTGAGAGCTTTGCCTTTTTTGACAATCTCGTTTCATGACAACCGAAAAGTGCAAAGCTCGCATTACTGCACTAGAATTGCCAATTCGAGTATCCAGCTCTTCGTCTTGCCTTTCGTCACTTTTGAATGTAATCCCAAGATTCTTGAACTTTTCTACCTGCTTCAGTGTCGCTCCATTCACTTGCAACGAGCACAGATCAGGGTTTCTTGAAAGATGAAGTACCTCGGTTTTAGCCGTGCTTATTTTCATTCCAGCGGTTGCTTTTTTACTCCAATAATAATTATTTCATTGCATCTCGCTTTATGCCGGCCCACAACCAGTAGCCGACCCCACCGGAAAATCTTTTCCGTGGGGCTATTCCGAAAACTTTTTTATCCATTTTGCAAAAAGAAGTCTAATGCAATAAGATCGTAAGGTATGTGGTTACAATAATATTGTGCAAACATGTCAATGTAAAGGTTTAAAATTTTTATCTGCTACAAACGAAGGAAATCACACTACCATTTGACGAAAAACAATCATTTACTACTATGTATTATTTTTTGAACCCTGAAGTTTATGTTTCAGATATTTTTGGTCAGTTGTGTTGTGTCAGTGATCAGGTCACGAAAAACAATTGCCCAAATTATGATGAGAAACATGAAAGAAATGGAAGAAATTCAGCAGCCTTTAATTGAAGTGTAAACTTCGTGTTGCAACTGTGCCAAGTCTTTGGATTCCGTTTCTCGCCAGAATTGGCAGGATCACAATAACTTAACATCAAGCACACAGAACAACACATTTGTCTTAAGTGTATTGAATGTCATTGTTCACAGCTGGTTTACTCTTTCCGGTTGACCAGCACTGAAATCAAAAATTTTAGTTGTTAAAAAATCGACATATTTCTACTTGTGTGGTTCTGTTATTTTGAGTGAAAATTTAATAGATGTTAAGTTTGTTTCGGTATTTTCGCATTAATCCCATTAGTTTGAACATGTGATAAATCATTTTCGAAAAAGTTAAAATTCGAAAAATGCACGTTGATTTACGCATGGAGTGTCCAGCCTGTAGTATTGTTACTCCAACCTTAACCCTAAATATAACTCAGTCTTAACCTACTATGCCTCTTTAGAACAACCGCTAAGACAGCAGCACTGTTCCCAAAATGAGTTATCAGTAAGTTTTTAAATTTTATTGATGAACATTTAGCTCACGATATTGACTTAAAATCACGACTCAATTTGTTGATAACGACTCCGTCATTTGTCTAATCATCTTTTAACAAGAACGTGTCTCCTCTCTAGATTTTCATATCGACGTTTGTTTTGTTCCGTTTAGTCTTTTTTGTTTCATTAGCTCTGTGTAGACTGTAAAACAGTATCTTGTCAAAGTTTGTAATTAAGTGTTATGTGTACTGATGGTGTTTGGTGTAGATGGCTTGATGTAGAATTGCATATCGTTGCCGTGGGAAAGTCAATTATTATCAAATGAGAATTGCTTTACAATTACCGAAGCTGAATGGAATTGGACATAAGAGCGGGCGCAATTTTGGCAAGATGGTTTGAGTTTAAATTGTCGGACAGCTTTGATATCAAAATTTATGAAATAAAGCAGTTCCTGGCATAATTTGAACTTGGGTGTTTGTACCGTTAAAATATAGGCCAATAAAAAAAATCAGTTTATAACGATGTTTCAATGTTGGTAATCCCTCTGTTTACCCAAATTTTTCGCGCTGATTACTCTGGCGTCATTTTTTTCTTTCTGTTTCTTGATTTCGTGTTTGTTTTTTGTCTCAAAACCGGTACCAGAAAAGTGAACGAAAATAGTAGAGTCTTTGTCTGGTCCATGCGCAAAAACCTAAAGGGTTGTGCAACGTGCGTGTCATTTTTTTTTTCTATTGCTGTGCACTGTAGTAAGTACAAAGTACTTTATCTCGATATTCACAAACTTGCAATTTTTGTCGTGCAAATTTTTAATTCAATATCGTGTAATTTCATTGCAATGTAATTAAACTTGATATTTTTTGCGAATTAACTTCAATTTAGTGATTCATAACGATTTCCGCCTGTTGACTCGGAAAATGCAATTTTACTTATGCTCTAGCGATTTTGCACTGCACCCAGACGCGTGACCAACATTTGGATAAGTGATTCAACAAATGCATGCATTGACTATCGCGTAAAATGAGGCACATAAAGTTAGTGCACATACTGTTAGGGTCTTTGAAAAATGGCGATTTAAAGACATTTGAATAACTTTCACTTTTTTTCAAAACTATTTGTAATAAAATTGCCGGGTTAGGCAGCTTTAACCACCACTTACATGTCAAGCTCGCCACGTTTAACAATTTGCGTCGTTTTTAATTTGTGAGATTTAGACTCTTCTCGGTCGCGCGCTCGATTAGTGGGGCAATGGGGTTGCTCAAAAAAACATTTTTTTTGAAAAGTGATGCTACATACGGCTTTTCTCGTTGTATTACCCAAAAAAATGATATTGACCAATTTTCACAAAAAAATTTTGATGTTTGGGGGTTGCGCAACTCGATTTTACTGCATGACGTTATTACAAAACAGTAAAATTTTTTTTTTTTCGCAAAACACTGGCAAGTGACAAACCAACAGACGCAGAATGATCCTCTGAGTTGTAATTTGTTGATTGCTTTGGTTTCTTAGCATTAGGTAAAAATTTAGTTCAAAATAAAAATCGATGACGTCATCGTTTTTAATTAAAATTGCATTTTTGCACGCTGCATTAAGTATTAAATGGAAAATGGTTTCCTGTTTGCTTCTTGTCTATACAAAATTGCTTCAGCACAAATAATATCAGTCATGTACAACTTTTGACAATACACTAATAGAGTGCTTAAATACTTGACAATAATCACCTGATTTTTGAGAGCACTTTTACATTTGATATTAGCATTTGAATTGTACTGAAAACGTAACTTATTTTACTGTTCAGTTTTATTGGATTGAGTAATTTACAAATGACTATCACAAGAAGTGCATTTTAAACTTTGTTGATTGGCAATCCTAAATATGATCTTAATACCAGCTGCTTACCGACCAATGGTGATGTCATGCATTACTTTTTTTCGCATTTTCAAAAATCTAAATGCCACAGCAAATGATGCTGTAAAGCGAATGATTAAAGCAGCAATTGAAATTTGGTTGAAATCGGGAATTCCTATTAAAAGTAGTTGGCTGCATTCAAAACAACTTCTGAAAAATTTTGAATCGTGGAAAAAATTTTGAAAATGGTAAAAAGCGCCTTTATAGCATCAAAAGAAACAAAAAGATTTTGGGAAAGTTTGAAAACATTACTTGATCTTGCTGCTAAAAATGCTGAGCAATAAATTTCTGGTGATCGTCTAAGAACCGAAAAAGCTAAAAAGGAAGACGTGGCTTATTCGCATTACCAAAAAAATGGTCGCAAAATGCAAAAGTCCACTTTGATTATAAATCAAGAGAAAAATGGCAAAGAAAACGTCGGAGTAGAAACTGAAAATCTCAAAATAATACAAGCCTTATCTAGCAAAACAGATGAGCCTACCGTTAACTCAATTTACTTGCAAGACTGCTCCTTTCATTCTGAATCTTAAACCTCAAAGGAAGAATTCAGCTCGTGTGTCAAGCAAACACTATTATGCTTCAAACTAAACCGTATCCGCGCAAATTCCACGAAAATTCAAAACCCTAACTCAAGTAGCTGACAGGGAAGGTTTGTCCACAAGTCATTACTTCTCCGTTGTTACTACCATGAGCATCAATAATGAATTTTTTCCACGATTCAAAAATTTTCAGAAGTTGCCTTGAATGCAGGCAACTTTGTTGTGGCATTTTGATTTTGCCTTGAATGCAGGCAACTTACTTTTCATAGTAATTCCCGATTTCAATCAAATTTCAGTTGCTGCTTTAATCGTTCGCTTTACAGCATCATTTGTGGCATTTTGATTTTTGAAAAAGCGAAAAAAGTAACGTATGGCATCACCGTTGCTCGATAAGCAGCTGGTGATAAGATCAGATTCAGAATTGCCAATCAACTAAATTTCTGCTGCGCTTCTAGTGATATTCTAATCATTCAATCCAATAAAGTTGAACTGTAAAATATTATCATTGTATCACCAAATAGTCTTGGCCAGGAGAGAGTGAAGGGACCTTTCTCTCTTTGAGTCCAGCTGCAATCTGTCTACCACACCAGCAGAGAAGCTGTGCATACCGATTTTTATAGTCTTTGGTTTGACCCAACTCGGAATCAAACACGAGTCTACCGCTTTAGTAACAGACGCTCTATCCGCTCGATCACTTGGTTAAATAGTTCATGTTTTCAGCACAATTCAAAGGCTAATATTAAATGTAAAAAAGTACTCACAAAAATTATGCGATTATTAACAAGTATTTAAGCACTCTATGATAAGTATATTGCTTAAAAAGACGTTACACAATTATACATGACTGATATTATTTGTGCTGAAGCGATTTTGTATAGACAAGAAGCAATAGGTAACAATTTTCCATTTAATACCTAATACAGCGTGCGTGCAATAAATGCAATTTTAACTAAAACGATGACGTCATCGATTTTTAATTTTGAACTAAATTTTAACCTAATGCTAAGAAAGCAAAACAATCAACAAATTACGACTCAGGGGGTCATTCTGCGTTTGTTGATATGTCACTTGTCAGTGTTTTACGAAAAAAAATTTTTTCACAGTTTTGTAAATAAAATAAAATCTTTCATTATTATACTCGCTGTATATCGCCGAAGTGTGTAGCGAGTTTGCGGGGCCCATTTCCGCGTCATCGCACCCGGGTAACACAGCTCCTTTCGAAGAAATGTCGCAGCGGTGGCAAACCTTTGGAAACACCGTGTTTGATTTGACCAGCCAGAGCTTTGAACCTCGGACCTCCCGATCGAGAGACTAACGTGTTACTGCTCGACCAACTATCACTATTTTTGTAATAATGTCATAAAGTAAAATCGAGTTGCGCAACCCCTAAACATCGAAATTTCATGTGAAAGTTGGTCAATATCATTTTTTGGGTAAAACAACGAGAAAAGCCGTTTGCAGCATCACTTTTCAAAAACGCTTTTTTCAACTGGGTATGTGGAAGCGGGTAGTTTTTTGTGGAACAGGAAGCGCTTTGATGAAAGAGGTTGGAAGCGAAAGTCTTGAAAAGGAGCTGGAAGAAATTTTTTCAAAATCAGGCGCTTCCGAATTTTTAAACTGGCTACAACCGTTGGGGTAAAATATAACAATAATAATATTATTTCCAGATACATAACAATGTGCGCAAAATTTCCATTTTATTCACTGCCATAATTTTTAACGTTGGTGCTGCTTTAAATTATCGTAATTAATAAAGAGCCATGACCACACCGTCTTTCGAGAGATCGTGGGTGTGATATTCCATCAATACTGCCATCGCATCGGAGTTCGAAGTTTTACTGTGGCCAGCAGTGGCCATGATGTGGTTATGGTTGGCTCTTTTTTAGTTTGCTGTCGCTGCATCACGTGCTGGCAAGTGGCACTGTCAAGTAAACCTCGTTGAGTCAGTGTGTCACCTGCAGTTTATGAAACCTTGTACTTCGCCAGTCGCAGCTGTTACAAACAGGGATGTGGAAGCGAAAGCACTTTGATGAGAGACTGGAAGCGGAAGTGAACTCGGAAGCGACTAATCCTATCCGGAGCTAGAAGCGGAAGCAAAAAAATTCCAAAGTGCAGAAGCGAACTAGAGCTGGAATAGGAAGCATTAAAAACTTGACTGCTTCTACGTCCATGTTTTCAACAATTCCAATGGGCAGGAATGCTAACTTTCGACTTTTAAACGGTTTCAATTTTGGCAAGCTTGAGAAGCTGTTTAGTTTTTCGGGAGTTCGGCAAAAACATTAATCAAAATCTATTTCGGGAAAAGCCACAGATAATTTGACTTGACATTTAGCTAAAGCCTAAACAGGGTATAAAAACTTTTTGGTCAATTTCGTGGTTTCAGTTCATATTCCGAGTAACTTTCCGAATTTGCATCCTTGCTGGCGTTATGACAAGCTTCGGAGCTAGCGATTTCACCGTGTTTTATTTCGTGAGAAACAATTAACGACAAAAATGCAAGCATTAGCATAACAAAAGCCATGTAAAATTATTGTAGAAGGACAATCATTTTCCTAGGCATTAATGTTCATATTTTTAGAGACGAAAAGTCCTACATTTTTTGTTCAAATTTGAGCTGGTTTTGAAGCATAATAATTGACCATCTAGTCTACAGCTTAACATGGCGTCAAAAATGCGTACCGGTGTTGAATTTTATTACTACAAAATTACAAAGTGAAGCTGAAAATTTTGGATCTAAACTGATAATGATCAAGGAAAATAGTTAATTATTTCCGTGTTTGTTCTGCAATTAATAGAATGAAAGGAGGGTTAAACGAAAACGCTGCGATCAGCCGAGTCAACTAGAGAACTAAAAACTCGAATTCAAGATAGATATATATACAGTAACCGTTTCTCGCTCGCTTCTTGGGCGATTTTTCTTGAAGAAAAAGTAAGTTCTTTTTCGTCTGCATTTTTATACGTCCATATCCGAACTACCCAACCACATTATTTGACAAGTTTTCCAAAAGAGGGGTAGGCCTACAACTCTACTTCGAAATATCGCTCTCATCGTTCATACACAAAGTTTTTATCAATATATAACAGTCTACTTAATGCGAATATGGACTTATAAAAATACGAACGAAAAATCGCATACTTTTCATGGAGAAGCAACAACATAAAAACGGATCCGCCTCCGCTAAACTGCATTTTCGTATTAACTTAAAATTCTTCACAAGGTTGCAGATTTTATATAATTAACAATACACTGGCTTTGATTTAACAAGTCTGTGAGTTCAATTCGATCCCGATTAAATTTTGAATCGATACGAGTGAGCACCGCTTCGATACCGTCAAGCTGCGCTAAAGCATCGGTGTGTACCGACAAAAACAAACTAAAATAAGCTTGTACAATTTCAAAGTTTCGTTTTGTGTCAATAGCCTTGTCAACAAAATCAAGAAATATTTCGAGCAAAGCTGTTGAGCCGCCGCCATCCGGTGAAAGCGCCTTGATTTCAGTGTCGATTTGCAGAAGTGACATTGATTTTAATTGAGTCAAAAACTGCTCGTAATTGCCGTTTGCATTCAGCAGCATTAAAGCAAAGTCAGAGAAATGTTGAACCGGAGTGATCTTAGCAACTTTGGACTCGTTTTCATCATTATCAACAGCAAACTGAGGTGTGAGAGAGGCGACTGTAGGAAGAAAAAATGGGGCGTTAGCTGGAGCCTTCGGTGGCTCTTTTGGTTTATTTCGCTTGCGTATAGTGTCCAACTGAAGGACGTTAGCCCATTTCGCGTACGGTAGGCTTGACAAAGTTATAAGTTGATGTGAAAGCTGATCTCGTTCAGTGAGTTTTGATGACGTTTCATACACCTCTTGAGCTTCAGCATCCACCTCCTCGCCTTCACCAGGAACAGCACTAGTTGGCAACTCGACAGTTTTTTCAGGGTGGTAATCCTGTGGGAGTGGAGCTAAGTTGACGTATCCGTACAGGGTGCGATTCGACCACAAGTAGATCCCAGCATCGTCAACATGTGCAGTGGCTAAAAAGTCAGACGCTGGTGAAAAAGCAAGGCTCACGACAGCCCAATCGACACTGAAGCAGTCGATTAGTGCAACCGAGGGAATGTCCCACGTTTTCACGCAACAATCCGTTCCAGCGGAAACGATCCACCTAGCGTCCTCGCTCCACACTAAGTCGTTTATTGTGTTCATATGTCCACTAAAATGACGAACTACGCGCCGTGTTTCAATGTCAATTACTTTGAAGGAAAAATCATCCGTTACAACCGCCATAAGTGATGACGACCTGTGAAGTCTGGCAAATGAAGGTTGGGCATCTAACGCCATTGTTTGGATGAGAACTTTTTGCTTAAACTTCCAAAATTTTACCAACCCCTCAGCCCCAACGGTTATAGTGAGCTGGTTTAACCCGTCCACGTTGATGAACTTCACATGAAACTGATGGGCTTTCTTTATTTCTAATGATTTGTCAACGTAAGAACCTCTATGGATCCCCGATTGAATGTTGTATAAATTCACAAACCCTTTATTATAACCAAGTAAACAAAAGTTTCCACATGCCGTACATGCAATGCTAGTGACGTAAAGCGTGACATCAGTGGACCTGCAATCACGCATGTCAACGTCTTCACTCCCGTACACAAACTTGTATGCTCCCATGCGATTTGACTGCAAGTTCCATGTGGTAGCCACAGGATGACGGTAATGAGCAGCAATGAGACCATCCCATTCCCCTTCTCTGGTTGTTTCGACAGCAAAGTCTGAAACCGGAGGCAGTTTTTCATTGTCAAATTTAAGGCCTCTTTTTCTGGCCCTCTTTCTATCCATGGTTGCTTGACCAAGATTTTTGGGAATTTTGTTCACACACGAAAAAACTTTTAAAGTTGAATCACTGCCGGAAGAAATGATCGACTCTTCATCGTAAAAACGAATTTTAGTCAACGATCCTTTGTGTCCAGCAATTTGATGCAGTAAAGTACCAACACCACTTCCTTTTTCAAACTGCCATATTTTTACTGAATTATCACCAGAATTAGTAACCAGAAGAGATTTGTTATCCATAAAAGAAGCATTTGCCACAGCTGCAGAATGGGCATGTTCAATCAAACCTTTCACTTTTTTATTCTCCAAGTCCCAAAGGTAAACGTGTCCCATCACATTGCCAGCGGCCATGATGGTTTCACCATCAGTTCGGAAACTAAGAGAAGTTATCTTTCCGCCTACCTGGTTAAATTGCATAATAACTACATCCGCTTTTAAATTCAGCAGCGCAATATCTCCTGCCTCATTGCCAATACCAACTACATCCAGGGCAGGGGCTTGTTCTAGAGTTGTAATCGGTGATTGTTTTAAACCTATGTATTCATAAATCATCTTGTTTTTTGATATGTTCCACAACTGCATTTTGCCTTGTTTGCTTGCAAATAGAATTTTATTGACATATGTAACGGGGTGTAGTGCAGCGGTGATCTCAAATGTTGAATTGCTAAAACCCAATGAAAGATAAAGACTTTCCGATTCTACATGCCAAATCATTACATTGCTTTCTCGGTCTACAGTTATTAGATGCTTATCAAAAGGCAATATTATATGAACTGGATATTTGTGCCCAGTAAATTTATGACGGATAAACTGAAACTGAGCCAAGACATACACCACATTTTGACAAGAGGTGTACAGATAAACATCATCAGCAGCAATACAGTCAATGTCCCCAGGATGCTGATTGCTCACAGCTTTTAAGGTTAATTTTGGGCATTGATAAGAATGAACAACTTTTCCCAGCACAGCATATATCATATATTCCTGACGTGGGCAATGAAAGTTCAGGACATGAGCCACCTCAGAAGATTGAAGACCAAGAGCACGAAATCCTTCAAAAATTTTACTGGCATAATTAGTCATATTTCTTTGCTGTAACACACAATTAATCTAGAAATATACAAAATAAAAACATTGTATCAAACAGGGCAAAACTTAATCACTACATGCTTGTGAAAGCATATTGATATGATTGTTATATAGTTATTATATTTCTGGAAATTAAAAGAGCATAAAAACTAACTGTTTCAAACCACAATTTACCAGAAAAAAAACAGTTTCGAACAACAATAAGTGACAAAATGGTGTTCATTACGACATAGAAGAAAATAAAATTATGCATGGATATTGCATAATAATATGCAAGGGGTAGCATGGCTGTTGCCTGTTTTTTAAGGGCAAAAAAATAATTTCAAATTTAGAATATTTTCTTTACATTAACATGATTGAACGAATGGACAGACTTTATACAAAAAAACAAGACTTTTTAGCAATATTTTTTCCCTTGATACCGGGATACTAAAGCTACCGTAAACTATAAATCAAAAATGATTGTAACGGTACAATAAAAGTTCCAAGAAGCAATCAATTTTGCTGTGTTGTACGCAAGGCTCGGCGTTCGACATCTAATAGCAGCTAGATACTAAATTTGATTGCCAGTTGACACCAAAACCGTCATAACCATTGTAGTTAGTATTACCTAACTTTGAGCACAACCAATCAAAAAATATCAACTGAGAAAAATTTAAAAACAAATTAATTCTAATTCTTAGAAACCTACATAAATAGTATTACCTGGCACCACACACAGATTAACCTTATGGATTTTTTGAGATCACCATTGCTACATTGAAGAGAAAAATCAGTCTCTTTATGTATAGGGAGCATTAAAAATGAGAATGATGCAGGAACAACACATGTAAAATGTCTATGTTTAGTAAAAAATACCACACTAATCTGCTAAATAAACAAATGATAATTAAATTTGGTCAATGATTAGGGAAAAGTCCGACAGCAACTGCAAATTGAAACCATTCTTAATCATGTTAAGTGTGCTGGGCATTGGGCAGGTTCTAATGAAATCCAAGCTCTTCTGTCACTTCCATAAAAAAGGAAAATAAACTTGAACCACTCAAAAAAATTAGTGCATGTTATTTTAATTCACTGGCAAAATTGATAGTTCAATATCGATAACTTTGCCCAACGAAAGAAGTCTGAAATGAAATCGGAAAAACAAAAGTTTGCAAACAAACTGATACCAATGACATTGCTGATTGAAACAATGCTAGTCCAATGCTCCTTCTAAAAAAGCATATTCATCCATTGTTTCAATTACAGCATCCATATCCTTTCTGTAAATTGTTTTACGTTTTTGTCCATGAGTAACTCGATGCATTTCTTTTGCAACAGTTTCAACAAAAAGTTCAGTTGCTTTGGCAATCAAAAACACTGATTCTTGGCTTGCAATCGTAACATCTTGGTCAGCTTTAATGAGAGTTCTTATTCGAGCTAATGGAAGTCGAGTAAGTCGCTCACTTTTTTCACTTTCAAATTGTTCATTAGTTTTTTCATTTCCAATTGGTGCATTGTCACTAGGCTTATCACTACTATTGACTATTTCAGTATCAGTACTGGTATTTAATATTTCATCACTGTTGTTATTACTATTCATTTCAGGACTTTTAGACCTATTTTCAAGATCAGACATTTCAGATTTTGAACAATCAATCAAACTGCAAGCAGATTTGTCCCTAAAAGCTAGTATGTCAAGTCCAACTTTACTTCTTGATGGTACAAAGTACAAAAGAGACTACATACAAAATTACAGATATTAGTATCTCTGATCTTTAATGTAAAAACTAAAAGAGTAGGCCTATCAGGTATACCGGTACGTTACTGTACAAGCTATGCAGAGTCAATCTTAGTCAGTAATATTGCTAATAAGGTTGGCAGAGCTGAGAGGCTGCAGTTACGCTATGTAAGAAAATCGCTATCTTAGCCCTAACCTCAACCATAAACCTAACCCAAACTCTAACCCTAACATTAATCCTAACTCAAACTAAAATTCTAAATAAAACACTAACAATAATTAAAAAAATAAAAGTAAATGAGCGCTTGCTCTTTGCTCTCTTATTCTCTTAAAGTTTATGGGCATTAAGTAACCAGGGTTGGAAAATCTTCTATTAATTGATACTACATTCTTTGCTTTTCTGTTATCGATTATCACAGACTCTCAGCTCTTTGCTTGTCATTTTTTTATGGATTAATATCACCTTTTCTATGCTTTTTGCTTAGGCTACATGTTATCAATTGGCAGAATTTTAATACTTTAGTTTTGTTGAGCCAGTCTAAGCTTACATCATTTTGTTTCTCTTATGCTATGGTATATTAGTTATTACTCTATATACGGTACCTCTATCCTGTGTTTCCTCTAACTTTATCACTAATTGGCGAGTGCCCAAATTTTCTTTAAACAATTGCGCCCAAAGCTCAAAAAAGACATTTCGGTGCTCTAAATTTCATACCAATGCAGTTTTAAAGTATACCCAATGTATTATTTCCACAAATTGGTCAAATTTTCTTAAGCTATGTTTACTAGGTATATTGCAAAAAATTACTTGCCCTTGCTCCTACAAATTGCCAATTTGCTGACTAAAGGCTAGCTGTTAGCTTTAAATAGCCTACCAGATACCCGTACAGGTAACAATTACCCAGGAATATTTATCCCACCGGTACCTACCTTAATGTTTTTTCTGGTTTAAACTGCCTCTTTAATTTTAACTACACTTTAATTTTAACCACAGTATTTTAATCCACATTTTTATTAACTCTGACCCAAATCTACTGAAAGACAAACTAAAATCTTTAATCTAAAATTAATTCGAAACCCTAACCTAACTAAAACAAAAAAAGGATTTGTTTGAAATGAATAGGCCTAATCTCCAAATTCAAGATTGGCTTTACTTAGGGTGGCATTTGACTTTGATGACCGTACAGTCACAGTACCGGTATATTGTAGTAACCACCGGTAGTATAGAGTATACAGGTCTACCGGCATGGTACAGGTACTGTGGTACGACTGTTTGATGTCCACAACTTTTGTATTTATCAAATAAGTGAACCTTAGCCAGTAAATAAAAAGTGCGTAATTAAGATTTCTCAATTTCGTTTTTGTCTCTTTAACTTTAAAATTTTGGTGTACGGTACCTAGGCTATATATATCCAAACAAAAAATCCAGCATTTTCACCATCTACGTCGTAACCTACTTAGTGCCACCAACAATTGCACGAGGACGCGGCGCATAACTGCATACGGTAAGTGCATAGAGCATTCCGTAAAACTTTTTACATGAGGCTTCGCAAAGGTGTTCATTAAAAAAAATCAACACCATTTTGTCATACAAGATATCACGGTTGTAATGAACAGGGCCGCAACTAGGGGGGGCAAAAGAAAGCGGCGCCCCCAAAGCAAAAATTTCGCCCCCCTAAACTGCCCAGCATGCCACCCAAACTCTACTTACCCTTGCGGCAGTTTCATGATGATGACATTTTTTATTGGAGATCAACGGAGAAGTCGGAGAAAAGTAGACCAATTTGGCGCGATAACTTTTTTTTTTTTTTGGAGAACAACAGAAAACGCAGAGAAGAGTAGACCAACCCAATAATTTTGCCCACCCCAAAAAAAAAACAAATTTTGCTCCCTTAGAACAGCGTTCTAGTTGCGGCACTGGTTATGAATACTTTTATAAGGTAATAGGCTACTATTCGTGATACGAGCTTCTGTGATTCAATAACCGATATTTATGACGAAATCGTGTTGAAAAGTTTCATCAACACCATTGCAAAACCTCATTCAAAAAGGTTGAGTAGGCTATTATTAATGCGGATATGCGTTGTCGGTGCACCCACGCGGCTACTTCAAATGTGATTTTTGAGTAACAATAATTTAATCTTAGACATAGACTCTTTATGATTTGATCATGGATTCTACAATAGAATCCATGATTGAATTGTGATAGTTGTTAGAATCATAAAAAAATAATCTGCCTTGTGCTCACCACGTGACAGAAGACCCGATTTCAGGGTAATCTTGGAGCATTTTTGTTTGATTGGTTTTTCGCAATTTTGTGTAGCGATAGCACGTTTTGCCGCTTCCATAAATTGCACCATTGTTTCTCAATTACAGCGCACCAATCAAATTTGCCCTTTCGTTTTATCACTGTGACGCTCTTGTCAACTTGACGTAACAGTGATATACAATGGCGGTTGGTATTTAACCTTGGAGCGAGCCGTCATTTACTCCCTTACTCAGACAGTCAGATAAACAAAACTCGTTTGCTGAGTTGGTTACGAATAAATGAGCGGTCAAAACTTATCGGTCTGTTCGACGTTTTGCTAAAATATACAGAGCTGCTAAACTGGTGACCCCGACGTTGAAACACAGCCGAGATAATTCAGAAAGCAACAATCAGAAGATCGAATACGAGGAATCGAAAGATCAGGTGAAGGTTACTGGGCTAGCCTTGCTAGACGAGGAGAGTACAACCGGCAAACCAGGCGATGGCTGCTTTCTTCAAGCACCCGACATGAAGTAGGCCGCTACCCAAAGCCAGGGGCGTATTTAGGGGGGGGCCATTGTGCCGTGGCCCCCCCCCTTTGGGTCGTCAGGATTGTAAAATTGCATCGAAAAGTAAGAAAAATTGAGGCATGCCCCCCCCCCTTTGCAAGTTGGGCATGAGGTTTGATGACATAAAGGGCATGTGTTGTGCGTTTCATCTTGGCTTTGGGCGAAAAATTGGACCGCATTTGAGTGAAGACCTTTTTTTTTGCTCTTCACCTAATTTTGGGCCAAAAATGGGACCAAATTTAAGTGAAGACCTTTATTTTTATTTTGCTCTTCACCTAATTTTGGGCCGAAAATCGGACGAAATATCAGTGGAACAATTTCTGATTCAGATCTTTGTTTTTCCCAAATTTACTGAAATTTCAGGCCCCCCCTTTTCAAAATCCTGCGTACGCTACTGCCCAAAGCGTATGCAACGCCTCTGGGAAGGGGGCGAATCCTTCCGCGTGTGGTATCAACCAACCGTACAGTCGATCGACGACAATTTTGGTAGCCCCCCATTACTGTCCCCAGACGATTTTGTTTTGAGATCAAGTAACACCATAACAGTCACGAGCGGGGTTATATAAAATTACCTAAATTCTGGGATGGGGACGCGGACCTTTTTTTTCAACCATTGAGACAATTTTTAGAGTTAAAGGGATTAATAGCGAGCAGTCAAAACTTGATAGCCTGTTAGCTGCACTAGACCTTCGGCTTTTTCGATATTTGGAACACGTGCTTCCAGATTTAGACGCTCAAAACGCGTACAGCAAAGCCAAAAGCGTTTTGCTACAGCATTTCGTGCCGTCCAGCGATGACAAGCTAGAGCGATTATTAAATGGGAGTAGATTGAGTGATAGGACGTCTCCGATTAGGCTACTGGCTGAAATGCGTTCGTTATTAGGCGAGAGTGGTTCACAGGATAGGCTTTTGCGTGAGTTGTTTTTAGATCCCCTGCCTACAGGCGTTCGTCGCATTATTGTCTCGCACCCAGTCGAGGATTTAGATCAGTTGGCTAAAATAGCAGATCGAGTCATGGAAGAGAACCGTAAATGTTCATCAGGTTTTGGTGATGGACCCGAGTATGATGATTACGCATCATCAGTTGGCACCTCTAATGTCAGTCTATCAACACTGCACGAGACTGTCACCTCACTTACACATTCTCTGCAGTCCATGCCACACACACAACATCACTTCCCAAACACTAGGGATAAGAATGCCATGAACACTTTTTTCCCCCAACGTTCATCAATTGAGAGAGACACCATTGCCACCTCGCTCTTCCACTTCTGTGAGACTCCGATTGTTTTCTCCTTCCCCATCGAGTTGTGGACATTCGCGTTCCTGGAGCCCACGAAGGCGGCCAGTTTGGGGTGATCGCCCGCTGCAATCGTCAACACCCGCACCTAGCCTAAATTAACGCCCTCGGAGACTAAATCCCCAATCATCGATCTGTCACATTCACCGAAAATACGGCGATCAAGCCAGACATTGCGCAGGCAACTGTAATTGGAGAGTTATCAACCGGAATGCATTTCACAACCCCAATAGTCCACACATCAGCATCATCACTGGGGAAACTCACCCATGGATCGTCCGTGACCCCAACACTAACAATACATTCATCATCGACACCGGAAGCAGGGATTCTATAATACCATGCCAGCGATCAGCAGATGATCCAAGAACTTCCGGCTATCTTTCTGCTGCCAACGGTAGTCAAATAGCCACATACGAGAGGATTACTCTGCGCGTGACTTTGGGATTGCCCGCTGAATTTTCTTGGGATTTTCTTAAGGCAGCTACTTCTCATGCCATCATTGGCTCGGACTTTTTGGAGCACTTCCAAATTTCGCTGAACCCACACAGACGCTTGATGACTCTTCCAGAGACGCATGAGAAGACAAGTACTCTTAAGTACAACCTCGAAGCAATTGCTGAGCTCGAGCTGCATCGACCGATTCCCACAGCTTAAATTGTATCTTCTTTGGAAAACTTATTCTCACAATACCCATCAGTTTTCGAAGTGGACAACTTTCATCGCCCCACAAGACACCAAACACTTCATCACATTCGGAAAGTAGGACCACCCGTTTTCTCCAAAGTTCGCCGCTTGAACCCTAAGAAACTTGACGTTTTAAAATCAGAGCTCCAAAAGTTACTCGATCTGGGAGTAATTGAACCAACTGAGTCTCCATATGTATCCCCAGTGCACTTGGTACCAAAGAAGAATCCCGGAGAATTTCGCATCTCCGGTGATTTTCGTTTGTTGAACGAGCAGACAATCGCCGACAAATACTCAATTCCTCTTTTGACAGATTTCATTGGGATGTTGGCTGGATCAATTGTCTTTACTACTCTGGACCTCTACAAGTCATATCATCAGATTCGAATTGCTACCGAAGACGTTCACAAGACCGCTATGATCACTCCTCTTGGAAATTACACTTTCAAACGTTTAGCTGTGGGTCTTAAGTCAGCTGGTAACACATTTTGCCGATTTATGCATGAAGTGCTAAGGGGGGTGCCCAATTGCTTCCTCGACATCGATGATATCATGATCTTTTCTGAGTCCGAGGAAGATCATTGGAAACATCTTTCAGAGGTTTTCAACCGTTTAGAGCATTTCGGCCTCATATTGAACAAGGACAAATGCGTTTTTGCTGTGAAGGAGGTGGATTTTTTGGGACACAGGGTTAACTCCCAAGGTGTACGTCCGTTGGAGACCAAAGTTTCCGCCATTCGTGACTTTCCCAAACCTAGGATAGTGAAGGACCTTCGCAAATTTCTTGGGGCCATCAACTTTTATCGCTCTTTCATACCCAACGCTGGTGGAATTTTGCAGCCACTGGATTCTCTTTTGAGCCCGGGAAAAGGGACCAAAAAGCATGTACAATGGAGCACGACTGCTGATGTAGCCTTCCACACTGCAAAGTCATCCCTTGCACAAGCTGCCAGCCTCGCCTTTCCCGACTCTGGAGCCAAGATTTCCCTTATGACAGACGCATCCGATGTAGCAGTAGGGGCTACTTTGCAACAGGAAATCGATGGTCATCAACAACCATTTGGATTTTTCTCTAAGTCTCTATCCCGTGCCCAAAGGAACTATTCCACATTCGATCGAGAACTACTCGCCATTTACCTTTCTCTCAAGCACTTTTGCTACTTTAAGGCCGCCCTTTCACTATTTACACAGACCATGCTCCACTCACTCACGCCATTTCCTCTCCTATTTAGGATGCGCCAGGACGACGCCTTCGCCAGCTCCAATTCATTTTGGAGTTCACTACAGACATTCAGCATGTAAAAGGCACAGATAATGTTGTCGCCGATCTTCTCAGTCGCCATACAGAAGTGAACGCTCTTTTCAAAGGACTTCAAGGAATAGATCTGGAACTTCTGGCCCGGGAGCAACTTCAGGACCCAAAAATGCTCGAGCTTCGCCGCTCTAACACAACATCGCTTCGCCTCAAAGAACACACCGTACCAGACTCCAACTCTCCTTTGCTACTTGACACCTCTCTGTCTGTAGGAGATAGCCGCATTCTTTTGCCAGACGTTACGTCATGCAGTGATTTTCGTCACGCTCTGTTTGATTGCTACGTAGATCCTTTGTCTACACCGCTATTAGAGCTATCTCTACACGTGGTTTTTAGCATCAGTGCTTACAGTGCTTTGCTTTACAGTGCTTTAGCTAGAGGGATGCAGACGAGTGAGAGGCAATATTAGTTAGGAGTGTATACTGTTAGTAGATGTTTTTATGCTTAGATTAGAATAGGCTTTGGTTTCAGTGGCGTTGTAAGTTATACTATTTTTGTAATGTGGGAGATATTACTTACCTTCAGGGGCTAGGTTAGGGTGGAGTTTATTGTTTGTTTTGGTTTTCAGAATGCCCACCTGCTAGCTCGTATCGTTTATTAGGTACATATGCGGCACATGTGTGCCTGTCAGTCAACTTTAGTAGTTAGGATTTAGGAAGCTGCATTATTTCAGTGATTTTGATTGCTATATATGTGTTCATTTCCAACTATTATTTGGTGGCTGGCTGATCACGTCGGCAGAGAAGCAGAATATTCAGATAGAATCGCTGAAGCTAGGGCGTGACCGAGGATTAGTCATTTCCGCAGTCTTCGAGCTTTCACTGTCCATCCCCAGAGTCATTGTACCATACAACCTTAGGAAACACGTTATCGACGCTGTACACTCTCTTTCTCACCTGGGAATAAGAGCTTCGAGACAACTGATCAGCGAACGGTTTGTCTGGGAAGGGATGCAAAAGGATATTGCTGAATTTACCAGAGTCTGTGTCCCTTGTCAACAGTCCAAGATCCACCGTCACAATTCTGCCCCAGTGTAATCGTTTCTACAACCAGACTCGCGATTTTCAGCAATACACTGTGAATTGGTGGGTCCCCTTCCCGAAAGCTGTGGCCATGCTTACTTACCATTGTAGACCGGTTTACGAGGCACCTCGAATGCATCCCTCTCCGCGAAATAACTGCCAAAGCGTGTGCGGACGCTTTTGTCCTCAACTGGGTGGCCCGCTTTGGTTGACCACAAATCATGACTTGTGATCTTGTGATAGGGGCGTCCAGTTCACCAGTCACCTTTGGGATGAGCTGTGCAAATTTCTTGGCTGCAAACTAGTCCACACCACAGCCTTCCATCCTGAGAGCAATGGGTTTTTGGAACGCCTGCATCGAACTTTGAAGGCCGCTCTCAAAGCTCAAGAAAACCCTCGCGATTGGTTTTCCAATTTGGGGTTTGTTCTTCTGGACATACGCTCCACTCCTAAATCTGACTTCGAGGTTTCCTCTGCTCAGCTTTGTTTGGGAACTTCTCTACGATTACCAGGGCAATTCTTTGAGCCCTCTTCCGAGACCCCTCGACCGAATATTGCGCTCAACTTTGCCAGTTTATGTCAACGCTAAGAGCTCCGCCCCCTCACCACCATGGCACACCATGTTCGTATGTCGAAAAAGCACTCCAGACCTGCATACACGTCTTTGCCAAGAACCACACCGCCCGCTCCTCGTTTGATCGACCTTACAGGGTGCTGAACAAAGGGGACAAATTTTTCACAGTTGATTTGTTCAATCGCAGAGATGTTGTTTCCATTGACCGACTGCGAGCTGCTTATCTTGTAACACCCGACAGTGAGCCCGAGACACAGCAGCCCGTTGAAGGACATTCTCATCCACTTCCAATACCTCTATCCCAGCCAGAAGCTTCTTTCCACTCTTACGATGAACAACCCAAGTCTATCTTGCGAACTCATCATGGACGTATAATTCACAAACCAAAACGGTACGTACACTTTATTCTTCCCACACACTAGGAGAGGGGTCCTCCCCTCCCCCGTGTCTCACCGGGGAAAGAATAGTGAGATCGTCCATTGCATAGCAGGGTGTGTCGTAAAAGGCGACTTCAAATTGCTCAGCCCTTCTTATGCTACCTTTTTTTTTTCACACCACGTCTACTGCATAAAATGCTAAAACTTCCAAACCAGGCGTGAGTGCATTTGGGTTTTCGGCTGCTCTCTATGATATGGAGCAATTTTTGGGGGAATTTCGATCATTTGCTTGCATGGAGTGACGATGTTCGCCTGGCCAGCTGCATCGCCGCCTGCAGATGTTTCAAAAATCACGTTTTGTTTCACAGCACGTACGCAAAGCGGTTGGAGCTCGAGATCCTAGTCGCATTTGCTTGTCTCTTCGGTAGCTCAGAAGGATTACACTTATCCACTTCAATAGACTGGTAAAGTTGCTAGGTAGCGCTATCTTAGCAACGGCCGTCGCTGGTTCTAAACAATCGCTGCATTATCGTAGTTACCAGTGTAATGAGAGTGTCGGATCGTGTGATCTATCGTGTCACTGCTTTTGTATTAAGCTGATGAACCAAAATCGGTTGATCGAGGGGACAATCATTATAAATCCAATCATGATGAAGCGTTTTTATATTCTGCTGGATCTTTAAGAGAAAAGGTACACGCTAATATGAAAGCTAGATCTGAGATCATGCAACACAAAGTATAACGGTAAGTTGGCAGGGTGCTTAATTCTGTGTCAAAGTAAAACTTGACTTATTTGTTTGGTTTTCATTTGGTACTCTACTAATGGCAATACTGTTCGCGGAAGTCTTAGCTCAATGTCAGAATCGGACAATAGGTTAGGGTTTTGAGAAAAAAAACTTAACTTTATTTTAAAGCCTAGTTGTAAACAGGTAAAGCAAATGTGTTTCTAAAACATGGGTCTTTTGATGTGGCCAAGAGTTGTGAAACCTTCATTTCAGAATAGCTATGGAATAATGTTTGATTCAAGTTCGATTGGCCTTTGTTTTTCAACAAAATTGTTGATATTTCTATACAATAGCCTACACAACCATCACCCAATGGCTATTGAGAGAAATTATTTGACTTGAGTGCTTTAAAATCTATTAAACAGGTTTATTTTTAATTCTGCTGTATAGGTGGCTAGACTAGTGTATAGGTGGATACCAGCTAGACTAGACTAGGCCTAGTAGTGAATCAACATAGAGCAGAGTTGTTGAATCAGTCAAGCTTGATATTGATCTCCAATTCTTTACGTTCTAGGCAATAAACTTATGACACCAATAGTATGCTACACCTAATTATGTTAAGTGTTATTGGATGTTAATACTTTAGCTTAGCTTGGTTCACTTTAGGCTTCAAATATGATTGAGTGGTAGGCTATTCAACAAAGTTGAAGCTTAATTGACATAAACTATTACCAACATTGATATACCAGTATTTCTAAAACTTCCATTTATTTTTTGCAGAAGAGCTGACAGAGAGCCAAACTTGAACTCCTGAGTGTGCAGTTGCCATTTTAAAGAGAAAAAAAATGAAAATGATCCAACAATATTCAAAAGAAATGTTGACAAATTTTTCCCTGTGGAAAATGCAGCAAAAAAGCTCAAACTAAGGGTTATCAATACTTCAGAGGCATGCCTTGTACCAAAAATTGACGATGACAAGTTGAACAATTTTTCATTACATCTTGCTGAATCAGCATTAATGGATCGTTGAATTATTTCTTCAGAAAGTGTGGACAAGTAGAAAAAATCTGATGTTGCTACTTGTACCAGTAATAGATTTTATTCATTTAAAAACTTAAATGAAGGAACTATACGAGTAGAAACTGGTATTCCCATAAAATAAATTTGTTCATTAATAGTAGATTATGCAAGAAGATTTGAAGATGACATATCATATTTTTGTGGTTGGAGGGTGGAAAGCATAGAATTTGTGGATCAGATTCTTATCATATTAATGAAATAAGGCAAAATTATCCCAATTTGCATCTTGCAAAGCAAAGTTGTTTTCTTACAGCAAAACTACTATTGCAAACTTAATTTTGACTTCAATTCGTGAGTTACATAACTTGTTGTTTGATGATCTTACTTCAAATGTGCCTTCAAGATTTAAAAATAATGCATCTGCTCCAGGTGCATATTTGCTGATTTTCCAAATTGCTGCATTATATTGGATTGTACAGATATAGAACTGGTCACACCAAAAAGAATGGATTTGCTGCAATTTACCTATTCCATCTTCAGATCTATGAACTCGTTTAAGGCCCTTGTTGGTGTCGCTTGTAATGGTGTCATCATTTTTATCAGTAAGCTGTATTTTGGGTCCACATCCGACAAAGTAATACTTCAAAAGTGTGAGATTTTTAGTCATTTTGTTGCAGTTAATCTCATAGTTGCAGATAAAGGATTCTTAATTCAAAACATTGTACCAGCAGGAGTAAGTGTCAACATTTCGATGTTTCTTGAACGTAGCAAGTTCACTTAAAATGAAATTGTTGAAACAAAAAGCATTGCTAAATTTTGAATTCATGTGGAACGAGCCAATGCTCGGCTTAAAAGCTTTTAGCTTTAATTCCATAATGGCTTTGGAGTTATGTTTTAGTTAGTGGCTGCTTTAATTAACTTACAATTTCCTCTGATCAAAGAGTCATGTGATGATGATTCTTATGAGTGATGCAAGGGTATTTTAACTCTGTTTTGCTAGTACTGTAGTTTGGATTACTATTTAGTGTTGCTGTACAGTGTGTATCATGTTTATCGGTGAATTCTGAAAGTGTTAAGCCAATTGCTTTTCAGGGTGTGTATGTTGACTAGAATTAGTTTTATTCCTGTCTATTGCAAAGAAAGCAACTTTTGGTTTAGTATTATTTTGTAAATGCTAGTAGTTTTGATCCATTTAGAAGGTAATGATTATAACCAGTTTTACTATGTATAAATTTTTTGCTTGCTTAAGTATTTTTCACCTTTGTTGGTTAGGTTATGTAATATTTAGTAAACCTCTCTGCATAGTTTGTACGAGTATTGTGGATCTATGCAGCATAGCCTATGTCATATATTTCAAAAGTTTTTGTCACGAGGTTAATATACTTATACCTCTGCTGACTGAAACCAAAAACCTTGTCTTGTGCGTGTTTTTAAAAGTTAGATTTAATTTTGATTACCTCAGGGATCAAACTTATCATAAATACATTTGACTGCCAAACGTCACCAACATCACTTCAAAGTGTTTATGCTAAACCATTTTTGCAATATGACAGCTTTTTTAATATTGTTATGTTATCTACTGAGACTTTCTATGTGTATTGCATTTGTTATCTTTCTATTGGCCACGTCAACTGTTAGACTCTCCACAATTTACTTTTCCACAATAAAATTGCTTGTACTGTTAAAAACGTGTATTTGAGCAGGCTATCGATATAGCAAAACTTATCACGGGTATAACCAACACAACAGATTTATAATAGCAAATTAAAACAATAGAAAATAAAGAAACATGTTATTATTTTTTATAAATATTGTATTACAATATTGTGATAGGTCAGGTTTTTTACTTGCCAAAGCAACAAAGCAAGTTAACTGATCATGGAAATTACTGTTATAGAAATTATCTGAACCCTTAAGTTAATTACTTTCATGTGACAGTTCACAACATACAGTGGTACGTTACAGTATCATATGTCATCGAGAACCCCCCTATTAATAATTAGGCATTAGGCAATTTAAAGATCAAATAAATACATAAAAAATACAAGCAGTGACAATATTCTTCATAGAGATTGGCAAGAAATCAATTACAAATGTATTAAAAAATCAATCTAAAAACCTAAACAGACTTGGCAGTTTTTACTTTGCAATAATTTTATTAAATCGAGCACATAAACTGATTGTATAGTTTCACAGAAAAAATGGTGTTCATCAGTAAGATTCATCTATCAAGATTTCCACCGTTAAAGGTTGAGGGGGTTTCTTATGTCACCACTCATGTACCTGAAAATAATATGCCAAACATTAGTATAGGTAGCTTAGTGGAAAACCCTATAAACTAGGGTTATCCAGATCATAAAATGAGAAAACTTTTGATAGTGGTTGTTGTATATTTCCAGCCGCTTCCATTTTTGTTGTAATGTGCCAAGTCTGTTTCACGATAGAGTGTGTTATTACGTCACAATCTGTCTTAAGCCGCATCAACGATCTGTAATTTTAAGCGACAGTCAAGTGTGTTACAAGCTAAGTATCAGTGCTGCAATGGTTAACTGTTTTATACTGTTTTTTAGCTGTTAAGTTGAGTATAATAATGTAATTGGTTTGAGTTAAGTTTTCTGAGTTAAGTGCTTCAAGTTCGAGTTCATTAACGTCGGAGAAATTATTGGTATGTACTTGTGTTTCTTATATTTTTGTCGCTAGCCTTACAGTAGCCTAGTTTTAGCCCGCTGTGCTTCATGTTATGATTCTGAAGCGGGCAGTTGTAACCGGTACTGGAAATGATGTAATTGTGTTTTGTTCAGCTAAGTCTGCGTAAGTTAAGGCTGTGTCTTAAGAGTCCGTTTTATTTCTAGATTAACGGACGGAACTCTCATTCAAGATTTCGACATTGTGGTTAAGTCAAGCGAAGTTTTAATGCCTACAATTGTGAATAAATTTGTGAATTCTGTTCAGTTAAAAACTTTTCCTAATGCTCTGCACAAGTCCGCAACATGGTTACAGCAGCTCAAAGCTCAGAACTATTAATATTACAACAATTAAACACACACAAAAATCACTTTGTATGTATAACTATGTAACATTTTGAAATCATGTGATTGATGGACTGGCATATGGGACCATACCAATCTTTTTTACTACAGCCATATGCCAACCTACACTACTTCAACACCCCCGATTCTAATAACCAAGACCCCATAGGCCTATCAGTTGATTTATGATGCTATTTCATAAGTTGCCTTATCCAAAAATATATATGGCCACCTATACAGCAGAATTAAAAATAAACCTGTTTAATAGATTTTAAAGCACTCAAGTCAAATAATTTCTCTCAATAGCCATTGGGTGATGGTTGTGTAGGCTATTGTATAGAAATATCAACAATTTTGTTGAAAAACAAAGGCCAATCGAACTTGAATCAAACATTATTCCATAGCTATTCTGAAATGAAGGTTTCACAACTCTTGGCCACATCAAAAGACCCATGTTTTAGAAACACATTTGCTTTACCTGTTTACAACTAGGCTTTAAAATAAAGTTAAGTTTTTTTTCTCAAAACCCTAACCTATTGTCCGATTCTGACATTGAGCTAAGACTTCCGCGAACAGTATTGCCATTAGTAGAGTACCAAATGAAAACCAAACAAATAAGTCAAGTTTTACTTTGACACAGAATTAAGCACCCTGCCAACTTACCGTTATACTTTGTGTTGCATGATCTCAGATCTAGCTTTCATATTAGCGTGTACCTTTTCTCTTAAAGATCCAGCAGAATATAAAAACGCTTCATCATGATTGGATTTATAATGATTGTCCCCTCGATCAACCGATTTTGGTTCATCAGCTTAATACAAAAGCAGTGACACGATAGATCACACGATCCGACACTCTCATTACACTGGTAACTACGATAATGCAGCGATTGTTTAGAACCAGCGACGGCCGTTGCTAAGATAGCGCCACCTAGCAACTTTACCAGTCTATCGTACGACACAATACATTTTCACATCACCTAAGCATATCAAAGCTATAGGGCACTCACATTGCTGGACACACTTCGCAGACATTACACTTACACAATATAAACGTACACCTTTTTTTTTCCTAGCCTCCGTTTAAGTGTTTGTTCCCGCAGGGAACTGATTTTGCTTGTTGCTAAACGTTTGTTTCGTCGTTAATTTAGAGATAGGTTTGCTCACTTGCATGTCTTTTCGTTTACTAAGCTGATTGTTATAAAAGTCCGTGATTACAATAGTCAGGTGCTTGTTAAGTTTCATTTGCTCAATCATAGTCGCAGATTCGTAAATTTCAGCCTCAATCTAATCTAGTGTTAGTCTCGCTGGACACCGTTTTCGGCCTATTGAGGGGGGACATGAGTTTTTTTCGATCGATTTTTTACAGGGATTGCGGCACTCTGTTTCGCAAACCGGAGGACTTTCACGTCCTGCTTTCGGACCTTTCTCTGCGCCTTGAAGCGCGTGGAGATTACCACACCGCTCGCTCCTAGAATGAATTTGGTGAACATTGTTCGACGTTCCCCTTTGACATTCCAGCACTGGACGCTTTTGTGAACTGAACATTAAACGGTTTTGCATTTCAGCACTGTATATATTTGAACTTTGATGTGTATACGTTTCCCATCGCCGCGAGGAACGGCGCGCTGAACTAACTGAACATTTTGTTTGCGAAGACCTTTTGTTACTGAGGACGTTTTTGTTTGCCTTTTTGAACTACTGCATTTTGTTTTTCACATCGCACGCTCCAGCCGCCAGCTTCTCCAGCACCTCCATGCAAAAGCTAATTGCCTAGCCCCTGCTGGCTCAGCCGCCACATCCGTCCATCTTCACCCCCGCCCGAGCCGTCATAGTTGAGGCCCACTCGTTCCTCAGACCCGTGCTACGCTACTGCTGCATCACTCCTATCACATTTTTTTTTTCATTCTCGTCTGAAACGCGCATGCTCCCAGTCCTCCGGACTTGGCCCACGCGCATTTTGGAGGGGGGCCCTGTAGCGATAGCACGTTTTGCCGCTTCCATGAATTGCACCATTGTTTCTCAATTACAGCGCACCAATCAAATTTGCCCTTTCGTTTTATCACTGTGACGCTCTTGTCAACTTGACGTAACAATGATATACAATTGCGGTTGGTATTTAACCTTGGAGCGAGCCGTCATTTACTCCCTTACTCAGACAGTCAGATAAACGAAATTCGTATGCTGTGTTGATTACGAATAAATGAGCGGTTAAAACTTATCGGTTTGTTCGACGTTTTGCTAAAATATACAGAGCCGCTAAATTTGTGTCATATATAGAAAAAATTGTTTGTCATTGTCTATCAGCGTTTAAGTTAAATTACTGGGTGATTATTCTTTGTTAAAAAAATAAGCTGTTTGTTTACGCTTCTACTAGGACCGTTTTTTCAAAAATCGTTACCTTTGAGTTAGAAGATTTTCTGCATTTTTTGTTTTTCCAGATGACTTTAGTTAGCCAGCCAGCAGCTTTTGAATTTTAATTTCCAGTTCGCGGTTGCTAGAAGAATAGTGGCCCGAATGCGATCTACCACGTGCAATCAAATGCTCTGTGACTATTTAATCGTGCTTGAAGTCTTTGACGGACAGTAGTGACTAGTGACAAGCAAGGATTGAAGTAAACAGTGTCATTCGAACCACCGACGCTCGCGTCTCGCGTTTTTTTGTTTTTATTTGGCCATTTTCAAACTAATGAGTGTGAGATTTCAGAATTTTGCTGATAATTCAAGAACGGTTTGGTCTAACTTCATGAAATTTTGACAGCAGCTGGAAATTAATGAGTTGTATGTTTGTACCAAATCTCGAGGCAAATAGTCGCGTGACTTTAGTTGTAGAACCCAAAAACCGCCCAAAAGTTTGGCGTAAAAAGTCGTCTCAATCAAAAACGGCTTAAGCACGGCGAAAAACATTTCGCACGGTTATATGTCTTAAGATACCCTTTCCAGAGGTGGAGTCCTCGAGGACACATTTTAAAGTCCTTGGCCTTGGCCTCGAAGCCTCAAGTCCTCGCAAATTGCCCTTTCCTCGGCTCGAGGACAGCGCTATTTTTTTGAACTGTTGAAATTTCGTTGGAAACTGACAGAAACCTCGCGGAAAATTTGCGAACACCTTTTTTGTTTTCTTCACTAGGAGCATAGGCGTATGCAAGGGGAGGAGGGGCAGGCACCCACAATTGAAATTTCACCAATGACAAAAATGTGCTAAAAAAGCCTATTGTTTCTTCAGTTTCAGTTTCTTTTTAGCATTTTTTGCTGACAACTGTATAACTAATTAACAATATTGAAGACCAGGAGCGCCTAGTCCCCTTCAGTTCAATTTTTTCCAGCCAATTTAAACGTATAGCCCGGAGAAAATGGAGAGTTTTGGTCCTAAAATTTGCTATTTCAGGCCCACATCTAGCCTTTTTGTGAACGCAATGCATTAATTAGGGCCGTATTTACCATAATATGACGCAGTACCAGCTAGGGGCCCCGAGCTGAAGTCGTAAGATTTTTTTTGGTCTTCACCTATATTTGGCAGAAAGATGTTGCGAAAATCTCCAAAGTGCCAGGGGCCTAGCGCGATATAAATCCGGCCCGACAATAACATGGTTAGTAGACGTAACCAGCTATTGTACCATTTTTCAAAAACAATTATTCAGTATTTCACCTCCAACCTCGCCGGTTTTACGCACAAAATACTTCAAAAAAAAATTAGCCATGAAAAATGCTGATTGAACAAATCATTGAACTTCAATTGAGGGGGCCTGGGCCTCGTGGCGAACATGTACTTCTATAACTGGTTATTTTCATGAAAAAACAAAAATCTCTAAGGAAAATCTTCGAGTGGATTATTATGTACTGCTAAAATGTAGCCAGAGACAATGCACCTTACTTCTCTCTGCCTGGACCAAAGCACTTACAATTAAAATTTAACTCAAAAATGCAAGATGTTAAACGTGTTTTGGACTTAATTTGCAAGTAAAAGGAGGATTAAACAATTTGATTTTTTCAATTGGCTTTCAAATGTCGAAAATCTATTGCTTTCAAATGGTTCTGAACACTTGCGAAATGTGATCCAATGGCATTAAATTTAAAATAGCTTTTTTTTCCAAAAATTACAAAAAGTCTCCCAACGGCTGGGGGCTTCGCCCCCACACCCCCAAAGCCTCCGGCGGCTGGGGGCCCCGCCCCCAGATCCCCGTCTGTGATACATTTGAGTTACACTAGCTTTCTCAACACGTTCCCAAAGTTAGATATTTTGCATTTTCAACTATTAGTCTAAGTCCTCTTCCTTTGCAAAATTCTGGTTACGTGCAAACAGGCAACAACGATTTCACATCTTCCATCCTACGAAAGCTTTGTCCCACAAGTACTTTCTCTTTGGAAAAATTTTGATGACGTCATTTCATGTGATTTGTGGTTTAGGCCTCCCCCAGTCAAAAATTCCGGCTACGCGAATGAATTGGAGATCGCCTGAAAAAAATTTTTGAAGACTTTTTTTTGGAGAACGCTTGAGCCTGTGTCCTTGGTCCTTGCCCTTGGACTCGAGCATTCCTGTCCTTGGCGTCGAGAGGGTCTGTCCGCAGAAAGGCTGTCCTTGGCTTCGGATTTTTTGTGTCCTTGGCCTTGGCCTCGAGCCTTGTGTCCTCGACTCCACCTCTGACCCTTTCATCCCTACCAACCCACTTTTGGCCGCCATGAGGTTTTTTCTTTTTTTTCCTTTTTGTTTCTTTTGTTTTTCTTTTTTTTTCCTAAATCTTGGAACGCTCTTCTCCTAAACCACACAACATCAAAATTTTATTTTTGCACAATGTTTTTGAGGTGTAAACGTAATTTTGTCTCCCAAACTTTTTTGGGGCGACTCTCCCAGGAACCCCCCAAAATGGAGCCTCAAAAAATCAATTTTTTAATGGCTCTAGCTAGGGTGCCAGTCTTTTTTGATAACAGTAGATATTTAGGAGACAAATATTTTAATCTAATTGGGAGTAGGCCTATGTCAAAATATGGTACCCCCAAACTATGTCAAAATATTTGTCTGTTGTGGCACCCTAGGTTAAGAGATTCAAAAATTGTTTTTTGGGAGCCCATTAAGGGGTTTCTGGGGGAGGTGATACCCCCAATTAGATTAAATTATCTAACTATTAAAATAACCCTCCAAATGGACCCCCCAAAAATCAATTTCTTGAACAGCTCAACTTAGAGTGCCAGTTTGCTTTGATATCAGCAGATATTTAACTGACAAATATTTTGACATAGTTTGGAGGTGCCACCTCCCCGGGGACCCCCCAAAAATCAATTTTTTGAACTGCTTAACCTAGGGTGCCAGTTTGTTTTGATATCAGGAGATATTTAACTGACAAATATTTTGACTCTACGTTTTTGGAGGTTCCATAATCAGATATTTTTGAATAATTGCTGATTTTACAGTAGACAAAAAGTACTTTTGAGCGTCACAGCATTAGCTACACGTCGATCGTTCACTGGGTTTGCTGGCAAACTCCCATCTAGTTCACTGTGCATTTATTTTTGCGTGCTGCAATTCAGTTGACTTAAAACCGCTATGTAGAACTAGTCTGGTAGAAATACGACAAAATACATTGAAACCTGAAAAAAATTTATAATAAGCTGAAATTTGGCACGATGACTCAGGACCATGTCCTGAGCCACCAAAAAAAAAAAAAAAAATCTCCATGTTTTGGACATGGGACTTCCCTCTTTATTGGCTTTTAAAATTTGCCATGTAGTGTCAAAAAGCCTTTACTGTCAGCCAGTTCAAAAGTTGTGGAAGAGCCAAATTTTGAATCGTAATTGATTTTTAAGAGCAGATATAAACAAATTTACTTTGAAACTAATGACGTCATTGCCAAATTCTTGTTTTTGAAAAATGACGCCTATTCAGTATTAATGACTCAAACTGTGAATGAGAGTTAGCATTTAGGCTCCAAACCAAAAATTGCTTTAATCAAAGTGATGACGTCACAAACGAAGAGTTTTGATCGTAAATTTGAAAAAGAGTGTTTGATAAAACAAAACATTGCAACACTTTGGGAATATCATTCATCATTTTGAGGTCCCAAGGCATCTAGGAGTCCTCGGCCGAGATCTTGCCTCATCCTCCTATATGCAATGATTCTGAAAAATAATTACACTGGTTAACAAATTTTTACTTAATTTTTTAATCAGAGATATAAGTCAACTTTTCTGGATGGATTTTTCGCGCTGATTTCAAATCTGTGCTCAGTTTTTCTCTAGCACATCACGTTTTCAAGATTTTTACATTTTAATATTTTAATTATTTAAATAATATTTAAAAATTAGCCCAAGCTCAATGGCTTAATAGCGTTTGAATCGCACTCTTGTTCTTATTATAATTTTATGTTATATGTCATGTGTAGATTTAAAACAAATAAATTACTATTTTAATCAACGAAGACGAAAAGAATACAATTTCGCAATATTTATTTGCGTACAATGTTCTTATCTTATAAGCAATCTAAATTACCTTTTAAACGTATTTTGCAAAACATTCTATTTTGTTCCATCTTCGCTCACTGTTGTCTGGCGACATCCGATAGATATTTCAACTTAAAGAGTGCTGACGCAATGTGACTGCAACAACTGACTTTTCAATGGCTTAACCTGATGGGCTATTTTTTTAGGATCAGAAAAGATGAAATGGAAAAATTTTTTGACATTGTTTGGGATTTCTACTTTTCTGGAGATTCCAAAATAAGATATTTTTAAATAATTGATGATTTTACGATAGACGAAAACAGAGCCGCAACTAGGGTGGGCAATAGAGGGCAGCGCCTCCCTAAACAAAAATTCAGCCCCCTAAACTACCCAGCATGCCTATCCAAACTCCCCTTTTCCTTGCGGCAGTTTCAAGTTGGTGTTTTTTTTTTGAAACTAACAGAGAACTCGTAGAAAAGTAGACCAGCCCGAAATTTTTTTGATCCCCTAGAAAAAAATTTTGCCTCTCCAGAACAACGTTCTATTAGCGGCACTGGACGAAAAGCACTCTTGAGCGTCACAGCATTAGCTACCCGTCGGTCGTTCACTGGGTTTGATCGCAAACTCCCATCTAGATTTTTGTGAAATTGTTTTGCTGCGGTTCCAACTCGGAAGTTGGATCATTTCCCAGGGGAGCCACACGGGTATTCGCTGCGCAGCTTGACTCCGGCTTACCGGTCCAGCGTAGACTTTTCAGACGTGGCTGCACTCAGTAACTCTAATATACAGCGAACTGTATTTAATCAGATTTTATTGAAAACAGAGACAAACAGGCAACAAAATATTATCTAGATTTTTTCCGGTAAATAAACGTCTTCCAAATTAAAATTCCAAGAATCAAAAATAAAAATGTGAGCTGTTTGCTTCACCAGTAAAATCCAAAACTAAAAGCTACCAACACTCGCGAGACAGGTCAAAGTGCCATGTGAGTATGACGTAATTTAGAAAAGGCAGTGCGCAAAATTAACAAAAAAGGTGATTGGCCAAAGTAACTTGCAACAATTACAAAAACCAAAACAGTGCAAAACTAATATGCAAATAAGGTAAAACGGATGTAAATAAGGTTTCGCAATAGGTGATGCTGAAACAGCTGCATAACTTGGGTAAATTGCGTTTTGCGACCTACCCTTTGTTGGATTTTAATTATTGGCTGTGGGGAACAATCACATCAGGTTGAAGAAAGGCCCAGAAATAGTTTTCACATCAATTTAGAGACTAGGCCTACTTCGTTTCTTAAATTTTTGTTTTTTAAGTCGTAGCAGATCTTCGTTTGTGAATTCACCATTTGACGAAAAACCGTTTGCAATTTGGAAATTGAAACAATGGTTTTGACGTTTGCGGGCTGGAGCGTAGTGCTTCAATGTTTAATCATTTGCGTGCTTTCTGGCTGATGAGCTGCCATAATTTCTCTTAGGCTTCTGCGCTGATAGTTAAACGCAGGCAAGAAAGAACGCAAACAATTAAAATTAAGCAATTGCTAGGTAGACTAGATGGGAGTTTGCCAGCAAACCCAGTGAACGACCGACGTGTAGCTGATGCTGTGACGCTCAAAAGTACTTTTTGTCTACTGTAAAATCAGCAATTATTCAAAAATATCTGATTATGGAACCTCCAGAAAAGTAGAGTCAAAATATTTGTCAGTTAAATATCTCCTGATATCATAACAGACTGGCACCCTAAGTTGAGCCATAGAAAAAAATTGATTTTGGGGGGTCCCCAGGGGATGGCACCCCCAAACTATGTCAAAAGATTTGTCAGTTAAATATCTGCTGATATCAAAATAAACTGGCACCCTAAGTTAAGCCGTTCTAAAAATTAATTTTTGGTGGGTCTATTTAAAGGAGTTCCTAGGGGGTGGCATTCCCAAACTATGTCAAAATATTTGTCAGTAAAATATTTGCTGCTATCATAAAACACTGGCACCCTAAGTTGAGCCGTTCAAAACATTAATTTTTGGGGGGTCCCCGGGGGGATGGCACCCCCAAACTATGTCAAAATATTTGTCTGTTTAATATCTACTGATAGCAAAAAAAGTTGCACTCTAGTTTAAGCCCGTTCAAAAAATGGATTTTTTGAGGCCCCATTTTGGGGGAGTCCCGGTGGAATTGCCCCAAAAAATTTTGGGAGGTAAAATTGCGTTTGCAGCTCAACGACTGTATACAAAAATGAGATTTCGATGTGTTGTGGTTTAGGAGAAGAAGAGCGTACAAAAATTAGGAAGAAAAAAAAGGAAATAAAAGGGAAAAAAAAGGAAAAAAAAAAAGAAATAAACCTCATTACGGCCAAAAATGGGTTGGTTGGGATGAAAGGATATCTTAAGACATAAAACCGTATGAAATATTTTTTGCCGTACTTAAGCCGTTTTTGACTGAGACCGCTGTTTACGCCAAACTTGCGGGGCGATTTTCGGGTTCAAAAACCGAAGTCACGTGACCTATTGACTCGAAATTTGGTACAAACGTATAACTCATTCATCTCAAACTACTGTCAAAATTTCATGTAGCTTAGACCAAACCGTTCTTCAGTTATAAGCAAAAATCTGAAATTTCGCACTCGTTAGTTGAAAAACGGTCGAGTAAAAACAAAGGAACACGCGACGCGAGCGTCGGTCGTTCCAACTAGACGCCCTTGTTGGGGCAAATATTCGGCGCAGTATAAAATTTCTCAATTTTTCCTACCTGGTAAACTAAGCTACTGTAGAGTGACTAGACCTACCAGGCTGGATTGCATTGAGATTTTTTAGATTAAATGGTTGGAAGTGACTAGGCCTATTTCACCCGAAAATTTCAACTTAAAGATAATAAAACGAAAATCAGAAATGAAGAGTACAGTAGGCTAGCTGTTGTATTTATCCGCGCTTTTTTCAGCTCTAAAGTGTAGCCTACGGATATGTTTCAAAGTTAGAGTTTCAGTTCAGACTGTCAAAGTTGATTTATGATTTGGTTGACTAAAAGGCAGAAATGCAGGAAAAGGGGGAAATCTTGCTACAAGGCAGGTTAGGTTAGGGTTAACTCAAACCCCAGGCACCTTTAGCCTTTTAGCTCGACTTCTGCGTTTTCCAGGTTTTAGGGTAGGCCTAGGTTTATTTATCGAAACTGATAACCCTAACCCTCCATCAAATAAACTTTTACTTGGAATGGTTTAACGCTAACACCACAATACATTTTGTAATAGCACTAAGCATGCACAAAAAGGATGAAAACTGAAAGCACAAAAACCAAACCAGGAGAAAGCGAAAATGACCGTAAGATCTTCGAGTTGGTTGCCCCCTAGTATAGGCAATATATACAAAGTTTGGGCAAATTGAAGAATTTGATTACACAATCCCTTCAGCCAAAAATTTAACCTTGAATTAGGATTTCTTTGGGCAAATTTTACGCAACAGCATTGATTAATGTTGGAAAATTTTTAGAGGGAAAGTAGGTACCGGTACCGTCTGACCGTACTGTGTAGAATCAAAATAGGGTTTTTGTGCAGAAGAACCATAGAAAAAAAAGGTAGTAACTATTTCACCGAAAATTTTCAACTTAGAGAGAATAAAACGAGAATGAGAAATATTCATCCGCACTTTTTTCATTTGCTTTTTTAGGGGTTAAGATTAGGGTTTAGGTTAGGGTTTGGGTTAGGGTTCGATTTGGGAATAGTTTTAGACTAAGCATTTGAGTTCGTGTTATATTTGAGTCAGAATTAATAAAAAACTAGATAAAAATTTCTGGTGAAATAAAGCCTTCCAAAAAAAAACAAACCAAACATCAATACATGTTATACCGGTACTAAGTTGGCCATACCATGATCCTAAGCATTGCAAGTACAAGTTTGCTTCATTTCAATTTTTACCGATATTGTTAACTAACTTAAGGCTTTGTTAATTACTGTATTAGACAGTTAGATAGATATCAGTATCGTCTAAATATTTTGACAGGCTGTGATTTTTTAGTTTCTTTACAAATAAGTTGGTTGAAGCTTGTTTTAATACATATGGTTTTTGGGCCCAGATTTTTGGTGCAAGTTTGTGCATGGTCCATTAAAATTTAAAAACATCCCATGTAAAAACAGGCGTCAAAATCTGAATAAGCCTACTGTACTGGTACCGTACAGGTAGAACTAAAAAGCAGCAAAACGGTATTACAGTATATTGCCTGCTCTATATTAAGATTAGAGATTAAGACATGCAGGATGGCAGCTTCACTGTTCACTGTATGCACAGTCAGACAGTGCATACACATTAATTCAATGATTGTGGTACTGGTACCCCTACAAATCTGAAATATCTTACAGTAGATAGTAGGCTAAATTGTTTGAAACAAAACAGAAAAGTAAACACACTTAGGTACTGGGTAGGGCCTAATGTAATGTGTAGGATAGGACTGTAGATAAGTGGAATGCAAAAATTAGTGTCATTTACGTGCAAGAGAAAAAGACAACACATTACAGGCTAGGCCTAAAGCTGAAAGATACTGTAATCTGTAATAATACCGGTAGTGCAGATGCCAAATCAACAGTGAAAATGTATAGCAGATAGGGCCTACCTTGATCATATCAGATTTGCAGTTTATCTATCTTTATGTTGCCTATCGGTATAATAATTCAGAATTGATTTAAAGCAAGTTATTTTTATTTTCCTATTTTACTGTTCCTGAACAATACCGAATACCATTTCGAGTTTATGCTGGCTACGGTACAATACAAAGTTTGATTTAGGTTTATTTTAGACTATAGGCTTACCCGGTAGTGTTTGAGTTGGGGTTCGATTAATAGGACCTACTGTTTAAGTCAGAATTACTAAAAGAGTAGGTAGACAAAAATTTCTGGTGAAATAAATCATTAAATGGAATAGGGTATTGTAACTTTCCAACGTCTTTAATTGAGCTGTAGAGACTCAAAAACTTCGTACTGTATTTCGTAGTTCAAGTTCAATCATGAATCAATAGGCATAGGCTATGCAAAGTTCAGATTTTGCAGCCCTAATTTTTTTCTACCAATTTATTTTGATAGTAATACTGTAAGTATATAATTGGGTACCGGTATGTCATAGGCTATCAAATATGTGTATGGCATATGGTAGGCCCACCCTTTGCAATATCAGGGCAGAGCTGAAAGGGGTAGGGTGGTACCGCAGGGCTACTTGAGGTAAAATCAAAGAAAAAGGCTTGGCATCCCTTCTGTGCATGATTGATAGAGCTATGATCAGTGATGTACAGTAACTGTTCAACAGGCCTATACACTACAGTAGAACAATCTCAACTCTGAGAGTGTCGTTAAGTACTATGAGCCTTCTGCTTTTTTTTTGGAAGCTCTGCGAACCATGTATTAGCATTGAGCGCACGTGTAATCTCTCCAATCTAAGCTATTCCCCCAAATCTAACCCTAATGAGTTCCAATCTAAGCTATTCCCAAAAATCTTACCCAAACAAAGCATAGTATGAAATGGAACGGAAATTTTGGTATGGAATATGGAAGATGCCAGAATGGAGTGGAAGATTTTAAGACTGGACTGAAAGACAATCTTCCATAGGCCTACTACTATTCCAATTTCATGCTAAATTTTGCGCGTGGCATTTACAGAAAAATATAGGCCTATACGAATATCAATAACCAAAAATATGTGGAAGCGTTTAGCAGCTAATAATCTGTCGACAAATTAGTAGGGTAATTTGGTCATGAATATTGCGCAAACAGTGTAGGCATTGCATCATCAGATCATAGCATATGTTCATTGAAATTTGCAGCGGCATGAATGCCTACTGGTTTTAGTCTTGTTGTTAGAATGGCAATTTGCCTAGTGTCATTGCCAGAGCAAACGAAGTGAGGGGGTGCTAATATAGCTGCAATTTTGCACATTAAAACTGATCTTGTACAGCTGCAAATTATGCCCAATTTCAAAATTCTATAATCATGTCTTAAAAAAGAGACATGTACCAGTAAGTCAAGTAGGGTTTCTTAGCTGAAAAGCCTATCTGCAGCAGTGATTGTAACCTAAACAACCTTGAGTAGGCTTTGAAAAAACAAAAACAGTTGGTCTTTTAAGAAATGAAATAAACGGTTTTGTTGGTCTACATTTCTACTCTCTGACACACCCCAGACCCATAAACAAACATGCAACCAACATTTTGCTAAAGGAGGGGGCTTGGAAGTTTAAAATTTTTTGTTTGAAAAATGCCTCAATTGGGTGGCACTGAGCAAAGTGGTGCAACTCAATTATCTCATATAGGCAGGGGTCTGGGGGCAAAGCTTCTGTCGCTGGGTGAGGTTTTGAAAAAAGATAACTATATCTACGCCATATGGATTATATTTTGCACATTTTTAAAGCCATTTAAAAAATTAAATTGTATAAGACTTAGAAGCCAGTAGAAAAGTTAAATTGCCCAGCCCATTCAGCCCCTACTTTACTTACTAGTCTATTGAAAAACAGATATAAACTCATGAATTTATGGCTAAATTTTAGACTTAACTGGGGGTTAGGACTGAAGCCACATTTACCCTTGTAGTTACGCCGCTATATCCATAAATACTTAGTGGCCTTAAACCATAGTTTGAAAAACACTGGCTTCGGGCTTAGATCTGGTGTTTGAAACTTGAACCACTAAACTTTCATTATTTAAAAACTGAAATATACTGCTAATGTAGGTTACTTTAGCCAAGTAGGTAAGATTGAATGTTATTATTCCTTTTTGCATTATTGTCGGTAACTTTCCTGTTGCATGATGTTCCAAAAACACTATTTTTATAAACCAAAACGGGGTGGAAAGGCGTTCCTGGCCCCCGTAGCGACGGCACTGAATTTGCCTAGTGACAAAACTTTTTTCTTCCATTGTAACAAAGATTTGTATTTGCTTTTTTTATCCTCAATTCAGCTTAATTCTTTTTGGTTGTTTTTTATTTCGTTTAAACTTTTGTCTGGTATTTTTGTAAAATGGTTTTGGCAGTTTGGCTGCGCCAAGTTTTATAGTTGGTATGATAACAAACTTGCAATCATTAAACCCAGTGCATTACGGTCAGCCTATTATCTGTTGATTAAGTGGTTGATAATTTCATGCAGAATGAATTTTTGTGGAAGCTCATTGTGATAATGCTTCAAGTATGGGATGAGATGCTGCTTACCATTGCGAGTGGCTACTTGCAAATGGTAAGCAGCAACTCATCCCATACTTGAAGCTGCTGTAATTTTTGGCACTATAGTAAACAAAGCTTTAGAAAATTCTACAAATTTGTGGAAATATGGCATTTGGTACACTTTAGTACTGGATTGGTGCAAAATTTAAGGCACATAAACGTCTTTTTAGAGCTTTGGGCACAATTGTTTTCAGATAATTTGGGCACTCGCCGACAAGCCATAAAGTTAGAGGGAACACAGTGACAGGGGATTGTCTTTGTTTCTGCTAAACGCCTGCAAATCGTGCATTACCTTTATTGAATCCTCACAGCATTGGTTTTATCTGACAATAATGAGGGCTGTTCTCTTATCCAGTGTTTTTAAGCATAGGTGGGCACAAGTCCGTTAATCGCTAATTCGTTAATAAGGAAGCTAACTTTTTCATTAACTTGTTAATCAGTTAAAAAGTTTTTTCATGTTAATGGACCAAATTAACTTTCGTTAAGTCCTGTTAACTTTCATTAGGGTTTTATTGTTAACATCTTGCACCATTCATTCATCGTACCAGTACAAACCAGTTATAGTGTTCCCACTAAGCTGATTTTTTTCAGCAAATCGGCGATTTGTTGAAGCAAGGGCAAATAATTTTTTGCAATATAGCAAACATAGCTTTAGAAAATTTGACAAATTTGTGGAAATATGACATTTGGTATACTTTAATACTGGATTAGTTCGAAATTTAGGGCACATAAACGTCTTTTGAGAGCTTTGGGCACAATTGTTTGAAGAAAATTTGGGCACTCGTCGATTAGTCATAAAGTTAGAGAGAAAGCAGAACCAGTTTGCACTGGAAACACTTGTTGCAAATTAACACGAATTTTATAGAAGAAAGTGAAGAAAGTAGCTTTTTTTTGTGGCAAATAATGAGCTGCAGTATCATAGGTATATTAATTATCGCTGTTCCTAATTTCCAAAAATTTTCTAATCACATCTTTGTTAGTGCATTTGAACTTATTTTATCTTGAAATTAGATCAGACTGTAAAATATTACTTCCAAAACACAAAAAGACTACATAGCAATAGATATTTCCATACAATCAGCTCAACAGTATCAATTCATGTTCTAGAAGCAAGTGAATAAAAAGAAATGTAAATTACACGCAAAATATTAACAAATTAACAGACTTGATTAACTTTCATTAATTAAAGCTGAAAATAACGGATTACCGTTAACAGAGGTGTGAAGTTTGTTAACGGACTAGTGGTTAATGAAGCTAATGTTTTGCATTAACTTGCCCACCTATCTTTTTAAGCATTTGGGAAGGATGATATCAGCAGGATGGTGTAGTGGTTAGGGGGGGGGGGGGGGGGATTTTTTAAAATTGAATATGAAGACCAACCAAAAAAGGTGTTTGCTTTAAAAAAACTGCAATTTTTACCAGATTTACGGTGAAGAGTAAGGGCAAAAAACAATAAAAATGTCTTCACCTATGAGGAATTGCAATTTTTACTGGTTTTGCGTTGTAATTGGATTCCATATGTTGGCACCTCATGGATTGTTTGCCAGTCTACTTCTAAAGGGCTTGGCGGCGTTGCTGATTTTTTTGGTAAAATATTTAGGGTTTTCACTTATCAAAAGCCACATCACAACAGGGCAGACCCTTTTTGAATCATGCTGGAATTTCAACTTGCCTGGGTGTTAGATTTTTGCCTTTGGCAAAAAAAATCGAAAGTCCAAAATTTTTTTGAAATCGGACCCCATTTACCTACTGCCCCGGGGGGGTTTTGAATCATGCCTCCCAAAATATACTAATATCGATAAAAATAGAACCATTAGTGCTAGATATGCAATGTTGGTACTCATATTTAATGCTTTTTTGAGAGGAACACATCTATGACCTTGAAAGTTGTATTGGGGTTACTAAAAACTTTTTTAAATTTTTTGTAATTTGTTACTGAAAAGAAAAATTTTAGCATGTATTATCAAGTCAAAAGTCGGTCAGTTTAAGAAAACGATGTACTGTAGCAATGATCACACTCAACTCAAATGCACATTGCAATTTTATTGGTTTAAGGTACTTGGGAGAAAGCAGGCACTTACAATAAGTAAATGAAGATGCTGTGTTATTTGATGTGACAAATAAAAACTTGGCCAGAAAAAAATTTTTTCTTCACTTTTATTAGTTTTATTGGTGGAATGGTTTTAGGAGTTGAATTGAAGAGGTGTTGGACTTATAGCTTTTGCTTTAGCAATGTAAAGGAATGCCTGAATGCAGCTTCTGCGCTATATCTGACATGATAGTAATTGCGTTTAAATAAACAAAGTTATAATTCATGAATTTTTTGTAATTTTAAAGTTAACTTTTAAAATATTAATTTTTACCAGTATCCCTAGCTAAGTTTGAACCCACTTTATATTAGTTCTTGTCTTTCACCACAATTTATTGGTTAACTTTTCAAGAATGCACTTGGCCTATTAATGTCAGCACAGAAATTAGCATGATCAATATAGCCAACTTTGTGGTGATTTAGTCAGCAAATCCTACTCTGCTAATTCTAAAACCAAAAAAATAGAACAGATAATGATTCACACACAAACAGTCTCCCTTTTCACTAATCAACTGATTTTGGAACTTTACTGGTGTAATTTTGCTTTAACATTCTATGCTTGTTTGATTTTTTTTCCAGATCTTCAACTGCTTTTTTCCAATCTCGTGATAAAAACTTGGACTACAAAATTGAAATCAATTTCTAGTTGCAATTTTGTAGATGGAAAAAGGGGCGCTGCATGAGATGTTAGGTGGTATGAGGTTCCAGACCACAGTCACAATTACTTTTTTTCCTCTTCTGTCAATTATTGTTGAGTGCTCTGGTCTGCCTTTTGTTTTCCTTATATGTAGTATTTGCTAAAATGTAATATCTGTTTGAATCTCAAAATTTGCAAATTTAATTGGCATTACCATTGTGTTTATTTCATTATGAACGTAAGTAAGGTGGCAAACTTACTTTGACCATACGGCCTTTTCATTGTCTACCAACCATTTGTATTTACATGTGGTGTGCTTAAAAATCTGTAGTAAATAAATAAATCTAAATCTGGAATTGTTCAATTGACCCAATTTTGCCATGTTTTGTTGCAACACTCAAACAGGTTATCTCTGGACTCTAACTGCTGGAGATTTAGTGTTTTCCACTTCCCCAATGTTGCTTTCCATGTAATTGGGATGGTGATAATATCCTCATTTTGTGAAGGGGAGCAGCAGGCAGTTCAGTTTGTCAACTTATGTTGTAGCTTTGTCACTTACTGCTCAAATTGTTTGATGAGAGGGCTGGTTCTGCTCACTACCATGTTTGTATTTCCTCCATGCTACTCAAAAAAAAAATCTGATATAACGTAAGCTTCAAATAACTGATAGTGCAATAAGCACAAAATAAACAAATTCTGCAAATGAGGAATGGAATGTGAAGTTCCAAACAGGAAGTTTTCAAATAGCGGGTCAATAATGACAGGTTTAAAAACATCTGTACAACTTTCAGGAGGTAATAAGCTATGGTTTATCCACGTTAGAAAATTTGCAAAAGGACTGCTCAAATGCCCAACTACCCTTGCCCATTTCAGAAATCGAACAAATATAGTGGTGTGCGTTTGAGTAAGTGTGATTATTGCTGCAGTAAATTGTTTACTTAAACTGATCGATCTTTAATTTGGCAATATACATGCTAAAATGTTAAAAGGTTTTTTTTAAATATTAAATTGCAAAAAATTAAAAAAAGTTTTAAGTAACCCCAATACAACTTTCAAGGTCATAGTTGTGTTTCTCTCTAAAAAGCACTAAATATAAGTATCAACATTGCATATCTAGCACTAATGGTTCTATTTTTATCGATATTAGTATATTTTGGGAGGCATGATTCAAAACCTTCCGGGGCAGTAGGTAAATGGGGTCCGATTTCAAAAAAATTTTGGACTTTCAATTTTTTTGCCAAAGGCAAAAATCTAGCACCCAGGCAAGTTGAAAATCCAAAATAACTCAAAAAGGGTCTGCCCTAATGTCACAATGTCCCCCACTAGGTCTATGCCTCTGATTAGACACCTTTCTGGAATCCATCCAGAGTTTATCAAATTTCTCATCGCAGAAAAATTGATGCTAAACCAATGGTCAGACCATGGGTTATGAATAGACTTGCAAAATTTAATTAGAGTTGTAGGCATTAGCATGACGGCAAAGGGATCTAGGATGGCACGAGAGTTTCGGTGTGCGTTGCTAATGTTGGAAATCTGCTGAAGTTAACAAAGAGAACATATTTTGTTTCTCAATGAAGTGATGGAAGACATGTGTAAAGTGGTGCAGAAATTTTATGTCTTCCCTCCAACTGCTTGTTTCCTTGATGATCTGAGCTTTTCCACTGCTGATAGTTTCCTTTAGTTGATCATATTTGCTTACCAAATCCTTCACAAAGAAGTATTCAAAGTCAGGAGATATGTTTCAGCCATGCAGCTCATCATCCATGACAAGGCAGAGAATCCAATCCAATACATGGTGCAGGCAGCTGATAAATATGGGTCTGCCCATTTTTTTCAAATTGACACGCTTGTTTTCTACTCAGTGTTGACATTTGTTGTGTCACCATCAGTGAGCATTATATTAAATGATTCCCACAAGTTAGACTCATCCAAGACACCCTTGATTACTTTTTGCACTGGTCTCTGTAAGAGCTTCAATTGAAGGTCAGCCAACTTTGTTTTTATTGTTTAAATTTTTTTAACTAGAGCTTGCTGTTCAATGCTTTGCAATTCGTTTATCAACAAAGTGTAAGCTCCAATTCTTGCGATGAAATGTGCTAATGAAGTTCTGTTTCACTTTAGCTGTTTTATTGAAGAGAGCATTATGAATTTTCTTTGCTGACTGCGCTAGGTATTTTAATGCCATCGTTAAGAAAACTGACAGGATAGCCTTGACTTTCAAAGAAAGAAAACTTGCACTAACACTTGTTTGAAGTTAATAATGTTGCTTTAGCCCAATCACCTCTTTTATATGTTAGGGCCACTCTTCCCTCTTAGGTTTTGGTGAGTCTGCCTGCGCCCAAAAATTCGGCGATTTTCCTGTAGTAAACTAATGAAAAATCCCAAAAAATAAGTTGGCATGCGCCCAACAAAAACACTGATTTGCTGATAAAAATTGGCCAAATGGTTACATAGATTAGGAATTTTGTAATTGGAAATTTTTTGAAGTGATTTATGCGTGACCTTTTTTGTTAGCTTAAAAGAATAAACATCATTCCAGGCAGTTATCAGTTTTGGAACAAAAGTCAAAAAGTTGTATCCCTAGTGTGCATGCTCAAACACCAGTCCCACAGCTTCCAAAAAAAAAACGGACGGCTTATACTCAACCACACCCAGCTGTGAGCTATTCCCCCAAATCTAACCCTTAGCTATTCCTCAAAATCGTACCCTAATCTTAATAAAATAAAAATTTGCGTTTATCTAAAACAGCTAGTTACTGGTAGGTAAACAGAAACCTTTATTTATTTAATATAAAGGCTGTGCACACATTCTGTGTGCCTAGTAACTTCGAAAATAATATCTAATTTCTTTTTGTGAAAAATATGATGAGCCTATTTTAAAAGCCTAAACTGATGAGGTGCAGAGTGCTCTTGTTCAGTACTAGCAAGTAACAACTATGTTTTCATACCAGTATTTCTGATTTGCAATCCTTAGTGAGATTCTTGATATGTTTTATACTGTACTGCGTAAGCACTGTAGTGTGTTCACCATACAGTCGGCAGTGTGTGTGGTTTCAGCAACGTAATGCAGTAATTTAGTAAAAATACTGGTAGCTGAGAACTCACTGTCAACCTCTGAGTGTCTGCTGTGATTTTGTGTATTTAGTATGTGTGTGTGTGTGTGTGCATCCTCTGACTGTACAGCATTGAACTGTTGACCTGCTTGAGTAGCCTTCTGTGCTGAGCAGCTATCTTAGTGTCTTATCCTGTTGGCTGGTAACTCATCAGTAATAAACACAGGAACCTATGCTATAGCTTAGCCATTTTGGCATTAGTGATAATACAATTTCAGAGATTTTTGATAACTTACTGTATTTACGAGTGCAGTATACTGTACTGCAAAATTACAAATATAAGCTAAAATGCCTCGAATTACAATCAAAGGAGGTGTTTGGAGAAACACTGAGGTAAGCTGGTAACTGGTAAGGTAACCCTGAACCTGGTCTAGCTTCTCGCATAAACATTGTACATGTGCTACAACGTAACAGTAAACCTGTAGGTTGTAACGTAACCATTAAGCAATAAGCATATCTTTCACGCAAAAAATCAGAAATCTGAAATAAAGTTTAATTGAGAAATTTTGTTTGGCAGAAGTTAACTGTTTTAGTTTTCATGTTTGCTTTTGAAGCTCCACCAGAAAACTTCTCCTTTGGCAAAGGAGATTTTGTCTGCATGCTATTGACATACGTACTGTAGTGAGCTAGATCCTGTAACCTACTACTTAAACATGGTATTTGGGTATTTCACGTAATTGCCAATGTCACATCTGAGATTTCAATAACAAGCATCAATGCTATGATCGACTTTCACTTTTGTTGGTAGTGGTGATCTCAATGTCAAATGTTTAGTGTTGGTAAATGTCTGCTTTATTTTTTTATTTAAAATCGTTTAGTAACTAACAAAAGTTTTTAAGTCACACTTAAAAATTTTAGAAATTTAACAAAAAATCCAATTTTATACAATTGATAAGAAATCCAAATAATCATTATGTTGGTATAGATATGTAGTGCTATGTGGTAAGGAAACAAACTTTGTTTGTGGTTAAAGCATAACAACGTGATTGAAGATATCAAATTGTCAATTATGAAAACTTTCTATAATGCTTTTTGTATCTTTTCAGGATGAAATTTTGAAAGCAGCTGTAATGAAATATGGCTTGAATCAATGGTCTCGAATTGCTTCTTTGTTACATAGAAAATCTGCAAAGCAATGCAAGGTATAATCCATGGGGATCACGTCTTTTCGGCGCCACCTATTTCGTTGCCGTACGTTTTCTGCACAGATCGTTTTGGCGCCAATTCGGTGCTCTTTGACGGTTCACTTATTTAGGGTTTGGGTTAGGGTTAGGGCTTTGGGTTAGTGTTAGTAAAAAGCACAGAATATTGGCGCCGAAAAGGGTCGCGCCGAAAAGTCGTGGACCCCAATCCATGGCCCATGCATGTTTACATTTAGGAAGTGACTATTTTATTGGAAAATTTTTACTCAAAGAGAATAAAACGAAAATGAGTAATATTCATCTATGTATTTTTCATGTACTTTTTAAGGGATCAGGTTAGGGTTTGAGTTTATGGGTTAAGATAAAGTTTGTGGTTAGCGTTAGAGTAAGGACATAAGTATAGATTAGATTTGAATTAGAAATGGTAACAAAGAGGATAAAAAGTTTTGAAAAAAAATACGTGTAATGTGTTGCATATCATCATTCAAGAGTGTATCCATTTAATTGTGCGTGCATTTTGCCATTATTAGCATTGCAAATAATTCTTGAAAACTCATTGCACTTCAATTCATGTGGTTGGAAAAACAGATCCAACATATTTTTTTAATGTGTAAAGTAGGTAGATTGTAACTATAAAATCATATATAAAATCTATTTATATTTATCATATCATATATAATCTATCATATATATATCTATCATATCATCATATATCTATCATATATATATCATGTATATATATTATATATCATATATATATCTATCATATATAAAATCTCATTATAACTATAAAATCACAGTTAAAGGTTAAAAGCACGGCAGTCTGTTTCGTCCTAAGGACTCGTCAGGTGCTATTGTAATCTGTAAAAGAAATGTTATAACCTAAAACGTCAAAACTCTAAAAGCTAAAACTGCATATTATTGAAAAACCTGTCAAGCTAAAACACTACCATAGACTGCAAGTTGCAGTGTTGAAATACCGCATTGATTAAAACATTGGTTAAAAAATAAAATACTACGCTCAAACGTTTTTCAACTTGTATTTTGCTTTGGTACCTGCATTTCCCCGTAAGCTCTGATCTTTTGTTAAGTGCAGTACGTTTGTCAGCTAAAAGAATTGCGAGTTTGGTAGATTAAGTATGTTTAAATTTTCAAGTTTTTTTCCCTGTTTTGGCCAGTGGAAGTGACGCAACTACCATGCATACATAGTTCATTTTAAATTTGTTACCGGTACTTTAAATGTCAAAGTTAAACACAGCTAACATTTTTCAAAATCACAGCACAAAATCTGCAATTTAAATCTTTTTAGTGGGTAATGTGCAGTACATTTTAAATCAGGACCTATCAAAAAAAACTTCTCAATGAACTATTTGATCAGTCTGAGATTGATATCAAGGTTTCAAAGAGTGCTCAATACTAAAGGGTTAGAGCTAATCACAGCATTTTCAAAAAGTGCTTGATAACAAATAGCTACAGCGAATCGCGTTCACCATAAATGCTGGAAACTATCTAATCATATTGAAGCACAGAACAGCTTTTGCAACAAGCTATATAATTAAGTAGAAGTGCAACTCAACTTTGCAATGAGGTATTGCTACAAAGTTAAAGAACAACTTCTGCACTGCAATTACTGATAAAAAATACTTTGCATGTTTTGCAGTTTCATGATATTCAGCAGAAAAGGAGCGAGTAATTTGTTAAAAAAGTTGGCATTTGACAACATGAAGAGGAAATGAAAAAAAAGCTATGATAAAATTAAGCTACATTATTAATCGAAAACAAAATTTAAAGTGTAGATTAATCTGCAACAAATTTTAAAGGCATTGGTGTGCAATCCACTTTCACTAAATTACAAAAAATGTAACTTTTTACAATTGCTGGAAATGTAGCGCAACTTTTGCTTTTCTCACCTCCGGTAGATTTAAAGCTAACATTGTCCAAACCAATATGAATGTTAAGCATCTTTTGTCGATGTGATATTTTTCTGCTTTATTGCAGTAGATGAGTTGAATACAAAGAAGAATTATCGTCTAATTTTTAGGCAAGATGGTATGAATGGTTGGATCCAAGTATCAAGAAAACTGAATGGTCTCGAGAAGAAGAAGAAAAATTACTGCATCTTGCAAAGCTTATGCCAACACAGTGGCGAACTATTGCTCCGATAGTTGGACGTACTGCAGCCCAATGCCTTGAACATTATGAATATCTACTGTAAGTGAAATGTGTACTTTGTTTGGCGATGTTTTGATTTAATTTCAAGTAAAACAAGTTACCTATGTATTTGACAAGAATATATTTTTAATTGTTAAATATTTACAGTAAATTGTTGATTTCAGCCAATTTTTTATCATATGTTTTTGCATTATTTTGCTAGTTTTATTACTTTGAACACAATGTTCCCTCTTAGGTTTTGGTGAGTCGGCATGTGCCCGAAAAATCGGCGATTTTCTGTAGAAAGGTATGGAAAATCCGATAATGAGTCGGCATGCGCCCGTTAAAAGTGCTGTTTGGCTGATTAAAATGGGCCTAATGGTTACATAGCTTTGAAGAGACAGTGTCTGAACGTTTTGTCTTTTTTGTGAAAATTGAGATTTTTTATTCTGTGAACTGGATATATGATTTGGGACTGTAATTATGTCATCTGTATTAATATGCTCGTATTGCATGCAGACTTACGTTGAAATCCTTTTTTGAAAAATAATAACCAGATCTACATAATTCTATATAGAACAAACCTTGCTCATAACTTCTTTCATCAGGGACAAAGCATCCCATAATGAAGATGGTGATGATGTTGGTGCTGACGATCCACGAAAACTAAAACCTGGGGAAATCGATCCTGCCCCAGAAACAAAACCTGCGCGGCCTGACCCGGTTGACATGGATGAAGACGAACTAGAAATGTTGAGTGAAGCAAGGGCTCGTTTAGCCAACACTCAGGGAAAGAAAGCGAAACGAAAGGCAAGAGAAAAGCAGTTGGAAGAAGCCAGGTAGTGTTGATCAAGTTTTGTTAGTGTTGCACTTTTCTGGTGTTGCAATCTGCTTGTTGGTATATTTTATTGGATTGTAAGTTCTATTAACTGTATATTGACTTAACCTAGCATAAAAGCTGTGGTAGTGCAGGCAAATTATATTTTCAAACATAAATCAGATAGCGATGCACAAGTAATGTTAAAATTCCTTTGCGTTGGTTACTTTAGGCTCCATAGACTTGAGACTCCATTTTTAAAGTTGCTTAATCATCAGCATCGTAAAGCAGTTAACCAAGCACTCTGCCGGTATGGATGATTTTAAATGTGAATACAATACGGAGCAAAGACTGCTAGGTTTTTTAGTCTTGAACCGGAATTGTGACAAAGAAAATGATTCTGTTTCAGGCGATTGGCATCACTGCAAAAACGTCGAGAACTGAAGGCAGCTGGCATTGAAATACGCAAGAGAAGGCGTAAAAGAGGACGAATTGATTATAATGCTGAGATTCCGTTTGAAAAGAAGCCTGCTGTAGGTTTTCATGACACGAGTGAAGAAACCTTTGATCCGATGGACCCAGATTTTAAACGACTTAGACAAGATCATTTGGACAAAGAATTAGCCCGGTAAAAAGTTTTTTAAGATCTTCCGAAACTTTTGTTGATGACGAGGTGAATAATTCTTGTATAAACCATATACCATGAATAATTCTCGTATGTTAATTTCAACCCTGTTTATTTTGACTTCAACTTTTGAGTTATTTGCTGCTTTTTTTAGAGGTACCGTAGCATTTTGATCTTACTTTAAGTCTAAACTTTCGTTATATCAATGCTTTTCTAAGCCAATAGCAGGATTCCATCAGTTGAATTCTTCCGATGGTTTGGGCGGATTCTGCGAATGTCGTAAAGCGGATTCTGCGAAGGTCGTAGCATGTTCCATTTTCCTAAACTTCTCTTTTGGTGTAGTGAATTCACTTTGAATATAAAAGTGCACTTTTAATTTCTGATGTTGAAAGTTCGTGTAGTAAAACTTTCTTGTAAACAGTATTCTTCGGAGAATTTGGTCGAGTATCGATATTTGGATGTAGGCAGCTTAACCATAAAGGGGCTGACAAGTACGAGCCCAAACATGTGTCTAAAACTATCGTGTAGCGCGGTGAGGCTGAAGTGATACTGCGCGCGACAAATCCCCCTATTGTTATAGGTTAAGTTTAACATGTTGCCGAATTCTCTTCAGGGTTAAAGAAGATAGAGAAAGACGAAAAGATAAACAAAAATTAAAGGAAAAAGATGTGCCCTCTCTCATAAACGAGCAACAATACCAACCTGTAAAAAAACGATCAAAACTGGTTCTACCGACGCCTCAAGTTCGTATGGGCTTTTTTAGCTAATTTGTGATGTTGCGATACAGTTTGAGTGATTGAACGAATTGTGCGTACCTTCTTAGTAGTTGACTGTATTCCTAGCTTTCCCATTCAGTTTATGTTTTCTGTAGCTTCTTGTTCAAAATCTATAATTAGATATAATTACAACTATATGAAATCAGAGTAAAAGGTTAAAAGCACAACAGTCTGTTTCGTCCCAAGGACTCATCAGTTATCAGGTGCTACTGTAATCTGTAAAAAAATTATAAACTAAAACCTCAAAATCTCTAATAGCTTTTAATATAATTACGTGGGGTAAAAGTGGCCACTGCTGAATGGTAACTCCCCCCCCTAATCGATCGCCTCTCGCTATCTTTCTACCAGCTTGTGGCGACTTGAGTATCACAGAGAAGCACATCACAACGCTTTCATATCATCTTGCCAAGATTTGCTTGAGAATAAATTGGTACTTGGATTTTTAGTTTAATGTGCACGAGATATTGAGAAATAATTTGAAAATTCGCTAAGTCATAGCAGCATAAATATTTGTAAAGCTAAACGTATTCCAATGGTTGGCTGCAAACTACTCAATTGAAAATTTCAATTTTTAAAATTGTTGAAGCTGTTTATGAATATCTATACTCGAACTGCGATAAAGAGAGTCATACTAGTAGCTAAACGACTACTCTTTGTCATCACTGACTGTTTTTCTTAAACAATCGGCCACTCAGTCTATGGCAAGACCAGGACTGCACTAGCAACTTGTTCGATTATTTTGAAAAAAAATTGGTAACAAAACCCTAGCTCTGTACACACTACACAATCCTGCACAACCAAAATTTCCATTATTTGCTATGCTAGTTACACCCTAGTCTACTTTCTGTTGATCTTGACTGATTTTTGTTGCGTAGATTTCTGATCAAGAGCTGGAGGAGGTTGTGAAAGTTGGTCAAGCGGCAAAATTGGCTGCTGAGACGTCGGGAAACAGCGCTTCTGATTCGCTTCTCAACGAGTATAGCGTCACTCCAAGTACTTCCAACATGAAAACTCCCAGAACACCCATGCCTGCTTCTGTGAGTGAAATTAATGCATATGGCATGAGAAAATATCTTAAGCCAATGTTTTTAAATATCTTGCCTGCTCCATGCCCAGTGAAGAAGATGAAGAACTTGTTTTTTTTTTGGCCAATGCTGTTTAGAATATGTGATGTTGCTATGCCTTTTACGTAACTCAGTAACCGACCATTTTTTACTTTATTGATTCCTTACACTCTCAACGAAGTGTTTTAATTTTATATGTTTTATGCATTTAAAGTACACTTTAACATGTTCTAACACCAATTTAAGTGCATAAAACACACCAAATTTAAACACTTCGTTTAGAGTGTAGTGTTAAAGTTGCAGCAGTTGTTAGTTACTGTTAGTCCACTTGTCAACAACAGCTTGAGCCACTGAGCTGATGCAAACGACATTATGAAAGAAACAAATTTGACGGAAAGCTTTTTTTGATAATATTTGAAGTTTAATTTTATTTCCAGGACAATGTAATGAACGAGGCACTGAACGTGATGGCGCTTACCAATGTAGACACTCCGTTAAAAGGCGGAATAAACGCGCCAGTGGAAACCGATTTCTCTGGAATCACTCCGCAACGTCAGGATATAAAAACTCCGAACACCATCATCACCACTCCGTACAGGTAGTTTGAAGTCTTAAAGTTGCTATTTTGTTGCTTAATTTCCGAATCAGCGGAAAAGACACTTATGTACCACCGCTAAATTGATAAACATTCATAGCACTTGAACGAGAAAAGCTTTCCTCAAATGAATTTTTGCAGCTGTTATATCACTCAACTTCAACGAAGGTTTCTTTTGGCAGGGATAAAGTATGAAAGGCAACTTTGCAGAGCTATGTAATTGTTTATTACAGAACTCCGGTGAATTCAAGTGGCGGAGTTACCCCCGGAATGATAACTCCGCGTTCCGATTCCACTCCTGGATACACTCCAATTCGAGATAAATTAAACATCAATCCAGATGAAATGACCCCATTTAACCCCAAGGTAGTTTGATTGTTTGTGAACGAGTGTAGAAATTTAAGAATTTGCTAAACAACAACACCTTATGATTTGTGCCTAGAGCTGCTTGGAGATTAACCGACCAAACAGGCTGGCAATATTGATCAAAAACTTGATTCATTAGCGTGGTCATTGGTCAAGCCGGTCAAAGCTGGTACTAGTTTGTTTTTTTTTTAACTTAATGGAAGGTACATTCGAAAACCTCTGATTGGAACGATCGACGCTCGCGTCGCGTGTTCCTTTGTTTTTACTCGGCCATTTTCAAATTAGCTAGTGTGGGATTTCAGACTTTTGCTTATAACTCAAGAACAGTTAGGTTTAGCTTCATGAAATTTTAACAGCAGTTGAAAATTGAAGAGTTGCATGTATGTACCAAATTTCGAAGCAATTAGTCACGTAACTTCAGTTTTTGGACCCGAACACCGTCCCGAAGGTTTGGTGTAAAAAGCCGTCTCAATCAAAAGCGGCTTAAATACAGCAAAAAGCATTTCACATGGTGATATGTCTTAAAATACCTTTTCATCCCAACCAAACACTTTTGGCCGCCATGAGTTTTTTTTTTCGTTTTTGTCTTCCTAAATCTTCTACACTCTTCTCCTAAACCAACAAAAACAACGAAATCTAATTTTTGCGTAAAGTTGTTGAGCTGCGAACACGATTTTGTCTCCCAAATTTTTTTTGGGTGACTTTCCCGGAAACCCCCCAAGATGGGGCCTCAAAAGATCAATTTTTTAAATGGCTCAAGCTAGGGCTCCAGTTTTTTTTTGATAACAGTAGATATTTAAGAGACAAATATTTAAACATACTTCAGGGGTACCACACCCCAGGGACCCCCCCAAAAATTAATTTTTTGAACGGCTTAACCTAGGGTGCCAGCGTTGTTTGATATCTGTAGATTAGGGCGGTTCAAAAAAAAATTTTTTTTTTGAAAACACGCTATCACCCCCTAAAATTGTGAGGTTGGCTGAAAAAACACCACAGAAAAAAATTCGGTTCGATTCCTCCAACATCCGCCACGGAAATCGAGTTTTTGTTTTTTCTTCAAAATCCGGGGATTCCCCTAATTTAAATAAGTAAATTTCTTAATTTTTATGCTGTTTTAGACAATTTTCTCGAAATTTTTTAGAGGAAGGTTGTTACCAACGGTTGAGTTAGGTCACCTAATAGTTGGGTGTTACGTCATCAAGTTAAGGGGGAATTCCCCAAGCAATTCTTCACAATTAGAGCATTTTTTACGAAAAATCTGCATTTACTGAACTAAACTCGATTTTTGGTTTTGAAAACATTGTATTTCTTCAATAATTGATAAAAAAAAGTTTTGCTCAGTAGTTTCATACTGCATGTGTTAGTTAATTTAACGTCTTGTCGCAATGTGAACAGCAATACAATAAAACAAAGCAGATTTTCAGCAACTTGGAGTTTTCTCTCTGGAATCTGGATACTTCTGCCTTATGCTTTCGACGCAATGCAAGATCATGTTTCGTTGTTCGTTGTCGGTAGTTTGAACGTCATTATAGCCTTCAAGTATTTTGATGCCCCTTTCAGCTGTGTCATTTGTCACTTTTATGTTAACTACTAATCGTTCAAGCCTTTGGTATGAATCAGACTTGCACCATTGGCTTTGAGCCCGAAGCAGAAACTGGACATCATCGATGGTGAATCGAAACCGCTGCAGCAAAAGCACAGAACGTCTTCCCGCCAAATCTGAAATCCGTGTTGTCTCTGTGGTGTGGGGCAATACTGGTTTTTGTGGTGCGAGCACTGTGTGCTGATTTTCTCGATAGAGTTGGAACATCCTACGAGCTAAAACTTCTTTTTCTTCACATGCAAGTTGCTTAGAGCACAGAGCAAATGGTATCAGTTCTTCGGTCAAATACCATAAACGGCGTGACGGGGTTTTAGCAGCGTTGTGTGCAATATTGCCAAGTTTTGAAGAACTCTGATATTTCAACATTGTTTTGTAAAACATAAGATCATTGTATGCTGCCTCTGATGCTAAAGGAGACTGAAACCAAAAAGACGAATAAAATATAGCTACAAAGTCTCCAAAACTTTGCAGTTTTTCAGGATTAGTTTCTTCAACTTGGAGTTGTCCTTGGAGCAATAACATTTTTAGAGAGTAAATACAACACGACATCCATCTTGCTCGGTGTTGAGCTCCAGGGCGACGAAAAGAAAAATTTGAAAAACTAAGTGCCTTACATCGATGAAAAATCATCCTTACATCGATGAAAAATCATTTTCAAATTTTTCTTTTCGTCGCCCTGGAGCTCAACACCGAGCAAGATGGATGTCGTGTTGTATTTACTCTCTAAAAATGTTATTGCTCCAAGGACAACTCCAAGTTGAAGAAACTAATCCTGAAAAACTGCAAAGTTTTGGAGACTTTGTAGCTATATTTTATTCGTCTTTTTGGTTTCAGTCTCCTTTAGCATCAGAGGCAGCATACAATGATCTTATGTTTTACAAAACAATGTTGAAATATCAGAGTTCTTCAAAACTTGGCAATATTGCACACAACGCTGCTAAAACCCCTTCACGCCGTTTATGGTATTTGACCGAAGAACTGATACCATTTGCTCTGTGCTCTAGGCAACTTGCATGTGAAGAAAAAGAAGTTTTAGCTCGTAGGATGTTCCAACTCTATCGAGAAAATCAGCACACAGTGCTCGCACCACAAAAACCAGTATTGCCCCACACCACAGAGACAACACGGATTTCAGATTTGGCGGGAAGACGTTCTGTGCTTTTGCTGCAGCGGTTTCGATTCACCATCGATGATGTCCAGTTTCTGCTTCGGGCTCAAAGCCAATGGTGCAAGTCTGATTCATACCAAAGGCTTGAACGATTAGTAGTTAACATAAAAGTGACAAATGACACAGCTGAAAGGGGCATCAAAATACTTGAAGGCTATAATGACGTTCAAACTACCGACAACGAACAACGAAACATGATCTTGCATTGCGTCGAAAGCATAAGGCAGAAGTATCCAGATTCCAGAGAGAAAACTCCAAGTTGCTGAAAATCTGCTTTGTTTTATTGTATTGCTGTTCACATTGCGACAAGACGTTAAATTAACTAACACATGCAGTATGAAACTACTGAGCAAAACTTTTTTTTATCAATTATTGAAGAAATACAATGTTTTCAAAACCAAAAATCGAGTTTAGTTCAGTAAATGCAGATTTTTCGTAAAAAATGCTCTAATTGTGAAGAATTGCTTGGGGAATTCCCCCTTAACTTGATGACGTAACACCCAACTATTAGGTGACCTAACTCAACCGTTGGTAACAACCTTCCTCTAAAAAATTTCGAGAAAATTGTCTAAAACAGCATAAAAATTAAGAAATTTACTTATTTAAATTAGGGGAATCCCCGGATTTTGAAGAAAAAACAAAAACTCGATTTCCGTGGCGGATGTTGGAGGAATCGAACCGAATTTTTTTCTGTGGTGTTTTTTCAGCCAACCTCACAATTTTAGGGGGTGATAGCGTGTTTTCAAAAAAAAAATTTTTTTGAAGCGCCCTACTGTAAATATTTAACAGACAAATATTTTGACATAGTTTGGGGGTACAACCTCCCGGAGACCCCCCAAACATCAATTTTTTGAACGACTTAACTTTGGTTGCCAGTTCTTTTTGATATCAGCAGTTATAAAGAAACAAATCCTTTGACATAGTTCTAGCTGCTTAAGCTTGGATAGAATGTTTTTTTTATAATGATCAGTCACTAAGTTTAATATTGTTGATTAAATATATTTTTGTATTGACAATGTTTTAAATTCCAAACCCTCTTTTCCCAGCAGGTATTTATAATTAATTTCTTAACGGAAAAGCGATTTTTTTTTGAGATTCTCCCTGTTCAACATGCGTCGGTGGTTCACTTAATTTAGCTGACTGTTGCCGTTTTTGGATAAATATAGTGCTATCCGAGAATACTATAATTTTTAATGCATCGCTGAGTCAATTTTGGTTATGTTTCTGTAGCAGCTCTTACTAAATACGAGTTCCAATAACGGCGTTTCGGATCGGAGTAGAGAGAAGATGAAACTTGCTCACGAAATTGCGACGTATTAGTTCTCTGTGTTTTGCAGCATTTTTTTTGCGATTTATTGTAAGAATTCAGCGATGCTGCAGTCATATTTTCAAATACCGCGAATGTAAAGTCGATTCCAATTCATAAAGCATGTAGATTTGAGCAAGCTATTAGAGTTTTTTAGTGTCTGCTTGTGTGAGTGGGTTCAACGCCGTCCACGGTTCATGATGAATGCTAATATCGTTGTCCAGCTCTGTGAAATTTGTGTTGTTGAAATTTAGGAGGAGAAACTCCATCTTCGCGCCAGTTTAGCGAACCTCCCAGCCCCCACCAATGATTTCGAGTTTATTTTTCCTGATGAGAATGAGAGTAAAGCGGAGGAGTCGGAAGGTCAATCCAATATGGTGGAAGACGCAGCCGATGTGGAACAAAGAAAGAAGGTGAGAACTAAACCCTGATACTTGAAAATTCCGGTGACGAAAAATGACATAATCGATCTGTTTGCGGATGTCAACATTTAGATTGACGAATGTCGATACGTCAGTTGCACGAATGCATGACCGTTATAAGATTGAAAGATTTCAATCCCTCAACAGTGAATCGTTATTATTAGGTTTCTCAACTGCGTTTTGTTGTTTCTAAACCGAAACCAAACTGAGATTGAACAGCTATGCGGAAGACGTAATAGATTTTAATTTTTCTCTTAATCCATTCTGAAAAGTTGACTGAAACAAGATTAAAATGACTTATTTCTATTTGATCGAATTTTTGCTTATTCTTACCTCGTTTTTGCCCTGCAAAGCTTAAATGAAAAACGTGCGGATAAATTTAATTCTTCGCTTGCAAAATTAAAGCTTCCCGATAGAGCAGGCACTTTAAATGGAACAATATGTCACTTTCTGAAAAAGTTTAAACTTGGAAGTGCAATGGCAGCGGACATGTACACTTTTCCGCCAATGCATGTGGGTTAAATTTCAGGAGGAACTGGCTGCGTTGGAGGCTGAGCGATTATCGCGTCGTCACGCAGCGGTTCGATTGAACTTGCCCCGACCCACTCTCATCAATGATTCGATTCTTCGTAGCAGCACGTCGCAATTGGACGATATACAGAAGGCGGAGGAACTCATCAAACAGGAAATGATCATTATGATGAGGTGCGTTGTGATAATTTTGCGTTGTGTTATTGTGGCGTGGTAGCGTATCGCGAAGTTGACTCGATTTAGTGGTTGAAATTTGTTTTTTTTGTTTCTTTATTGTTTGCTGGGATCTTCCTCAGTTATTTCGCTACAGAGCCCGGAAGCATATTTGCAATTTTAATTAGCACTTTGATTTACCATATCCCAGACTGGCAGTCCTATCTCGAAGGCAAGATTCGCAGCGCGAAGTGAACTCGAGTGTTAGACATGTCAAACGCCCTTTTTTAACCACTGCGCAACAGACAGCGCTGCGAATTGTCACAGCGTCTTATTTAGCTCGAAATAAAAAGAAAAAACGATAAGTTGTAATAGCTGGTTAATTGGTACATTTCGGAAAAACAGCGCGGAAGCGAAGTTCGATTAGAAAACTGACCATTGGTTGTCAAGTCTCTGTATCTTAAAAACTTGTTATATTTTTAGACATGACGCTTTAAACCACCCGGCACCGAACCAAATTCCTGGCAAAGGAAAAAGTGAGTTATAACCAACCCACTTCGGTGCAGGTTGCCGAAGTCTTCCCTGTTTTTACGGCTGATTCACCCTCTTCCAAGCACGAGTTTGGGCCAAGTTTTGCCACTTGAAAAGATAATATTTTCCTGCTCCAGCAATTCTCACCCGCCGTGTTGTTATGTTTACGTGATTGAACTTCAAATCTTTGAATCTTATTGATGTTGAGATCGGTTTCGATTCTTACCGAAGTTGCCATTGGTGTTCATAGGGCTAATCGGAATCGAAAGTTGAACTGCATTATGCTCTGACAAATCCAATTACGATTTTCTACTGAGTGGTCAGACACACCTTGTGCCGGCAATATTTTCCAATTTGTGTCCGAAACTGAACCATGGGAACCGAGGTTTAAATGACACAAAGAAAATTTGTTTAATTGATCCACATCTACAATTTTGTATTTGAATGCCACATCTACAAATTAACAGAATTCGCTTTTAATTCGTAAATTTAAGTTAACCCACGCTATTGCATGCGACCCCAATTGCCCTTTGTGTTATTTAAAATTTATTTTGACTGTGTTTGTTAGAGTTGTCTTAGATTGCTCGCCCAATTGCCTTATTTACGATTTTATAGAAGCGGCGAATATGTCGGTCCACGCGCAGTACCTGAGCAAGCGTCCTTATGTTGAGTATGAACCCGAAGATTTGGAAGCAGCCAAACGGATACTCGCTGAGGAAACGGAAGTTGTGCGGAAAGCGATGCAACATGGCAATATTACAATGGATGTGTACGGAAAAGTGTGGAGAGATTGCTACAGCCAGGTAAATCGATTTGCAGAAAATTTTTAGCTGTCTTAGTTCTTTTTTTTAACCATTTTGTGCAATTGTGATTAAATCTTAATTGATCGAGTTGCCGCAATGTTTAAGAAACAGCGAAGTGATCTTTCGATGTTTTAGTCAAACTGTCTGTAACCACCTTCGTACCGCTTAATAGAAGCTTCGCACTATTCTTTTTAAAGCTAAATGTGTTGGAAAGTTGTGAATACCGACCCGGCCAGGAATCAAACATATGTTTCAATAGGTGTTGTACATCCCAAGTGAAAACCGGTACACACGGGCGAACCGAGCGAGCAAGAAAGATAGGATCGAGTCGTTGGAAAAACAACTGGAAGTGAACAGAAGTCACATGACCAAAGAAGCTAAGAAAGCCGCCAAAACTGAGAAGAAACTAAAGGTATTGATTTTTTTGTCTTCGTAGAAAACGAAAACTTTGCATTCAAAACGATCAAAAGTTAAGCATGAAGTTGTGGATAAAATGATCTAATTTCACCGAAAAATGAGTATTTTTCTTTTTAAAGCACCACTAAATTACTACAATAGTGGCTTAAACACCGCTAAATCACCCCGATAGTGGCTCAACCGATCAGTGGTCGAGTGGATAGAGCATCTGCTACTGAAGCTGTAGACTCTGGTTTGATTCCCGGTCGGGTCAAACCAAAGATTATGAAAATTGGTATTCACTGCTTAACTTGAAGACCGAAAATCCCCTTTGCTGTCTTCTGGCCAAGGTAACTTGGTGAATAAATGTAATTATAATTAATGAATTTTTCAGATCCTCACAACGGGCTACCAGACACGCAGCGCGAGCATGGTGAAACAGCTGAGCGAGATCTTCGATAAAATCGAATCTTCGCAAATTGAGCTCAACACATTTCAGGAGTTACTCCGCTCCGAGATGGGAGCCATTCCTAAGCGACTAGAGGTACCGTCTACTGCTGGCTTGTTTAAATTGCCCAGTTCGTTTGGCTTAATCTTACAATTTTTTGGTAATTTTGATCAAACAAATGAATTTGATTTCAGTAATTCACGAAAAAGACGTCAATATTAACACTAGTTTCTAAGGTTTTCTGGAGAACTTAAGAGATAAAATGACTTTTTTCTCTCCACTAGGAACAGGATTGTGTATAACTTTACCGAACAGGCGGACACTGCAACTGATTTTTTGTCGGTCACTTCTTACTGCATGCTGGTTGGGCAGCTTGCCTATTTTAATCTGAAAAAGAGCGGTTGTTTTCTCGTTAAGGGTTTCCAATTGACAGGCCAAGGAGAAAATTGTTGGGTTTGACGCGGCGGGTTAGATTTTCGATAAAGCTTCAGCTTAAGTTGTTATGCATAACTAATAACTACAGTATATTGGTCTTGAATTCATTGCGTTGTACTGTACGTCTTAGCAGTACAAGTCAGACAATAACACATTATGTACAGTGTACTTAATTATAATTAATGAGTGTACATTGTACACGCACACGATCATCATCCGTGTCATTTTTTTTTTTTCGTTAACGAGTTGAATCCACTTGTCGCATTTTCCTAACTAGCCAAAAACACCTCTCTTTTTTTTAGGCAATGCAGCTGGATTACCAAGCACAAGTTGATCGGGAAAAAGAGTTGCAAAAAACTTTCGCTGAGTTGCATTCCCTGCTGGAGACGAAATGAGTGGAAGAGGCGTGAAAAACCACTTCCACTCTCAATCTACACCTGCCAGAAGCTGAACACTCGATCAATTTGCTGCAACTAGAGGCAAAAACTTTTCAACTTCCAGCGACCCGCATTGTCTGGGCAGGAAAAACTGATCAACGATTCCCTAGAGGAAATCGCACGTTGTGTATCTCGATTGTTTTTTCTTTAATAAAGGTCATTCAGGTTTGAAATATCTTGAATCGGTGTTTATTGATCTTCAAACTGTTACAATTTTTTAACTAGCCGAAGTACATCGTCATATTACAACGTGTCGCTAATTTAGTTACAACATCTGTTAACTAAATTTTACTGCAAAATTATAATACTGTAGCATTGCACTGTTAGAAAAAAAGTCGTACTAATATATCGACTTCTCCAAGCTTTTGGTTCTGATCGTGATGCTACGCGACCTAACCATGTGGGGAGTTTGGTGGAACTTCCCGGAGATACAACAATCAAACTACTTCCCAAGGTCTGGACCAGAGAAGTGAGAAAGCAGCAAAAAATAGCATAATTTAGAGGCTCTGAGGCAGGACAGTCGAGAAGGTGATTATGATCCTGTAGAAAGTGTCCACAAACTACAAGGAGAGTTCTTAACTTGAGGAAAAGAACCCCGAGAGTCTGTCAATGCAAGCGAAGGCAACAAAGTGTCGAACTTGGCTGCTGACTGTCAATGAGAATGAAAAGCCGGCGAGATCTCATTTTTAGCTTTGCGTAGGCACGAGAAGTTGTGAAGGCGGTCTGAGCTCGTTCCAGCAAAGTCGTCACCTCAAAAAGTTCTTCAAGTTCGCCAGTCAGCTAATGAAGTTGGGTGAAAAAAGCACCACAAAAAATGACTTTGACTTAATCTGACCATTAAATGAACAAACTTTGGCAACAAATATAATATCAGTCAAGACGTTTCCTGTCCTTTGGAAAAAGGCGAGGTTATAACCAAAAACTTTAATTTTTCAAAATTAGAAAAATTTTTTGAATAAAGCAAAGTTTTAAAATAGCATTAATTTAAACTTTTGACTTGAAAGTTTACTTGTAGAATAAAGTTAAAATTTGCCAAACGCAACGAAGATACCAAATTCAATTCGAAAAATTCTTCGATTTCTTTAATGCCAAGAATTGTAATTACATTTTATTCATCAAGGTACCTTTTTGGCCTGGAGACAGCGAGGAGACTTTCCGGTCTCCGAGGCCACTTACTATGGAGGCTTCACACTGACCCTTTTTAAAGCTAAACGTCAAGCATAGAAGCTGTAAACACCACACTCTATGGGCTTTGTTTTGACCCGACCGGGAATCGGGCCCATGTCTACCGTTTCAGTAGCAGACGCTCTATCCACTCGACCACTGATCAGTTGAAAGCTTAATCAGGTTTAGCAAAGATATCCTAATAACACACCAAAATTACAAAAGCTAGCTAAACAAATGTCAATTTTAACCCAAGAATAACAATGAGCAAATTTCTAAACTTCAAAATTGCAAAAAATTTCGAAATTGAATACGGTCAGTTTATGTCAATCATTGACATTTTGGCAAGGTTAACTAACCATGGGCAACTTCTTTGGCAAAAATTCACACTTGAGTTAAGTCAACTTTCTGTTGTTTTTGAAATTTTGCTAGGTTAATTAGCAATGGGCAAGTTTTGGAAAAAAATTCGAAATCAAGTTGTTTTTGAAATGTGGCAAGGTTTTCAAAATTTTGCTTTTTCAAAATTGGGCAAAAAATTTAAAATCCAAGTACGTCGATGGTTTGCCAATTTTTGAAATTTGGCGAGGTTAATTAGCTTCTTCTTTCTTCATTGCCCGCTTTTCCGTGAGGGTTGCGGGAAGGTTAATTAGCAATAACCAAATTTTGGCATAAAATTAAAAATCGAGTTCAGTAGATTTATTGTCAATTTTTAAAATTTTGTCAAAGTTTAGTCAGCAGTAAGCGCTTTTTCAAACTTTTGCAGAAAATTCTTAATCCAGTTTTACGGTTTTTCAACTGTTGACAAACTTTTAGTATATTGGCCTACTCGTCCTGATTTTTAAAGGCGGTGAATCAATCATCCAGCCAATTCCGATGGTTTACAATAGCTGAAATTGAACTATAATTTTTGATGTTTTTTGTTTTGATTTTGGGGCTGCGGTTGCAAAGATATTCAACAAATACTAAAAGATATTCCCCGAAAAAAGTATTTGGAAACTTTGAGTTTTGTTCTTCCCGCCAAAACCACAAGCCTACTGTAGTTAAATTGTTGAACCCTGGTCTTCAATATTGTTGTTCGCTACTGGTGTAAGCGAAAAACGCTAAAAAGAAACTGAAACTGAAGAAACAATAGACTTTTTTGTCAACATTTTTGTCATTGGTGAAATTTCAATTGGGGGGGTAGACGCGCTTCGCTAAGCCTATGCTCCAATTGCGGAAAACAAAAAAGGTATTTGCTAATTTTCCGCGAGGTTTCTGGCGTTTTCCAACAAAATTTCAACGGTTCAGTTCAGTTAATTTATTTGGCGAACAAAAACACAAATTAATGATTACAAATGCTCATATTATACTAATCGCCGCAGGTTTCATGACAAGTCCAAGTGATGACTTGTGATCACCTCTAAGGGAAGAGGTGATACATGAAACCTGCAGGGACAAATACAAAAAAAATAAATAAAACAAACGAGAAATGACACAAACTTGATCGATTTAAAAAATTCGAATAAGCCAGCAGTTCAAAAAATAGTGCTGTCCTCGAGCCGAGGACAGGGCAATTTTCGAGGACCTAGGGCTTCGAGGCCAAGGACTTGAGGCCTTCAAAATGTGTCCTCGAGGACGTCCTCGTGGCCAAGGACGTCCTCGAGGACTCCACCTCTGCTAATTCATTTACCTGTAGGGTATCTTCACCACTCACCTAGCTTCAAGAAGCGCAGTACTTAGCAAGACTTGAAATAGGAGAAATTTACAAAACTGATTTGCTGCACAATCGGCTTAAAACAAGATGACCAAAGTTTGGATTCTAAGAGAAAAACATGAAATTTTTTGTTCATGTTTTTAAACATGAAAATTCTAAGAGAAAAGCATGAAATATCCCTCCCAATAATTTGACTATGGTCTGCATCTGCATCCCCCAGTAATTTGACTGTGGTCTGCATCTGAGCGCTGGTTGATTTTTGGACTTTTTTTGGTCTTCACTGGCTTTTAGGGACAAACACTCTTCAATTTTTGCTGAAGACCTTTTTTTGGTCTTTACTTGATTTTGGGGCAAAAACTCGTCAAATTTTCCGTGAAGACCTTTTTTTGGTCTTCACTTGATAAGCTTACGTGAAAACAATAGTGGTCGAGCTTCATCCCCCTAATGTGGAAAATGAGGCAAAATTGGGGTAAAATTGCAAATTATACTCCTCAATGCTCAACATTAATCGGCACCACTGCTGTTATGGCATTAGCTGAAAAATATTCGAAATGAAGCATGTTTTGGCAAAACTTGATAAGTCGCATTTCGCTGTTTCGAGTAAATCGCGTTTAAAGTTTTAAATTTCCATTTGGCCCTGTTATCAAGTGCGACATATTAAGCTATTTATTATTAAAAATTGATTGAAGATTAAAACAATTTTTTTCTCAGAAAAATTAATTTTAGTAAATAAATTAAAATCTATGAAAACCTCATTTTTTGAAAAATGTCATTCATCAACTTTTGCAACAACGTGCTTCAAATATAATGTGCCTTAGCAGGTTGTAGAAATGCTGCTACTTCAGAACAAGCCATGGCTAGTTAAATATAAAAAGTAAGTGCTATGTCTTTCTTGCCCAATGTAGGGTGTGGTAAATTTAAGTTGAAAAAAGCTTTTCAAAGCGGCAAGATTTTAGCATATACTAAAAAATCTGAAATCTGCGCCACTTTTACTTTCAAGGTGATTACAATGGTGCTAAAATGCCAGGTAGCGTAAGCCTCTTCTACATGCAAGCTTTATTATAATCTGATTACGCGAGTTTAACATATATTTTGCACTTTTTTGCTTTGTGCCGTGGCCCAGAGGGGGGCGGGGGGGGGGGAGGCATGGCACATTACCCCCCACCTAAATAAGTCCCTAAATGTGCATGCCTAAATCGTCACAGCATATTAGTCACAGTTTGAAACAATTCAACAAGTGTTTTCAAAAGGTGTGTTTTGTTAATCCGCTTTTTTTATAAAAAGTTTTATTTATAATGAAGTATATATGTGTATTTCGGTTAGTGCTTAAATGCCTTTTAGCTGGAAAAAAGGAGAATTTGACCGGTGTTTCAACCGACTTGACCGGCCGGTCGAAAAATCTTGACCCGACCGGCTGGTCGATCCGACCGGTTTCCATCTCTGCAGAGCACTACTAGGTAAAGCAGGAAACTTGTTGCAAAAAATCACTGTAGTTCTAGCTGCATGAATTGACCCGACCGGTAACCCGACCGGCTGGTCGATCCGACCGGTTTCCATCTCTGCAGAGCACTTAGGTAAAGCAGGAAACTTGTTGCAAAAAATCACTGTAGTTCTAGCTACATGAAATTTTGACAGCAGTTTGATATTAATGAGTTGTGTGTTTGTACCAAATTTCGAGGCGATTAGTCCCGTGACTTTGGTTTTAGGACCCAAAAACCGCCCCGAAAGTTTGGCCTAAAAAGCGGTCTTAGTCAAAAACGGCTTAAGTGCGGCAAAAAATACTTAACACATTTAAATGTTTTAAGATACCCTTTCATCCCAACCAACCCACTTTTGGCCGCGATTAGCTTTTTTTTTTCTTTATTTTCTTCTTAAATCTTGTACGATCTTCTTCTAAGCACAAAACATCGAAATCTAATTTTTGACTAAAGTTGTTGAGCTGCAAACGCAATTTCTTCTCCCGAAACTTTTTAGGGCGACTCCCCCGTGAACCCCTTACAAAATGGGGCCCCAAAAAATCAATTTTTTGAACGGATCCAGCTAGGGCGCCAGCTTTTTTTTGTATCAGTAGATATCTAACAGACAAATGGTTTGACCTAGTTTGGGGGTATCAACCTTCCGGAAACCCCCCAAAATAAATTTTTTGAAAAGCTCAAGCTAGGGTGTTACTTTATTTGATATCAGCAATTGTTCAAGAGACAAATGTTTTGACAGTTGAGACGGCTTAAATAAGCTTGGATAGGCTTTTTTTTTTATTATGCTCAGTCACTATGTTGTCAATTTATTGGCAATGTTTGGAATTCCAAACCCTCTTTTTCCAGAAGATATTTCTAATTAATTTCTTAACGGGAAAGCAATTTTTTTTTTTTTTGAGAATCCCACTCTTCAACATGCGTCTGTCGTATACTGAGATTGCTTCTCAGCAAACTCCCATGAAGTTATTATTACATTTTAACCCAACGGTTGAAGCCAGTTTGAAAAACCGGAAGCGCCTGATTTTGAAAAAAATGCTTCCGCTTCCAGCTCCTTTTCAACACTTTCGCTTCTGAGTTCGTTTCCGCTTCCAACCTCTTTTATCAAAGTGCTTCCGCTTCCATAAAAAATTAACCGCTTCCACCGCTTCCGCTTCCACATCCCTGTTTATAAGTGGTGAAAATTTCTTTATTTTAGTCCTAAAATTTAAAGAATTTTTTTTGAGTAGGCTTTGCCCATTTTTCAAAAATCTGGGGCCAAACTCGTATAACACAGTATATTTACCGACATAAGCAAAGCTTACAGTTCCAGCATTTTAATTTGTTCTCTGCGATAATATAGTCTGGAAAGGCAAACAGAGAAGAGCATAATAAAGTCTTTTAAACAAAGTTTAAAATCGTATGACTTTTAATCATGTTGGTATAATGGTTATCTTAATTACTGTTAAGTATCGTTTGCTACAAGAATTAGCCTATTCCTAAATGGTAGACCTATCCCAGATAGCCAGATGATCTGGCCCAGATCTGAGTTTGTGCTGGCATTGTCTGGCATCCACTGAATCATGGCTTGCCAGACCTGAGCCAGATCAATACCAGATCTTAGCAGATGCCAAGTTTTTTGGGTGTGATGCCAGATCTGGCAGAGGTCTTTGCCAGATCCGTAATCACAAAAAATTAAAATGTCCTGGAATAGCTTTTTATAAAATTTATTACTCTCACATTATTATTATAATTATTTTTTTCATAGAATTGATGTTGTTGACGCATCAAAACAAAATTTCATAAAACTTTGAATAAAAAAAGCTACCTGTTATGTAGAAATGTATAAAATATATAAGCATTTTGCAACTGCTGGTTTTGCACCAACTAGCCCTTGCTCATCTAATGAGACACTTTAATTGATTTTTAAATGGTCTTTTTATTTAACCTATTTATGGTACTTTTTTTTAATCATTTAGTAAAACATAATCCAACTTTGAATGACCGGTTAGTGATTAACGTAGTTTATGTTTCTGAAACTGAAAAAAATCTTTTTTACCTAAATCAATATTTTTTGCTCTAAAATACGCACTTTAAAACAAGTCAAACTGGTTTTGTAGTTCGATTTTTGTAGATTGAGGTATAGGTAAAATTAACAAAAATGTTTACGTCAGTTTTGTTTTTATTTCAAAACAAGAAAATTTTGTATTTTCTTTTTGTCTTTGTTTCAATCGGTTGGTGTTTTTTTTTTTATGTTAACATTGCTTTTTAACGTTTTTAAATGGTGAAAGTGCTCGCTTTTTGTGGAGGCTGGTGAAGGCTACAGAACTTTTGTTCAAAAAGTTTTGGCAACTCGGTTTTGCGCACGGCACGTCGAGGCGCGAGATTTTTAATTGAAAAACCTAGTTCGACACTTTCTTTTTTTCTGGTTACACAGCAAAGCGAGTTCTCTAGGTTAGTTTGTTACTAGGGCGACTCTTGTAGGATCTGTGAAACATTCTTTTAGTGCTTGTGAGCCGGTAAGTTTATTCAATCAGATTTTATTCTTGACCACCACATGATAGTAGGCTAACGAGATTCAATACATGAGAATATGAAGCACTGGGAGCCTATAAATGGAAACAAAAGGAAGAAGCCACGCAACGTCTGACGGTAAAGCATGCATGTAATATTTGATAAATGTAAAAGTAAGAAATATAGCTGCATGGTTGCAACACCTATGCTAGTTAATAAGCCTATGATCCTACCTCTACAGTAGGCTATTGCAGATGGACTAGTGCCTACTGTACCTAGGTATTAAAGTAACCCTACACCTACCGTGACTGCCTAACAACAACAAACTGGAGGAGAATTTCTAACTTCAAAATTAGTTTTAAAGTTAGATGTATCTTAAGGATGGAAAAAATAAAGAATGACTTGCGCAAGAGACGGTTATGTATCGTCAACCGGGGCGACTTTGAAAACTTCACTAAAACAAAGTTTGTTTTCAGTTAAGTACTTATCAAGACCAAGAGCGGTCTCTTACTAGGTCAGTGTTTGAACTTTGATAGACTTTTTTTTCTTTTTTGCCTGAATAGCACAAGGTCACGTGACAATGACATCATCATTTCAACAAAATAATTCTTAAAAATAGAGCAATTCATTACACCATTACTATTGACATGTAGATCCCCGAGTTAGGTCAATCAGCGATAGACTATTGAAGGCTCGAATTCATGACAATGTGATCGGTAGATTTGACGATGTGATCAGAGTGCCAATTTAAACAAAAAATTGGGAGCCAGAGTGTGACTTAAATTAATCTTCTAAGTCGAAGTGATAGTTGGTAGTAGAATAACAATAAGCAACTATTTTTGCTCTCTGGGAATATCAAAATATGTGATTAGTGATTAGGCTATGCTTATCCAGGTTATTATTATTAAGCAATATGACAATTGGTTCAATTTTTTTGTCAAAGCGTATTTGAGTATTTCAGAGCGGAGTGTTGTTGCAAAATTTCGGAGCCAGAGTCAGTTAAAAAATTTCATAGTAGATCCGGAGTGGAAAAATTAGCCACTCCGCAACATTTTAATTCAAAGACATTCCAGGCGAAGGCAACTTTGCACTTGTAAGTGAAGGTTTAAGTGCATGAAGGTAGGTAGTTCAAAGTCGCCCCAGAGAGCGGGGCAACTTAGAACGCTTTTTGAGATAGAATGCGGTATATGGCTTATGAGAGCAATATATTTTTTTAGTTATGACAGTTCCAGTTGCTGAGGCCATAAGTATTACGTTCACTGGTTCAGCCTATAAGCACTTTTCTTGCTTAAACCTGGCGGAAGTGACAAGTAAAAATGATTCAAAAACGTTCAAAGTCGTCCCGGTTATGCTAAGCAAACCAGATTCCTATTAAGTATATGTTATTGTAATTCCAAATTTTTACAAAAGAAAGTTAATTCCATTCCTACTCCGAGCCCAAATCTGATTTAAATTAAAATATCCATGAGAGATTGATTTTTGGAATAAAAATGATTGTAAATTAATAAAAAAACTTACATTGTTGTTGTTGCTAAAAGGCTTGTGCATTAAAAAGGTACAAGCTGCACTCGATAAATCTGCGATCCACTGCAGAAAGTCACTACAAAATTATAAATCAGGCAATAGCATGGCACAAAACTAACCACAGCCCCAATTCTGTGATAATTTCAAAGAGGCTGTTAATTTAAGTAGATTGCCAATTTGAGCACATTTGTGGAGTAATGATTTTTATTAGCGATTCAACTACAGTAAAGGTGTTGAAATGGAAATTTTAATCAACCTGGCTTTGGCTTATCCAGTTTATTTTCAGTCGACATAGTGCAGTGACTAAGATGGTGCTAGTTTGGCGCAAATATCTGGAGTAGTGTATTAAAATTTTCAAAAAAGTACCTGATTATGCTTTCTAACATATTATTTTAATTTAAAATATCTGTTGATATATTATTAAAAAGGATCAATTTTGCTCATTTGCCTTAAATAAGTAGATGTTCAAAATTACCCTTAAAAGGAAAATTCCAGACATATCTGTACAGACCGCTTTCTTTATCCATTCCTGAAATATTTTTTGAACCGATTGAAAATACTAAAGAGCAATATTGAAATGCACAAATGAAACCAACAGTTTTGGAAATGATTGTAGTAAAGAACAGATAGAAAAAAACAGCAGAATTTTGTCCGGAATTACGCAAGGTAACCCTGCCTAATATAAAGGCAAGATGTTGGTATAGTATTAACGGACGTCGTTAAGTACTGGTATAAGCCAGGACTGCCCAACCTTTTTTCTGGTATGGGCCAAATGCATTTTTCCCACGAATGAACTCTACATAATTGCAAGTTTGTTGTAGGTACAAAATCGGTGCTCACTTTGGCCAGCGATTCGAGTGTCTGTCCCCAAAAGTAAGTAAAGACCAAAAAAAGGTCTTTGCCACAAATTGGTGCTGATTTCTGTCAGTATTGCAGGAATCTTTCCGAAAAGAAAGTGAAGACCAAAGAAAAAGGTCTTTGCTGCAAATCTGATCCAAATCAAACAGAAGAAGGTTTTGTTTTAGACCTTTTTATTTGCCAGAAAGTGCTAAGTAGGGTAAGGTGGGGGGGAACTAGGAAAGGGATGGAATTAGTATAAAATAACAAATCACAAAACTTTTCGTACATGGAAAACCAGTTTTTATCTGTAATTGGTGGTACAATTATCAGTCCCCAAGCAACGCATATTAACAGTGATTTGAGAAGTTTAAATTGTCGCATAGTGGTGATATATTCAGTGATAAGTTTATAAATTATTTTTATGCCAAAAATGATACTCAAAGTTGTTATGCAGTTTTACTGGCTATATTGTTTCCTGTTGTTTTTCTACGATTTTCACTAGCTTAAAACAGCTTAAATTTTGTATATTCATGTGAAGCATTTGATTGCAACGCATTTTTTGTGCTTTTTTTAAAGTGGGGAAAAAACGAGTGTTATTGGCATACCAAAATTTTCCGGGTGTTTAGAATTGGTATACCAAAATTGCCCCATATGCAACCAAAATGGCTGTTGGGGTGAAATTGGTATAAATCTGTAAATGTGCAGCATAAAACTGCTCTTAAAAAAAATCAGAAGATTGAGTCCTGCAGATTGTAACAATAACAGAGTAACAAGCAGCTGATTTCAGGTCAGCAGAGTCTACCATTAGCAATAGTATTAGCATAAAAAAAGCAGCCTACTTCACATTTTGATAAAATAATACATCTTCATCAGTTATGTTTAGCTTTGATGTTGAGTAAGTTAATTTAAGCTATTTGTTAGATTTGATATAGGCTACCAGTAAAAGATTGTATTAAAAATGCCAAGAAAGTATGTCAAAAAAACTGTTTGTTTTATTAGCTTTTATCATAAAAGCACTACATATTAGCTGGCATTTTTTGTTTGCAACTCCAGGATACACTCCCTAAAGCATTTCAAAGTTATTCAGTATTTGAAAGAGAGTTTAGATTTTTATGACTTATATTTTTGGAGAAAAGTATTGTTGTTTAGATTTTGAGGAAAATACACAGATTTGAGATTTGGTTGTTGCATACGATTGTAATAGGACCTTGCAGGTTTTAGTAGCAAATGTTGTAGTCTTCTTTTTGTGACTTCACAACATTTTAAGTTATTTGAAAGAGATATCTGTTACCTTGAGGTCAACATTACAGCTACATAAATTTGACTATTGAATATGATTACAATTGGACCATCATGTTTTTCATAATGCAAAGTTCTATGTTTGTAACTACATGAGAGTGTTAGTTTTTGTGTTTTCATGATGTTTTTCTGTTGTTAAAATATGATTTTTTTTCTTGCTTAGGATCATAAAAAAAGTTGATAAAGAACGTTTTTTTCTTTCTTCTCTGCTACTCTTCAATTACTCCCCCATTCCATGCAGTCAGTTAACAAAAATGTGCTATTTTTTTTTTTGGCTCTTTTTATACCAATTTTACACCAATCATAGAGGTAAATTTGGCATCAATAAAAGAGCAGTAGCTTTTCTAAAGCTAGTTTTGCAAACTACCAATTTCACCCCAAAATTTGGGGTGAAATTGGTATAGCACAGGCCTAAAAAAGAGTGGATATTTTGGGGAAACCTCCAAATATCCCCTCTTCAGTATTAAAAACAGGATATACAAAGCTCTAATGTATATCCAGTGATATTAGTTGTTTTAGCAAGTACAGTACAGCATAACATTTTTATAAAAATATTCCAAATGAACCTATTCCCCCCCACCTTACCCTAACCTAAGCCTTTTCATGAGGAAATCAACCAAGCAAAAAGACCTTGCGGGCCGCACAAAACAACTTTGCGGGCCAAATGTGGGCCACGGGTTGGGCAGCCCTGGTATAAGCTTTCATTTTGTTTCGGAATCTCTGTGACTTGTGTATGGGCATGCGCACGCTCTCGCTCCTTTCATGTGTACACTCATTAGGTTAGGGCTAGATTTGTGGAATAGCTAAAATCGGAAAGAAGGGGAGAGCACACGCGTGCTCATACACAAGTTGCAGAGCCTCTGAAAAAAAGCGATGGCAGATACTTAACGACACTCATATTAACCAGGAATATCAATCCAAATCAACTAATTTTTGTTTTCTTAATAAAGTAGATCTAAATTTTATGGTAAAATAGAAGCTGTCATTGTTAAAATATTTGAGTGCTGCTTTGAAATACAGTACCGTACCATTAAATTTATGTGGTCCTCTTGTGAAAATTGCTGTAATATTTGTCAAACAATATATTTCTTTATCCGAAGCGGATTGCTAACTTGTATATACGCACTGTAACTGTTGCTCGATGTTTGGATGTGTCTTGCCATTTTTACATTTTATATTTCAGAATCTTAGTGTATTTTCTGTGATTCAAACTGTATTGCTTATACAGGTATACCCCTAGTGATTAGTTTAGATGGTTAGTACATCAACTTGTTATGTAGTTGTTGAATACTTGAAAGAAAAAGGCTTAGCTGTTATTTCATCTTTGTGGATTAGTAATGACAAAGCCTATTGGCCTCCACACCCAGATGTCAAACGATGTCAAAATGCTGCTCAAGTGATAAAAGTGCCAGTCACCAATTGGGAAATGTATGATATTAAAGAATGGTCAAAATCTAGTAAATTGCAACCATGACTAGATTTTTTCTACAAACAAGAAATAGTAAAACTTTTGACAAAATCTGTTGGCTTATGTATTTATTTTATAAAATAGATTTCACACTCTTGAAGAGGCATCATCACTTACCATAGAATAGGAAATAAAGTAAAAAATAACAGTAATAAAGATTAACATTTTTTTAGTGTACTGTGTTGTTACTCAGTATCCCAGATGCTCATCATCTTTCAAGACATTGCAGTGTTGTCTACTATGGGTTAATCCTGGCATTTCTTATTTGAAAATTGATTGTAATGAGTTTTTCGTTTTTGTATGCCAAAGATGTCACAACCGTGTGTGCATTCAACCACCACTTCTTCCATAACTCAAATGTTGAATCTCTCTGATGTGCCATGTTTTTTTGTTTTTTTTTCTTCTTGAACTAGGCTCAATTTGTCTTCATTTTGCCACTGGCTTTCTTTGTTGAATTGCATATTTAAAAAAGAATAAGATTGGACTGAACAGGATTTTGTAGTGGCACAGTTGTATTTATAATTTGTCCCATAAACATCAATATACAGTAATGGTGTTTCATGTTTGCACCAGTATGTGTTTTATAGTTCATGGTGATATGACTTCATATATTACCGTTGAGTCTTTCATGGTTCTGTTCATGAACTTAACTCTTCAATTACTTACACCATAAGAAACAGGTATTTGTATTAGTGTTTCAACGTTTGTTTTATACATATATTTCAGTACAACCTAATTGATTTCATGTTTATAATACATGTTACATACATTGAAACTGGATGATTAGCAAAACAGTTAGTCACACCACAATTATTTGCCCAAACATTTTCTTTATCTGCATTGAAGGTCTATTGTTCTTTTGTCAAGGCTTGAAAAGGCTTTTTGATAATGCCTTCTTCCAATTACGGGTAAAATCAATTAAATTCATTTCAAAATAATGTAGAAACAGAAGATATTTTGGTGACTAACTATCTGGAACTAATCATCATCTACCCTATATACATGCAATATCAGCCCTAAACTCGGTATTTAGGTAACTGGGAACATGCTCAACAACTTCTGCTTCATCTACGAGACGCATCTTGTGCTGAATCAGTAGAAAATGAAAGTTAGATTCGAATAAAAGGGTTACTTGTGCATTGCTAGTAGAAAGGTTGTAGTATAGTATGATTTCTTATGAGTTTTGAACTCATAAAGGACTACTTTCAGATATTAATGCAAATAGTTTGTGTCAAATATGTAATGAGTAATGCTTTTTTTCATTTTTCTGAATAGAGTGGTGTGGAGAAAAGTACCGCCACTTGCATTTGACTGATATTAGCCTTCATCATCATCCAACATTTAGATCCATAGCATATCACAGGATCACGCTTTTTGTTGCTACTACAGAATCAATTATCATTCTTTCGGCTTCAGGGGCCAAAGGCTCTTGCAAAGTACTTGAGAATCTCACAAAATATTTGCAATCAGTGAGTCAGTACATACCAGTATATTCATAGGTGCCGTTTGTGGAGGGGATCGGGGGTCGGTGCCCCATCAGGTCTAACGCTCAAGGGGGCGAAATATGTCTGGCTCCCTCGGTTTTTTGGCAAGTATTCCCCACTTGGCGACAAGAAATCCAAAATTCCAGACTGAGATAAATCCAATATGCGGCAAAGACCTTTTTTTTTGGTTTTCACCTGAATTTGGGGCAAAATTCCAGACTGAAATGGAATTATTAAGTTTAACCAAACTTCTCAAAAACATCCCGCCCCCTCTAAATTTGCTTGATTAACACAAAGTTGACGCCTATGGGTATATTATATGTCACTGCACGTCCAATATCACCATTACTTTCAACAATATCAGCTACTGTTACTGGACAGTGATAATAGTATTTATACAAGGTTTTGCTCAACTGGTGTAGGCATTGAGCGAAGCATTATGTGTTTATACCCTGGTGACAGTTATGGTTAGTGACAATAGTATGTTTTCATATTTTCTTGTGAATTTCACAACACAAATTATGTATGACCAAACTGACCAATCCTTGAAAAAAGCTTTATCAGAAGGACATCTATGTCTCGGCCCAAAGACAATCCATTTCCTCTTCTTATACCATCTCCAGTTTTACAGTGTAATGGAATAATATTAGATGATAGTAGGTCAATTTCTGAGCCAATAAACCTACTTTTTGTTTTTGGATGTTTCAACCAGTAACAAGTCTTTTAGGAGTGAAGTTTATGCAGAATGTTTTTGAGCAGAAATTTCCACTCTATATGGTTAGGATCTACACTCTGCTTGTTTGAAACGAAAAAAAAAAAACGCTCACTGTTTGAGGCTTTGATGTATGCAACAAATTAGGGCCAATTTGGCAGTATAAAACTTTGCCCAACGAACCGGAATCTGTTTGTTACCAGATTGGTCACCAACCAAGTTTCCATTGCATTAAAGTTACTTCCAATTTTCTCACATTTAATTCATAATGCTTTGTTTTGTAATTACTGATCATTAGTTATTATAGTTAACTGCTTACAGAATGTCTAAATGTCTTGTATATTGATATAATCTTACTAGGACTTAGTACTGGAAAAAATCTTCAGCTCTATGTGGTTTATGAAACTGTATTTGTATCATTCATCTTTTTCGCTTGATATGAGGGATTGGGTGGGGAGATGCGAGCCAACTCAACTGACTGCGACAAACTGACCGCGAAGCGATGATTTTGTTGCATAATTTCGTCACTGATTTCGTCACAAAGTGAGGGTTTGGGCAAGATGGCTCTGGGGATAGTAAAAATGTATTTAGGATCGCCCTTCCCAGCCAATCGGCGTTGTTCGTGGTCAGTTTGTTCACGGTCAGTTTGTTGCGGTCAGTTATTGTGGACCCGTGAGATAAGTGTTCACAATGCGAATATTTTGACACAAAATATGTGTATCTTTTTGAAAACCTGCGGTTATACCCTGCTATCGAGCTCTAAATATCATAGAATCTTTGCAGGGTCTACATTCTACTTTTGCGCCTAAGCACTAATGCAACCAGTCAAATTAAAATCTTGTATGGTTGTTGGCCTGGATGGTCATTGGCAACAATGGATAAAGCACGTGTATGTTTAGTCTTTTAGAGTTCGATACTATAGGTAGGCTAGCCTACTAGTACTAACTGTTCTTCCGGTAAAAGGCACACGATTAGCAGAACGCTAATTTATTACCTTGACGTTTCGCTCAGCTAAAAACGCCGAGCATCTTCAGAAGTTGAATTGGTTAGTTCATCTCAACACTCCTCCAACTCAACTTCTGAAGATGCTCGGCGTTTTTAGCTGAGCGAAACGTCAAGGTAATAAATTAGCGTTCTGCTAATCGTGTGCCTTTAACTGGAAGAACAGTTAGTACTAGTAAGCTAGGCTACCTATGGTATCGATTTTCATGCCCGATAGACCAGATGGTTCTAGAAACCATTCTTATTCACTTTTAGAGTTCGTCAACCTTGAAAACAGGTCTTGAACGAAAGCAGCAGGGTATCGATTCTAATGCTTTTAATCGTTTCACAGATTTTTGTTGTATAGGTGAAAATGATAAAAGTGAGAATGACTCTGTTCTTGTCGGAGAAGATTTGCTTCAAGTGCAAAACTTTTCAACACCTATAAGAGATCCACGTATGTGTCTGTTGCATTGCGTATTGTTAAGTAATGTTGACCTATAGTGTCTAAATGATGCTTCAGCTCAAGTTTTCAGCAGAAGTACCGTTTGACAGAGGACCATGTTTAAGGCGCAGATATTAAAAAGCCTAGTATGGATTATGGAATCTCCGGTTCGAACCATGGGCCGTTTTTGCCAAACCCAAATAAGAACGAAACACGTCAACATATCGTTTTTTTTTCGGCTGCTTTGTAGTCAGCCTTATTATTGCCTAACTAAAACCATTGTTTAATTCATTACAGACCGACTATTACAATGTATAATGATAATGTATGTTATTTGTCATATTTATTCTCATGTCGCGAGGCAGCGCGCGCGTTGTGCTATCCATAAGACAATTTCTTGTTTCACTTAGGAGTTGCCGAAATGTTGGGACAATCGCCGTAAAGCACCTTATCCAAGATTGCAACAGTATGACTTGGGTGAGAGTTGAACCGAGGTTTTCGTCGTTCTGCGACTAACTTTTCCTAATCTCCACTCTTCCTGCTGAGTGCTGAGCAAAAGTAGCAAATGAATACCACGTTTAACGTCTTTGCTATGACAGCATCAGGCAGTGAATTCAGTCTGCCAAACTTTTGAAGTGAACATTTAAACCACTACACCAAGCCTCTATATTACTGTATTTTTTGTTTTTTTTTAGGCAGCCGTACAGATACAAGTCCGGAAACGTCTGCGATATCTGTCTCAAAGATGGAACCAGTATTAGGTAAGCACTGCATTATCAAAATGTCCTAAATTATCATCAGACTTGCTCATCTAACGTATTCCACGTGAACTTAATGGCAAGCTTTCCCATTTTCAATACTGCACATTAAGGCACACAATCAGTGTTCATTGAAGTGAATCTTTGTCAGCATTGATTGTAAACGTTCAGTTGTCAGCTCACCTCAATTGGTTGGAAACGACTACAGTGAGACTTTTGAGAGCAACCAAGTCGAAAAAACGGTCATTTTGAAAATCTTCTGTTATACTTCAAACAAACAAATAATTTTGTTTGAAAAAAGTGTTTCTATTTACAGTAACTCTAGCAATGATTGACAGCGATAGAGGTGCGCGTACCAATTATACACACAATATATATTATTCTTAACACGGCTTTCAGAATAATGCATCTAATCTAGTCACGCATTTTTTAGAAAAGATTTTTTAAAGTTTGGAAAAACTTGAAGGCGAAACAAAGCGCATGGCAAAAGTGGTTAATCGCTTACAGCATGAAAAGATAAAGAGCACAGAAACTGACAGTCTGTTGGATATTTTGCCTCTAAAAATGGAGAGCCAGCTAAGAGACTTTAAAAGAAATGCTTAAAGCTTTGTATTTCAAGAATCAGTGGTATGTATTTTGCGTCATCTTTTTTTTGCGTGGTATAAAAGTCATTTGGAGTTGAGGTTTTTGGTTTGTTTTACCAGCCAGTTTTACTTCCCATAACTAAAAGAACCTGGCGTGATGAATGTTAATATTTTTTTTTCTGACTCCCTAACCTGTAGTGTTGGTGGGTGATTATTCTGCCTATTTGTTTTGATGCGGGTTTTACCTGTGGTTCGTTCATAGTACATGGGTGGAGAATGGTGTAAGTTAGATGTTAACGCTGCAATGAACTTAGAGAGCACAAAGCAGTGACGACAGAGCAAAGAACCTTTTGCTCTGCGATCGTTACGTGTCACATTTTGGGGTCCACGACAACTGACCGCGAACAACGCCGATTGGCTGAGAACTGCGATCCTAAATATATTTTTACTATCCCCAGAGCCATCTTGCCTAAACCCTCACTTTGTGACGAAATGACTGCGACGAAATCGTTGCTTCGCGGTCAGTTTGTCGCGGTCAGTTGCGTTGGCTCGCACAATTAGGTCACCCAAGCTATTATTATAGCAATTATTCTTTATTTGTGTGCCAATGTAGAATATTGAACTAGGAGGTACGATCTCCTGTGGAACTTACATTTTGAGCTTAAAATGATATTAAAAGACAAAATCTGCTACGAGTTTTGCATAAAAATTTTAATGGGACACAATACGACAGTCCCCCACTGATTTATTTTGGCTAAGTCTACATTGTTACAAGAAATGAATAGCACTGATGAGATTTCGTTTGTTTGCGGCTGGATGAGCTTCCATTTGTTTTATCTTATTGAGGCAGGGCTTTCATAAGTTGCAGTAGTCAATTAATTATCTTCATTGCATTTTACTTCAAATCTTTAGCAGATTGAATTCGTGAAGTGGTAGTAGGAAATCCCAGGAAGCCATCCTGAGTATTAGGGAATAGTTTTGTATGGAATAGTGTTTGTGCGAATCTTGCAAGGAACCTGCTTTTGTTGTTTTGCACACCACATACCTCGAATATGCTACTTCATGATGAGAAGTGCAAATCCTAACGTAGTCTGCTCTGCCATCAGGCAGTATTGTTGCAATTTTTTGGCTTTCGAATCTCCTAATTTAAACTATTTTGTTTTCAGCTACATTGCGAAAACTTTTTCCGGAATACACAGAAAAAGAATACCTCTCCACTCTGGTAAACTGGCTTGATGGTGCAAAAGATAGGGATGGAGGGAGGAAGAAGAGGCAAAAGAATACAGAGTTCATCTCGAGCATCAATGAGGTTGTGTGTGAAACCGAAATCCCTACCCAGGAAGAAGCTTTGATATTACCGAACAATTGACTTGACCATGGGCTCGATTCTTGACCCCACCCCTTGGACTGGGTCTGGATTTTATCTCCATAACATTGTCACGTCTGCTGCTCATTGTCTGATGCCAACATTATTTCATCGACTATCATTCGGTTACTGGGTGCACATCACGCTTCTTTGCGTAAGCTTTTTCATTGTTTTTACCAAGACCTTGGCTTATGTCCTCGGATCAAGGGCAAGTAAATATTGAGATTGAATAATTTATTACATTTCCCATTTTGACAAAGCGTAAACTTTTAAAAATCTGCCTGAATAGAAAGTGAATAAAAGCTTCTCCGTTTCATTGCTCTAATTCAAAATTTCCAAAAATACTTCAATGAAAGCTTTTAAATAAAAACCTTCAAGTTTTTCTGGTGGGTGTTGTGATTGAGCCCAACCTTAGCCTCGAGCTTTTGTTATGATAGGTTGAGGTCTTGACAACATAGCTGGTTTTAACTAGTATTCATTGTTGTTGTTCACAGTTGTTTTCTCTGACGTGTAATGTTGCGTTTCTTTTTTGCTACTGTATTGCTTAAAAGCTTGTTTGGCTGTTGCTTTTTGTATAATAAGTTTATGCATATGTGTACTGTCCCTAGTTGTACGTTTATTGCCAAAATTTAGTTCAAATTAATTTTTATACCTAATCCTATACCTAGGGCAGGGGTCGGCAACCTTTTGAACTAGTGGGCCACATTCAGTCCTAACAAGGTTCCAGCGGACCGCCACCATTCTAGCGGACCAAAGGGGAAAGATCTTCGCCAGAAATTCAGGCCTTTTTTCGATCCAATTGATGACGAAAACCAAAAGAAAGGTCTTCGCCATAGATTCAGGCCTTTTTTTCGGTTGAATTGGTGGCGAAGACCAAAAAATAAGATGAGAATCATTTCGGCGGTTTATTGCTGCATATCTATCATTGAAAAAAGTCGCTGGCTCGATGGCAATAAAAGGTCGCGGGCCGTTGGTTGCCAACCCCTGACGTAGAAGGTACAGATTAAATAACTGTCCATTCCTACTCTCATCACTCAAAATGACGTCTAAACAAAAAAAAAATTTTCGTTTTTGAATCAGCGTCGAAAATCCCATCACATGCGACCCCTAAGAAAACTCGTTTCGAAAATAGATCTGTTTATGCTATGACGTGTTAGAAGTAAATAAATCATTCTGTTCTGTTCGTTGATGTTATCTACTATTTAATCCTCTGGTGTTTCTTTCAATTAAAAGAATCCCAAATTGTTAATTTTTCGTGTGATGGAAAGGCAATGCTGTTATTGTGTATATTGTACTTATACAGACAACTTATCTGATAACGTGTCATTCACAATCATCTGACTGGTATCTGGGAAGATTTGAACAAAATAGGTATTACAGATCTGGATGACATCTGCGAGAAAAGATCTGGTACAGATCTGGATGACATTGCGAGACAAGATCTGGATGACACCTGCGAGAAAAGATCTGGTACAGATCTGGATGACATCGGGCATCGACTGCAACCATCTGGCTGTCACAGGGCAAAACGGATCTGGCATGCTCTGGCTTGCCAGATCGGGGCAGGATGTTCAGCCAGGGATCCTTTTAACATCTGGTCCAGATCGGGTATGATATATGTGTCTTTTCTGCCAGAGCAAAACCAGATCTGAAATCCTTGGCACGAAGGATCAAAATCCGATCTGGGCCAGATCAGGGTGGCTATCTGGGATGCTGTGTATAACCGCATAATTCTTGCAACGTTTTTTATTTTGCTGTCCTAAAAATACACGTTGCTAACAAAATTTTAGAGCTAAGCATATGCACTAACACGTTGCTAAAAAAAACAAAATTCTGCAAATGTGGAAGCTTTGCCCAAGGGTTACCTAATTAATAACCAAGCAAAGATTTGAGCTTAACATGGCGGATGCAATCGAAATAAGTTATTTTCCGAGCGCATGGAAATCCATCTCCAGACCCCTAAATAATCACACATTATTTTTGATTATTTTCTGGATGAACGTTTATAGAAATTCGCATTAGCTGAAACATAACAACCATATGATTGGACTTTTTGCTTCAGGGCCGCTCCAAATCCGCATTCCTGACTACGCCCATGAGCAGATCCTTGCGATGACAAACCACTGAAAATAATTTGGTTCTATATGATGCTTTTGAGATGATGATAACAATGCCGTTTTATGACCTATCAGGAAAAAATTTTTGCCAGAAAATTTTATGATCAAAAAATTTTTAGCAAAAATTACGTCATCAAGTGGTGGAAGCGGAATCGATTAAAAAATTGCCGCTTCCACATCCCTGGTTTTGTCATTATTAGTTGATGCATTTCATCTGAAGACGTGCGACCTGACCTCCGTTTATAAGAAGTACAATCGCTTACTCCAACGTGTAATCAAAATTTCCTCCCAAGTCTCTTTTCATTATATCGCTGCATTACGCCGAAGCGATAACGTTTGCTGGGGATCCATTTTCGCGTCATAGCGTCCCGAAAGCACCGCTTTTAAAAATATTGCAGCGGTGTAATTGTACTTGTTTCAGCGGTCTCGAGCCGTTAACAGATCTGTGTCCAAATTGACCGGCCCGAGATTTAAACCTAAGACCTTCCGCTCCAGAGACGAACACGTTATCGCATGATGATGTTCAATTTAATTTATTTGTTAATGCAAGCCATCGCGTCTGTTTAGTGTTTGCGTGGAAGGCGGGAAAGAAATGTGTTGATGTTTACCTGCAGAGCAAACCGACAAGATTGGAAATGCTCCAGAAATTCTTGAAAATTTGCAAAAGTAATTTGAAAACAACGTCGCAGCAGAAATTGTGGAAAAGTATACTGCTAGTTCAGATTGTAAGTTTATAGGTTCGGTATCTAACAGCTCTTTCCTGTGCATGATTCAATGTTTACAAGTAATGTAAATTTTCACAAAATTATTGAATATATGTTGTTGACCCTTCCCATGCAGCGTTGCATATTTTTATGGTGTAATACGTTTGCTTATTTAAAGAAAAAGCGAAGAGCAGTAGCGGTGCACTATAGGTGTCGAGCGCAGCCCTGGGGTTGGAAGAGTCCCGTAATCAGGGATCTAAAAATACCAAGCTAAACGGCAGTAATTCGGGAAGCGATTCAACAGTGTACATAACAGAACAAGCCAGACAATAACACATTTTATACACGCACACAATCATCATCCTTTCAATTTTCATCCGTGTCATTTTTTCCTCGTTAAAGAGTTGAATCCACTTGTCCGTTTTTCCTGAGAATTCATAAACATTTTTTTTAGGCAATGCAGCTGGATTACCAAGCACAAGTTGATCGGGAAAAAGAGTTGCAAAAAAGTAAAAAACATACGCTGAGTTGCATTCCTTGCTGGAGAAGAAATGAGTGGAAGAGGCACGAAAACCACTTCCACCCTCGATCCACACTCGCCAGAAGCTGAACTCTCGACCATTTTGCAGTAACTCAAGGCAAAAATTTTTCTACTTCTCTAACGATCCGCATTGTCTGGGTAGAAAAAAATGATCTACGATTCACTCGAAAAGTTTACGCGTCGTGTGTCTTGATTAATAAAGATCATTGAGGTTTGAAATGTCTTGAATCGGTGTTAATGATCTTGAAACCGTTATGATTTTTAGCCAATGCATGTCGCTATATTACAATGTGTCGCTAATTTACTTACATCATCATATAAAATTGCAGTAAAAAGTTTCCCATACAGCGTTAGCTAAATTTTAGTATAATACTGTAGCATTGCATTTTGGAAAAAGAGTCGTACTAGTATATCGACTGTTCCAAGCTTTTGATTCTGGTGGCGGTGCTACCCGACCTAGCCAGATGGGAATTTCAGAGGAACTTCCCGGAGATACCAAAATCGGCTCCTCCCCAAAGTCGTGGACCAGAGATTAAATGAGAAAGCAGCAAAACAATAGCTCAACAGTCAAGAAGATGATTATGATTGTGTGGCAAGTGTCCACGAACAACAAGAGGAGTTCTTAACGCGAGAAAAAAAAGCCCAAGGGTTTGTGTCCATGCAAGCGAAGGCGACAAAGTGTTTAGCTTTGTTGCCGACCATCAACCAACTGTCATTGCCAATTTAAATAAGCAGACGAGATCTCATTTTTAGCTTAGATTGGCACGAGAAGTTGTGAAGGCGGCCTGAGCTTGTTCCAGCAAAGTCGTTACCTAAACAAGAAGTTCAATGTTCGCAAATCAGTTGATAAAGTTGATGAAAAACGTGCCACAAAATAAGATGTAATCTGACCATTAAACGAATATTGAATAAGTTTTAGCGAAAAATATAATTTTAGTCTGGACGTTTCTTGTCCTTTGAAAAACGACAAGGTTATAACCAAAAACTCGAGTTTTTCAAAATTGGAATATTTTTTAAAAATAAGTTTTCAAAATTTTAAATAAAGTTTAAAAATTAGCATTAACTTAAACTTTCAATTCAAAAATTTTTGAATAGATTGCTTGCAAAGAAAGAAAATATGATTTGAAGAAAATTTTGTTAACATTAATGCCAAGCAGGCGCGTAGCCAGGAATTTGCAGTGGGGGAGGGGCTGTTTAGGAGGCTGGAAAGAACATCAAACGATCTTGACCCAGATTTTGATCGGTGTTCAATCGAATTGAGCCGGTTTTTGTGTCCAAATATTGGTGATCTCAAAAAAAAAAAAAAAAAAAGGTCTTCAGCCAGGCTAAAAGTCTTCTGCTCAAAATCACATCAGATCCTTGACCGATTTTCATAGCCAATACCATTGGGGGGCTATTTTCGTTTTTAATGCAAAAATCGGCCTCAAAAGTGCTAATTACGGGATATTTTGCATACTCTTCAAGCCAATGGGGAGGGCTATTGCCCTCCCCCTGGCTACGCTACTGATGCCAAGAATAGCTTAGTCATGTTTAACAAAGATAGCCTAACAACACACCTAAACTACAAAGTCGAGCTAAGCAATTGTCAATTTTGAAACAATTTGAAGAATAACAATGAGCTAATTTTCATACTTCAAAATTACAAAACACTTCAAAATTAAATAAAGCCAGTTTATGTCAATCATTGACATTTTACCAAGAGTAGCAAACCATGGGCAACTTCAAATTTTGGCAAAAATTCGAACTTGGGTTAACTCGACTTTCTGTTGTTTTTGAAATTTTGCAAGATTAATTAGCAATGGGCAAGTTTTGGAAAAAAATTCGAAATCAAGCTGTTTTTGAAATTTGGCAAGGTTTTCAAAATTTCGCTTTTTTCAAAATTTGGCAAGGTTAATCAGCAGGAACTAAATTTTGGCATAAAATTCAATACCAAGTTTAGTCGATTTATCGTCAAATTTTGAAGTTTTGGCAAGGTTTAATTAGCAACAAGCGCTTTTTCCAAATTTTTGCAAAAAATTTAAAATCCAGTTTTACGGTTTTTATACTTTTGGCAAGTTTACGGCAATTGGCAATGCATGAGCAAATTTGTCAAAAAATTTGCGTGAAATCAATTTTTTATCAAAATTTAAAATTTTGGCAATGTTAACTAATTTCAAAAACAAAGAAAACCTATTTTTTTATCAATTTTTGAAATTTTGTCACAGTTAATGAGCAATGGGCAAATGTTCAATAATAGGGAAAACACTCAAAATCGAGTCAAGTTAATTTTTGTCAATTTTTAAAATTAGGCAAGGTTAACAACTATGGTCAAATTTTGCTTACAAATTCGTAATTGACTTAAGTTGATTTTGTCTAATTTGGAAGCTTTGCCAAGTTTAATTAGCAACTTTAAAAAATCGACAAATAATCGATTTAACTCTAACTTTTAAATATTTACGACAGCTTTGGCTTCTTTATTCTTGGTGAAACTGTTTCTTAAGACCACTTTTTACGCTTCAATTAACTCGATTTTGAATTTTTCGGCCAAAAATTTGCCCATCGGTCATCGTTGTCAAAATTTCAAAAATCGACAAAACTTCAAAATAACGGTGGACCGGTAATCCAAAGGCTGCAGGTTCGAATCATGTTGGAAGACAACTTTTTCGCATTGCTTGTTTCAAGTAGTCGTCGTTCTTATGACTCTTTCCAAGACTTCCACGCTGGTAGCCATTAAGCATGCTTTAGATCGCAAAGCATGCAAACAAATAAAACAAAGTTTCAAAAATTGACAAAAATCAACTTGACTCGACTTCAAGGTTTTTTGCCAAAATTTGACCACTTGTCCATTGCTAATCAAGTTTCCCAAAACTTCAAAATTGACGAAAATTTACATAACTCGATTTTGAAGTTTTTGCCAAAATTCAAAGCCTACTGAGTCAATTTTTGTCCGTTGTTTCTTTCAAAGTTGGTAAAAAAATTGACAAAAGGGTTGCAAACATCTTAGATCCAAGTTGTTATTCAAAACTTACCATGTTGATAGAAATATATTATTTTGTTCAAAATTTTGCATCATGCTAGAAAAATAGTAATAATTCTGGCCAATATTTCAAACTAAAACCAAAAGTGTAAACTGTAGTTGAATGACTTTTTCGTAAGCTTATAAATGCTTATTTTTATAATAAGGCAAACTTTTGTGGAAGAGTTTTTGACTTTAAGATAATTTTTTGTCAATTATTGGTTTTGAAATGCTACCAACTTACCAAAGTAACCTTTAAAATACTTTCAAATGGTTACGAGAAATTGAAGATAAAGATTTAATCATAAGAGCACCAACTCCTTACACGTTGACGTTGTGCAGTTTAATTAGCAAGTACCATTAACATTTGCTTGCGCGACGTTCATCTATCTAACAACGTCAATGTTATTTTACTCACTTCATGTTGAAACATATGCTGTTGGCAAAGAAATGTTTGAAGGTGAACCACAAAATCCCTTATACAATTTTGCTGGAAGTGTTGCATCTCGGCTAAAAAGCAAAATAACTCCGACATAAAACCATCGACTATAATAAATCTTGGAAAAAATTACATTGAATAAGCAGCGTCATGCAGTGATAGTGTTGATGAATTCAGCGTATGATAAAAAATGTGCTGACTTCGGGTCGTAATATAGCTTTTGCATCGAGAAGTCTACAGTATTTTATGAGGTTAAGCATTATTTTACTGTACGTATAAGAGAGGGGAGGGCTGGCAATATTTATCTTACTAAACTCATTTTCTTTCATCAGAGATCACCAAGCCCTTTAATTTGACTAGCTGCAGGTTTCAACATTTTTTAAAAATTAATGTCAAGTGGATAAAGTCAATATAGTCAAATTTTCGTGTTAGTAATAAAATCGCCTTTGTAGTAAAAGAGTTGTTTTCTTATTTTCTTATTATCATTAGCACTTTGGTATAGATAGAGGTATACTCAAGGTAACTTAATTAAAGCAATGATGGTGTGTTTAAGCTGCAGCTTAGTAATTTGCGAAGTGTACCCTCTGTACCGATATATCATTTAATCAAATTGAGCAAAAACTAGAAGGGAGTTTGCCAGCAAACCCAGTGAACGACCGACGCATAGTTAATGCTGTGACGCTCAAAAGTACTTTTTGTCTACCGTAAAATCAGCAATTATTCAAAAATATCTGATTAAGGAACCTCCAAAAAAGTGGAGTCAAAATATTTGTCTGTTAAATATCTCCTGATATCATAAAACACTGGCACCCAAACTTGAGCCATTCAAAAATTGATTTTGGGGGGTCCCTGGGAGGTGACACCCCCAAACTATGTCAAAATATTTTTCTGTTAATTATCTACTGATATCAAAAAGAACTAACACCCTAGCTTGAGCCGTTCAAAAAATTGGTTTTTGGGGGCCCCATTTTGGGGAGGTTCCCAGTGGAGTTGCCCCAAAAAATTTCGGGAGAAAAAATTGCATTTGCAGCTCAACAACTTTACACAAAAATGAGATTTCGATGTGTTGTGGTTTAGGAGAAGAAGAGTGTACAAAAATTAGGAAGAAAAAAAAAGGAAAAAAAAAAGAAATAAACCTCATCGCGGCCAAAAGTGGGTTGGTTGGGATGAAAGGGTATCTTGAGACATATAACCCTATAATATATTTTTTGCCGTACTTTGGCCGTTTTTGACTAAGACCGCTTTTTACTTCAAACTTGCGGGGGTGTTTTTGGGTTCTAAAACCGAAGTCACGTGACCTATTGCCTCGAAATTGTGTACAAACATACAACTCAATAATCTCAAACTGCAGTCAAAATTTCATGTAGCCAGACCAAACCGTTCTTGAGTTATAAGCAAAAGTCTGAAATTTCGCACTCGTTAGTTGGAAAATGGCCGAGTAAAAACAGAGAAACACGCGACGCGAGCGTTGGTCGTTCCAATGAATTTACGTAGGCCTAAGGCCCTAAGTGGAAACAAACCCCTAAAATCATGGCAAGCTTTTCTAGGATTCAAGTTCTGGATGTTCCGAAGGTAATCCAAAACATAAAACTAGCGGCATAAACTTGATAAAAAACCGTGATGCCGCGGGAGCTTTACTAGTGATTTTTAACTGAATATTATTGAAAACTGACTTTCTCCACTTTTTTTCGATTAAAATATTATTTAAGATTGAACTACAACCATAAATACAGCACAGTTTAGATTCTCAGCTAGCCCAAGTTTCTTCAAATTTCTTACCTTGTGAGATGTAGGTAATTTTCTCGGCCTTGAAGGCCACTTCAGTTATTTCTTGCAAAGTTGCTTTGTTTTGCAAATGCTGATTTCGTAAGTCGCTTAGATTTTGAAGTAAGTTCTGAACAGAACAAAAAAAAATTTATGATGATAAGCTTACATCTTTATTCATCTCGTCGTTTTGAGACGAGTTAGAAAAAAACCTTTACGGACGTTGAGCCCTGCTGCTATCTGTCCACCAGTCTAACATAATACATAGTGAAGATTTCACACAGCTGAACGCCAAGCAGGAAACGCTAAAAGATCACGTTAGTCTATCACTTCCGCAGCAGACAAGCAATCTAGTCTATCCACTTCATAGCAAAAATACAGATGGCGGAATAACGCTAGAAACTGGCGGAGAAAATATGTAATTTAAGTTAATTCAGCAGCCTCAACTTATTTTCTGAATCCCATCTGAGTGGAAGAGGCAAATTTAAACTAAAAAATCGTAAAGTCTTTAAAAGATCTTACTGTTCGACTAACTGCCCGGAAATTATCATGTACAGTAGTACCTTCTGATTACTTAACATAGCAGCATAGGCAGGAAGAGTGTTGGCGTAATCTCTCATTGCAGCTAGGAATGGACTCCATAGTAATGCAGATTGTTGGTCGTACATTTTTGCTACGGCGAGAAAACATTCTCCAGTTTCGTGAATAGCGTGTCTCAGATTTGCCTCATCTGTTTTCAATATATACAAACAAGTAAAAAATCTCAGAAAAAACAAAAATGACATGAAATTTAAAATAGACTTGGAAACGCTGCTTTCGAGCCGTTGATTGAGACCGATTTTTTGTGGTCTCGGTCTTGGTCTCGACTCTGTCGCGCCGATCTCGGTTGTGGTCTCGAACCATCGTGATCTCGATCTCGGAGCCTAAAATTAGTCTCAAGACTAGGTAATTTTTTCCAAGTTATAAAATGGTTTCGTGGAGAGGCTATTAGTACTTTCTCGATTAGCTGGTATTTCAAATTCTCACAATTTAGTTTTAAAACAATCTGCTAATTTTATAATTGTGTTTTAAAAATCATTGAATGGCAGAATACAAAATTGCATTGTTTAAAGGGTCAGTCAAGTCCAGTATTTCAGTGTTGACCAAAATGTTGGGAAAAGCCTAAAATTCATATTCCCACTAATTTTAAACTTTCCATGTCTTCTTGTATTCAAGATATTACAATTCAAAATCAACAATTTTCCTCTTACTTCAGAGTTGTCATTTTGTCAGTGTTGTAACAGAAGATTAACGTTTGGAAAGTTGGCTTACATAAACTTAAAAAGCAGTTAATTAACAATTCTGGCTTTTTGGTTTGTTATGAGAACGACTCTGCTACAAAACAATTGCTGAGAATTAGAAACATGCAGTGACTTTTTGAAATTTTGCTTTGAATTGGCAACCCTGACAAAATTCTTAAAGGTAAATAGCTTTTTTAAAGGAAAATCTAAGCTGTTGTACCTCGCAAACGTAAAGTCGTACAAAGCTCAAATTTGGTGAAGTTGGTTTTCAGATCTGTCAAAATTTTTTGAAAGAAAATTTAGCAAAATTTTTTACGGGAATGTCCTTTCAACGAAATTGTTTCTGTCGGACAAAACGGTTGAAAAAGCAAACTTCAGAACAATTTCAATCAAAATCTACATAAAATGACGTAATCGAGATGTTATGATAACATAATTACTTCGACTGAAGCAATTTCTAATCTAACTCAATTTATATAGCCATAAAACTGACTTATAAGCAAAATTAAACCTCAGTATTTTTTTTTAATCCAAAAAAACAATGATGACGTCATTTTTCCGGTCTCGGTCTTGAAGCCAAAGTCGAGACCGAGACTGGTTTCGGACTTGATCGCGGAAAGTTTTTGCGGTCTCGATTTCGGTCTTGATCTCGATCGAGTCGGTCTCGAAACTACAGCCATTCATTCAGCAAACTTAAACAAGCTCGAATGTCAACGACGCGAAGGTTCTGAAACTTTTGATGCATTTTTTTACGTTAAGAGCTGGTTTCACATTATAAGAGTTGATCACGACGGACGTCATTGTTTCTCTGTAAAATTACAATTTATACGTCGCAACATGTTTCAAACAAAATCAAAAGTGCTAGCACATACTCTATTGAAGTAAGTTACCAAAAAAAAAAATCAATACTAACTTAAACCTTTTGCTTGCTCGCTGTATCCCGTTAAACGTGTATACGCAACTTCTCACTGAGAGAATTACGCTGTTGACATCATTCTTTCAAATTTTCCCGATCCGATTGAGAATTGAACTGCAGACCTCTTGTTCCAAAAACGAGCGATTTCCCACTAGACTAATCAGCTATAATCTTCTAACAGAAATACCCGTTGTCCATTACTCCTACCATTGAGCCGGAGAACATCTCTCGTATAATTAGATCAAAAGACACAGTAGCTTAATGAACAATACAAAACAGCGCACAGAAGCACAAACCTTCGTTGGTGGTTAAAGTGAAACATTTGCTCAAATCTGTGAGGCTTCTTCCAAGCTCTGAACTCATGGCGCTATGAGCTGAAAACGTGGAAAATTAACAAAATGTCGCACAGAGTGCAGCGTCTTAGCTTTGGTTATAATGAGTAGCTTAAAAGGCGGTCCTCAATACGCAGGTTTACGAAGTTAGAAAAATGTCACAACAAGAAAATAGTCGAAAACCTTCTTTTTACGGAATTGGTATCTTGGCTAAAAGTTTACTCATTGATTATACTTTCTGTAAGATCGGAACCATTACGTTTACAAATATAAAAAATTAGAAAAGAGCACCTAACTCTCTATGTTTTGTTTGGTGATCTAACCATTAGGGGGTTGAGCAATGAGCATTAAGCTGCTCTAAGGGTTAAAATCCAATAAAAGAAAAGAAAGCGCAGTTGCATTGATTGCATGTTATGGAGAAGCTGCTGGGGTAATAGATTTCAACCATACTTTTTTGTACCGCTTGTGATGTACGTTTACTACAAGATTACGTAGGTCTAGACTTTTGAGCGTCTGCCACTGAAACGACGGACTAGAGTTCGCTTCCAGGTCGGGTCAAGCCAAAGATATAAAATTGATATTCACAGCCTCTCTGCTTGACTTTCAACTATACAAAGAGACAGTGTGAAGCCTCCACTGTGTGTGGTAGACAGGTGGTAGCTTGACTCGAAGACCGAAATGTCCCTTAGCTGTTTCTTAACCATGATAACTTAATAAATTAAGATGTAATTGATTCACAGTGTTCGAAACTGTGTGCAAAAGATTCGATTCAAAGATGAGTCTTTGCTCTCGGAGTGACAAATTGTTCCTATAATCAAAAAAATGGTCAAAATTTTTTGGAAGCATTTTGAACAATAATAATTTTTTGGTACGGAGCTTTTTAGCAAATTTATTGGCATCAATGTACCAAAAATAAGCTAAAGGTTCAAAAAACACTCTCACCTGCTTTATAAGTCTGTAGATGTTCACTCGCAACTTCAACAAAATCTTTGCAACTCTTCTCCAGTCTTTTTACAAAACGAAGCTGTGAGCTTGCAGTGACGTCACTAAAGGTAACGTGGCATCAAAATTCCAACCACTGCAAAAGTTGTTAGCTCTTTTCTCGAAAATTACCTTTGGTGCTTAAACTTTTTTGACCGACTGTTTAGCATAATTTATCGAAAATGTTATTAAATTATTTATTGACGCACTCAAAAACCATCGGCCCAGCAGTACAACGGCATAAACACAATTACACACTAATCACACCCAAACACACTCAAAAGCTTTAAGCCAGATAGAATCTAGTTGTTTGTTCTTGGATTCTCAGTATATTGTCCAAGTTAGGTATTCTGGTGCAAATTCGTAAAAAACTGTTTAATAAAGCGAAAAACTTACGAGGTGTGTTTGAAAAGTAGCGGGACTGTGCAGTGTGCACGCTGCACGAACAATTTTTGTCGCAGACAAAAAAAGCATTGCTTTCTATGATGTCACAATGTCTTATGGTTTTGAAAACCAAATTTCAGCACTCTGTGACAACTACATTCTTTCTTGCGCGTTTTTCGGTCCAGGCACTTTCTTTGTGACCCTTTTGAGAAAATTTGATAAAATTAGGAATTTGTGGCTTTTTTTTCTTAGATGCGAAGGATGAGCGTCGAACAACGAGTCAACCAGAAATTTCTTGTCCGTCTTGGAAAAACTCCAACTGAAACACTAAAGTTGCTTCAAGAAGTTTATGGTGATGACACGATGTAAAGAACTCGTCTTTCGGAGTTGCACAGGAGGTTCAAAGAGGGAAAAGAGGAGGTGGAAGATGATCAAAGGAGTGGGAGGCCATCCACAAGCAGAACAGATGAAAATGTTGAGCGTGAGAGATAAAAGGTGCGGAGCGATCGCCGTCTTACTGTTAGAATGATAGCAGATGATCTGGGCATGAATAGTGAGAGGGTATGGAGGATCATGATCTAGGGATGAGGAAGATGTGCGCAAAAATGGTACCAAGGTTGCTGAATGAAGGACAAAAGAAGGGGCGAGTGCAAGTGTGTCAAGACATTTTGGAGCAACTCGAAACTGAACCCAATTTGCTGAAAAGAGTTGTTACTGGCGATGAGTCATGGATCTTCGAGTACGATCCACTCACCAAACGGCAGAGCCTTGAATGGAAGAGCGCATTGTCACCAAGAACCAAAAAGGCAAGGGTGTTCAAGTCCAAAACCACAGTGATGCTGATCGCTTTTTTTGATGTCCATGGAATTGCCCATGCAGAATTCTTGCCACAAGGCCAAACTATTAATCAGCACGTCTACAAAAACATCTTGCGACGTCTGATACGCTCAGTGAAGGAGAAAAAACCTGTGGGAAACGAGGTCATGGCAGCTTCATCATGACAATGCTTCAGCTCATAATGCCTTGGGATTTCGGGAGTTTTTTGCCAAAAATAGCGTTGCTGTACTGGAGCAACCACCCTACTCTCCAGATCTGTTCCTTGTGACTTCTTTTTGTTTCCCAAACTCAAGGAAGTCATTAAAGGAACTCGTTTTCAAGATTCAGAAGCCATTAAAACAGCCGTGACGAGAGAGCCCTGAGCGATCCCGGAGGAATCCTTTCAGGAGTGCGTGGAAGCGTGGCAGAGGAGATTGGAAAAGTGCATTCTGGCCCAAGGAGGTTACTTTGAAGGTGACATGTTGTAAAATTTACTTGTCAAATAAAATAAAACATTTAGAGACCCAATCCCGTTACTTTTTAAACACACCTCGTCAGTCGTTGGTTTATTTGGCTGTACTGTAGGCTATTTTCGGATTTCTTTTTACAATATCAACTATAAGAACTTGATTTATTTAAAGTTTAAATCTACAATGAAAAGCGTATGTTCTCGTCTTAACTCTATGTGTATGTTCTTAAATGGTGTTCAAGTTCAAATGGTTCTCCGGGGAGAGGGGGTGCAATCACTCCCACCATCTTCTCCCCTTTGCTGCACCACTGTATCTCAGAAAATTAATCGAAAACTTACGCCATGATAAAATTGATGGCAGGCTCCGGAGTTCCAACATCATTCACAAAATCATCCAACTGACCTATTCCAGCTTTGGGGTTTCGTTTTCGTACTTTCCACTTCTTCAATAATACGGTATTCAAATTATTGGAAGCGCTATTAGATTAGTAATGGTAACTAATATGCTTTTACTGTGAACAGAAAGCATTCGCGGTTTGCAGCATAAGTTATGCAACACAAACTCTCATCATTAGTTTACTTTGAGGTCATCAAAATTATGAACAAGGACATCTTCCCGTTGATCTAACATTTTCTCGCTCTTTGTGATTAGCTTATATCGTTATGTTAGCCAACCAAAACATTTTCATTGAACTGCGCAAGTTTTCGATACACGGATCCAAGAGAAAAACAAAATTTCACTAGCTTGGCAAACACGTCAGGATTGTCAGCCCAACTTACCGGACTCGCATCGGTTGCAGAGATAAAATCTCGAAAATTTTGGCATTTTGCGATGACAGGATGGCGGCTGAGTCGACAGAGCCAGGCTTCAAGGAGGAGTCTGTGTTCTTCAATTACTTCGAAGTCATTCTCGTTACCTAAAAATATGTATATTTCAAAGACGGCAAAACAGATTAGAGCGTCTGCTACTAAAACGTTTGGCTTGAGTTCCAGTCACAGAAATACAGTAATTATATTGCTACCGGTATTGATTACTATAGACTCATAGGTGGGCTAGTTAATGCAAAACGTTAGCTTCGTTAACCACTAGTCCGTTAACAAACTTCACACCTCCGTTAACGTCAATCCGTTATTTTCAGCTTTAATTAACGGAAGTTAATAAAGTCCGTTAATTCGTTAACATTTTGCGTGTAATTTACATTTCTTTTTATTCACTCACATCTAGAACACGTATTGACGCTGTTGAGCTGATTGTAAGGAAATATCTACTGCTATGGTGGTCTTTTTGTGTTTTGGAAGTTACATTTTAAAGTCTAATGTAATTTCAAGATAAAAATAAGTTGAAATGCACTAACGAAGCTGCAATTGGAAAATCGTTGGAAATTGCGAACAGCGATAATTAATAGACCTCTGAGACTGCAGACAAAAAAGCTCCTTTTTTCGCTTTCTTCTATAAAACTCGTGCTAACACGCAACAAGTGCTGCCACTGCAAACTGGTTTGTACCGGTGCGATGAATGAATGGTGCAAGACATTAACGATAAAAACCTTAACGGAAGTTTACAGAACTTAACAGAAGTTAATTTAGTCCGTTAACAGAACTTAACGGAAGTTAATTTAGTCCGTTAACATGAAAAAACTTTTTAACGGATTAACGAGTTAATGAAAAAGTTAGCTTCGTTATTAACAGATTAACGATTAACGGACTTGTGCCCACCTATGCTATAGACAATTTATCTGCTTGGCGTTCAGCATCAATAGTAGGCTAGAAATTCCACTCCTGTGGTCAATATTGGACACCAAAGCGGGTGGCAGCTTGACTAAATAACCGAACGAAAAATGACTTTGCTATGGCTTGGAAATGTGGGAACTTGGCATACTTAAAATACAGTCTCATCACTAAATCGCAGGTGAGAAAAGCTGTTAGTATTATACATAGGTGGGCACAAGTCCGTTAATCGTTAATCCGTTAATAACGAAGCTAACTTTTTCATTAACTCGTTAATCCGTTAAAAAGTTTTTTCATGTTAACGGACTAAATTAACTTCCGTTAAGTTCTGTTAACGGACTAAATTAACTTCTGTAAAGTTCTGTAAACTTCCGTTAAGGTTTTTATCGTTAATATCTTGCACCACTCTTTCATCGTACCGGTACAAACCAGTTTGCACTGGTAACGCTTGTTGCGTATTAGCACAAGTTTGTTTAGAAAGCAAAGAAAGGAGGTCGTTTTTGTGGCAAATAATAAGCTGCAGCCTCACAGGTCTATTAATTATCGCTGTTCACAATTTCCAATGATTTTCCGATTGCAGCTTCGTTAGTGCATTTGAACGTATTTTTATCTTGAAATTAAATTACACTGTAAAATGTAACTTCCAAAACACAAAAAGACCACCATTGCAATAAATATTTCCTTACAATTAGCTCAACAGCGCCAATACGTGTTCTAGAAGCGAGTGAATAAAACGAAATGTAAATTATACGCAAAATGTTAACGAATTAACGGACTTTATTAACTTCCGTTAATTAAAGCTGAAAATAACGGATTAACGTTAACGGAGGTGTGAAGTTTGTTAACGGACTAGTGGTTAACGAAGCTAACGTTTTGCATTAACTTGCCTACCTATGGTATTATAGTTTCAAACAGAGACCAGCAAAACTCATGGGGCCTTAGAGTTGCTTTCAACGCGGTGCATTACAGTACATCAGGGAACACAACAAAATAAAATTATCAACTTACCAGGACCACTCCCACTTTTTCTTGAGGGGGGAGGAGGAATTGCTAGAGCCACCCCAAACTCCTTCACCAGATGTTCTTGCAACCACTCAAACTGAACGCAACGTTTTTTTGCAAGGTTGTAGTTGGCAAGCTTCAAAAAAACTGCTTATTTTTTAAGCTGCTCTGTCTCAATGTTGATGTGTAAATTAATTAAAACTTAGTTTTTCTGATCGCAATCAACTGATCAAGTATTAATAAAAGTGGTGGAACTGCGATTGGACTCATGGTTTTAGCCCAAGCTGTTAACATATTTTGATAGTGGAATAATTTTGATACTGGAATATTTTGTTGCTCAATAAAAAGTTTGATCTCCAGTGTTATTATCGTATTTTGCTTCTCATCCAAATTTCAACTTAAATCCTGAGCTTAAGCCTAAGTCCCTATAACACATAGACGTACAAACTTTTGTTTAATTAAATCCTCTTACCTAACAAAAATCATGCTCTCAATGTGATAAGTATTCCTACATTTTGTTCGATATTGACTTTCGGTGAAATACTGTGGTTACTCTTAAACCGTTTTGGCAAAACATGAAATCTGAACATTTTTGAGCGAAACTTGTTAACAATTACTGGTTGACCTACCGAGGTTGTAATGTTGTAAGCCGTGGGATTCTTCCACACGCTTAACTTTCTTGATCGTTTTGGATTCAAGACTGAACAAGAAAACACGTCCGGGTTTGCTTCCCAGGCGGGGACTCCATTTTCATCAAGCTGAAAATAATGTCGCGTAAAACTTCAATTAAATTATTTCTCAACCGCTGTACTGCCGGCCGCTTTGGATTCGTCCCTTTGTCAGCAGCGAATAGAGAGTATAATGACAACCTGAAAAACAGAGTCTTACAGCCAGCTTAAAATTATCACTTACTGTGGTAACGTTCGTTTTCAGCGAGGGTGCTCAACCTGACCTATATATCTTTCTCGCTATTGTTAACTTTCTACTGTATAGGCTGCGTGAAGTCTTCGCATTTATTTTTGATGGTATTGAAGTAACGAATTTTTGTTCAAAATAAGTCATCCTACATTTGTGTGCTAACAATTTTTTAATTTTGCTAATTGTAAATCGAAGTGGAAATTCTTGTATTCCTTTATCTCAATTAAAAAACTGTGATTTGAAAATCTTTTGTTTGATTTCTATTCTCTAATTCATACGATACAAATCTAAAATTTGTGAATATTCAGCTATTCAGTACACAGAAAATCTCAACAACGTCATCTACAGTAGCTCCTACTTATCTTCTTTTGTTTTTGACAAAGCATTAAGAGTAATCTCAATCGGACGTACCTTGATTCTGTAGGAAAATATTTGTTTTTCACTCCTTTTTAAACAAGATAGTGGGATTTCATACACATTTTCCGACTGAGAATTCTTGCTGAAGCAAACGCAAAAAAAACATTGTTATTTACCTCATACGAGTTTTTTTGGTACTTTAATCTTGCCGAAATTAAGCTTTGATTGCTTTTATTAAATTCAAATTGGTAAGCTGGCAATTTGAGTTCGTTTCCAATTCGAGTCATACTAAATACTCCAATAAGGTCATATTTGCTGCTACTGCGCTTGTGTAATGCTCAATATTTGAGAGAATCAAAACATTAGTTATGAAACGTACACTTCTGTGATCTATATTTACCAAGTTACCGTTGCAGCGAAGAGATTTTTGCGGTTCTCGAGTCAAACTGCCAAAAGTCCATTTGTTTACACTACATGAGACTGTGGCAATTCACATTGTCCTTTTCATACTAAACAACGTGTGGGAAAACTGTGAATGCTTAGGTTATTCGTTTTAAGTAATACAGCACTCTTAACCCTTTATTGCCATAATTTTCATTAAAAAAAAAAAAAGTTGTGTTTTTGCTTTTCATTCTTACAGTAAAATGCTTGAAGAAACACAAAAAAAAGCGATTTTCTAAAGTAACCACAAATAAAAAATTATTTGGAATGTTACAAATACGCTGAAACTCGCAGAATTGCGAGGGAATTACTAATCATTACGTACAACGCATAAATTTGAAACGTGACAAATTTGGTGAGTTGGGCGGTAAAGGGTTAACTCCATAGCACACGGTCACAAGATGGTGTAATAGGTTGTGGTTTGAGGGAAAGCGAAATAGCCAAATGTTCGCTTCCTTTGTTTTTTATTAACGTAGCCACTGGGTGGAATAAAACTCATTTAGCTACAGTAGCGTAGCCAGAGGGCGGGGGCAGATAAGGAGGGGGGCTGAAGTCCCCCCTTGGCCTGCAACCAAAATGTAGAATAAAGAAAATACCACGTTTTTAGCACTTCTGAGACTATCTTTTGCGCTGGAATAGACTCAAAAAAGATTTAAAGCATGTTTTGAAACGTTTGGTTTAAGTGTGGGGGGGCTAATTTGTCAAAAATAAAACTCATAAATAAGAAAAAAAACTCTTGAAAAATGGCCAAAAATTGGTAATCAAATTTAATCGCTCATTAAAAAATGCTTAGTGTAGGTTTCATCAAAAATATAAGCTCAAGAATAGGGGGGCTATTCAGCATTAATTTATTACCAATCATTTCTCTCAAACTTCCATCCATTAGCCCCCCTAATTATATCTTTCTGTAAAAAATCTAGACGAAATAGATTACTCCTTGAGAGTTTCATTGAACTACCGGTATAGGATTTTACAATATATCAGCTTGTAAACAAGAGAACTGAAATTCTAGCAATAGCTACCTCCCACATAGGTAACCCATTTATCTAACTGGTATAATCATGTTTTTGCACTTCTAATTTCTATGCCACGTTTTAATAGCATTAATTTTTATCAAAATAGGCCTAAAATTAAGTTATTTTTGCCAAAAGAATACAAAATTTTCGAGCGCTGGGGCTTCGCCCCCAAACCCCAGTGCCTCCGGCAACTGGGGACTTTGCTACCAGATCCCCAAAACAGCCCCTCCATTGCAAATTTCTGGCTACGCGCCTATTTAGCTTTACCTGCCAGATTCTTCTTGCTCATGTGGATTTTTGACGTTTTCAGAATCAAAAACTATCGATTCATATTCATGCTGAAACAATTATCATGTATACAGTAAACGGTGCTACAGCGTAGCGGATTAGGCATGCGATTTTGTCACACAAAACTTTACAAATGTTTTTCTCAAAATCTTCTGAATGGAAAAATAAAAGCGAAATGTGTGTTTGTTACTAGCCAAATGTGTGTTTGCTATTAGTCAAATGTGTGTTTGTTATAGTTAAAAAAAATAATTCTTAGATATCAATCTTGCTGCTCTGAATCACGTCAAGACGAGTTATGAGATTGTGAAACCGATCGTAGCTTTTTTCGGCCCAGAAATTGAACCTCAAATCTCTTTGGCAACTCGACATCTAAAATGACATTACTGGTGTACACCAAATGGTGTTAAAATGTTACCGACCTCGCATCTCCATGCATTTGCTAAACAGATGCACTACAATAAGTTGCAGTTTAATCAAACAGCAAATAACTTACTATAAGTATTTATCGGTTATCTTACCGAGTCTTCGCTATCGGATTTTGCCAACAAAGAATCGGTTTTGGTAAAGTTTGTTGACATTTCCTCATTGAGATTTTGCTGATTTGTTGATTTCACCTAAAATAATGAAAACAAATTTTCCTAACGTCATCCTATTTTCAGTTCGATTTGTGAATAATTTTGTCAAATTGGTTTGAAGTAAACAACTTTGTTTCTTAAAAGATTTTACACGGAAAAAAGGCGGCATTTTTACCCTTTTCATAGCCTCGGGTAAAATTGTGTTGAAATAGCTTAGTAAAAATTTTGCAAATCGCCTCTAAATTGCGTATTGTCCAATCATAGACTGTTTCTTTAGTAGACTAAAAACAGACGCGTGGAGAAGAGATCACTGAAAAAAAAGTTTGCTGTTATTGCAAAGGTTCTTTGCGATCACGCAAAATTGATTGATTTGATTAGACATATTTGTAGAACGAGTGAATGATGGAGAAAGAAATGTCACTCCGATTGCCCGAATTGGTATATTTTGGAACAAATGAACCGTGAAGAAAAAAAGACAAAACTATCATTTTCCAATCTACTAATAAAGAGTATATGGTCCAATCATATACGTTGTCCTTCTGTTGTGTTTTCTTGGATTTAATGGTGCAGCTCTCCGTCCACACTCCACCTGCAGTTTTCTTTCTTAGCTTCAACGCTAGATATTGTTATTTCTTAAAAGCCGTTTTTTATATGTTAGCCAATATGAATGCTAATCCGCGTTACGTAAATCTGTATGACGAATTGATAGAAGGTAAATGAACCAAATATTTTCTAAGAGCATAGTGAAGGGAGGGAAGAAGGCCTACGATTAACCTTTTAATAGCATTGGACGCACTTTAAACGCAGCCCGTTCAAGACACGAAATGAAAATAATCGTCTTCGGGTTTGCCAAACCGTCTGCGAACGTTGAAAACCGTTATTCGACTGCTTTCGTTATTAACGTTGAAAACCGTTATTCGACTGCTTTCGATGCCAGTTAAACGCTCCTGCTCCAACCTGAACCAAACCCTGTCTATGGCACGAATAATTGCCCCGTTTGACAGAGGTGGAGTCCTTGAAGACACATTTTGAAGTCCTTGGCTTCGTAGGTCAAGTCCTTGAAGCCTCAAGCTCTCCGAAATTGTCCTGGCCTCGGCTTGAGGACAGCACTGTTTTTTAAACTATTAAAATTTTGTTGGAAAACGCCAGAAACCTCGCAGAAAATCTACTAAGACCTTTTATGTTTTCCTCTTTTGGAGATCGCCTGAAAAACTTGTTTGAAGACCGTTTTTTTTTATTTTCGGAGTTCGCCTGAAAAATTTTTTGGAGAACTTTTTTTTTTGAGAACGCTTGCGCATGAGTTTTTGGCCTCAAGCATTCCTGTTCTTGGAGTCGAGAGGGTCTGTCCTCGGAAGGGTTGTCCTTGGCCTTGTGTCCTCGACTCCACCTTAGCCATTTGATGCCAAAAATAAGTTTTGTTTGGCCTTGTTGTATGACGTCAAAATGAAGCTCCCTAAAAGCATTTAGCCATGCCGCGGAACTCGTTACTATAAAGGGCAACCTAGCATTCTACGCAATAACCTTCAGTTTTGGCCAGTTATGGCGAACATCGTGCAAGCAAGACTCATAATGAAAGCGACAAATTGAGCTTCATTGGAAATCCAGAAGTAACAAACCTGACTATTAAAAGTTATGCTCAAAAATAAGAAACAACTCTTATTTAAAATTAATAATTCATTTTTTTGAATTGAAAGTTATAGTTGTTGGAATTTTAGTCAAAAAGAGGTGAAAAAATTTTCCTAATAGCTGGAGTAGAGGCTAGTTAATTTTCAACATCACGTTTAATTCGAAGCTCTTCGTAAGCCGTAGTCGCTGTATTCCCGCTTACCATTTTTGGCATTTTGTGCTTGTTTCTAAGAAACGTGCTTATAATTTGAATACCGTCTCCGTTAACAAGCTTTTTTTTTTAATTTGGCCACTTTTACAGTGGAGTGAAAACTAGCTTTCAAATATTGAGCTGTAGCCATTGCTAATGAATTCGCTGAAGCAAATCGGGAGTGGTGAAAAACATTTGTGATTTCAATAAACTCAAGAAATACAAATCTTGCTGGTATTAAAAAAAATTCATCACATCAAGGAGATTAGAAAAAAGTGACGAATTGTGCAAACAGATAAAAACTCTAAAACGGCTTGTTTACTTGGCCCTTATTTTCTTGTTAACGCAGTTTAATATAATGCACGTTTATTGCTGAATATAAAGCGATCTTAGCTTACGTACTTAGATCGTTTATTTGCATTAATTTCCTGTAACTTCGCTCTGATAATAATCCGGAAACCCAGAAAGCGCATTTACATCGTAACTCTTTAATCTTAACTGTTCGAACTGCAGTTGCGCTTTTTTCAGACTTACTCTCTATAGTTGCTGTACTCCGTTTAAACTCTAGACTAGACTCTAGCTGGTAGTTAATGTTCTGTAGTTAAACGCGCCTCGCACTTTGTCCTTTTAAGTCATTGCAGCGAGATTTCCCTGTAGACTATTAATCCGATAAGGACTTTGTTTGTTTGATACCTCATAGTCCGGTAGAAATAGCTTTAACCCGGAAAAAATTTATAATAAGCTGAAATTTGGCATGATGACTCAGGACCATGTCCTAAGCCACCAAAAAAAAATCCCCATGTTTTGGACATGGGACTTACCCCTTTTTCGGCCTTTAAAGTCTGCCATCTAGTGTCAAAGAGCTTCTACAATTCAACAGCCAATCCAAAAGTTGTAAAAGTGCCAAGTTTTAAATAAAAGTTGGTTTTCAAGTTCAGGTTTCGAAAAAAAATTTTTAAAGTTGATGACGTCATTGCTTGTGAAGTCATTGCCAAAGTTTTTGAAAAAATGACGTTTTGATGGCTCAAATTGGAAATGAGAGTTACGTTTTTGGTTGCAAACCAAAAATTGCTAAAATCAAAGTGGTGACGTCACAAACGTTTTTTGATGACGTCATTTGTCACTAGTTTTGATCTTATATTTGGAAGAGTATTTGACCACACGAAACATTGCAAAACTTTTTTTTTATTAGCTTTAAACTTGCAAGAATAATATTGTGAATTCAGTCAATTGAAAGTCAAAAACTGTGTTGTCAGTAAAAGTCTGGTGCAGTAGACACCGGCAGAGCCAGGGGAGGATTAGAAGGACCAGTCTCCTCTCTTTTTTAAAGTGCACAATTTCACAAAAATTATTTAAAAGACAAAATGTGAAAAAACTACGGTAATTGAAAAACGCGCAACTCAAGTGTAATTCTACCCAGAGTTGCAAATAAACAACGTCAAAACTTTTCATTTTTTTGAAAATTTTTTCAAAGGTCATTAGCTTCTATATCTTTTACAAATTTCAGCCCTCAAGCTTGTATTGTTTGCGAGATTTATCGGATTGAAAAAACATTTGCAGCAAAAAAGACAAAGTGAATCATTTTTAACGTACGGTAGCAATGGAAATGAAGAGTTACTATCAAAAAATCAAATTTGGTAAAATAAGATCATTGTGTACGTAGCCCGTATCGCGCGGTCGTGGAATGATAATGTCACGCATACCGCATTGCATTTGCGGGAGAATGCGAATGAGGCAGAAAACAGCGCGATTTCGAACCAAAAAACGTAATCCATTTGTTTCAAGACTCATCATTTTCCAAAATACAACAGGTAGAATCAGATACCGGCGAGAATTCGGGGCGGCCGAGATCTGACGCGTTTCAGTACACGAATTCAATGTCACCATAGTCGAATCGCATTTCAACCCTAATAAATTGCAAAAATATTTTATTTCAAAGCATTTGTAAAAAACACTAATCGCAGAAGGAAAGCAAATCTTTTCAAAGAGAATGATTCTCCGTTTATTGTGAACGTTGAAATTGATTTTTGATTACCGGTATACTGTATTAGATCCGTTTTACTGATCACGCGTAAAAATATACGCATGTCATTTGATTGCATGCATTTTACCTGTTTTTTTTTGCGGTTACATGGAATAAGATATCAGACGTAATTGGTCTAAACCACTCTTTGTAGGCCTACATTTAGACCAAAGCCTAATGAACCCGTTTATCTGAAAAATGACGGAATCAAAATATTATTGCTCAAAAAGTGTTTGTTAATTACCAAAAGCGAAACTACAATGTCAGCTTGATCGTTTAATTTTATTTTTAGTTGAACTTGGGGAACGCGATCGGCTGGTTTGAATTAATCTAACAACTTCAATCTGCGCAATGTCAAATGTTTGATACAGTAAATAGTTCGCTAATTTATTTTTAGGAAATCTGGCAATCAATTTCTATGTCTGCATATTACAACGTATAGCTGTGTTAATTATGAACAATGTTCTTGTTGTCTATCAGAGCAGCGAGTCCAGCGACGTTGCCCAAATTGTGTCGAAGTCTAAATTGAACGCGCTGATTGGTTGCGCGCAAAAAGTCGCGCAGACGCCGTCCGCCTAATCCCGATCTACACTGTGCGTAAAATCGAGAGCGCAAAAGCTCGTCTTTAGTTTATTTTAAACCGAAATTCGTCTAGACCTAAGCTCGGCGTACCTCCTTACCAGCGTACAAGCAGTCAGTTGTTTTGAACAAACCAGCAATATGCCCACATGTTCACGATTTTACGGCCAGACCTAAAAATTTGCTCCGGAAGCATTTTATACGCGGTTTTCGACGCGAACCAAATTTTGCTTGCGGGCGTGCCATATAAATAAACCCATTGTATTTCGTTATGACCATTTTTCCGCTAACGCCGCGTTCAGATTCGCATTGTTTGATTGAGACAACCGTACAAGAAATTGGTCTGTCGCTATCGCGTTATTCTTGCTTAATGCTTAGATCCCTATATCCTACCAACGATATCAATAACAGTGAGTACTGTAATCACTTAAACGAAACTTTGTATTGGCAAATTACAAAACGGCGCATTTTTTTTTCGTTGGTTGAAGATAGCTAGCAGTATGTTGTGACTGGTGTCAACTGTCAATTCACATAAATTATAATTGGGAGCACTGATTTTTTCAAAAAAAAATCATTTTCGGGTGTAGGCGGGAGTTGTTCGTATGTTTTTGCCAATTGTGTATTTCATTTTTCTTAATTTGTCACAGTATATTGTTGGTGGACAGGTGACAGCTTGACTCGAAGACCAAAAGGTCCCTTCGCTGTCTCCTGTCCAAGACAACTTGATGAATGAAATATAATTATAATTATTCGAAAATTGAAGTATTATTATGAAAGTTTGCTTGAATAATAACGCCAATCTGCGATTTTGTCATCTGGCCAGTAGCGTAGCCAGGGGGGGGGCGGGGGGGCTCGAGCCCCCCCATTGGCTTGTGAAGTATGCAAAATGGCATGTTTTTTGCGCTTTTGAGGCCGATTTTTTGTGAAAAATTGAAAATAGCCCCCCCCATACGAAAACAGCCCCCCCTGAAACGTCTGAGTTTGCGAAATTGGACGAAAAATCAGTCTCAATTTCGGTGAAGACCTTTTTTTTTTTTTTTTTTTTTGGAGAACACCTAATTTTGTGTGGAAAAAACGTTTAAATCTCGGATTTTGGCCGAAAAATCACTCTCAATTTCAGTGAAGACCTTATTTTTTTTTTGGAGAACACCTAATTTTGGGTGGAAAAAACGTTTAAATTTCGGATTTTGGCCGAAAAATCACTCTCAATTTCAGTGAAGACCTTTTTTTTTTGGAGAACACCGGATTGTCGGCGGAAAAAACCTTCCAAATTCCGAGAAATTTCGTCTCAATTTTCGGACAAATCGTCTAAAACTGAATCAAGTTCAATGAAAATTCGAGTCAAGGTCGTTTGCACACTTCTCACTCTTTCAAAATAGCCCCCCCCTTTTCCAAATCCTGGCTACGCGCCTGCATATGGCCTACGTGAAAAAACTGGCTTTTTTGTATCCGCTGTTGCATCGTTAAATAAAGTAAAATCGTAAAACTACTTCAATTCTATTTTTTTCGTTTAGTTATTTTCTTATGCGTCTGCTGCATGAACGACGGCAGGACTTCAACCTGCTATCGCTTAACCTTTGTACTGTAGTTTGATACAATTTGCCCAAATAAAACTTTTCGATTTGCATATGCTTTAATCATAACAAAACCTTTTTTTTGTTTCTGGCTGCGCCGGTGGTAGTAGTCAAGCAGATAAAACTTAAACCTCCCAATATGGGATTAAAATAAAATAATGATGCATTTTGCAGTTACAGCAAGAAAACCTATGAATGTTTATCCAGAAGTTTCCTCGCGCAGTTAAAGTTAATCTGCAATTTTACTTTAAAATGCAAGCATTGGCAAAGATAAAAAAAATTATTAAGGCTGCAAATTGTCAAATATTAGCATGGTTATTGTAAATTAATTAGGTAAATTTTGTTCAGATGTTAATTCAAGAACTTTGGTTGATTAGATAAGTTTTTGATTAGGTGTTATTTTAGATTAATCCGATAAGTTTGTTCAAACGTTATTCTAATTGATTAGATAAGTTTAGTTCAGATGCCTGGGCCTATTCTATAATAGATTTAGTACCACAGATTGTAAAAGTATGCTAACAAAGCATTTTGGGTAAGATAATAATACGTATTGTCAGACATTGCAAAACGGTGGAAATTCTGTTCCAACCAGATATATTATCGTGCTCGGGACATATTCGTATTAACTGACATTTAATTTCGCTAGTTATTTTTTTAGAACCATTGCATACAGGAGGACGATGAAAGTCCTTGGCCAAGGACTCGAAGATGCCTTAGAACCTCAAAATGATGATGCTGATATTCTCAAAGTGGTGCAATGTTTCGTTTGGTCAAACACTTTTTCTAATTTACGATCAAAACTCTTGACAGATGGCGTCATCAAAAAACGTTTGTGACGTCATCACTTTGATTTAGGCAATTTTTGGTTTGGAGTCAAAAAGCTAACTCTCATTCACAATTGGAGTCATCAATACAGAATATGTCATTTTTCCAAAACTTAAAATTTGGCAATGACGTCACCAAAACTGACGTCATCAATTTTAATAAATTTGTATATACCTGCACTTAAAAATCAATTACGATTCAAAATTTGGCTCTTCCATAACTTTTGGATTGGCTATTGGACAGTAAAGACTCCTTGACACTAGATGGCAGACTTTAAAGGCCAATGAAGAGGGAAAGCCCATGTCCAAAACATGAGGATTTTTTTTGGCGGCTCAGGAAATGGTCCTGAGTCATCATGCCAAATTTCAGCTTATTATAAATTTTTTCCGGGTTTGCATGTAGTTTGTCGTATTTCTACCGGACTATCCACACGTGTTAAACTAACCACTAAGACTGAGTGAATCAATCCATCATGCAGTTACAAGCACATCTGTGAATATCGCTTGAACATTGAATCGAATCTACACATGAAGAATAACCCAAACAAAAAGCTCTCGGGATGATAAAGAAACGAAGGGACTGGAATGCATGTGAAAGATAGAAATTTTGCCGGGACTGACAAAAATGTGATTAATTAAGTGAACTGACGAATTAGACAAATTCTACAGTATTAATTACTTCCAGAATTTTGAATTTCTTTTTAGTTTGTTAATCACTGGGAAAACTTGATACCAAAGCGATACCAATACCCAAAGTGATTTTTGCAAAAAAAAAGAGTTTTTTAAAGTGGTCATCACACAACAGCGCGCTCATTTTTTGGTGTACGGCTGTAAGCAAACAGCAACCCTGGCTATACTGAAATCAACATTCAATTGTTTGTGCTTTTTTCACTATCATTACGTCATAATTTGATTTTCGTTCCAAACTGGTAATCTAAATATTCATGATGACGTAATAATACGACACTGATAGCGACTACACATGAAGAGCATGGAACCACCCCTTCCCCTCACGCTGCGTTGGTAGAAAGGCCAGCGCGTAAACAAATCACACAGATATTACATCACTTATTAATACTATACTTAAACATATCGTAATAATAGGATTAACTGTAAACAAAACACAAGATGATTGCACAACTCAGACATAAAGCGATAGATATGTCGATATGATAAACACAAATTGCATTCAACTTCGGGTAAATGAATGTGCGCAAAAATCACTGGTGTCGAGAACACTCAAGAAACTGAAGAAAATAATAAACATGGAATGTATAAAAAGAGTAATTGTGACATCACATATACCGCTTTGCGCTAATAAAACACACTTATGAATACAAGCGGTTTTGAAAATAATATCTCTAATATAGAAAATGGCAGACCAAAAAGCTGTAGATTGAACAATAAATATAAAAAGCAATATTGTTAACAAAATTTACGAAAAGTGCTTGCTTTGGTGATTTCGACTTTTTGCGTTGTTTGGACGAGTTTGATTATTACGCGCATGAACTATTTAGCAGATGAGAGATTGCAACTTTTAAAAACATTCGGATTTACGGTAAATATAGCCACAAAATTGACATTCACTATCAAGTAAAGTCGAGCTTCGTGTAAACAAGTAATGCCAATAGAGAAAAAATTTTGAACATACATTATTTGGCTCCTCCACTTGTTATCAAGGGACATACGTGTTGAGCGGAGGGTTTTTAAGTTTATTATAATAATTGTAGGTAACGTTGCTTCCAAAAATATAGTCCAATATTATGATTGTTGCTACGGGGATAATTTAGTATCGGACAGCGTTGTTTACATGTTTAATTGCTTATGTTGGTAGTTAGAGTCATGTTTCCTTCTGACTCTGAACAACAAATACTTCTTTGTAGCCATTAGTAAGTATACTACATCTTTGGCTGGAAGCGGTTATCAAAGCCAAACAAATATTACATTTTTACACAATATAATACTATTCAACGCATCTATATACTGTCAAGGATATTTGTGACATTGTAAGCCTTTAGAACATGGCAGTAGAGACAAGCTAGTCTAAGCTGTTGCCATCTATCTGGATTTCAGATATTAAAATTCATTGCAAAAGATTTTAAAACATTTTTGTTTATCTAACTGTGCGTTGATTGATTGCATGTCCTTCCTTCTGTCACGAGGAAGGGACGCTGCTGCTATCTTTAGCACAATTTTGTTGGCAGCGCGGCCGAAAAGGTAAAGGCGTCATTTTTACAACCCTGATCGCAAGATCTCGGTTAACTCGCACCCTGGTCAGATTGTTGCGTCTTTGGATAAGACGCTTTACGACGATTATCTGTGCACGGTAGCTTAGAACAAGCATCAAGTTTACTTGTCAAGAAGTCAAACGTCAACCGGAAAGCTTGGAATACGGTCAACTCCTAAGGGAGTAAGGACGATTCGTTCAAAATAAAACGTGGTCTGACGACTTCATTATTGCCTCCTCGTGAGTGGGAATAATAATGGATCGATCAATCTGCACCCGCTCAGCATTCGAGTTTTTTTATTATTAAAGTTTTCAGTTGAGTTTTGACGTCTTTTTCAAGCACATTTGCTGCTTATGCAAAGCCAGCAAGACAATTACCGTAACCAGACTGATTCAAAACGCAAATACGATCAGGATGCAAGTTCAACCCAGCCATTCAATAATGCTCATCGAGCAAAAATGAAGCTTTAGCCCTTTCGACGACAGGTAGTTTCGCTTGTTTAATGCTGAAGCAATTTTAGTTGCACCAGCAGGTTAAAGTTTAGTTTTCGTTATCGGCATTTAAAGACAACAAAGATGCGATAACTACACGCTAGTTTACACGAAAACTAAAACACTTAAGACTTCACATTAAAAAGTTGGGAAAGCGTTTTCGGGTTAAGACTAAAAAAATGAATCTAAAAGTGGAGTGCTACTATTTTAACTTGAAATAAATTTTGTAGATAACCAGATAATCATTGAGTACCGAAAAGAATTTGCTACACTATCCCACATCAGGACGTTCAAAATAGCCGGAAATGTCCTGACTCCTCAGTTGAAATTTCATGCTTGATCAATTTTCCATGCGATTCGAAGAAAACAAAGAGTGAAAAATCATCGAATATGCAATTGATTATGATTGTACCATGTCGCGGTAGTCCAATGACGCCTCCTCCAGTTTCTTGATAATCTACAGAATAACACAACTGAGCATTGCGTGGGTCGATTCCAATCTTTGTTCGAATATACTAACCTGATATAAATGGTCCAGATATTTCGTTTCGTTACACTATCACTTATCGATTTCGAGTATATTGCCGGGCTCAACAGGTGTCTTTTGGTTCTATGCTATTTTACTCTGTTTACGTTAACTTGTGAACTTTGAGCCTTGTTTCTTCAAATAACAAACGGATAGCCTACTTTTTATTATTTGGGTGTACTTGATTAAGTGAGCTTTGCTCTTTCGCTACACCCAACGGTGTGGGACTTAGAGTCAGTTTGCAGAAAAAACGACACTAACCAATATACGTAAGAAACGAAACTAACCACCACATACGTTAAAACACGTTTTTTCTTGTTTCAGTGTAATCGTGCTTTATTGTGTTGCGTGCACAGAGGGCGCTCTGCAAACTACGTCACAATCAAAAAAGTCTAACCTCTTTATGGAATGCAATTTGTTGTTGCAGAAAGTTTTTCATGTAAGCAGCGAAATCTCCGACTCTGTAGTGTTGAAAATGATTGATCTCCGCTGGAAAAATTATAGATCGAGTTAGAAAAACGAAGTCTATTCAATGCTACAAACATATTAAGTTTAGGCAATAGCTATTTTGTATTTGAAGGGAAAAGCTATGAAAAACGTCGCATTTTCAAGTGTGTAAAAAGATTTTTATCTCATGTAAAGCAAACAAAAACAATATTGTTACCACAGCATATAGGGGCCTAGTTTCCGCCCAACTAAATATCAACATAGCAGTGCTGCAAGACAGAACATTTTAGTTTAGGCTAGCATTCAAGCGTAAGACATAAGGCAATCGCCGCCCACCTTCCACGATGTAGGACAATTTTTCTGTCCTAGCAGTAGCATCTTCCATTTCTTCTGACGTCACTTTATTCTCAAGGTGCAGTTTCCTAACCTCCTTGTTCTTTTCTATAGCGCTCTGAAGAAATGCAAGATATCTTTCTGTATCAAGTTGCCTAGGTCAGGAGAAAGAGAAGTGGTCTTTTGGTTGAGTCACGCTACCACATCCAATTAAAGTGGAAACTTCGCAAAGTCCTTTTCATTACTCAACGCCAAGCAGGGAAGCTGTAACTTAATTTTATAGTCTTTGGTTCATCGTGAATTTGAATACAAGCAACTTCACCATTTCATCAGCAGAGCCTTACCCACTACACCATTAATCAGCAAACGTATCAATAGAAAAACACATTTCCGCTTTTGTTCAAGTTTCACTGGGCAGCGGCTTTTGTATGCAGGCTGGCGCATTTCCACAATATTCGAGGCTGTGTTGAAGAAGTTGGCTTTAATTTTTGACGAATGACCAAAAATAGATATAAGAACAGCAACATCCCAACTGGATTAAGCTTTAAAGAAATGTTGAAGCAAAACCATGAAGATTGAAAATCTTGAACGAAAACAAAAAACAAAAAAAATAGCCGATGCACATTGCACAACTGTGTAAACCTTTAGCTACATTCTCACAGCAAGATCAACACTTCAGCAGTTCAGTGCAATGCAGCAACGGCAGTGCCCATAACACAATCTTAGCAAGCAAACATTATACAGGAAAGTACAGAACCTTGATAATTTATCAACGTGCAGGCATACCTTTTGGTTTCCGAGTATGGTAGGGAATGTCGATAGAACACATTTGTACTCGTTAATCCCGGTAAGAAACGGGTTCCAATCGTATTTCGGTTGACCATCGTACAGCTCTCCTATCTCATGAAAACACTCTCCGGTATGCTTCATCGCTTGAGTTAGCGGGCTGGCAACTATAATCGAAATATAAATTGGTGTTTTGTGCTTTCTGACCAAAGAGCAAGCAGCGTGGCAGCTGCAATAATTACCAGCAAATCGGTCACTGCTTAAAAGGAACAATTCCAAGAAGTTGTCCTCCCACAAGAAGCTAAACCAGAAACATGGAAAACGATTTATATTAAGAGGGCAGAGCATTCAGCTAAAATTAAAACCGAAAAATAAAATAATATCCACACAATAAACATATCTTCTCCATAAAATTTTAGCCTTCTGCGACCTGTCGTTTTCTAGATATTTTATTTCAAAGTAAAAAGAACATTTCTTCTGCACCTGCATTCACAAGCGCTGCCAGCCAAATTATGCCTTTGAGGAAACTTTCACAAATACAGCACATGGTTGCAACGTTTAGGTAATCGAAAGTATGCAAGCAAGCACTAACCTTGTCGCTCGTCCAATGCAAACGAGTCACTGAAGAGATGGAAAACCTGCCCCAACTTTTCGTAGTCTTTCCGGTATACTGAAAAAAACAATCTTCTACTAAAGATTTGTCGTCTTTAACATTTTTCTTTTTGACAGCCAACATTAATAACCGCAATTACTACAACTACAGGTATACGCAATTAGGCCCCACCTACACTAGGCCCAGCCCGGAAAAGTTCACCTATCTTTGATAAATTTCAACAAACTTGGAAGAGATTATTTGACCGGAAATTTTTATCTACTACTTTATTAATAGACCATAACTTAACCCCACTCAAACTCTTAGTCTAAAACTAACCCCAAACGTAACCCTGACTCAAATCCTAATCTTACACTTTAAAAAATTGAATAATATACGGATGAATCTCCGTCAATTTCGATTTCCTCTCTTTAAATTAAAAATTTTAGGTGAAATAGTCACTCCCAACAACTTCTACGCGGGAAGTTGGCAGACACGCTGGGAGCACCAAACTTCGAATGGAAAGTACAGGTACAGGATGCCGGTTCCTCCAACTTTTTAATGAGCGAGTTTGAGAGCCAGGCCAACGTGTACGTGCAAAGAGGTTAGTTTTACATGGCGTCATAAACCACACACACACGGCAACACTTACCCGAAATATATTTCTTGGCCTGCTCGTGTCCGAGTGCGAGTAGATGTTTGCAGGCATCTTCCATATTCCTCGTAAACTTTATGTTGGTCTCAAGCGTTTGCTCTCTGCCGAAATAAAACAGGTCTCGACTGGGGCTAAAAGAGCTTCTTTTACCAAAATATCTCGATCTTTTCAGACATTAAAACAAAACTTTTTCCAATAATAATTTAATTATGTTTTTAACGTTTGGGGGCCAGAAGTTCGAAGTTTAATCGTAATTTTCGTGTTTCTGGTCTATAGACTACCATTGCTGAAGCCTAGCAAAGAGTCACCAAAACGGCGACTACAGCGAGAGGACAACTTTTCGCATTGCTTGTTTCAAGTAATCGCCATTATATTGGCTCTTCCTCCGCGATGGTAGCTTGAAAGCACGAACGATGAAACTCTCTTTCCATTTGACAAATAGCAAGTTATTAAAAATGCAGCGGATTAAAGTTTTTACGATAATGTTTTCTGCTTTAAAAAGAATTTCATTGATTTTCAAATTGGTCGCGAATTGTTTGATGCATAAATGCGGCATACAAGCTAATCCCACCGAAAATTAAATCAGTTTCTCCGACTCGAGTCTACCTCTGTCTCCAGCCAAACGAAATATCGAAATGTACCTTTTTTTCACCAATATTGACTTAAACTTGAGCAAACATGATAACGGATTGTCTTAATTTCGATTCCGCTGTTCGTTCCGTTTTTCCGAAGTGTACCCATGTAGTTACAATCTATAAAAAACACTTACGCAATAGTGAGGTCTAGGGGTTGGTCAGGAGTTTGCACAGTGTTGAGAAAAGCACCACCCACGGCCTCGTCCTTTTCCGCCCTTCGCTTACCAGCTTTCCACGCCTGAAATAAGCAGCTGTTGTAGCCAATTAACTAATGGAATATAAGGCCAGTACAACGCCACTTATCGAGTACGTGCTGCAAATAGTATAGTATGAAAGCATAAGTCTCGAGTCGCTCAAATGTAGCTCATGAAAAAACAAATATTTCCACGCATTGACCACAAACCGCTATGTTGAGTTGACCATTTCTTTGGCAATTCTCTTTCGCTCAAACTGGGCTGTGAGCAGTTAACTAACGTACACTGTACCCTGTACAGTGTACACGCGACTGGTGTAATTGCTTCTTTTACGCAGTCTTTGCTTTAATTGCATGTAAAGTCGCTTTGAAATTTTTGAAGACTTCGTAGTTCAAGCTCACGGTTAGTATACTGGAAATGACTTGCAGAGAATCCGAAGAAAGCGAGTAGATTAGACAGACACACGTTTCAGCCGATACAAGGCCAGCAAGAAAGATTGTGGAACATAATAGTATCACAGCCTCCAGTGGACAACTGGACACAAGATTTGACTATAAAAATCCTAAATTTTATATCACCTTTTCGTCGTCTTTGGAGGTAACAAAATGCTGCAAGACTTCAGCCTGGGAAATAACCGGATGAAGCCCCATCCTCGATATCCAGGCTTCCAACTGGGATCTACGCTCTTCTATGAAGTCATTCTCGTACCGACCTGCACCAACAATCATCCTTTATTTTCTCATTACCACGTTAAATTTTTCCCGCTAAACGACAAGGGTAAAATAGTCGATGTGGAATTTCTAAACCCAAAGACATAGCAAATGCACAATTGTACATGTGACATCCTCAATCTGATGGACAGGCTTACTACACTTACCTTGGCCCATGTGCTGAGATAGGTGATTCCGTACTCCTTTTGTAGCGCTATTTCTTATCTTCGTATTATTCCGCCATCAAATATAACTACCGTAAATTAAAACGCATTTTTTATTGTGACGTATCAATAAAGAATCCAAACGAAAATCAACTGTGTTCTACTGCGCAGCGAATAACTAAGAGAAATGGGATGATCTTCGAGTCGGTTGTGGCGACTTATCTGTCAACAACCTTCTCTTGCACCACAATTATTGCCTACCTGTTAACTGTTTACCAGGTAGAAACGGAACAGCAATGGCGACGCCGTATTTTCTCGCAAGTTGTTCGTACAGCCAATCAAAATGCTTGAACCGACGTAACACGCTCGCCCCAGAGTGCTGCAATGAAAGAAATATTTGAAAACGAAACAGAATATTTGCTTCGAAACACAAAGCCATAATTGAAAGGTTTTATTTCCCATAGGAAACAACACTCACAAGTGGATTGGGGTAGAGGTAAATGCTCGAAATCGAAGACCAAGTGGTTCCATCACAGACTGTTTGTCGTTCACAAAAGAACATTGTTTTTCTTGACGTTGCTCTTTTTATTTTCAATAAACACATTAACTTGACTTACCGAAGGCTGAATGTTGTAAGCGATAAAACTTTTGAAACCGGAAAATTTGCTTTCTTTTACTGGGTCTGAAACAGTGCAGGAAAACACACCTGGGTTCGATTCCCACATGGGCCCGTCTTCGAATAGCTGAAATTAAAACAACAAAAACAATAACCTCAAACACAGTTGAGGTTCAACTGTAGCCTACTGAACAGGTATGAGCAATTAAGCAGGTTAAATATAATTTTTTGCTTGTCAAACTAACTACTGCTTGAACACGGGACAAATGGCGATCAATGGTTCATTGACGTTTTGTAGTCGGCGGCAGGCAAGCGAAGTCAATGAACAACTGATTTGGGTTCGATTCACGGCTTTACGTTCACCATTAAAAAACTGTGAAACCTCCGTTAAGCGAGGGTGAGTGGTAAGCAAATTGATATTTAAACCTGAAGACAGAAAAAAAACCTTTAAGCCGTGGTTTATTCAGTGCAGAAGAGTCAAGCCGCCCACCCAGGAGGTCGTAAGAGGTGACCAATGAATACCTATAAATGGAGGCCGCATGTTTTGTGATGGGGTGGCCACCTGGGTGGCGATAGGGTGCTCACTCTTGAGTGGCGTGAAAATGACACTTTTCTTTCCCGGTTTTCCAATCCAGCTAGGGTTCCGTGGTGTTGCATTTTTGCTGCACCAAGCTCTCATCCAAAGAAAACAGTTGGGTAGTAGCAACGGAAATAAAAACCCCTTAAAGCTGTGTGCAGAACAGAGCAGGTTGGTAAACAACTATATAGTTATAATTTGTTTTCGTGCAGTATCTAGCTTACGTCAATTAAGCTGCAATGAAAACCACAGGTCACTCTCACGTGTGATAATACAAATCACGTGTTATGATTCATCGGGCTTCGAGGCAGTCAGTTAAACTAGCATTTCCGTGTGTTATGTTAGATGGCACTACTGCGTTGAACAACAAAATCACGAATACACTAAAATCAGATAACCATACGAAAATTGATCAGCTAGAAATTGATCAGATGCGATTCAATAGACGTCTGGTTTGAAATTAGTAGTAATAAATTATTACAAAATATCAAGAAATAAGCTATTGCTATTCTGGTCTACAAGGGAAAGCCTATGATGGCAGCGCGGGTTTATAAACAATTCCAACATTCAGTGCCAAGTGCACTAAAGAATAGGTAGTTGCTGCCCAACGTGCACGAGCTTTAAACTACTAAAGTTGAATTTGAAAAATTATCCCAGTCTCGAAAAATAAAAAAAACACTAACTTTTTTTTGATGGTTTACATTTTCCTACTTAACCGAGGAAGGGCCTTCACAAAGGCGACTATTTAAAACGAGCATTGCAAAAAATTGCCTTCACACAGAATTCGCTCCTGAACAATAGACTTTGTCCATGGATTAGAATCATGTAAGGAGAACAACATTATGGCAATGCTCGCTTGATATAATCACACTATTGGGTGACTCTGCACTAGAGGCCCTTAGACCAGAAAGCAAGATAACAATCATCAAAACGCACAATAACCTGGCTACGCAAACACAAGCTACGCAGTGCGCAAATTGCTCCAACGTAAATCATAACGCATCAAAATTAAATGCTGTGAATATTTTCCTTTATAATCCAACCGACAATGATGATTAAACCAGAAGTTGACCCTACTCACCACAAATAATATAGCCACAAGTTTATCGGGCATATACGAAATCAGTCGTAAATTATATACTACTACTTTATTTATTAAAATCAATTTCACCCCAGCGGGGCATCATTAGTTAGATCTAAAAACAATCAGCGTATACTTTAAAACCAAAATCATCATAAATCCTATAATTAGACTATAACATCAATCAAATCAAAAAGAACATAAAATGGACCTCAATAACAGCGAAATTAAAGAAAATATAATACTGTATATACCAAAACCTCTTTCGCAAAGCAAATATATTGAAAACCTTGTTTTATCTACACCACCACAACATCAGAAAAAAACTATACAAAAAAGTTGTTTAAAATAATAAACCCCTACAAAAAAAATATAAATTTTTTTTTCAATTATAAAAAGCGTTGCTAAGCAACCAAAAAAGTAAACATATCTCCAAACCTTAAAATGCAGAAAACTGAAATCTTTTTTCAAAAAAAAGGGTGGAATTGGAAAAAAAAGCATTACCAAACTCTTACCTTGGTTGGCAAATCCACAAGTAGGAAGAAATATTTGCTTTGCGAAAGAGGTTTTGCTATATACAGTATTATATTTTCTTTAATTTCGCTGTTATTGAGGTCCATTTTAGGTTCTTTTCAATTTGATTGATGTTATAGTCTATTTATAGGTTTTATGATGATTTTGGTTTTAAAGTATACGCTGATTGTTTTTAAATCTATGCTCCGCTGGGGTAAAATCGATTTTAATAAATAAAGTAGTAGTATATAATTTACGACTGATTTCGTATATGCCCGATAAGCTTGTGGCTATATTATTTTACTGATCCCTAAATGCGAAGTCGTCGAAATTTCTTCTTTCTTCTCCTGTGTGTGATTTTCAACCAAAACATGGCCTCAAACTACTCACCACAACGCTTGATGTCCGGGCGTCTCTCACATCAAACTTCACTTCCCCTAGTATAAACGATTCTCCTGCGGTTTTCGTGAACGTTGAAAATCTATTCAAATTATTGAAAATTACATCGATAAACGCAAATCCTCCAAAGACATACAAGCTTTGATTATGGATCGGATGGATCACCCGGCTATTTCACCGCGCATACGATACAACAAATACACCGCCATTAAAACCTGCAATGCCCTGCCTATTACGCAAGAGAGTTCAATCATGCATATGACTCAAAACACTCTGTGGTTGTCCAACCAAATCAACGCAAAGCACTATTTTGCGGGTTCTCTTTGCAAGTCTTCCGTCAGGCTAGGCCACTACAACGGGTAGACTGCTTGGTCCTAATGGGAAATAAATGTAAAGTGTCTTTCATAAGAACACAACTATAATTGTCAGTTCGGGAATCGAACCCGGAGTCAGCAACCTTTCGATCAGTAGCCCGACGTTCTACGACGGAGCTGTCGAGCTCAGAGAATGGCTTCTTGTCATTACAAACGTGAACATCACTGCATGCTGATGAGTGCCATCGGTCGTCTCACACAAATTGCTGAACAAATCTTAAAAAAATACGTAAATTTCACACTGATTCACGCAGGACTACAGACAAACGAGTCTCCTAAAAGCAAACTTACAAATTTTTCCCGGCTTTAACAGTAGTGTGTCTGTCGCTCCTCTTAACCGGGGAGCCAGCCGGCATTGCGGCGGGAGGTGCTGGAGCTGACTGGAATAAAAACACCGAAATTTAGTAAAATTAGTCACCTGCACAGAGTCTAAAACTCAACTTTATACGCAACGGTGTTTCACGACAGACAGTTTTCACGAAGACATTGTTTCGAGGATGAGCAATTGTTGGTAGTAATGTAACGATTAATTGGAATCGGTAGAATCAGTGTTTTTTGGTATTGGCATCGGTATCGAGTCGGACAAAAAATGCATGAAATTCGCGATCCGATACCGATTCTTTTAAAGTCCTTTTGGCAATGAAAATGGTATAAGTAATTAGAAGCCAGCACATCCAAAATAGTTTAAGCAAATAGTAACACAACACTTTTTCCAAAAAAACTGATTTGGAAAACATTCGTGGTTGGAGTTCCGGGGTAAAAATTAACAATATCATCTGCCTACTGGATATCTATTGGAAAGTTCGCATCTTACCTCATACTCAAATAAACTGCATTTATTTCTATTACAAATTTAAACAGAATTCAGATTTAAATCAAATATCAAAATAGGTAATAGGATGGGAAGTTTTGTTTGGTATCGGTACATCACTAGTCGTTGGCAACACTGTACCCGTTTGATCGGGCAAGGTTTTTGCTAAAAACGCTATCGAGTTTGCATCAGTGAAAACAACATTTTACCAAAGGCACTGACTACACTCTATTCTTGAGTCGGTCGTGGAGCAACACGAAACAGTGAACGTACCGGTTGAAGTTGTTCTTGGTTGACATTTGCTCCCCAATCGTCGTTGTCTCCTGCTTCGTTTTGCTCTTCCCAAGGCTAAACAAACAAAATGCTTCAATCACACATACATAGCAGTGATATATTATAGCTCGTTATACGTAATAAAATCATCCAACCTTTTAACTGTCGTTTTTCTAGCGGAAGTACTCGATCTGCCAAGGCCGTATGAAAAGAAAAACTATCTGGTATAAACCCAGTTTTCAAAAACTCTCTGCTGGCAATATCATCTAACAACTTTAATTACTGTAAAACAAAACTCTCATCGTGGGCTTTGTGATGCTGATGTCAACTCGAAGAAAAAAAAGAAACTACAGTAGTTGGTGCTATAACCCATAATGAACTGAATTTTGAAGGTTGGAAATTACACGTAGCAATCTATTTTGAAATGAATTTGTCTTTCGCCACTCAAAAAGAACAGCTTACCTGATCGATAGTTTCGGTGGATGGTGGTGCTTGCTGCTGAGTTGGCTGTAAAGATATAAAAAACGTAGAAAAGCTCTTTCGCCGAACAACATGATGACGACTGATAGTAAAATTCCAAAAAAATATGCTTTGATGTCACGAAAGAGGAGAAGAACGGTGCTTCTGAGCCAACAGAGAAATGGGGTAGTGAGGATTAGGAAAAATTGAAAAGTGGAAGTGGGAAAGGTGATATTGAGGCAAAAAGAATCAAAGGCAGTAAATAAACGTCTCCATCAAAGGAAGGAAGAAAAATTCACTCATCCAGCATTTTCTAATCAAGGACACGTAACGCACGCTGAGGACAGTCGTACGGTAGCATTTTTTTCATATACAGGACAAAAATCAATAAAATCAGTTATTTACAGCAAATTTAGTAATAGACCGAACGGATCTCAATAATGATTACAAGATACTGAATGTTTTCGAGCTAAGCAGAAGAAAGTCCGGCGCTACTGGACACTTATAAACAGCCAGAAAATCAATATATTGGTAAGAACCCAAAGAGCTAATAGATAAATGCATCCTCAGTAGAGTTGTTTGTAACGAAAATCAATATTGTTAAAGTTGTTAATTAAAAATTAAAAATTTAAAAAAAAAAATTTAATTAAAACTATGTTGTTAATTAAAAATTAAAAATTCAATATTGTTAATTAAAAAATCAAAGACTACAAACAAGCGGAAACGATTTATGTGCGAAGTACAACCAATATAAAAAAAAAAAAACGAAAGTCACCACAATACAAACCCACATTCCTTGGAAGCAAATAAATGTTCAGTATAAATTTATTGGTCAATATAGCAAAACCCAAAACACTACTTTTCGTTAAGCTGGCTTCTAACATTATTGTTGCTTTTTTAGTTTCATGCAATATTATTCGACACGTTCAGGGGTGCACCCAGAAAGTTTTAAAGGAAAGGGTTTCAATTTTTGAAAAAACAACCAGACGCGATTGTAGTTTATTTATTCTATCTATTAATGAAAATGCAGGGTATTATAGTCCAACAGGGTTTGGCGGTAATAGTTGCATTTTGTTACAACATTTGTTTATTTAAAAACTCTGTAATAACGGCTTTGAAAGTTGTTGGTTGTGAAGATTGCGTGTGAGAAAACATGCTACCACTTGGGGGCCTGGTGGCGAAGCCTCCAGCCACTGGGCAGTTCTTCAATTTTTTCAGAAAAAAATAAAACAAAAACAGCCATTTGGATGACATTTTGAACGTTTTTGACATGTATGGGGGCGTGGTGGCGAAGCCCCCAACCGCTGGACAATTCTTGCAATTTTTTTCGGAAACTAGCTGCATTTCAATGCCATTTGTATGATATTTTGAACGTTTTTCATATTTTGAACATGATGACATGTGTGGGGGCCTGGAGGTGAAGCGCCCAGCCGTTGGGCAATTCTTGCAATTTTTTCGAAAAAAAAAAACGGCCATTTCAACGCCATTTGGTGACATTTGAATGTTTTTAGACCAATTAGAAATAATGTTAAATTACTAAGATTTAGAAGAGTTTGACTTGTTTTTGCTCATTCCAATTAGACTTACTGGTCAAGTCCAAAATACGCTTAAATGTTGAAAGATCGCATATTTGGTTTAAATCTTCTTAGGGAATGCGTTTTTTAATTCGAAAATTTGTTTGTGGTACAGAATTTCAAAATAGCTTTTAATAGCGTCGGAGCTATCATTTCCACTCTCGGAGAAATGGGTAGCCTTGAAAAAACTGTTATAAATTAAAGGTTTTCGTCCAGCTATCTTCGCGAATCTACGCTGGAATGAAGAAAAGCTAAAATGCGGGGGTATAACCATTTATAAAGGTTGATTACATTGAAATAGACCATGGGTTGTTATGATGTATGACGCAGCAAAAATCATCTAAAGTACTATAAAATTAATGCAAAAATGTAGAAAAAATCATTTGAAAATGATAGCTCGTCGCTACTAAAAGCTGATTTTAAATTCCTGAATACGTTTGCAGATTAAAAACCTCGACGTTTGAATGTAATTTTCTAGCGAGTTCCATCTTCAAGCAGCGGATTTGTTTGCTTTTTTTTGCAAAAGTGCATTTGGCTTGGTGTTTTTTTTTTTTTACACAAGGGCGACTTTTCTCACTAAACAGCCGTCTGTCTCTTTCAAGTGTCAAACAACTCTGCTCTTCTCAGAAGTTTTTGATCGCGAATAATACAACCATTATTTAATATCTTTGGACATTTCAAATACACAATGTTTCCGTCAGTAATACCGTAGGTGAAACCAGTGCCGTCGCGAGAGCAAATGAAGTGAAGGGGCACTAGCCGAAAATGGGGGAGGGGGCACTAGAATAAACCGAACTTTTGCACATAAAAACTGATATTTTACGACTACAGATTATGCGCTATTTTAACAGTTTTGCATTCCTGTCTGAAAGCAAAAGACAAATAAGGCCGGAAGATTTTCTTTAGCTCGTCTCGCATCCGGCCCATAAAATCGCTTGAAAAATGTGCCTGCAGCAGTGAATTCGACCACAAGCGCAACCAGAATTTGCTAAAAGGGAGCCAGGGAGGGGCTTGAATCAAAAGTAAAAATTTTTTGCATAAAAATTGTCTAACTTAGGCCCCGCGCTGAACAAATTGAGCAGCTCAAGCGTACCACAAAAGAAGTCTGGGGTGGGGGGGGGGGGGCAGAACCTAAAGTCGGTGGGTGATTTTTGTAATTTTGCGGCAAAAATAGCGATTTTAACGACATTTCGAAATTACATTTCGCACGTTTTTGCAGCCATATGAATAACTAAGCTAAAATTCAAAAGTCATTGAAAGAATTGAATTGCTTAACCCTTTCTGCCCCCCTTATACTTCAGGTCTAGTCCAAAACATATTTAAACGATTGTATTTTGGGGTTAAAACTTCTTAATGACTTGGCTAAAAGGGGCTGAAGCCCTCTTAACCAAGTCATTAAGAAGTTTTAACCCCCTGGTTGCGCCACTGCATGCGACTCAAAAATATTTCAGTGTGCTCCAAAAACATTAAAACATCTGGTCTTTGAAAACAAGTTTTCACATCAGGTAATAACTAACGAAGAATCGGTAACGATTCTGTAGGCTTATATCTCTCTTCCGCGACACATCCGTAAAGACGTGTAAATAAGACGGATTATTGCGTCACATTTATGCACAGTAGTTGGTTACCAGCAATTTTGCAAAGAATCGAGAGAACTTCAAAGGAGAATTATAGAATTATTTTTGAACGTTATTATCAGTAGCGTATTTAGAGGGGGACATTGTACAATGGCTCCCCCCTTTGGGGTGCCAGCAGTGCATAAATATCTAAGAATAATGCGCAAGATTGAGTCGTGGCCCGCCCCCTTTAAAATTTGGGCAGCAAATCGGGCCGAATCTGGGTGAAAACCTTTTTTTTTGGTCTTCACCTAAATCTGGGCAGAAAAACGGGCTAAGTCTCAGTAGAGACCTTTTTGTTTTGGTCTTCATTATTCTCAAATTTCCTGCCTCCCCATTTCGAGAATTCTGCGTATGCTAATGGTTATTATTCTTATTTTCATTATTGTGTGTTGTCTTCTCGTTACGTGAGGTTCCAAAAACGTATTAATTGTAAATCGCAATGGGGGGGGGGGGCACAAGCAGTGGAAAGGGGGGGTACGGATCCCCTGGCTCCCCCGTAGCGACGGCACTGAATGAAACAAATGCAAAAATCTCAATTGCTTGGTAAATATTGAGGATCAAATTACGGCCCTAAAACAACACCTTAAGGGATTACCAACAACTATTAAGTGATTATTTAGTTTAAACTAAATATAGCAAAGTTTTACAAATTCCGTTATATCAACAAAATTATGTTGCTTTTTGAGTTCCAAAAGGGGGGTTTCGACCCCCGAAACCCCCTCTGGGTGCGCCACTGGACACGTCTACCACAAAATGACTGCTGGCAAGGCCCGGGCGTATAAGTAGAAAGTGCACCCTTTTTTCTGCACTTCAATTTGCTGTCTCTCAGGCTGGCATCGCTGCACGAACCCTCCTCTAATGCAAAGTTCTGAAGAAAAAGGTAAAAGAACGTAGCGCGAATCGAACCCGAGGGCGAGACTTGTCTGACGCGCGCTTTTAACCACTACAGCACAGAGGCGATTATATCGTCAAAGAGTCGCATTTAACTGGAGTTAGTGAAAAAAAAAGCATCAGATTGCAAATATAGAGGTAAACTTCGTCAAAATGCGGCCAGGTCTACAATGAAAGCAAAATTGCAAGCGTATTTTTAGTTTATTTTATAACAGAAACTCCGTACGACAGGCGTACTGCCTCAACAGCGAACAAGCTGCCAGTTCGTTACCAACAATCTACGCTCCACATCTACTACCGGTACTACCTAAAAGCAATCCAGAAAAGTTGCCAAGGGCTCCCTACAGTTTTCGAACCTGCAACCGGTCCACTTGTCTTGCTACTACGCTAGAAAGTACGCGCAAGCACACGCTCGTTTTAGTATTTTACAGCAGCATACATCGTCTACTTGAGCGTCTAGGATGCAGAATTTGTGCAGATCGAAGCGATGCTGTATTTGTTAATCACATCAAGGATATGAGTATTAATAATAATTTAACACGTAGATACCATAGCAAATAATGGCATTTTAACAAGGCTAATCCGTTAAGGAGGCCAGAACACCAACGAAACGTTAAGCACAACACTATTGGATGCATGCATTCTGGTTAACCTTGAATGGCTGGATGCCAAGACCAAATATGTCGTCATCAAAATCGTCATCAAAGTTCTTGAACCCAAACAATATAGTGTTAATAAAATAAACATAAAAAGTTCAACATAAATCGCCATTGACTATACAACGTAAACGATTCAACTCAATCACAACGTGAGTGCATGTTGTATCATGGCAAGATAAATTTATTTAGTCGCTCACTAGAAACATAATGGCAAGTTATATCTTTATAATTGAAACAGTAGAGATGCGAAAACACACGATAAACGATTAAAAAGAGATTACTGAGCTAAGCAGTAATTAGTGAGATTCAACATAAACTTTTATTGAACTGCACTGATTTTGAATTTTGGTAACTAAATAGCAGATTTGAGAACTAACTCACGATGTGGTTCATTTATTTTTTGACTATGCTTTTTATAGTAGGGCAAGGATAGTAAGCAAACTTACATTCTAAGGTCAGTCTATTACCGTTCCAGCATTAGTACGATGAGTAACCAGCGAACCGCAAGTGAATCGAGTTCATTTTTGAAACGTTAAAAATTTTACTCAAAACTTCTTGACTTGACCCTAGGCTTGAAACGGTAGACTCAGATTTGATTCCCAGTAGGGTCAAACCAAAAACTATAAAATTTGGTTTTTACAGCTTTCCTGCTTGACGTTCAGCAATTAAAGGGACAGTGTGAAGCCTCCACTGTGTGTGGTAGACAAGTGGGTAAGTGGTAGCTTGACTCAAAAACCGAAAGATCCCTTCGCTATCTCCTGGCCAAGGAAACATCAAACTCAAATCTTTCATTATAATCGCCGTAACACGCCAAAGCGCGTAACGAGTTGGCGGTGCCCATCTACACGTCATTGCGCCCAGGCAACACAGCTCCTTTCGGAGAAATGTTGCAGCGATGACGAGCCGTTGGCAACACTGTGTCCGATTTGACCGGCCCGAGATTTGAACCTCAGACCTCCCGCTCCAGACATGAACGCGTTACAGCTCGACCAAATGCATCGTTCATTAGCTATAAAATAGTCAATAAATAAACGATAATTTTAATATTTTATCATTGCATTGCTTCCTTTCTAGCAACATGAAACACTACGTTTTACCACGCAATTCTAGGCAAGAAAGGCGCCATTTTGACTATTATCTACTTCCTTGCACAAAGACTAATACAATGTTGAAGTGTCAAAGCTGCCGATGCAATAAAATAATCGCGCTTAGCAAATCTAATTAATTTGGACAAAGTGCATTACAACAGCATGGCGGTAACGGGAGACCAAACGCACAAATTAATTTGTGATTAGTTTCACCAAAAGCGGGTAACACCGGCCTTAAATCTACACAAAATAAGACGATGATTGATAATATTATAATTGCTGATAATTTACCTTTTTCTCCAAACAGAAAATAATAATTCGAAGACAAACAATAAACAACTTTATTTTGAAGAAAACAGCATTTGGATTTGCGCTGGTTCATAAAACAAACCCGTTTATGCAAAATGCCTGCTTTATGAAACATCTCTACGAAAAGATGTTTGAAAATATGAAAACATTAAAGATTATGTTAGGTATAAGGTTCCACATAATTGACCGTAATAGACACTTAAATAGTAACTTACATCAGAATCTGCATGTTCCTCAGGAAACTGGCTTGCAGGAGCCTAAAGCAGCAGATACTCGAAATCAACAGGAGTCATAACCTCTATCTTGCCCTAGATTATGTTCAAAGCTCGCCTTAAATGGTAACGGGAGAGTGAAAATGTTTTAATTTGATAGCGAAATTGTTATAATACGAGAAGAAATACAACTAGAGGGCTTCTCCTTGAGGATCATGAGTGAATAAAGTGCAGAACAACCTATCAAATATGCACATTAAAAGTAACCTGTCAGAAGGGATGCAAACGCCGCTGCCGCTGTTTTGTTACTCAGATGGATGAGAATGCTGGAGATGAGGCCGGCTGATCGGCTTATTATAAATAATTTGTGATCAACGAGGCAAATCCAGCGGCTTCGGTAACGAGGACAACGGCAATGATATTGATGATGCATCTTATATGGTTTATTTGCTTCATTTCACTTCATCGATCAAAAAAATACTTATCACATCACAGCAAAGACATTGCACATTACATTGTAATGCTGCTTACGTAATTGAGTACCGGTACTGTAAACCTTCATTGGACATCGCAGATACGTGTAACATACTACGAGCCAGAGCAGGCATCTATTTGTAATACATTGACTTGACACGAATTAAATCAATCAACTGAAGTGCAATAGGTTCCATGCTCTCTGGACGAAAAGAAATGCCATAATCGCACAGTATTCCTTGCTCTCTGGAAGAAAGGAAATGCCATAATCGCACAGTATTTGCAAATGAAGTTTCAATTAGATGTCTTGCACATGTTAAGCTTGGTTAGCAAAAAAATTCTCACTAACCTGAGTGGTTGGTAGGCTTGCATCGGCTTCAACCATTGGTTGCACTGGCTAAATATAAATAAACTGTGGTTCAAGTCGTTGTTGTACTGCACATTTATCCTTCTGTCACCAAACAGCGTCAGACGCTAACTATTGGACAATCGCACAATTTTCATTGCAATGACTACTTCGCGCTTGGAGGAATCCACATCTGCTTAGGAGTTTCGAATGATCATATGTTCCTGTGGATTTCTAGGCATTCTTTTCCACTAAACTCGCTGCTTGTACAAAGCCACCAAGCAGAAATAGTCATCGTAAAAGCGTCCTATCCAAAGACACAACCACGCGACCGCTGACCACGGTGCGAATTGAACCCAGATTATGCGATCAGGGTCATCGTAAAAACGATGCTTTTGCCCGCTCGGCCACGCTGCCAACAATTAGAGTTTATTCTAACAGTACGCTAAACCAAAGTTGAGGGCAGTTTCCACATTTGAATGGTTCTACACAGCGTTAGCGATGGCCACAATACTTACAACCAAAACAAAAACATGTGCAAACTGCAAACACGTTCGTTAATGGATCAAGACCATGCAAAAGGACATTTTTCGCACTGCTCATAATAAACTGACGTTACAAAACTTCTGGTAGTTAAAGAACAATGTCGCAACTAACAGTATTGATATACTATGCTATTCAAATAAGACTGGCTTATCACAAATTTTAGAGCTATTCATCCAATAACAATGGACTATTGGTGTTAGCCAGCGACACAGTGGTTGTCGATACATTGTTAACAAACAATACACCATCAATTCTAGTTATTTATCGAGAAGTCAATCCTCTCTCGTGACAACACGCACGTAATCTCAGAACTCTGTTGAAAAAATATTTTTTCAGCTAAAATTAGGGTATAAATAACATGGAGCAAACTTGTAAGGATGAAAAGATACTGTGATATGATATTGATTAAAAAATAAAAACTGCCTAACCAATAGAAATCAAACCATTAACCTTATAAGAGTCTGAATGCGCACTTCCTCATTACCGCACCAAAATTTTATCGTAAAAGATTTTCGAGATTTTTACAAATTTCGACAAAAAATAAACCCAGATGCAACTTACTTCCACATACGTTTCGGGAAACAAACCACTTGTCCCGTCTTCTTTCCGTCCCTGCCACCATCCATCGCCCACTTCCTAAACACAAATAAACAAACGTTAAGCCATAAAAGATGTTTAGTAATTTCATAAAATTTTTGATGCATAAAACAATTTTTTACCGAATATTTTGTCTAATTAATGTCCAAGAGCATTGAGCAATTAACCACAAATCGTCTTTTTCTGAAAACAAGGTAGCCAAGTAAAACCAGAAACCTTAATTAGATTGAAAAATTGAAAACCATTGATTTGACTATAGCCTTGCACGCTAATTTAGATAATGGTCTAAAGCAGGCAAATTCAGCAAAGAATAGCGCAATAACTCGCAAAAAAAAGTTACACAACAAAATTACGTAGCAGAAAGTACGAAATCTTGGAGTTGGCAATTCTGAAAGCTTCAGAAACTCCATGACTTAAAAGCTACACAGAAACCGATAACGCAGTGCTGCAAAAAACGCAGTTACTGTATAACAAAGAATGTTGTTATATGAAACACGGTTAGCCGAAATTCTTACCCTTACACAGCATGTCAAAAGCAACCTTACTTTGTTAAGCACAGTAATTAGTTCTCCAACGGCAAAAGAAAGTTCCTCATTTCCAGCATCGCCTTCAAATTCGTACAATGTGCGAACCTAAACATGATTGTCTGTCAAATTAGGTTTTTCTTAAAGTTCAACTGTTTGTAAATTCAAATTTATTTCTTTAAAAGTTACACTAAACCAGCGCCCTGATTACCTATGAGGTAAACTGGGTGATCGCCCATACTTTGCTATTTTTAGGAATATACGATAGTGAGGATGAATGAATAACGATTTCAAGAAACAAATTTAATTTGAACTAACGAAGTAATTGAATTACAAACAATTTAACAGTCGTTGCTATCAATAATAGCCTTGTTACCAAGTCAGCTCGTATAAAATATTGCGCTCAAAAAAACTTAAAAGTTTTTTTAGTTTGAAAGACATTTTTAACAAGGATACAAAGTTTATAGAATGGAAACTAGAGCTGCTCAAGTCCGATCCGGTAAGCTACAGTAAAACAATTTTCGTCGAGCATAACGCGTCTATCTCTGGAGCGGTAGGTCAGAGGTTCAAATCTCCATCTGGACAAATTGGACATAGAGTTGCCAACGGTTCGCTACCGCTGTGACATTTTTTCGAATGGAGCTGTGTTGTCCGGGTGCAATGACGCGGAGATGGGCCCCGCGAACTTGTTACACGCTTCGGTGCAATACCGCAAGAATGAATGACTTAATTGAAAAAATTTCTTGAATAAAGTAGGACTTAGTTTAAATTGCTCTTTGCAATAAGAAATAACAGCTTTAGTCTCTGTTGAAGTAGTCAACTTACTGTTTCCATGTCTACAGCTTTTGCACAACTTCTTTGTTCAATCACAACAAGTAAAACTTACATTTTATCAACTACAGCTTTTTTCATATGTCTAAAATGAAGCAATGTGTTATTTCTGTTTTGACTCGATTTGCCATAAAAATTTACAGAATGTATCAAGCACATAACAACGACAAAGAATGTAACAAAAAACAAAGAATCAAATACTATTACCAGCACAGTTACTATTAATACTGTTATTTCTTTGCAACAAAAGCGCTTAACTTCCTGCACTAATAGTTCAATGTAGCTCGAATAAGTGGAGTTACTATACGCAAAACCTCACAGGATGTTAAAGGTTGTTCAACAAATCTTTTAACTTAAAGTTTTAGTTTAAATACATGAATCAAATCAGAAGACATCAGTGACGATCTTCATAAGCAACGCAGGGGCGGATATTATCGCCATCGGCACTAAATCAACTTCAGAGTATCTGCAAATAAATCGAAGTATTTTCCTCACAGAGTTTTAATCTACCAAAAACAGCGAAATAGTAGTGCTTCTGCCAATTCAAGGCAGAGACTCAGAGAGACAACAAAAAAGTGGGTTGGGACCTAGTTTCGCCATCCAAGCTGATAAACAGAGAAATAGTCCAGTGGTGTTATATTTGTACTATTTAACATATGCGTGATCTCACTGTTTTCTTGAGTCAAGCGTACAGTATTCCACTTTTCCTGGGATCATATGTCCGATGAGCTGTGTGATAGAACTTTGTAAAATTAAGCAGCATGACAGAAAAAAAGTTAGCTTCGTAGGTAGTTTAGGGACTTATATGAAGAAAATCTTTTACGGAGCCAAGTGAATGCCATGTAAGTTAGTTGATTTCAAAACTTGTTAGCTACCATGTTTGTGCAAAAAAATACAAAAATAACACTTAAATACATCAGCAAATTTCGTACAAATCACCACAACTTTTAAATAAGCACTGTCACATTGATGACAATAATTACAGTGCTGTACAGTAAATACAATAATCACGCTTTAAATTCCGAAGCACAGATACTTACACACAAAAATTTATGGTTCGTCCGTTTTTACAACAATCGATGCAACTTATACAAAATAATTTGATGTGTACGATCAATGACCAAAACCTATTAGTAGAAAAACTCTGTTTGTCACGCTACGTGCAACACACACTGATTTTGGATTTACATCACAGCTGCAATACATTTAACACCTTGGAAACAAATCATTTCTTAGCTTTGCAAGCATGTGAAAAGAATCGGAAAACTTATTTAAAAAGTTGCCATGAAAATTCACAGTGCCATACAAAAAATATTTGCAATTTTTACAGCGCAATAACAATAATAATAAACAACAAATTTTTTAACGCTTTATTACCCAGGAAGTTTAACGAAAACTCAAATGAAGATGTGAAGAAATTGAATACGCCAAATTTCTTACTCTTTCGCCTTAAAATTTCTATTCTAAACTAAACAACAGTCGAGCAAGACAAGTTACTATGAATTTTTAAGTGTATGTTAAAGCAAAATTATATTAAAGCAAAATTAAAATATAAACGTTGTTTCACACAGCAAAGCAACATTGAATGAAGAGCATGAACTTAATTTGATTGAGATTTAAAGAAAAAGCGATTTGCACAAAGCGAAAGTTTATTGTAAACACATAAACAGTGGATACTGTAGATATTTATAAAATGTCCCTGTTTCAAAAGAGCTTTGTTGTGTGAAGACATTTGATAATTATCTTCTGCTTCTCCCAATCCAAGTTATCATGTTTCTTGTTTCGCGCTCATACACGTCAGGTACCAATCCAATGGAAGATTGAATCATCTTTACAGATTTGCTCCCACGGACTTTCTTCTCATAATCAATCAGTTGTCGCCAGAAACCAATATTAGGGCGAATAACTGAACGGCATTTTCGAACATGTTCATGAGCATCACGCAATGACATTCTAAAACAGAATCTGTATTAGTTCAATCCATTTTCAGTTCTGTAAGATATCTGTTGGTTTCGTTTACGATCTCAAATGCAGTCATTTTAATCCGAAGTTTAAACAATATGTAATCAGCAAAGCAATAAACCTGTTACAATGCAAACCAATGAGCTTACTGTGCTCAGTATTGATACTGACTGTAGCAGGACTACAATAAAACATACGCAGCTACCGGTAATTGAGAAAAGGGAAATTTTAAATCAATTCAGATAAGTCACCCGTAAAACGTTGAATACAAAGCAGTCAGTTAAAAATATCAGTCAAGTTGCAATATAAATTGCAATAATATACTACAAAACAGACTGTTAATAGCCTTTGATTATTGTATATACACCAAATTTGATAAAACACTTTGTACAATTAACGCTCATTAAAATTTTAGATTAAACTACTGTTTGAGAAGAGTTGTGACAAATAATTATTTGGGAAATCATTAAATATACTATTGCAAAATAGAGTGAAACATATCCTTGATTATTACTAAAGCTTTACAGAATATTGCATACCTATGGTACTTCATCAAATATGCAATGCAGAGTGAAGCAGATCTCGAAACTCCAGCAACGCAATGAACTAAACATCTCTCTCCTTTCATTGTTCTTTTCTCAATCAAGTCAGCAACTTTATCAAAGTAGGGAAAAAGCTGGGCATGTGGCACATCATTGACGGGAATTCTCACCTGTTGATAAATAAACAAAAACAAATCACAACAGCTATGAACTGATGAGTTTGCGTATCACTGCGCTATTATGCTGTATAAGCCGAGAGCTGCAACAACATAGAGGACACAAAGACTGCAAGGACCCTAACCCAAACCCAATCCTGTATATTTTAGTATATACACGGTGTTATGAAATTTACTTAGCAATTTATTTGGTTTTCTTTAATAGTTTAGTTGAAAGTTCAATATAATGTGAGTTTCCACTAAGCTATTTTTTATTTTAATTTTCTTTTATTTTTGTATGAAATGACTGAGTTATATAAACCTAATTATTTATTGATTTAGGGAAAATTAGATGGATTGACAAACCTGGGCAAAGCTGGAAAAGCCATTGCATGCTTTGTACTTTTCACCCAAATCTTCAAAAAAGCTTGTGTAGTCACCTAAGGCGTCAATTTTTTGTTGATTAAGCAAATTCCGAGGAGGCAAAATGTTTTTAGAAGTTTGGTTAGACTTAATAATTCTATTTCAGTCCGGAATTTTGCCCCCAAATTCAGGTGAAGACCAAAAAAGGTCAAAGACCAAAATATGTTTTGCCATTTTGCCTTCTTCATAATTTGCCCCCTTCAGTGTTAGACCCTAGGGGGCGCTGCCCCCCAGTCCCCCAATAATTGACGCCTATGTAGTCATCTCAAAGGGTCGTTTTCAAGAGGTACAAGAATTGCAAGAGTTTATCAAGCTATTTTTATTGACTTGCGAAGATTTGCAGCGGAAATGCTAAGAAAAATATAAAGTTTTATTCGCTGCCTTTTTCGCAGTTTGTTATGATTGTACACTGAGGTGGTCACTCACGAAGTAGTTCTACTTAAGCAGTATTTGCAATAACAAGCCACTTACTTAAGTACTTTTTTGTTCTGCAACTTGTTTTTACTTTAAGTAATATCTTCTTAAAGTAATGCTACTTGAGTAGAAATGACTTCTACTGAGTAAAAGTAGATACCTACGCCAAGTTTAATTGATGATTTTACCACAATTTGACGTAAAAAGATTTTTTTATTCTTGTTTTATCTGGCAACTCTGCTTACTGAAGACATGATCGCATGGTATGCTTTTGCATATTTTTCATCAGTTACAATTACATCGACGTCACAGGTCAAATACCAAAGTAAGTTAAATTTAGGTTAAGATTAGTTTTAGAGATAGGGATAATCCTAACCTAAATTTAACATCTACTCAAATCTTAACTAACATTAGCTCCAAGCCAAAATAGCCCTTGGAACTGAGGATTGGTCTATGACGTTAGATACGATTGTAACCAGTTAAAAATACAGCTCGACCGATATGACTTTATGAGGCCGATACCAATATTTTGGAAATTTTCAAGCCAATACCGACAACCGATATATTAACTTATTAGCTAGAAACTTTGTCACTATTTTTCAACTAACTTGACACTAAAAGCTTCATGAATTCCCCTCCAAAAAAAGACTATTGCAAACACAAGTCACACTTCAGTATTATTCATCAAAAAAACAAACCAAAAACACAACGATTTGACAATCAATAGCAAAGAAGTTTTAACTATAGTCAAGTCGGTTGTGCTTGTTCTCAAAAGTAAACAGTTTAAGGTAATTGTGCTAAGCCAATATTTTATCGGTGGTAGACACTGATACAATATATCGTCTTGGCCCTGATATCATCTGACCAATATATCGGTCGAGCTATAGTTTAAAATATGCAAAAGACAGGGTTCCCACGCATTTGTCAACAAAAAATTCCCTACTTTTTCCATACCTAAATTTGCTCAAAACACACTAAGCGCTAGTCATCCGAAATACACAAAACTGCAGTTATTTTAACACAATCCAAAAACTACCGCAACAGAACTCAATTCTTACATGGATGAAGACGAATAAATAGCCTATAGTAACGGACATTTCTTAATTGCTACGTGATTTTTTATGCTGTTTAGATTGATACAAGATGGAGGTAATGCGGCATAGTGTTTAGGCCACAGGCTCAATGGTCGTATCCAAGCGGCTGCTATCAGGCGCGCAGCCTGAAATTCGTAATGAATGAGGAGGCTGTTTGGGGGGTCTGGGGGCGAAGCCTCAGCCGACGGAAGCACTGGGGCGGAGTTTCCACCGCTCGAAAATTTTACATTTTTTTGCAAAAATAACCTAATTTTAGGACTATTTTGATAAAATAATGCTTCTAAAACGTGGCATAGAAATTGGCAGTGCAAACATGATTAAACTGGTTGCATAAATGAGCTATTTGGGAGGTGGCTAATGGTAAAATTTTAGTTCCCTTATTTAGATGCTGATAAATTATAAAATTGTATTGTTCAATAAAATTCACATGGAGTAATCCAATTCGTCTACAATTTACAAAGAAAAATACTTGGGAGGGGGCTAAGAAAAAGAAATATGATAGGAATGATTGGTAATTAACTAATACTAAATAGCCCCCCTATTCCCAAGATTATAGTATCTTTGTTGATGACACCTATGTTTAGCATTTTTACACTAGCGAAGACCCTTTTTTTTGTTTTTTTTGGAGATCACCTGCTTTTGGGCGGAAAAAACGTTTAAATTTGAGATTTTGGCCAGAAAAAGCCTTCCAATTTCTGCGAAGACCTTTTTTTTTGGAGATCACCTGATTTCCACTGAAACTTCGCCTCAGTCCAATTCAGGAATAATGAAAAAGCTTTGCCCCCCTGATTTTAATTTTGCCCCCCCCCCCCCGATCTCGCTAAGCTGGCGACGCCCCTGCTCAGAAGTGCTAAAAACGTGGTATTTTTCTTAAGCATTTTGGTCGACATACTAATGAGGGGGCTATAGCACCCCCTCCAGATACTGGCTGCTATATCCACTACTACAGGACTAGAATTCTTGATTTGGCAATGGTAAGCACTGGTATATTGGGAAACACTAATTTCTTGCACATTTTAGGCAATCTAGTTAACTTTGTTATCAGTTGCTAAAAGTAACCAAGCAGTAGGCAACCGGTACTGCACTGACTTATACTGTTCAAGCTTGTAAAATCTGAACTATGGCTCCTTTTATTTGTAGGCTAGTAAACATAGAATAACCAAACCTAACTACTGGCTAAAGCGTAAGCTGACTAATCTTTAACGCGTAGGGTGAACAACTGACAAACCGAGATACATACAGTAGGCCTATACCAGACTAACTGCCGGGATCTGCAGAGCCTACCGCTATTTGCAGTGTTTTGCCAAAGAAATAGGATACCAGTACAGGTATAGTCTAATGAATATATTCCTAGTAGCTCAATTGCTGGAACCGGTATGCTTTGCTACAAGGGAGCTTTTTCTTACAGCTAACCATAGGCCTAAGCAGAGTGCCTACTGCAGGCTAATAGGCCTACTGCTGTGGGCTATTAGCACATTATTAGCGCCTAGGCTAGTAAATCTCTCAACTTAACTTAAATGCCAAACATGGCCTAAGCAGACATCCTACTGTAGGCTATCAGTGCATTACTAACCAAGCTAATACTGCTGTGGGCTATCAGCACATTATTAGCGCTAGGCTTGTACACCTCTCAGTTCCAACTTTAAAGCCAAACATGGCCTAGGCAGACAGCCTACTGTAGGCTATCAGTGCATTATTAACGTGTAGTAGGTTAATAATCTCTCAACTTCATTAGGATGCAGCAGCTGTTGAAATAGCCTTCTTCTGTTTACTGCTAACCTTTTGCCAGCTGTCTGCGGATGCCACACTATTCCTCCTTTAGTGCTAGTAGGCTACTGGTACTTGAATTCTTCCGTTTGCTTAAGAGCCTTTGATGTAATAATACTCTTTAACTACAGCATAATGATACTCTTAAATTAAAGTTTTGTTGAACCTGTATTGTGACAAAATAAATTGGCAGGACCACCGTTCTTGTTAACACAACACAGCCAGGTGTGTTATTACTATTTTTATGCGCTTAATAGAAGTATTAGAAAGACATACGGGATATTTAATATTCATCCGCTCCAATCGCGTTAATTTCTACAAGGTACAGTACGCTATTTTGCCAAACAGTTTTCCATCCTTATTCTATACTAGCACGCACTTTTCCCGACTTTTTCCCGGTCGGGAAATGCCTTTACAAAATTCCCAACTTTTTTCCGACTTTTCCCGATCGTGGGAACCCTGAAAAGAACACCTACCTGTTTGTAAAGGTCTTGAGACTTCAAAATCTTAAATTCAAAACTACTTTCTACTTTCATTACTTGAAGCAGAATTAATTTTTGCTACTTTCCAAGTTTTACATAAGTGGAACTACTTCGTCCTACTTCTACTTGAAGTAGGTTTCTTAGTAGCAATACATTTACTTTGTAAGTTTTTCAGCTATATTCTTTGACCAGTGACCACCTCTGATCATACACCTCAAGAATGTAAGCTATGAGCAGGTAGGTGAAGGTTCCACAAATTACCACTAACTTGGTGATAAACTTGAATACATGCCCAATCAAAATCTACATAATTTTAGCATCTTAGTAAATTGCTGTGGAGGGTGGGGCTCTAATTTTGAACAACCCTATAGTATCATGTATATGCCTCATCATTAATATAGAGATTGTGAAGCTAAGGCTGAAACAACTAAAATACTTCTATGTCATGAGCTCACAAAGTCAATTTATTCCACAACATTGCTATAACTAACAGAATGTTCTCTCTTACATTTCGGTGAGACTGCGTGCACTCAAAAAATCAGCTATTTTCTTATTGTATATAAACAATGAAAAATCAAAAAATGAGGCGGCGTGTATACAAACCCTTATACACAGCTAAAAATCGATCTAATGGTTGCATAGGTGTTAGGACAGGCATGCTGCCCCTTAGTGCTATTACAATTGCAATCACGCTAAGACATTTTTAACACCTTTATTCAGTATATATGGCTAGTTGTAGTTTTGGAGTGGAGATCGGCAGTTAGCAACATTACCATATCAATGATCTCATCACAGTAATTTTGCCACAAAGGGCTAGGGCAAGACAGCTTTGGAGATCTCAATGACAACTCAGGCAATGCTCTAATTTCAATAATGCAATTAGTATGACAACAGTTGCCAGATAGGACCTCAGCCTATAATGTCTTTCTCTTACAATCTAACACAAATCACTGGCAACCAAAAAACATACCACATCAATTTGATTATTCCAAGATCGATTGGGTAAATCCAGTGTAGCATTTATAATTAGTTTTATCTTTTTGTCAAGAACAGCGTTTTTATTAGCCACAGCAGTTCCACTGCTCAAGAACAACGTTGGAGTTACTTGATGTATTGTTTGCCACATAATCAATAGTATTGTCTTCAAATCAAACTAATACTCAGCTTTGGAAAATAGGCTAGCCTATATTTTTATGCTAGGTAGCTTACTGCTTAATACCACTGGCTGAATGGCCAGAAACACTAACAAACAAATCACGTAAGTTGGTCCCAATGCAATAGATTCCAAACCAGTTGTTCTAAACAAGCAGTCAGGCATAGTAGGTTATAAAGTTTGGTTTAAAGTTGGCGGCAGCATACTACGCCCCTACTACCGTATGCCACAACCAACCACTGAACAGTTTAATGCGGCCTAATATGATGACTTAGAACAACCCACTACACCAGAGTGTTTTCTAAATACCGTATATACTCGTGTATAAGTCGAGTTTCTGGGACTTGATTTCAAGGTAAAATTTCTGGGGTCGACTTATCCACGAGTAATGTTTTTAGACATGTTGCTGCTGAGTCGAGTTGAATGTGGTATGAAAAGAAAAGTCCATTATTACTTTATTACATCATTATTACTGGTATACATGCAATCTACAAACATGTTAAAGTTACTTAACAGTATAGTAGTACACAGTAGCAAGCGATTGCTTAATTGCACATGTTTAAATGTTCGATCAGTTACCCGATTTGCTCTTCAAGATACTAGTAATTATTCCAAAATGTTCTCAAATTGCGGAATCGACTTATACACGGGTAATACCTTTAATGATGCAATTTCTTGTCTTAAAATGTATATCGACTTATACACGAGGTGCACATGTGCACTTCAAAGGTGCATATGTGCACTTTTTGTGCTCAAAATCTAGTTCTACCTCTTCTCCAAACTAGAGATGGGGCGGTGCGCAAAATTTTTGATCGCAAACTGCACCGCATGGCTCAATTCTGTCCGCATACCGCACTGCAAAAAAATTTGTAAACTAGTTGCACCGCACCATAAATACTACCACTAGTCAAAATATATTGGTTGACAATATTGTGTAACACTAATACTGTAGCTTACTGCATGCAAAATTTCAAACCAAACAGGTTGGCACCAATGGTTCACCTGATGCTAGTTAAACAATAACTTTAAATAATGACTTGGTCTAAATTGTTGCTTAAATAAACAAGCCCATTAACCAGATGTCAAGCTAGTTCAAAACAAAAGCATCCCAATCATGAATCTAACCATGTACATTACCAATTAGTTTGGAAAATATCACCACTTCCACTTTAACTGCCAAAGTTTGCTGGCTGCATTAATGCATTCATGTAAACTGTAGCATTAAAAGCACACTCACATCATTACTAGTCTTGCCAGGAGTAAGTCATGATCAAGCTTGATAAGCTACAGTGTATACAAATCTGTCCTTTAATTGTAATTTTATGCAACACATGTAGGCTATAAATACATTTCACAGTATTTATTCGAGTATAAGTCGCATTTTTTTGTACCAAAATATTACCCAAAAAGTAAGGTGCGACTTATACACGAATACATGAAGTGCATTGTAAGCCATACAAAATTTTTTGAGGTATTTCTTTGCTATCGATTTCTGCGCTGTCTCCTTTCATACTATCATATCACTTATTGCCTTCCATGCAAGTAGCGTTGCACTTTTAATGCTCTCACCTTTTTTTTACATTCTAACACGTTTAGTTATCACTTATCTACACAAGTCACGTTGCGTTGCATCATTTGCCACCCTCATCGGATGCTGATGAGGATGTTCCAGAGGTAAACAGGGCTATTTGAAGACAGTGATAGCAGAGATGACTTTGATGGTTTTTAATATTTTGTTATGAGATTGCAATGAATGAAAAATGTTTAAAAAATTTTGTTGTGTTTTTCATGTCAAAAATGGGGGTGCGACTTATACATGCATGCAACTTATACTCGAATAAATATGGTAATATAAGTTTCATATCAATTTAGCTCTAAAATTCTAACTTGTCTTGCATAATAAACAACTTTAGCTCAAAGTTTCTTTAGCTTAAAGTGATGAATTGTTATGCAAAAGCAGTTTTAATCATTACCGGTACATCTTAGTTTTTGTTACAGGTATCATGTATATATGGTACTGGAATACTGATAAACAAAAATGAAAAAGGTGGTCTAAGCACTCAGTGCTTTTGCACCTTCAGTCAATGAGTATTGACATGTTGAATTTGAAGCAATGTTAGAAGCAATTATTACCAACTATGGTATCTTATATTGATTAGGGAATGATTGATTGATTGATTGATTGGTGCATCTTTATCCTCCTATCACGAGAAAGCGACTGTGCGCTATGTTTTGGACGAATCCGCACCCGCTTTGGAGTTGACCACTTTCCAAGCTTTCCTGTTGACGTTTTGACTTCTTCCCACGTAAATTTGCTGCTTGTTCGAAGCCACCAAGCAGAGATAATTATCGTAAAGCGTCTTATCCAAGGACGCAACAACGTGACCAAGGTGCGGGTGGAACTCATAATCCTGCGATCAGAGTACGCCTTTACCCATTCGGCCACGCTGCCGACAGTTATAATGGAGAGAAATATATACAGTATATACCAGTATATATTGGCCAAAAAAAGTGTGTGACTAAAAGCATGCACAGATCAGAGATAAAAGCCGAGATGCAACACATAAAAATCAACCATAGATAATAGTATACCATTACTTTGTTTCTATCTAACTGTTTTAAGACATTACTTGAAAACAAACAACATCAACTCTTTGCAGTCAGCCTAATGTTCAAAGTCATTTAACACCAAGAAACACAAATTTCAGCAAGCAAATAACACAAGGCAGAACAGAAATTTCAGCATGCAAATAACACATGACAAAAATAGGCAAGGCAAAAGCATAGCATTGCAAGCATGTGATACCACACAAATAAGGTTAAAAGAGAAAAAGATACACTGACATCAAAATATGGGTCCTCTGAAAACAGTAGAACTCTGAGACTACTTTACACTGTACTGTACAGGAATAGGTTGGCATGTGGGGTAGGGTTGTAGTGATACTAACTACAATTGCATTCTGAGAAAGATTTTCATATTATGAATGTGAAATTCTTAACTCACAGCTCAGATTACAGTACACTGGTACTGTAGACTCAAGCATTCAGCAAAATTTTGTCATGCTCTCATGCTATAATGATAAACTTTAATTTTCATTGTAATGGATCATTCAGTTCTCAGTAATACTCATACTGTAATAACCACTAGCTTACTGATCAGTGATATGCAACAAACTCAACAAAAGCCTTGTCTGTTGACCTGTAACTTTACTCCATCAAAAAGCTAAAGGTGAAAGTAGGCCTACCATACCAGTCAGCACTTAGCAGCAACCAATAGGCTGATAGGCCTATCATTACTGGTAACACCTACCAGTACCAGTATCCGCCTACACTCAGAATTTGGTTTAACTCAACTCACAAGTACCTGCTAACAGTCAGCCTTATACTAGTGTTGTATCAGAGTTATAAATGACAGGCAGACAGGCTACAGTTATAAATCTGAAATGACTCGATATCACCTTATCTGTTGTGTCTGGTGTTAAGCCTATGCAGTATGCTATACAATAGCCTAGGGTAACTACGGTATTACCACTGGCACAGAATCACCAATTACCACTCAGTACAAGTAGGCCTACTCATTCAGCTCAGCATACCGGTACTTTTAGATAGCCTACGCAAGGTAGCCAAAGATTTGAAAGATAAACCTAGCTTACCGGTAAACCACGGTACCTAACAGACTTGGGCTGGTTATGTTGGAGACTGAATTTTACAACTGAGATAAAGATACTAAAGAGTGGCTGATTCCTAACCTAATCCTAATGCGAAGAAGTGGTCTCCTCCTCGTTTACGCTGCGCTGCACCGCACTGCAAAACTGCTGGAATTTACCACGCTGCACGGCGTAGCCACAGTATAAATATCATACAGTAGGTTCACTCCAAGCAAAAACCATTGTGACGTGTGTCCGCATTTTTTGAGAGCCAAGCAAACCTTTGGTGTCAAATTGACGTCATAATAGTGACATCGTGAGCGGATTCGAATTATGCCAAATGATTGCAATTGTTCTGAAATTTTATGAATTTTGTCTCCACCTTACGAAATCAAGTACTTCCCCTTTTTTTATGCCTCTAAATGTTGAAGGGCACCATTTTTCACAGCTGTCATACTCCTGACGTAACTTGGGACATTACTAAAAGGCGGAAATAGGAAAAGGCGGAAAAGGCGGAAATTTTGCTAAAAGGCGGAAAAGTAGGAAAAGGCGGAAATCATGCTGAAAGACGGGAAAGTTAAATTTAAGGGCGGTTGGGGTTTGAGCTGAGGTTATAGTTGATCCTAACCAAACCCTATACCAATCCCGATCCTAAAACTACTCCTAATAACCTTTCAGCACGATTTCCGTTTTTCCTAAAGCGGAAAAGTAGGAAAATGGGACATGACTGAAAGGCGGAAAAGTAGGAAAAGGCGGAAATCGCCCTAAAAGGCAGAAAGGTAGGAAAGAGCGGTTGGGTTTGGGATTACGATTGGCGCTAACCCTAACCTAACCCTAATCCTATCCCTATCCCTAATTCTAATGGCCTTTTAGCACGATTTCCGCCTTTTCCTACAACGACAAGGTAGGAAAAAGCGAAAATCGTGAAGGAAAAGTAGGAAATTGAAAATGGGACATGACTGAAAGGCGGAAAAGTAGGAAAAGGCGGAAATCGCCATAAAAGGCAGAAAGGTAGGAAAGGGCGGTTGGGTTTGGGATTACGATTGGTCCTAACCCTAATCCTATCCCTAACTCTAACGGCCTTTTAGCACGATTTCCGCCTTTTCCTACAATGGCAAAGTAAGAAAAAGCGGAAATTGTGAAGGAAAAGTAGGAAAATGAAAATGGGGGAACCGAAGATGATTGAAAGATAAGAAAAGTATGGAAAAAATGGGGGAAGAGAAGCTCATTGAAAGGTATGAAAAGTAGGAAAATGAATGGCGGAATGGGAGCTCATTGAAAGATAGGAAAAGTAGGAAAATGAATTCGAAATGGGAGCTCATTGAAAGGTAGCAAAAGTAGGAAAATAAATGGGGGAATGGAAGATGATTGAAAGGTTGGAAAATGGATTCGGGAATGGGAGCTCTTTGAAAGGTAGAAAAAGTAGGAAAAGGAATGGGGGAATGGGGGCCTCATTGAAAGGTAGGAAAATAAATGGGGAATTTGAGTTTATTCAAAGGTAGGAAAAGTAGGAAAATGAATGAGGGAATGGGAGCTGATTGAAAGGTAGGAAAAGTAGGGAAACACTGTAAATGGGAAAATGGACGAAGTTCATTGAAAGGTAGGAAAATGAATAGGGGAATGGGAGCTCATTGAAAGGTAGGAAATGAATGGGGGCTCATTAAAAGGTAGAAAAAGTAGGAAAATAAATGGGGGAATGGGTGCTCAATGAAAGGTAGGAAAAGTAGGAAAACGAATGGGAATGGGAGCTCATTGAAAGGTAAGAAAAATAGGAAAATGAATGGGAATGGAAGCTCATTGAAAGGTAGGAAAAGGAATTAGGGAATGGGAGTTCATTGAAAGATAGGGAAAGCATGAGCTGTTGGTTCAAAAAGTGAAATTTTTGGAAATTTTGGAAATGGGAGCTCATTGTGTGGTTGGGAAAGGTAGGAAAAGTAGAAAATGTTGGAACTATAAATTGAGATTGGTTAGGAATTGGCAAAAAAAAGGCGGAAAAGTAGGGAAATGAGGACATGACTAGAAGACAGAAAAGTAGGAAAAGGCTGAATTCGTCTCAAAAGGTGGAAAAGTAGAAAAGGGTGAATTCGTCTAACCCTTGTCTTAAACCAAATCTAAAATTAGTCAGTTTTTTGCACGATTCCCCATTTTCCTACGGCAGAAAAGTAGGAAAAGGCGGAAAACGTGCTAAAAAGCAGATTAAGGTTAGATTTGGGTTAGGATTGGGGTTAGGGTTAGATGAGGGTTAACCTTAACCCAAACCCCAACTGCCCTTTCCTACTTTCCGCCTTTTAGGACGATTTCAGCTTTTCCCAACTTTACCGCCTTTTAGTCATATCCGGAAAATGCAAGGTCATTTATACATCGCGTTTCGCGCGTGGTACCATTGTTTTTACCCGCCGATTTTTTGCAGATAAAGATATCAAAGCGTTATAAATTCATAACGGCTAAACACAGAAAGCTGAATTTCGTACACAACCTGGTTGTGGATAAATGCATCTTGTATGACAGTTTTTAGGATCAAGGGTGACATCATCGCGATTCAGTAATCTGAAAACCGGAAAAAAAATGGCCGTTTTTGTGTCAAAGAAATATTAGTCGTTTACAGCTTCAAAATGGTTGGACGTGGAAAGCTCAAATTTGGACACAGCATAAGTGCATCTATAGAAACTTTGTACGTAACAATTTTGGGGACGCTTGGTCACGTGACTGCAATTATGGAGACAAAATTTCGGCAGAAAATGGTCAAATTTGAACAGATATATCTCGGTAAATACCGATGTTGATAAAAACACGTTAGCGGTTTTAGAATACACTTTCACCGTCTTTCTTATGGCTATGTTTATAATATCCGACTTGGATATCATTTTCCTTTTTTTTTCTATCTTCAGCTTTCTGTATTTTGCTTGCAAAACGCAGAGAATCCAAAGTTTGAGCGAATGTAGATATCAAAATGGGCTAGTGCCCGTCTGAATTGGAGGGTGACACGTTGGGGATCCCCCCAAATGGGACCTCCAAATTTTCAAGATTTTGACCCCTAAAGATGAATTTGGACCACCTACGGGCCAAATTAGCCCACGCTAATTCGAAATGTGGACAGGCTAAACATTCAGCGAGGTAATTTACAAATGCAATTATGAAACACTTGCGCACTGAAAAAAAGCTTCAGGTCTGAATTCTTTATATGCAGCGATGAAAGAATGGAACTTGCAAAAATTGAAAACACTTTATCAACATCTCATGCGCTTGAGGGTGATAATAAGCTGTAATACACACTTGCAATAGTCTAAAAAAATATCACCAATATCAAAAAATATGCGACAATAATATCGGTTCTTTTTATATGGTGGATTTGATCTTTTTATATTTCTATGGTTGGAAAATGCTAACATTTTAGGAAACCGAGATTAAAGCTTTGCGTTTTTTACAGCAATGACGACGCCTTCTTAAAGTTTCAAAATTAAGAAAAAGATTTTAACAAAGTCTTATCAAGGATGTTAACAATGCTAAGCTATTTAGATACACTTTACAGTGTATCTAAATACACTGTAAACACATGTTTGTAGCGGTTATGAAACAAGTACGGTGGGCAATGAAAGCATCTTATTCTGCAGAAAAGCTCAAAACGTGTATCATAACAAAAAATCGAAGTCCTCAATAGGCCTACATTCCCGTCAATTTTTTTAACCCGTCTATTTCATACATTGGGTTATTTAAGGTTTCGAGCTTCGAATAACGCCATAAAAAACGTTATTGAGCCTTATAAGGAGGCTCTAACTTCATCCTGAATCATAAAATTACCCAGATTATTTAATTCCATATTCGACTCCCCTAATTTGGATCCTGTACGGGACTTTACTAAAAGGCGGAAAAGTAGCAAAAGGCGGAAAAGTAGGAAAATGCGGAAATTGTGCACAGCAGAGCACTGTTTTTCAATTGAAGTTTATACAGTGCTGCCGTCCTAAACAAAAAAGTGGGAAGGCTCCAAACAAGAAGTGTGTAGGCTCGTGTACAAGAAAAAAAAAAAAAAAAAAAGATCACCGCAGTCACTATCTTTTTCGGTCAGTTTCAGATGAAGAAAAAGAAGTCTTCAATGGGAAAAAGCTGTACTTTTTCGTCTAATATCGAAGAGATACTTCGTCAATTACAACGATGCTTACATCATTTTTGAGGTTAGAGACTACCAAGCCTACCCTCAACGGCAGCACTGAGTTCATAGCAGTCGCTACTTACAAGCTTCAAAACTTGCCATAAAAAATGTCATAGCCCGAATATAACAAATAGCCTGAATAGTTTATCAAAATGTAGACAAACAACACAAAATAATTCAGTTACATGTTACACCTCATTTCAGATCTTCTTCATTGGCTTAAGCAGCAGAGGTGGAGTGAAGGACACAAGGCTTGAGGCCAAGGCCAAGGACACAAAAAAATCCAAGGCCAAGGCCAAGGACAGCCTTTCCGAGGACAGACACTCTCGAGGCCAAGGACAGGAATGCTCGAGGCCAAGGACCAAGGACACAAGCGCAAGTGCTCTCCAAAAAAAGGTCTTCACAAAAATTTTTCAAGCGATCTCCACAAAAAAACGTTTTCAAAAAATTTTTTCAAGCGCTTTACAAAATTTTAACTATTCAAAAAATAGTGCTGTCCTCGAGCCGAGGACAGGCCAATTAACAAGGACTCGACGCCTCGAGGCCAAGGCCAAGGACTTGACCTTCGAGGCCAAGGCCAAGGACTTCAAAATGTGTCCTCGAGGACGTCCTTAAGGACTCCACCTCTGTTAAGCAGCTTTTATCGATAGCCCGGATTTTATCCGCGTGCGGATTTTTTCAGTAGGCACTTGCGGAAAAAATTCTCATGAGGATAAAATCCGGACTATTGGTAAAAGCCGCTTTTCTCGTAAAAAATTTTTATTTACTCTAGAGAGAACCATTCATGCATACAAGAAATGCTGGTCTACACTAAACGATGAAGTAGAAAATGTGCTAAATTTTCTTAAAAATTTCAAATCAAAATGGTGTATCCACTGCGCTCCCTTGCAGGTCAGCATTGCTTAAATAGTACTCACGTACAGGTAAAATTGCCAAAATCGGCCTACGTTGGAGTACCTTGCTGTTTAAACATGGCTAACGTTACACTTGAGTTTTTAGTAGTTAGCCTAAACATTTCCCCGAAAAAGTACGCACTGCAAAATTGTAAAATTTTGAAGGAAAGCAATTTCTCTTCTCCAAAATAATTTACGTAACCAGAACAATGACAGAACAACAAGCCCGCTCAGCTCACTTCTCTGCCACGAATGAAAATAAACTTCCGCTCGATTAATAAGGCTACTCGCTGCAACAACCAAAGTAAGTTTCGTTTATGTCCGCACACTTTGCACGACATTTGAGATGAAACCATTTTCTGCACAAAACACAAAACACTTGCTTTTCATCTTGTGCACCGCCTGGCTAATAACAAGCGTCCCATGGCTAATACCAAACTTTACTACTGCCAAGAAATTTAGCTACACGTGCAAAAACTCCCACGCTATGCAGAAGTAAATATACAAATCCCTAAATGGAGTCAAAATAGATTATTGTTCCCAAAACCCATTTCTCAATTAATTTTCCTACCTTTTAATCAGCTTACATTCCGCCATTCATTTTCATACTTTTCAAACAGCTTCTACGACCCTATTCATTGTTACACTTTTTCTACCTTTCAATAAGCTCCCATTCCCCCATTCATTTTCCTACCTTTCAATGAGCTCCCATTTCCCCATTCATTTTCCTACTTTTCCAACCTTTAAATGAGCTCCCATTCCCTCATTCTTTTTCCAACCTTTCAATGATGTTCCCATCCCCCCATCCATTTTCCTGCTTTTCTTACCTTTGAATCAGCTCCCATTCCCTCATTCATTTTCCTACTTTTCAATAACCTTCCCTTCCCCTATTCATTTTCCTACTTTTCCTACCTTTTAATGAACTCAAACTCCCCCATTCATTTTCCTACCTTTCAGTAAGCCCCCCATTTCTCCATTCCTTTTCCTACTTTTTTTACCTTTCAATGAGCTCCCATTCCCCCATTCATTTTCCTACCTTTCAATGAACTTGTCCATTCTCCCATTTACAGTGTTTCCCTACTTTTCCTTCCTTTCAATCAGCTCCCATTCCCTCATTCATTTTCCTACTTTTCAATAACCTTCCCTTCCCCTATTCATTATCCTACTTTTCCTACCTTTGAATAAACTCAAACTCCCCCATTCATTTTCCTACCTTTCAATGAGCCCCCCATTCCTTTTCTTACTTTTTCTACCTTTCAAAGAGCTCCCATTCCCGAATCCATTTTCCAACCTTTCAATGAGCTTCCATTTCCCCATTTATTTTCCTACTTTTGCTACCTTTCAATGAGCTCCCATTCCGTAATGCGGAATTTTTTCTTTTTTTTTATTTCTTACTTTTCCTACTGAATTCATTTTCTTACTTTTCCTACTTTCTCACTAAGCTCCCCTTCCGCCATTCATTTTCCTACTTTTCATACCTTTCAATGAGCTCTCATTCCCCTGTTCATTTTCCTGGTTTTTCTACCTTTTATTGAGCTCCCATTCCCCTATTCATTTTCCTACTTTTCCTACCGTACCTTTCAATAAGCTCCCTACCCCCATTCAATTTCCTACTTTTCCTACCTTTCAATGAGCTTCGTCCATTCCCCCATTTATTTTCCTACTTTTCCTACCTTTCAATGAGCTTCTCTTCCCCCATTTTTTCCATACTTTTCTTATCTTTCAATCATCTTCCGTTCCCCCATTTTCATTTTCCTACTTTTCTTTCACAATTTCCGCTTTTTCTTACTTTGCCATTGTAGGAAAAGGCGGAAATCGTGCTAAAAGGCCGTTAGAGTTAGGGATAGGATTAGGGTTAGGACCAATCGTAATCCCAAACCCAACCGCCCTTTCCTACCTTTCTGCTTTTTAGGGCGATTTCCGTCTTTTCCTACTTTTCCGCCTTTCAGTCATGTCCCATTTTCATTTTCCTACTTTTCCTTCACGATTTTCGCTTTTTCCTACTTTGCCGTTGTAGGAAAAGGCGGAAATCGTGCTAAAAGGCCATTAGAATTAGGGATAGGGATAGGGATAGGATTAGGGTTAGGTTAGGGTTAGCGCCAATCGTAATCCCAAACCCAACCGCTCTTTCCTACCTTTCTGCCTTTTAGGGCGATTTCCGCCTTTTCCTACTTTTCCGCCTTTCAGTCATGTCCCATTTTCCTACTTTTCCGCTTTAGGAAAAACGGAAATCGTGCTGAAAGGTTATTAGGAGTAGTTTTAGGATCGGGATTGGTATAGGGTTTGGTTAGGATCAACTATAACCTCAGCTCAAACCCCAACCGCCCTTAAATTTAACTTTCCCGTCTTTTAGCATGATTTCCGCCTTTAACTAAAAGGCGGAAAAGTAGGAAAAGGCGGAAAAGTAGAAAAAGGCGGAAATCATGCTGAAAGACGGGAAAGTTGAATTTAAGGGCGGTTGGGGTTTGAGCTGAGGTTATAGTTGATCCTAACCAAACCCTATACCAATCCCGATCCTAAAACTACTCCTAATAACCTTTCAGCACGATTTCCGTTTTTCTTAAAGCGGAAAAGTAGGAAAATGGGACATGACTGAAAGGCGGAAAAGTAGGAAAAGGCGGAAATCGCCCTAAAAGGCAGAAAGGTAGGAAAGAGCGGTTGGGTTTGGGATTACGATTGGCGCTAACCCTAACCTAACCCTAATCCTATCCCTAATTCTAATGGCCTTTTAGCACGATTTCCGCCTTTTCCTACAACGACAAAGTAGGAAAAAGCGAAAATCGTGAAGGAAAAGTAGGAAAATGAAAATGGGACATGACTGAAAGGCGGAAAAGTAGGAAAAGGCGGAAATCGCCCTAAAAAGCAGAAAGGTAGGAAAAGGCGGTTGGGTTTGGGATTACGATTGGCGATAACCCTAATCCTATCCCTATCACTTACTCCAACGGCCTTTTAGCACGATTTCCGCCTTTTCCTACAATGGCAAAGAAGGAAAAAGCGGAAATTGTGAAGGAAAAGTAAGGAAATGAAAATCGGGGAACGGAAGATGATTGAAAGATAAGAAAAGTATGGAAAAAATGGGGGAAGGGGAGCTCATTGAAAGGTTGGAAAATGGATTCGGGAATGGGAGCTCTTTGAAAGGTAGAAAAAGTAAGAAAAGGAATGGGGAAATGGGGGAACTCATTGAAAGATAGGAAAATGAATAGGGGAATTTGAGTTTATTCAAAGGTAGGAAAAGTAGGATAATGAATAGGGGAAGGGAAGGTTATTGAAAAGTAGGAAAAGTAGGGAAACACTGTAAATGGGAGAATGGACAAGTTCATTGAAAGGTAGGAAAATGAATGGGGGAATGGGAGCTCATTGAAAGGTAAAAAAAGTAGGAAAAGGAATGGAGAAATGGGGGGCTTACTGAAAGGTAGGAAAATGAATGGGGGAGTTTGAGTTCATTAAAAGGTAGGAAAAGTAGGAAAATGAATAGGGGAAGGGAAGGTTATTGAAACGTAGGAAAATGAATGAGGGAATGGGAGCTGATTCAAAGGTAAGAAAAGCAGGAAAATGGATGGGGGGATGGGAACATCATTGAAAAGTAGGAAAAAGAATGAGGGAATGGGAGTTCATTGAAAGGTTGGAAAAGTAGGAAAGGGATTGGGGAAATGGGAGCTCATTTAAAGGTTGGAAAAGTAGGAAAATGAATGGGGAAATGGGAGCTCATTGAAAGGTAGGAAAATGAATGGGGGAATGGGAGCTTATTGAAAGGTAGAAAAAGTGTAACAATGAATAGGGTCGTAGAAGCTGTTTGAAAAGTATGAAAATGAATGGCGGAATGTAAGCTGATTAAAAGGTAGGAAAATTAATTGAGAAATGGGTTTTGGGAACAATAATCTATTTTGACTCCATTTAGGGATTTGTATATTTACTTCTGCATAGCGTGGGAGTTTTTGCACGTGTAGCTAAATTTCTTGGCAGTAGTAAAGTTTGGTATTAGCCATGGGACGCTTGTTATTAGCCAGGCGGTGCACAAGATGAAAAGCAAGTGTTTTGTGTTTTGTGCAGAAAATGGTTTCATCTCAAATGTCGTGCAAAGTGTGCGGACATAAACGAAACTTACTTTGGTTGTTGCAGCGAGTAGCCTTACTAATCGAGCGGAAGTTTATTTTCATTCGTGACAGAGAAGTGAGCTGAGCGGGCTTGTTGTTCTGTCATTGTTCTGGTTACGTAAATTATTTTGGAGAAGAGAAATTGCTTTATATAGTTTCGGTAAAGAGGTCGACTTTTTATACCAAGTAATCGCAATATACAGCAACCACAAAATTTGGTGCATTTTCGGCTTAGGCCTATCACTTTTATTTATTTACATTATTTACAATTTCTCTAAACGAACGTTTTCGGCACTGCCACTGGCCCTCTTCAGGAATATCTAAATAGCAATAATAACTTTAAGAATCCGAATCAAATAATAAACTAATCTTCAAAAGGTTAAAACATTGCTGTACTTTTTTTAGTGTCTACTAGCCTACGTTAAACTCAGCAAGAACGATTCAAATTTACAATTGAAATGACAAGAGTTAGCAATTATGACGAAACAAGCATTATGATTTCAGAAATATAGCAAACACTAAGTAATATAGCAATACACTATGTCCAACAACTGTCATTGAATTTTATGGTTAAAAAACTTGCAGTAGAAATGATGATCCGTTGGCGTAAAGTTGACGATTGAGAGCAGGAGAGTGTTTCTTGATCAGGAGGGCTTCGTGAATTTTGGTGTCATACTCAGAACGGCATTTTCGAATTATTTTGAATGAATCCAAGCCAGTTTTTTTGTTAGAGCAAATGTTGCAGAACATTATGTGGTCTTTAATTGAACTTTTCTGGTTACTATTGAAATTTAGATGTTCTTGGACTCTAGTGCTCAGATGTCTGGAGGACATACCAATGTATGTCTTGTTCGTGTCACACGAACATGTAAAATGATAAACAACATTTGAACACAGAGCCACAGGTGTTTTGGATTTTAGTTGAAAATAAGATTTGACCTTAAATGATTTGTAGATCGGGATAATTTTAACATTCAGTTGATTTCTGATTATTTTTGAAAATTTGTTAACAAATCGTCGTGAATCTTTATCAAAATACGGAATAACAATTGGATATTCATGGGTAGAACTGCTAGAAGTTTGATCGGTATCAACGAAAGACTGATTACTGTTGTTTTGGCTTTGAAATTGTTGCAATAATTTGTCAAAAAACTTGCTGGGATAACCGTTGGCCTTAAACATAGCTTTCATATTTTCTGAAATTGCTTTCCTTCAAAATTTTACAATTTTGCAGTGCGTACTTTTTCGGGGAAATGTTTAGGCTAACTACTAAAAACCCAAGTGTAACGTTAGCCATGTTTAAACAGCAAGGTACTCCAACGTAGGCCGATTTTGGCAATTTTACCTGTACGTGAGTACTATTTAAGCAATGCTGACCTGCAAGGGAGCGCAGTGGATACACCATTTTGATTTGAAATTTTTAAGAAAATTTAGCACATTTTCTACTTCATCGTTTAGTGTAGACCAGCATTTCTTGTATGCATGAATGGTTCTCTCTAGAGTAAAAAAAAATTTTTTACGAGAAAAGCGGCTTTTACCAATAGTCCGGATTTTATCCTCATGAGAATTTTTTCCGCAAGTGCCTACTGAAAAAATCCGCACGCGGATAAAATCCGGGCTATCGATAAAAGCTGCTTAACAGAGGTGGAGTCCTTAAGGACGTCCTCGAGGACACATTTTGAAGTCCTTGGCCTTGGCCTCGAAGGTCAAGTCCTTGGCCTTGGCCTCGAGGCGTCGAGTCCTTGTTAATTGGCCTGTCCTCGGCTCGAGGACAGCACTATTTTTTGAATAGTTAAAATTTTGTAAAGCGCTTGAAAAAATTTTTTGAAAACGTTTTTTTGTGGAGATCGCTTGAAAAATTTTTGTGAAGACCTTTTTTTGGAGAGCACTTGCGCTTGTGTCCTTGGTCCTTGGCCTCGAGCATTCCTGTCCTTGGCCTCGAGAGTGTCTGTCCTCGGAAAGGCTGTCCTTGGCCTTGGCCTTGGATTTTTTTGTGTCCTTGGCCTTGGCCTCAAGCCTTGTGTCCTTCACTCCACCTCTGCTGCTTAAGCCAATGAAGAAGATCTGAAATGAGGTGTAACATGTAACTGAATTATTTTGTGTTGTTTGTCTACATTTTGATAAACTATTCAGGCTATTTGTTATATTCGGGCTATGACATTTTTTATGGCAAGTTTTGAAGCTTGTAAGTAGCGACTGCTATGAACTCAGTGCTGCCGTTGAGGGTAGGCTTGGTAGTCTCTAACCTCAAAAATGATGTAAGCATCGTTGTAATTGACGAAGTATCTCTTCGATATTAGACGAAAAAGTACAGCTTTTTCCCATTGAAGACTTCTTTTTCTTCATCTGAAACTGACCGAAAAAGATAGTGATCCTGCGGTGATCTTTTTTTTTTTTTTTTTTCTTGTACACGAGCCTACACACTTCTTGTTTGGAGCCTTCCCACTTTTTTGTTTAGGACGGCAGCACTGTATAAACTTCAATTGAAAAACAGTGCTCTGCTGTGCACAATTTCCGCATTTTCCTACTTTTCCGCCTTTTGCTACTTTTCCGCCTTTTAGTAAAGTCCCGTACAGGATCCAAATTAGGGGAGTCGAATATGGAATTAAATAATCTGGGTAATTTTATGATTCAGGATGAAGTTAGAGCCTCCTTATAAGGCTCAATAACGTTTTTTATGGCGTTATTCGAAGCTCGAAACCTTAAATAACCCAATGTATGAAATAGACGGGTTAAAAAAATTGACGGGAATGTAGGCCTATTGAGGACTTCGATTTTTTGTTATGATACACGTTTTGAGCTTTTCTGCAGAATAAGATGCTTTCATTGCCCACCGTACTTGTTTCATAACCGCTACAAACATGTGTTTACAGTGTATTTAGATACACTGTAAAGTGTATCTAAATAGCTTAGCATTGTTAACATCCTTGATAAGACTTTGTTAAAATCTTTTTCTTAATTTTGAAACTTTAAGAAGGCGTCGTCATTGCTGTAAAAAACGCAAAGCTTTAATCTCGGTTTCCTAAAATGTTAGCATTTTCCAACCATAGAAATATAAAAAGATCAAATCCACCATATAAAAAGAACCGATATTATTGTCGCATATTTTTTGATATTGGTGATATTTTTTTAGACTATTGCAAGTGTGTATTACAGCTTATTATCACCCTCAAGCGCATGAGATGTTGATAAAGTGTTTTCAATTTTTGCAAGTTCCATTCTTTCATCGCTGCATATAAAGAATTCAGACCTGAAGCTTTTTTTCAGTGCGCAAGTGTTTCATAATTGCATTTGTAAATTACCTCGCTGAATATTTAGCCTGTCCACATTTCGAATTAGCGTGGGCTAATTTGGCCCGTAGGTGGTCCAAATTCATCTTTAGGGGTCAAAATCTTGAAAATTTGGAGGTCCCATTTGGGGGGATCCCCAACGTGTCACCCTCCAATTCAGACGGGCACTAGCCCATTTTGATATCTACATTCGCTCAAACTTTGGATTCTCTGCGTTTTGCAAGCAAAATACAGAAAGCTGAAGATAGAAAAAAAAAGGAAAATGATATCCAAGTCGGATATTATAAACATAGCCATAAGAAAGACGGTGAAAGTGTATTCTAAAACCGCTAACGTGTTTTTATCAACATCGGTATTTACCGAGATATATCTGTTCAAATTTGACCATTTTCTGCCGAAATTTTGTCTCCATAATTGCAGTCACGTGACCAAGCGTCCCCAAAATTGTTACGTACAAAGTTTCTATAGATGCACTTATGCTGTGTCCAAATTTGAGCTTTCCACGTCCAACCATTTTGAAGCTGTAAACGACTAATATTTCTTTGACACAAAAACGGCCATTTTTTTTCCGGTTTTCAGATTACTGAATCGCGATGATGTCACCCTTGATCCTAAAAACTGTCATACAAGATGCATTTATCCACAACCAGGTTGTGTACGAAATTCAGCTTTCTGTGTTTAGCCGTTATGAATTTATAGCGCTTTGATATCTTTATCTGCAAAAAATCGGCGGGTAAAAACAATGGTACCACGCGCGAAACGCGATGTATAAATGACCTTGCATTTTCCGGATATGACTAAAAGGCGGTAAAGTTGGGAAAAGCTGAAATCGTCCTAAAAGGCGGAAAGTAGGAAAGGGCAGTTGGGGTTTGGGTTAAGGTTAACCCTCATCTAACCCTAACCCCAATCCTAACCCAAATCTAACCTTAATCTGCTTTTTAGCACGTTTTCCGCCTTTTCCTACTTTTCTGCCGTAGGAAAATGGGGAATCGTGCAAAAAACTGACTAATTTTAGATTTGGTTTAAGACAAGGGTTAGACGAATTCACCCTTTTCTACTTTTCCACCTTTTGAGACGAATTCAGCCTTTTCCTACTTTTCTGTCTTCTAGTCATGTCCTCATTTCCCTACTTTTCCGCCTTTTTTTTGCCAATTCCTAACCAATCTCAATTTATAGTTCCAACATTTTCTACTTTTCCTACCTTTCCCAACCACACAATGAGCTCCCATTTCCAAAATTTCCAAAAATTTCACTTTTTGAACCAACAGCTCATGCTTTCCCTACCTTTCAATGAACTCCCATTCCCTAATTCCTTTTCCTACCTTTCAATGAGCTTCCATTCCCATTCATTTTCCTATTTTTCTTACCTTTCAATGAGCTCCCATTCCCATTCGTTTTCCTACTTTTCCTACCTTTCATTGAGCACCCATTCCCCCATTTATTTTCCTACTTTTTCTACCTTTTAATGAGCCCCCATTCATTTCCTACCTTTCAATGAGCTCCCATTCCCCTATTCATTTTCCTACCTTTCAATGAACTTCGTCCATTTTCCCATTTACAGTGTTTCCCTACTTTTCCTACCTTTCAATCAGCTCCCATTCCCTCATTCATTTTCCTACTTTTCCTACCTTTGAATAAACTCAAACTCCCCCATTTATTTTCCTACCTTTCAATGAGGCCCCCATTCCCCCATTCCTTTTCCTACTTTTTCTACCTTTCAAAGAGCTCCCATTCCCGAATCCATTTTCCAACCTTTCAATCATCTTCCATTCCCCCATTTATTTTCCTACTTTTGCTACCTTTCAATGAGCTCCCATTTCGAATTCATTTTCCTACTTTTCCTATCTTTCAATGAGCTCCCATTCCGCCATTCATTTTCCTACTTTTCATACCTTTCAATGAGCTTCTCATTCCCCTATTCATTTTCCTGGTTTTTCTACCTTTTATTGAGCTCCCATTCCCCTATTCATTTTCCTACTTTTCCTACCGTACCTTTCAATAAGCTCCCTTCCCCCATTCATTTTCCTACTTTTCCTACCTTTCAATGAGCTTCGTCCATTCCCCCATTTATTTTCCTATTTTTCCTACGTTTCAATTAGCTCCCATTCCCCCATTCGTTTTCCTACCATTAAATGAGTTCCCATTCCTCCATTCATTTTTTTATTTTTCCTACCTTTCAATGAGCTCCTCTTCCTCCATTTTTTCCATACTTTTCTTATCTTTCAATCATCTTCCGTTCCCCCATTTTCATTTTCCTACTTTTCCTTCACGATTTTCGCTTTTTCCTACTTTGCCGTTGTAGGAAAAGGCGGAAATCGTGCTAAAAGGCCATTAGAGTTAGGGATAGGGATAGGATTAGGGTTAGGTTAGGGTTAGCGCCAATCATAATCCCAAACCCAACCGCCCTTTCCTACCTTTCTGCCTTTTAGGGCGATTTCCGCCTTTTCCTACTTTTCCGCCTTTCAATCATGTCCCATTTTCCTACTTTTCCGCTTTAGGAAAAACGGAAATCGTGCTGAAAGGTTATTAGGAGTAGTTTTAGGATCGGGATTGGTATAGGGTTTGGTTAGGATCAACTATAACCTCAGCTCAAACCCCAACCGCCCTTAAATTCAACTTTCCCGTCTTTTAGCATGATTTCCGCCTTTTTCTACTTTTCCGCCTTTTCCTGCTTTTCCGCCTTTTAGTTAGGGAGTTTTTCCGTCTTTTCCGCCTTTTCCTACTTTTCCGCCTTTTAGCAAAATTTCCGCCTTTTCCGCCTTTTCCTATTTCCGCCTTTTAGTAATGTCCCGTAACTTGGCGTAGCTTTTGTTGTGCTTTTCGGATCGAAATAAATTTGGTACCAATAAATCCGTGTAAGCTCGGGCTTTGAGTGGCTCCATTTGTTACGTCACTTGTGTATGACGTCACAAAGTTACAAGCGTAAGAATAACCTGAAATTGGAACTTTTCGTTCTTTCGGTTACTTTAGTTATGGGGGGTTTTGTTCGCGTTTGACACCCAACAGTTTTGTTTTGACCGAAACTTGCTCTGTATTGTCAACTAGCTTTCCTGCAATTTTCGTTTTAATTGCTGAAGGATTTACGAAAATATCGTTGGTTGTTTACATGACATGGTCAAGCTATAACAATAAATGCTGCATTTAAATAGCCTTTGTGCTTTAAGTGATACCACTTAATTGTTACGTGAATGCTTTTAAGTTGAAGCTGGCTATTCCTAAATTTTACCAATTTTCAGCCTCATTTGTTCTCAATTTTGTTGGCGAATAAAGAGACATAGATTTATTCTTGCTTAGTTAAAAATTAGGCTATATTATCTTTTGGTATTGAAAATTAGCGACTTCATGTTCGACAAATCAAAAATAGCAGTATAGAAAAAGTTTTAAAAAAGTCTGCTGATAGTTTACAAATCCGTTGTACCAGCCTGTGTTCTTCATTTTTTTTTTTTTTATGCTGAAGCTGAAATGTTCGTAATTTTTTTCTTTTTAATTTTGAGCAAAATAAGCTTCCTTTGGCAAAAATGAGCTTCGTGTCACCACCAGTACCACTTTCGCACAGTTTTTTCGAGCCATTTGCAAGAACAAAATTGCCAAATGTCGGAAGTCATTTAAAAGAATTAAATTAAACTATTACGAAGCACTGCTGCTATATCGCTACAGTGTGTGTAAACAGGTTTTAGTAAATTTGGTACAGCCAGGTTGAAATTATATTCTTCGAGAAAGAGATGCATTTTTGACTCCAAAGTTGGTTTTAATAATATTCTTTCAATTTAACAGAACATGAGAACAACAACAACTCGTACACGCAACAACGAAATACAAGCGGTGGAATCTTCAAACTTGAGAAATAGTTAAAATTATAGAGTTATTTCTACGCAGCTGAGATTTTATTTTGAACCAAAAAATGCTGTTTCGCACCAAAAAACAGCAATCAACTCGCTAACTAATGACAATGACGTAACAATTAAGTGGTATCAGCAGAGTTTTCTATTAGTTAAAACACAAAGGCTATTAATGCTGCAATTATCGTTATAGCTTGACCATGTCATGTAAACAACCAACGATATTTTTGTAAATCCTTCAGCAATTAAAACGAAAATTGCAGGAAAGCTAGTTGACAATACAGAGCAAGTTTCGGTCAAAACAAAACTGTTGGGTGTCAAACGCGAACAAAACCCCCCATAACTAAAGTAACCGAAAGAACGAAAAGTTCCAATTTCAGGTTATACTTACGCTTGTAACTTTGTGACGTCATACACAAGTGACGTAACAAATGGAGCCACTTAAAGCCCGAGCTTACACGGATTTATTGGTACCAAATTTATTTCGATCCGAAAAGCACAACAAAAGCTACGCCAAGTTACGTCAGGAGTATGACAGCTGTGAAAAATGGTGCCCTTCAACATTTAGAGGCATAAAAAAAGGGGAAGTACTTGATTTCGTAGGGTGGAGACAAAATTCATAAAATTTCAGAACAATTGCAATCATTTGGCATAATTCGAATCCGCTCACGATGTCACTATTATGACGTCAATTTGACACCAAAGGTTTGCTTGGCTCTCAAAAAATGCGGACACGCGTCACAATTGAGTGAACCTACTGTATGATATTTATACTGTGGCGTAGCGCTGTTGGTCTAACCGCGTACGCTGCGCGGCTACCATCACTACTCCAAACTACAGTAGAGCCATTACCACGCCGTAGAAGGTTGGAAATTGGAACTTCTTGCGCCGGAGTGGATATGCGTCATTCGGATAGTTGTAATTATAATTACATTTTATTCACCAAGTTACTTTGGCAGGAAGACAGCAAAGGGACCTTTCGGTCTTCGAGTCAAGCTGGCAACTGCCCACCTGTCTACCACACACGGCAGGTTTTCACACTGTCACTTTTTAATGCTGAACGTCAAGCAGGAAAGCTGTGAATACCAATTTTTATCGTCTTTGGTTTAACCCGACCAGGAGTCGAACCCTATCCACTCGAGCACTGACTTGAGCCAATTTAGCACTCCCGCAGGTACCGTACGCAACACGCAGTCAGGCACTACGCAGTTTTTGCGCCACGCTAATAAAAACGTTTGCATCATGCTGATTAAAACGTTAAATGGGTGAGATGAATTGCTGAAATGAGTTTAAAAAACTCTTCAATATTCAATAAAAGATAAATATCTTCCTGGCAGCATTGGTGAAACTGTCCATGACAATATTGGCGTTGCGGCAATATTGTCGTGACTCTTGTTGAGTAGCGTCATATGGTCAAACTCCAGTAAGCAAGAAACAATTACATTACAAACAAAAGTTGGTATACAGTATAAGGCAATCCAGAAATCAAAGTTTAGGTTAATAAAAGCTATAGACAGTATACAGAGTCTTGTAGGCACAATCAAACCTTTGATCAACAGCCTAAGACATACTGTTTCGAAATCGACATTCTTCTTTTATTCCTCGTCAGTATAGCTAGGACTACAGCTATGAACATGAGCGTAGAAACGCAAAAAATCGCAAATTAACCAGATCATGACACAATTCTTTTTTCCCAAAAATATAAGGTTACCACAATTTTACAAGAGATAGTTCTAATAGTTTAATGCAAAATAATTTCCAATAGCATGCCTTAGACAGCTGTTTCGTCCAATATCAGGGCTTTGTACTTTAGTCGGTAAAGATTTGATTAATAGCAGTAGTTTCATTTGGTTAAGGTTTAGTTAATAGCTCTAGTTTTAATGGGTAAGGATTTTTCAGCTAAGCTTTAACTATTTTGGCTAAAATTGACTGAATGATTGGTAAAGATTTATGTATTATAAACGTAATTGGTTAAGATTTATTCATTGATTGATAAATTGGTAAAGATGCTTGTTTTGAAAATTTTTATCACTGGTGATATTTGTCCTTTTGGCCTTGCTAGCCTTACTGATGAGCCCTGATATTGGGCGAAACAGCTGTCTAAGGCATGCTATTGGAAATTATTTTGCATTAAACTATTAGAACTATCTCTTGTAAAATTGTGATTACCTTATATTTTTGGGAAAAAAGAATTGTGTCATGATCTGGTTAATTTGCGATTCTTTGCGTTTCTACGCTCATGTTCATACCTGTAGTCCTAGCTATACTGACGAGGAATAAAAGACGAATGTCGATTCCGAAACAGTCTTAGGCTGTTGATCAAAGGTTTGATTGTGGCCATAAGACTCTGTATACTGTCTATAGCTTTTATTAATTTTCTCAGTACATTGTTCTTAATAAAGTTTAAGTTGTTTTACGAATTTGGTCGACAGGCGCTATTGGGACGCGTCCTGGTATTAATTAGGATGTTAAACGGCGAGCATCAAAGGGCCTTGGAGTAGTGGACGGCGCACCAACTTTGAGTTGAAGACAATAAAGCCGTCACCAGTCACCACTCACAAGCAAAGAAAAGGACCGACGTAAGGTACCGGTAGTGATATCTGACGGTTTGTCTTCACGGCTCATTTGTTCCAAAATATGCCGATCTGTACAATCACAGCAACTTTTTGTCTTCTTGATTCACTTGTTCTTGCGCCATGCTGATCAAAAAAGCTTGCTGCACTTGTAGAGCAAACTGTTTTTCAAAGCTTTTATCTTTTTGTTTGAGCGTCTGTGCTAGTCTACTAAATTGAGTCTAACTCTATCATATGGTGTAACCAGAGAGGGGCCAAAAGGGCCCTGCCCCCCCTCAATTGAAATGCCATCAATGACAAACAGTCTATTGTTTCTTCAGTTTCAATTTTTTTTAGCATCGTCTCGTACAACAGTAAACGCGTACACCACTAATTAACAATAATACGGACAACCAGGAGGCCTGAGACCCCTCAACTCAATTTTTCCAGCCAATTCAAATGTATAGCGCAAGTGAAATTAAGGGTTTTTGTCCTAAACATTGATACCTCAGGTTCTCATCTCACCTTTTCGTGAACATAATGCAATAACCAGGGCCGGATTTACCGTATAGCACAGTGCCAGGGGCCCAAAGCTCAGACATAGGCGTAGCCAAAGGGGGCCCAGGAGCCCTCCCCCAAATGAAATGATACCAATGATAAAAATGTGACAAAAAGGCTATGATTTTCAGTTTTTTTAGCATCTTTGCGTCCAGCAGTACACGTGTACATCAGTAATTAACAATAAATTGACGACCAGGGTGCCCGGGCCCCATCAATTCAATTTTTGCCAACCAATTTACATATAAAACCTGGATGACATTACGGGTTTTTGTACTAAAAGCTGCTACGTCAGGCCCTCATCTAACCTTTTTTTTATGAACATAATGCAATAACCAGGGCCAGATTTACCAGAGGTGGAGTTGAGGACACAAGGCTCGAGGCCAAGACTAAGGACACAAAAAAAATCCGAGGCCAAGGTCAAGGACAGCCCTTCCGAAGACACACCCTCCGAGGCCAAGGACACGAATGCTCGAGGCCAAGGACCAAGGACACAGGCGCAAGTGTTCTCCAAAAGAAAAGGTCTTCAAGAAAATTTTTCAGGCGTTCTCCGAAAAAAAAAGGTCTTCAAAAATTTTTTTCAGGCGAACTGCAAAATTTTAACGATTCAAAAAATAGTGCTATCCTCGAGCCGAGGACAAAACGATTTTCGAGGACTTGAGGCTTCGAAGCCAAGGCCATATGGTAAATCAGATGGCTAGATGGTTAGACATTTATTTGGTTAGACATTAATCCCTGCGCTCATATAGTTAGACATTTATTAGGTCTTCACCTACTGTATATTTGGGAGGAAGATGTTGCGAAAATTTCCAAAGTACCTGGAGCCCCACGCAATGTAAATCCGGCCCAATAACATGCTGGTAAGTACGTCTAACTATCTCTTATACCAATTTTCAATAACGATTTCTTCCACCTTGTCAGTTTTACGCGAAAAAATACTTCTAAAAAATAACTAGGGTAAATGCTCATTGAACAAATTATTGAGTTTGAATGGTGGAGGCCTGGGCCCCTTCGCCGTACATGCACTCCAATAACTACTTATTTTCATGACAAAACGAAAATCTCAAAGGAATATCTTCGGGAGGATTATTATTACTGCTAAAATATTGCAGAAGGCAATGTGCCTTACTTCTCCTAATTGGGCCAAATTACTTACAAAATTTAGCACCAAAATGTAAGATCTTAAACGTGTTTTGGACTTAAATTGTAAGCAAAAGAAGGATTGAACAATTTAATTTTTTAATTGACTGTCATGTAATAAAAATCTAGTTTTTTCAAATGCTCCTAACACGTGCAAAATGTGATCCAATGACATTAAAATAGCTTTTTTTCCAAAAAAATTCCAAAAAATTGTCCAGCGACCGGGGGCTTCGCCCCTACACCCCAATAGCCTCCGGCAATTGGGAGCTCCGGTCTCAGACCCCCGTCTAGAATACATTTGAGTTGCACATGTTTGCTTGACGCGTCTCTCGCTTTAGACATTTCTGCCATTCAACTTTGGATTTAAAGCCCTCTTCCTTTTGTAAAATCCTCGTTTAGTGCCAAAACCAGGCCTCGGCTTTTGATCTTCCACTTTACGATATCTTTGTCCCACAAAAAGTTCTTCTTTTGAAAATTTCTGATGACGTCATTGCATGTGATTTGTGGTTTGCCCCCCCCCCAATCAAAAATCCTGCCTACGCCTATGAACTCTATATGGTCTCACTAATAAAATTGCATCATTGCGAAAGTAGTAAAAAAATGTTGTGAATTTAGAACTGCTATTTCTTTGAACAATAGTTTTGCAAATTGCAACTTTTCGCAAGCTTGCAAAGTTTCTTTTACAATGTGAGAGCGTTTTGTTGGCACAAGTTAGTGGTAGTTTTCAATCAATTGTCTGGTAGTAGCCTATTTTGATAACTTCAACAGTTAAAAAGATTAAAGGTGGGTTTACACAGTATCCGTCTTTCGTACGTTTTTTGTACGTACGGAAAACGCATCCACTTTTTTTTATGTACGTTTATGCAAACCGTATACGCACATCCGTTTTTTGTGGTCCGGACGAAAGCGCATCCGCAAATTTTACGTACTGAATTGAACTTTATATTGTTACCTGTTATAAATAAACAGCACAAACCCAAAGTAATGCAAAATGAAAATAAATTAAACACATTCAGCATAAATCAGAGCAAGGAAAAAATTATTGCAAAACAGGCACTAGGAGACTGCGAAGGGACTGATTTTGTCTTCGTGTCTGCATGCAGCCACCTATTGTTATTAAAGCTTTACTTTTTGTTCAGTAACATCTAATCTTTTTTTTTTGAGAACACACCAACAAACAAAAAAACATTAGCGGCGGAGAGGTGAAGGGAAGAAAGAGGGAGAAGGGGAGAAGCAGGAATCTCCTATTGTTAAAAAAAAAGAAAATTAAAAAAATAACTAAAAACTATAGTCGTAATATTTAAGCTTATGTTTCTTGATCATATTTTTGCAAGAGTAAGTTTTTAAGTTTTGCGTCTTTGAAAGATTGCAATGTCTTGCATGTTTTTAAATCGGCATCCAACGCGTTCCAAATCAGAGGACGTTGATATTTTACAGATCTTTGAGCTTTTGAGGTATTCAAAAGAGGAATAAAATAATTGTTTTGGTAGGATGCTCTGGTAAACTTTTCGTATACCTGACTCGCTTCAGTGAGGTAGTTGCTAAATTGATCTGGTAGCATTTTCATTTTAAATTTAAACACAAATAATGCTTTTTCAAAAAAGACCATATCAACTAATTTAAGGATGCGCAATTTTGCATAAAATTGTGTTGCTCGATCATAATATTTACCTCCTCCGACAATTTTGACAGCTTTATTTTGTAAAATACTTAACTTTTTTAAATAACTTTTAAAAGTTGAGCTCCAAGTAATTAAACCATATCGCAGATGCGAGCGGAAAATAGCATAATATAAATTTAATAAAGCCTTAGTGTTTAAAAACGGTTTTACCTTTGCTAGAATTCCAACTGATCGCGATAACCTTTTTATCAAGTTTTTGATATGACAATTAAAAGAAAGAGATTCGTCAAAAGTAACACCCAAATATTTAGCATTTTTCACTATCATGATCGGTAGAACTTCATTATAACAGTTTTTAGACGACTTGCCGTTTTTGTTCGAGTTTATAATAATGACATTGGACTTAGACATGTTTAAAGTTAATTGGGACTTCTGCGATGCTTTGCGTCGGAAGTCCGTATGTTTTTTCAGGCATATTTTACGAATTCGTAAACAAAATTTAAAAACGTTATAACTTTAAAACGGCTGAAGGTACAAACTTCAAATTTACATCTTAGCTGGGGCACATACGAACCATTCTTAGTGCAAATTTTGGGGGCAATCAGTCATGCCATCCGGGTTTACGAGCCAAAAAATGAAATGCCAATTTTAGGTTTAAAAAGCTCTAGCGTGAAAACTATTGGCGCTAAGGGAATAAAACTTTCGAATTTAGAAGCGTCTGGGCATGCCCTATCAGCTCTCAAAAATAAACCATGACGATTCCGACACTTTTTTTTCTTTGTCTATTTATTTATTTATTTATTTATTTATTGGGACTTCCGCGATGCTTTGCGTCGGAAGTCCGTATGTTTTTCAGGCATATTTTACGAATTCGTAAACAAAATTTAAAAACGTTATAACTTTGAAACGGCTGAAGGTACAAACTTCAAATTTACATCTTAGCTGTAGCATATATGAATCATTCTTAGTGCATATTTTGGGGGCAATCGGTCGTGCCATACGGGTTTCCGAGCCAAAAAATGAAATGCCAATTTTAGGTTTAAAAAGCTCTAGCTCGAAAACTAATGACATTAGGGGAATAAAACTTTCGAATTTAGAAGCGTCTGGGCATGCCCTATCAGCTCTCAAAAATAAACCATGACGATTCCGACACTTTTTTTTATTTATTTATTTATTTATTTATTTACAGGGACGTGCGGTCAGGGGAGGCAGGTGAGGCCGTGCCTCACCTAAAGAATTGAAGAAAGAAAAACAAAAATAAAAGTATATAATTAAAATAAAATGTTTTCACACAAATCAAAATATTTCTCTAAAACTTTTCTAATTTTTATCATATTTACTTTTTTTGTATATTCACTGCTTTTATGTTATGCTCTTCGAATTAAAACGCCCAAACTATTCAGTTAATTGCTATCAGTCGATGCGCGCCAGCGAGCATCGCTCGAAACATGCGAAGTGAGGCATTTTCGATTGTACCTCACTTCAGCCAAGCAAATTTTAATAAACGAAGTAAAAGTACGCCTTTTTCTCTCAGACAAATCGCGTCGTGATCGCGTCATATGACGTGTTCGTTCAGCGCGGGCGATTTTGAAATGTCAGCATGACGCGACGGCGCGACGAGATATTTGCTTGCAATGCACACCAAGCACGATTCGTCAGTTGCTATAGGAAACGCCTTTACGCTTGATTACCGCCAGCATTCTCCTATGCAAGTCATTAAATATGACACGCAACTGACGCAAGTGTTTTAGGGGTATTCTTGCTTACGTTTTAATCAACACTTTTAGTTAACTTTTCACCTTTTTTCTTCGCATTGTTTTTCAGCTAATGTTTTGAGCATTGTACGAGTTTTTGTGCAAAACTAAATAATCTTTGCATTTCGTTCAAGAAAAAGAGATCTGTTGCAGAAACCTCAGATGAAACCACCTTTCTCTTTTGACGAACTTACGATTCGAGGTCAAAAAAATGTTTTTTAATCTTTATTTTACTTGTAGTCCTACGAACATTTTTCGCAAAAATCATGCCTCTTTCGGCTGTGGAATACTGGCAGTGGCGCAACCAGGGGGGCTGAGGGGGCTTCAGCCCCCTACAGCCAAATCACATGAAAATTTTGACTCAAATGCAGGTGTTTTAACGTGTTTTAGACTTGAATAGTATGCGTAAAGGGGGGCTGAAGGGGCTTGGCGATTTAATTCTATATTAATGCTAAAATGCTATATTTAATGCTAAATTAGCCTACCAATATTAATGCTCTAGGCCTGTCTCACCTTTTGCAACAATCTGCAACAAGTTGGTACAAAGTCACAACAATTTATTCTTGTTGGATCAACAGCTGCTTACAAATTAAATTTCTTTGGAAGTTCATTTTATGGTATATCTAACAAAAATAACCAACTTAAACCTAAACCGTAATTCTCCAAAGTGGATACGCCTCACCTATGACGTCATAGAATAAGAAAAAGTCAAAGCAGTTTTTAGCGTAGTCTTTCGTTCATTGCTAAATTGAACGAGTTACTTTTCTAGCGAAATAAAAACAATTTATTACGAGGAAATGAACTAAAATGGAAGAAAATTTAATCTTAAAACTGAGAGATTTTTCCATAACTAAACTTGAAGTTTTAGCTCGAACAAAACCGGTTTAAAAGATTTGCTCGAAACATCAATACGAAAGAATCCCTCATTTCAGAAAGAGTACTACCGTACTCAAGAAAAGAGTGGTTGCACAATAAAAATCGTCATTTCTGCTTTCATATTTCTAGCAACTAATAATGTTGAGACTGCTACCTGGTTTTCAGGGGCGGCTCGTAATGAAAGCTAAAAAAGCTGCAGCATACCCTGCATCATCTGTTTGTTTTTATTATTTTTATTATTAATATTTTTATTTTGGATAGTTTTAGAATTGCTGTGGTGACTAGTAATTAATTAATCACCTTTACCTTCCCTCCCCCACTTTGACCTCAAAAATTAAAAAATTATTGCATTTTTATAACTAGTTTAATAAACAAAGAAATTGGAAACTCTTGAGAAAAGCTGTTCACTTTGCAGTTTGCAGCTTTTATAACGCATTGAAATTGTACGCGGTGACGTCACAGGTAGTCTTTCTTCACTCACTGTTGTTATAAACGGACAAAAATATGCTGCGGCTCGCGCAGCTTTTTTGGCTTGTTGAGAAATGTAAAAATGTGGTTACTGGATAGCAAGTATTGAATTATTGAACATATCACATCCTATTCTGTTGTAGGATACTGCGGTTAGTGTAGACTGTAGAGTCGTGAAAGGATATATGGTAAACTAGAACGTAACATCGCAAGTGATATCCGGGGACTTCGGGGCAATATTTAAATTTGACTGAACTTTATTGCGCTTTTAAATAGTGACCAACTTGCGTTAAACGAATTTGTAAATATCAAATCAAATCTTTCGTTGTACTCGCTGTATTACGCTGAGGCGTGTCATGAGTTGACGGGGCCCATCTTCACGTCATTGCGCCTGGGCAACACAGCTTCTTTCATTGTTCACAGCCGTTGGCAACACTGCATCCAATTTCACCGGTCCGAGATTTGAACGTCTGACCTCCCGCTCCAGAGGCAGAGCGCGTAACCGCTCGATCAGCTGGCCGGTTTTTGTAAATATGTGGTCGTTAATAGTCAGATGAATAATTTAAATGCTCCTCTTTCAAATTTTTTTCACTAACTTTTTACAGCTTCTGATTATATGCTTTCAATATTTAAATGTCTCGAAAAGTTGAAAATAATAATAAAGTAACGTCAATTAAATAATTGTACAGCCAAAGCCATTTACACCATCCTTGGTCTAGTTAATATTGCAGATCAGTAATTCTTCGTGGTGAAAATACTTATCGTAAAAGATTGGACTACAAAAGTGTAGTTATTATGTTTCGGCAATTTTTGTTTAATTAGATCAGATCAAAGTTTTTACATCAGCATTTTTGGTTTTTCCAATAATTCCATTATCAAAGTATGGACTAAATCTACCACTTGCCAGGCTGTTACAAGCGATGTTATGTTAAATGCATATTTAAATAAAGAATTAATGTTTGAGGGGAAATAATGTCTGTCCATAAGGTGTTGAAATATGTGTCTTCGGTTGCGCGCCGGTAACGGCGGCCAAATCTTGAATCAAACTTTCGACGTCAGTGATACCAATCTAAACCAGTTTTTCTTGTCCGTTCCCGCGCCTCGGCGTGCCGCTTTTGCATTTGAGACATTACAATAGATGAGGCATAAATTTTGAATAATTATAAAGATGACTGCAAAGTAGACTCCCTGCTGTTGACCTAAAAAGCTGATTTTGGTAATACGTAGAGTTGCACTTTTTTATCGTAGTTGAATTTGCCCACGAAGTTGACTTTTTAGAGCCCGAATGTTTTTATTCAATTTGCAGCTTACCCTTTCAAAATGGTCACCAGCCGCCACTGCTGGTTTTTGTGACCTAGCAAGAACCAAAACTTCAATCATGTCCATATTCAAAGTCAAATAATTGGCTACCTTTATAGATTTTCGAAACTCGAAGAATTGATTCGGCTTTAAGTGAACAACAGAGATTAAACGAGTAATTAATTATCGAAAAATTTGGTCTTCGTTTAATGGCTATGAAAACAGTTATTTGCTTGTCATTCATTGTCTTAAATAATTTTTTTGCAAACACGTGTCAGGTCCGCTACTAGCGTGGGGGCAAAAGGGGGCGGCGCCCCCCTAAACAAAACTCCCCCCAAACTGCCCAGCATACCCACCCAAACTTTCGTTACCCTTGCAGCAGTTTCAAGATGGTGGCTTTTTTTTTTGAAACCAACCGAGACCTCGGAGAAAACTAGACCATATTGGCGCGATAACCTTTTTTTTTTTTGATATCTACAGAGAACTTGTTGAAAACTAAACCAACCCAAAAATTTTGGCCTCTCCAGAAACAAATTTTGCCCCCCTAAGAACAACGTTCTAGTTGCGGCACTGACATGTGTGTGAAAAAAAAATTGTGCCTCACCAACCAGAAGCCTCACCACACGTCACTGTTTATTTATTTATTCAGCAAATCACATAGTGGTCACAAAAACTCCGAAACTACCAAAGCTAGAAACTTGAAATTTGGACAGATGATAGGTCTTTACATGGACTTGAGCACCTGCAATTTTGGAGGCGCTAGGTCACGTGGTTTGGGGCATATGCACCCTAAACTTGTTACAGCGATATTTATTAAGTGATGTTACTCACGCGCGCGTGCTGCAATGGACGAATGGTTAAAGTCGTCAGTGCTTGAAACCTAAGACCTGGTTCAATACTCTGGTTGGTCATTGCTTTTATCAAACCAACATTATATCAAATCTAGCATATTAATTTTTTATTCGATTACGACAAAATCACTTTGAATAATTTTTGTTTGACAATAGGTTTGAAGAGAGGGTATCAGGATTCATTCTCTGTAAAGACGCCCCGAAAAGCACTTTCTTAACGCCATCAGCAAGCGCGCTACTTTTTTTGGGAGTCCGGAAAAGTTTGTAGGACAAAACTATTTTGACATAATTTGGGGGGACCAACTATGTCACGTTCGCACGCGTGCTGATTGGCCGAATGGTTTAGGGCGCCAGTGCTTGCATCCTAATACCTGGGTTCAAAACTCTGGTTGATCATCGCTTTTATCAAACCAACATTACATTGAATCCAGCATACTAATTTTTTTTTTTCGTTACGACAAAATCGTTTGTAAATTTTTTTGTTTGACACTACAGATGACCAGAGGGTATCAGGTTTCATTCTCTGTGAAGACGCCGCAAAAAGCACTTTCTTAACACCATGAGCAAGCGCGCTACTTTTTTTGGGTGTCTGAAAAAATTTTTAGGACAAAACTATTTTGACATAATTTAAAGGGGAACAAACCCCCAAAACCCCAAATGGACCCGAACAAACTTCAGCTTTTTTGACGGCATAAGCTAGGGTGCTACATCTTTGACATCCAGAGACAATTTGGAGACAAACACCCTGACGGGAGAATGATAGTGCAATGGAACTGGCGGAAGCCAGTGCTTGAAACCTAAGACCTGGCTTCAATTATCTACTTGGCCATCACTTTTATCAAACCAAAATTATATCGAATCTAGCGTATATTAACTTTTTTTCGATTACGACAAAATTGCTTTGAATATTTTCTGTTCGACACTACGTATGATCAGAGGGTATCAGCATAGGTGGGCACAAGTCCGTTAATCGTTAATCCGTTAATAACGCAGCTAACTTTTTCATTAACTCGTTAATCCGTTAAAAAGTTTTTTCATGTTAACGGACTAAATTAACTTCCGTTAAGTGCTGTTAACGGACTTAATTAACTTCCGTTAAATTCTGTTAACTTCCGTTAAGGTTTTTATCGTTAATATCTTGCACCATTCATTCTTCGTACCGATACAAACCAATTTGCACTTGTTACACTTGTTGCGAATTAGCACGAGTTTCATAAAAGAAAGCGAAGAAAGGAGCTCTTTTTGGGGGCAAATAATAAGCTTCAGCCTTATAGGTCTATTATTTATCGCTGTTCATAATTTCCAATGATTTTCCAATCGCAGCTTCGTTAGTGCATTCGAACTTATTTTATCTTGAAATTAGATTAGACTGCAAAATATAACTTCCAAAACACAAAAAGACCACCATAGCAATATATATTTCCTTACCATCAGCTCAACAGCGTCAATACGTGTTTTAGAAGCGAGAAAATAAAAAGAAATGTAAATTACACGCAAAACATTAACGAATTAACGGACTTTATTAACTTCCGTTAATTAAAGTTAAAAATAACGGATTAACGTTAACGGAGGTGTGAAGTTTGTTAACGGACTAGTGGTTAACGAAGCTAACGTTTTGCATTAACTTGCCCACCTATGGGTATCAGGTTTCATTCTCTGTGAAGACGCCCCAACAAAAACACTTTCTAAACACCATAAGCAAGCGCGCTAGATTTTTTAGGTGTCAGAAGAACTTTTTACGACAAAACTGAAACAAATATCTTGACATAGTTTCGGGATACCACCCTCCAGGGGACCCCCCCCAAGTGGCCGCCCCAAACATCAATTTTTTGAACTGCTTAACATAGGGTGCCAGTGTTTTTTTCTATCAGTCGATATTTAAGAGGAAAATATTTTGACGGGGTTTCGGGGGTACCGCCCCCCCCCCCCCTTGGGGAACCAAAATGGACTCCCCAAAAATCAATTTTTTGAACGACTTAATTTAAGGTGCCAGTGTTATTTGACATTAGTAGGTATTTCAGAGGAAAATATTTTAACGTGGTTTGGGGGTACCAGCCCCCCTCGAGGACCAAAATGGGCACCCCAAAAATCAATTTTTTTATTGACTTAATTTAAGGTGCCAGTGTTTTTTGATATCAGTAGATGGTTAAGAGACAAATGCTTTGACGTGGTTTGGGGGTACCACTCCCTCGGGGACCCCCAAAAATCAATTTCTAATTGGCTCGAGCTGGGGCGCTAGTTTTTTTGATATCAGCACATTTCTAAGAGACGAGTATTTTGACATCGTTCGTTTCTAAGAGACGAATATTTTGACCTAGTTTTTTGACAAATATACTGGTATAAAAGAAAGAAAACCTCCAATTTCGACTTTCTCGCCCATGAGGAGTTTTGCAAACTCGGGTGTAAATTAAGGCTGAAGTAGACGACTAAATTGTATCTGCAAGAGCTCTTGCAAAAGCGTTAATGCAACTTTTTTTGTGTGTGTAAAGGGCCTAGTTAGAAGATTGTGCAACGCTTGCAGAAACGTTGCGCGAACGCCTTCTTGCAGAATCTCCGAAAACGTTTGCCCATATTGAAATAACTTTGGCCAAATTTTAAATTTCACATTCCGGTTTAATTTTCGAACTTTTCGAACTCGGATTCGTGATCTTCAGTTTCGGCGGTCTCGGTCTCGCACTCGGACTCGTGGCATTCGGACTCGGACTCGCGATCTTGAGTTTTGGTGGACTCAGACTCGGACTCGTAGCTTAAGGACTCACTCGCACTCGGACTCGTGAAAGTGGCAATAGTCCCAACTGCAATAGGCTGCGTATTTTTTACACGGTGGTGTTCAAGTTAGTGTCCAAAAGGAACTAAATTACAATTCATATGCTAAACGAGTTTTGATTGAGATGTCATTTCGAATCAATGCAGCTTATATAATGGACCCAGCGTTTAGTGACAGGTACATTTCACACTGAAAAATGACTAATTGTTTATAGGGTGTGATAATTTTAAGGCATTCCCGCATTGTAGAGTATAAAAACCCTAAACAATAAAATAAACCATGACGTTTTTTAGGCCAGATTGTGCCTCAACGTAACCAAAGAAAAAAGATATCCACACGTTTCAAATTACCGGTACTATAGTTCTTTTTGACTGACAAAACACGACAAAACTGGGTCATTGAGTACAAAGACTATTGATTCCTTTTTTGTTTGTTTGTTGGCAAATCTTCCTTCTTCAAATTTGAAGTGGTAGCGAAATCCGCAGCCAAAAGTGACCGGGGTCGCAACGCGAACATTTCTTTTCGACGTATTTGTTTTGGCAATTTCTTGATTGCATTATTGATTTTTGTGATGAGTATTTGTACAATTTTTCTGTTTTTAAATTATATAGGACTTTTTCTTTTAGATGTAATTTGTGATAAAGGTGCTTTAGCTTATATTTGCGTTGTTTGCGGATAAATTTGTCACTGTTTGGAAGTGTTGCTGATACCAATTTAAAGTTGATTGATCCAGATTTATCCCCATCTACTTACAAGGAAACAAAGGTTGCTCTTTTATTTTGGCACTTTTGTATTAGGAAGCGACGGTGTACCTTTTATATTTATTTTATTCCAAACTTTTTACACTATGAGTTAATGCATTTTGATGCAACATTATAATATCGTTATCACTGGTGCTTTTTAAACTCATGCTTTATTCCGGGCAGAATAATAAAGCACCCACCCGTAGGGTGGTAATAGACGATAAATGGGGACCAACCAGCAGTGGCCACCTGTGTGGTGAGGGAATGCTCACTGTTTGAGCGATGTAAAAATGACCCATTTTTTTCCCGGGATCTCCAGTCCAGCTGGGGCTCTGTGGCGTAGCATTTCCACTACACCAGCATATGTAACAACAACGTGAACACTTCTGCTTAAACAGAAGAAAAAACATTAAAGTACTTTTCATAAAGTTAACTTTTTTGTTTAGTTCAACAATTACTTTGTTTTAAATTTGCTATATCAAAATAAACGAATAATTTTCTGCTTAAAATTTGAGATTTGCAATACGTAACATAATTACGTCATAGACAACCCGAAGCAGATTCTAATTTGCTACTAATTTTCTGATTTTATTTGTTTAATCAATTTTTAAAAGCAAGGTTTAATTCATTCAAAACTCTGTCAAAACTCAATACACGTTACCGGTTACATACAATTCACACAGGAATTACATACAATTCACACAGGAACTAAAATCATTAAATCATGCAAAAATACACTATTTTCTTTAATCAATCATTTCATTTTATAAACTTTGCTTAATTTTTCATTACATTTGTACATTGCAACAATAATTTGATGATATTTGAAATATTCAGCGCATTTAAATTTAAAAACAACAGTGCTGAGGTCCGATTTTAACTTCAATATTTGAATTTATTAATCACAAACTCAACGCAAAATATTTGGTATCAATATAAATGTACAAAATCAAGTATCATATCAATGTATTTGTCAAGCTTTTCCACTCAAATTGCTTTACGCTAATTTAAAATTTATTCATTTAATCAAATTTAATGCTGGATTTTTAATGTAAATTTTTTTTAAGACTGATTATGTCAATTATTTCATGACGTCTGAAAAATCTGTAACGCCGAAACATTTACTGGAGGTTAAATTTTAAGTTTATTGGTAGCAATAAATCGATACCATGTTCGGGGCTAGCTCGCGATGCACAACACTAATCTACAAAATAATTATTTTGCGTATGACGCTGCTAACGCAACAGATTGCCATATTACTAAATTCAAGATCAAATATGGTAATATGGCAATATGCAGTGAAATTTGCTTAAACTCTCTGTTATTGAGCACTTTCTGAACTCTTTTATCTGCGAAAGACTGATGATATCTAAACTTGCCAATTGAAAAACATTTTCAAAGAAATGTGCGATCAACATGAAAAGAAAATGTAACAAATGCATTGTTTTGCACATCGCATTACAAGAACAATAACAATAGCGGTAACTGAAAAAATATTGCTGCACAACTCAAAATCACTTTATTGATCATTATAGAAGGCTATTTCAAGTTAGTTTTTGAGTTGTGTTGCAATGTGGCTACTGAAAAAACAACATCTCTACTGAAACTATAATTAAAAATAAATTTTGCGTAAAAAAGAAAGTATGGAATACTTAAAACTCTTAACCTGTTAACCAAAGACAGAGTGCTGACGAGGCCTGTCAGCATTTAAACAACAAATGTTCAAAAAGAGACCAAAATGTATTGCACGTCTGTTTTTAGACAATTATTTGTGCACATATACATTACGCACAATAAGACAAAAAAATTTGGTTCATCAAGTTATTAAAACATAAATCACAGCGCTGCATTTCAAAAAAAAAAAAACTGATTGATCATTTGGTTTTATGTATACAGTATATCGTTTTACAAGTTACAGCAGTAAAATATATCAAGGAAGTGTTTTCAAAATGCTATATCAAATTACAATGCAACATTTTGAACAAAACTAGTCTTGGCACCGGAATGTTCATGGAAGTAAACAACTTAATTCATCAAATTATAAATACCGTATAAATCACAGCGCAGCATTTAAAAAAAATGATTGATTGTATTGTATTTATTATGCATGCAGCATATCGTTCAACAAGTTATTGCAGTAAAATAAATCAAGAAAGTGTTTTCTAAGTGCTCAATCACAGTATATTTCAATACATTGAACAAAACTAGTCCTGGCAACCGAGTGTATGGGGAAGTAAATAAATTGGACGCCACAAGCTCAAGAAAGTAATTAAATAAAATTATCGCACGGTTAATATAGGCTATTTAAAATAAATGCTCTACAAAATTAAATGCTGCCAGATTGCTCAATTCGCATTTTTGTTATTGTTGTTGCAGTTGTAAATTCATCTTCTTGTCACCGATTGCGTCAGACGCCAACTATTGGATGATCGATACACTTTTTATTGCAATTAATACTTCGAGTTTGGACGAATCCGCATTTGCTTAAAAGGTTCCAGTGATCCAATTTATACGAAGATAACTTCAAGCCAATGTTTGACATTACAGTTTATAGTCATAGACTAAAATCTTTTTTTGCACATTTTTGAAAAGCTTTCAGCAAAGAAAATCGAATCCAGTTTAGATTTTATTCAATTTTTTTTCCAGAAAAAAGAAACATTAAACAATACTGTATTACTTTTCTCCCCCAAAACTAACAATTTTACGCTTTATTGTCCCAATTAAGAATCTTCTTTAAAATCGAAAAAATGAAATTGCAAAATCGCTCTTTTAGCGCAATTCTATTATAATAGCGGGTGACATGAGACTCTAAACTGAAGATGAAAAAAAATGCGAATCGCCGTTCATTGCAAAATGTAGCGCCTAAGTAGCAATTAAAATTCAACATACGTTTATAAAGCATTTTTGAGGAATGTGCTGTACTTTTATCATATAAACTATACTGCTTAAAACGTTAGGAAAAAGACTTATATTGCTGGCTGGGCAAAAGCTCACTCAAGATTTTAATACAGGACATGTGGGTACTAATTGACAAAAACGATTTGATATTGATGATAAGCTATAGACGGTATTTTGAGTCTTATAGGAACGACCAAACCTTGGATTAACAGTCTTAGACATGCCGTTTCGGAATCGATTATCGTCTTTTATTCCTTATCAGTGTAGCTAGAACTACAGGTATGAACATGAACGTAAAAAGGCAAGGAATCACAAATTAACCAACCAGATCGTAACACAACTTTTTTCTCCGAAAATATTAAGTAATCACAAAATTACAAGACTTAACTTACTTATAATAATTCAATTCAAAATGATTTTTAATAGCATGCCTTAGACAGCTGTTTCTCCCAATTTCAGGGCTGTTCAGTAAAGCTAGCAAGGCCAAAATGACAATTATCACCAGTGATAAAAATCTTCAAAACATGCATCTTCACCAATTTATCAATGAATGAATAAATCTTTGTCATTTACAATTATACTATGTAGATCCTTACCCATCAATTTTGTCCGAAATAAGTAAGTTAAAACTTAACCGAAAAAGCTTTACCCAATAAAACTAAAGCTATTATTTTTACTAAATGAAATCATGTGTTATAAATCAAATCTTTACCGACTATTGTACAAATCTTACCTTACATCTCTTAGAAGAACGATAGCCAATTCAGTTTAAAATCTTAAGAAGGGCAATTCAGTTTAAGAAAAAAATGAGATCAGTTTTGTTGAAGAAATGAACGATTTGTACATTAGTCGGTAAAGACTTGATTTATAGCATGTACTTTCATTCGGTTAAGCTTTAATATTAACTTTAGTTTCATTGCGTAAAGATTTTTCGGTTAAGATTTACTTATTTTGGCTAATATTGATGGGTAAAGATTTATGTAGTATAATCATAATTGGTAAAGATTGATTCATTTATTTCTTTATTAAAAAATTGGTGAAGATGTATGTTTCGAAGATTTTTATCATTGGTATTGTTTTTCATTTTGCCCTTTCTTACCTTACTGAAGAGCCCTGAAATTGGAAGAAACAGCTGCCTAAAGCTTGCTTTTGGAAATTATTTTGAATTAAAGTATTATAGCTATGTCTTGTATTATTTTGATTAATTACTATTTTCGGGAAAAAAAGTTGTGTTACGATTTGGTTAATTTGTGATTCCTGGCCTTTTTACGCTCATGTTCATACCTGTAGTCCTAGCTATACTGACAAAAAACAGACATTAGTTCATTCTCACACAATATGTATTACGTTATTAACCAAAGGTTTGATTGTGCACAAAAGACTCTGGATACTGTCTGTAGCAGAGTAGTAAGTCGGGCCGGGGTTTTCTGGTTGGGTTCGGGCCTAAAGTTGACAAAAATGTCCGGCTTAATTTGGGCCTGAAACGTGCTATTTGTCTTAGGGGCACAAAACTGTAATCAAAATAATTTGGCAACGTTACTAAATTTTTCAGACCTAACGTAACTTTTGCTTTTTTTCAGGCATGATTTGGGCTTCAAATTAGTTTTCGAGTTCGGGCCTGAACTAGTCGGGCCGTTTACAACTTTGGTCTGTAAATCCATAGATTATCATTAATTTTCTCAGTACGTTGTTTTTAATAAATTTGATTTTCTTTGACAATGGCAAATAAAAAAACTGCAAAAACTAAAATTTTATTCGGCACTACGTGCAAAAGCGAATAGAAAATCAAGTAATTAGCAGGGAAAGCAATTAAGTATAGTTGGAAACCTTTTGAATTCACGTGTTTGATGCTTATGTTCTTTTGAAACCGATAAAGCCATTTACATTCACCTTGAATCCTAAAAATAGTCTCTTGCACTAGACTTGCTTACAACACAAGCCATACTGTAATTTTGCTTACTGTTCAACTTGGCCAACCTTTTTTCAAAAATTTATTCAAAATTCATTACAAGAAATTGCTGTATGCCAAAATAAATGAATGACTTTTTGCGTTGCATAAAAATTAGTTTGTAGTCGAAAATACAAAGTTTGTGTTCAAATGAGCTTTCTCTATTTTATTTCTCTGTGATATAATGCCGCTTTAGGTCGTCAAATTGAATTAAGCTCAAAAAAATTGTTTGGGGGTGCGGAATTTCAAAATAAAAGAATGTACGAGTTATGCTACGAGCATGTAGCAAAAGATTTATCAATTATACTGTGTGCCAACAGTGGCTGATAAAAGGCAATAGCGTATCTGTTACACTGCTTGTTACGGATTCGTTCTTATTACTACGTCTGCTAGGTACGGAATTCGTAACACGCGACTTGATTCAAAGTATAGACTTTATTGTCAGTGGCAGGCGCGTCGCCAGCGGAGGGGCAGGGGGGGCAATGCCCCCTCGATTTTCGTTCTTGCTTCCCCCCCCCCCCCGATTTTTTTCTTGCCCACCCACGGAATTTTTTTGGGAGGAAGAAGTTGACGTTTTTCGGCGGAAAAAACGTTAAAACTTGCGATTTCGGCCAGAAAAAGCCTCGGATTTCGGCGAAGACCTTTCTTTTGGAGATCACCTGATTTTGGGCGGAAAATTTGTGATTTCGGCCAGAAAAAGCCTTCGGATTTCGGCAAAGACCTTTATTTTATTTATTTATTTTTTGGAGATCACCTGTTTTTGGGCGGACAATTTGTGATTTTGGCCAGTAAAAGCCCCTTTGCCCCCCTGATTTAAATTTGCCCTCCCCCGATCTCGCGAAGCTGGCGACGCCCCTGGTCAGCGGTCAGCTGTCAGTGGTCAGCGGTTTCTAGAAAAAACAAACGTTACGTAAATTAAAAAACACAAAAAATAATTTACGAAAGATTTAAATTTGAGGTTATATATAACGCTGTAACGAAAACAAAATAATCACCTTTGCATATAACTCGTTATCTTATCAACACAATTTACAACAAGAATTTACTCAAAATATTGTGCATTTCATTTACCGATGAATTTGCGTTGCAAACGTAGCACGTAAATAGTAACTGATAATTTGGCTGTAAGTAGCACGTAAATAGTAACTGATAATTTAACTATTAAACATGTCTTCCAAACATGCTGCATAGGCAGCGATAACTTGACTTTAATCTAGAAATTTCTTTTTATCAACTACTTCTTTGGTAACGAGAAAACAAAAAATAGCCTCTGCTCACTGCAGACATTGCATAATATGTGGCTCGACATCGCAAAGTCTCGGCTTACTAACACAAAAAATTTGCTTACAACACAGAGATTGAAAACGATTAATCAAAAATTTCTTACGTCATTAAACAATAAAGAAATAAGTCTTAGCGACACAACCGGATTTGTCAAGTTTCAACGTCAGCGAATTTTAGATAATTTGCTTGTGGGCTTTTTGAATCAAGAGATAAACGAAAATAATGAGCCATGGCATTGAGTGTAAAATACAACAAATGACAAAACAAGGTTCGAAACTTTACTAAGACAAAAGAAATAGAACGGCGTTACACTGCTTAATAGAGAGTTAAAATGGTAACATTATGAATAAGCCTAAAAACATGTCTTTACGTTATGAACAAGCCTAAAAATGCGTGTTATTTTTCAATGAATCAGCGCTTTCAATGACGTCATTTTGCTATTAAGAAGCAATAGAACATTAATTCTGATCTGAAGCATCAGTTTGTAAAGCATTGCCAGAAATTACAAAATACGATTTTGGTCGCACAGAGGCAAGCGATGTTGACTACGGAAGTACTATTCTAGTGCAATGTTATATACTGGAAAACATAGCTATGTACATTTATCACAAGGGTACTTTCTTAATTTTGTTTTAATGTTTCGTGAAAATATTTCTTATTGTTTCAATGCTATTGCCACAGCACAATATTGACTTCATTTTTCGTCAACTCTTAGCTGTGGAAATAAAACTGTGGCATGGGCAATTTGGCATTTCCACTAAACATACGTTTTGAATTGTTGCTAAGTCTTTTCAATACTTTAAAGTTTAAACGAATAATCATAACATTTCAAAATGGAGTTTTATTGAAAACACCGACGTTATTGTAACATTGCCTCTGTTTTTTCGTGTAAACAAAATGCAACGCTCTGAAATGCAGCAAAAATGATCAGCCACTACTGTATGATACGCAACAATATAAAGGGCCACACACACATCAACATTATCAAAAACAAATAATAATAAATAAATAAACACTTAATGACAGCTTCGTAAATCAGCTTTTATTGAAGAAATGAGAACTACTTGGAGTAGCCAAGAGTTGCGCCAAGCTTTTTTCCATTATCCACGATAATAGATTTAATCCTTTTGACTCCTTATCATTGGCGACCTTCGTTTCAAAATTTTGGGACGTCAGCAGGGGTCGAAATTAACGTTTTCAACAACTTGCCCGTCGGGCAAGTCATATCAAATGTCTACTTGCCTGAGAAAATTTTAACTTGCCCGAAAAAAATAGGCACAATAAGTTTTGAGCTTATTGCGTTTGGAAAAAAAATTGTAAAATGTACTTCTTGGCAAAAACACTGAGTTTGCATAATACGTGTATCCTATTTCGAGAATCAAGTTTTTGTGCGCGATTGTCATGGTAAGGTGACAGCATAAATAACTTTTTCCAAGTGGATTACGCAAGATTTTTTTGATTGCAATGCATTTTCAATCGCCAATATTTCGGAAACTACACCAGCAAGAAAGCCGAAATTTTTAGCAAAAGTTATGGGAGCTAAAAGATTTACAAAATAATCATAACAAAAAATTGCAAAATTCTTGATGTTGTTTTCATGCAGCGTAAAGTACAGTTGTACTAATAATATTTGAAACAAAGGTTAACGCGGCAAGCTTGGGAAAATTTTTCTCAAAAAGAAAAAACGCAGCACTTAGTACCAAAAAGTTACAAAGCCTGTCTGAGTATTGAAAAATTTCGTGCAATTAAGAAGTGTTGATTGCAATTAGTGATGAGCGTACGATTAAACTAAGTGTTCATTGTGATGATTGCAAAGTGCTGAAATAAACCAAGCAACATCTTTCTCTACTTACTATACAAATCAAATCTTTCATTATACTCGCTGCAATACGCCAAAGCATGGAACGAGTTGATGGGGCCCATCTCTGCGTCGTTGCGCCCGGGCAACACAGCTTTTTTGAAGAAATGTCGCAGCGATGGCGAACTGTTGGCAACACTGTGTTCGATTTGACCGGGCCGAGATTTGAACCTCAGACCTGCCGCTCCAGAGGCGAACGCGTTACCGCTCTTACATTTTCTTTTATTGCAACAAAAGCGTGCCTAAATTACATCTTTAAATTATCTTCTTTGATGTTGTTTAATACGCTGTATTTAAGTCTTGCCCGTCGGGCAAGTTAAGCTGAAAAATAACTTGCCCGAGGCGATTTCAGCTTGCCTCGGTCAAGCGGGCAAGCGTTAATTTTGAACCCTGATCAGAATAGGATGACTTTGCAAATTTCTTGCAGTATAAGCAACGCGATATTCGATCATCGAGCACCTCGTTGCTCACTCCGCAAGAAATTTTCCAAATTCGTCCTAATGTGTTGCTGTGAAATTTCGAAAGGTTTCTTTAAAAAGAAGTCAAATGAAATAAATCTATTTTCGAGGATAAAAGGAATATTGGAAGAAAGTTTGGGGGCGCCTTTTTCTTATCTTAAGTAGTTTTCATTTCATAATAAAACCGATCTGTAAGATTAAAGAGAAGAAAAACCAAAGAATATGCTAAAAGGAGCTTGTTGTTGTTCTTGAACGCGCATATTTATCCTCTTGTCACCGGGCAGCGTCAGACGCCAACTGTTGGACAATCTGCACACTTTGCATTGCATTGACTACTTCGTGATTGGAGGAATCCGCATCTGCTTAGAAGCTTCCAGTGACCAATGTTCCTGTGGATTTCTTCGAATTCTTGCCCACTGAATTTGCTGCTTTTTTAAAGCCACCAAGCAGAGATAATAATTGTAAAGCGTCTTATCCAAGAACGCAACAGCGTGACCAGGCTAGGAGTTGAACCCAGAGCATGCAATCAGGGTCGTCGTTAAAACGACGCCTTGACCCATTCTGCCATGCTGCCGTCAAAGTTTTACCATAAAGTGCACAAACCGATAACTATACTTTCAAGTCATGACAACAAAATCAATTGAATTAACGTATGTTTTTGATCAGTCATTTACGGTACCTTTTTTGGTACCTTAACGGTACCTTTTTCAATTTACGCGCTGTGATTTGTTTTCTTTGTTTTCATTACGACAGCGTAAACTTCTGTTGGTTGATCTAGAGGACGAACACTGGTATAATCGACTTGCTCTGAGTCAAAATGTGTGTTTGCACTAGCCTCTGCTTGTATCGGAACATGTGGAGTTGCACACGCATTAGCTGGCGCCCCGATTAAGCTTTCATGGTTGTGACGGTCAATACGGTCGTACACGTCGTTGGAAGACGCAGGAACTTTTTTGTTTTTTTTGCCAATGTGGCTGTATACTTCTTGGTTGTATGTTCCAACATCTCCTTTGTAGTTTGTTACATTTCCAGAAATATTTTTTGCTTCTTGGTCATGAGATGAGCGATGATTGATATCCTGGCAGTCGCTTGTTAGATAAACATCATCCGCCGCTACGTAATCAGGTCGATTGGTGTAAAATTCAGGGTATTGTGCCTCTATAATAGCATCATCCGGAACAGGGACACTAAAAACAAAAAGGCAACATGCTTATTATTTTTGAGATGAATACAATACAGTGTAACAATGATTGTCAAGTGTCTTTATTGCTTTTAATGGAATGTGTTTATTAGTTTAAAATTCAACATCCCAAAGTTTTGCAAGGGTACTTTAGTAAAATATTCCTTGTACAGCGTTTCTCAACCTGGGGGTCACGACCCCCAAGAGGTTTGCGATGGTCTCTTTAAGGGGTTGTAAGATTATTTATAAAATACTTCGTTACTCACGAAAAATTCTGAAACTTTCAAAATTTTTGCAGTGATCGCTTTTAAGTTACTGTATGTCGTAGCAAGTTGTCAACTGGTTGTATCAACCTACTATTCCAAATATTACGACACTATGTGTAGCTTAGTTTTTGCTAAGCGATTCAAGGAAATATCGCCATGTTTGAAAATTTGTCCAATGCTATTAAAGAAGATGAAGATCTCGATGAACGTTTGAAAACATCAACTACACAGCAACTTCAATCTCATGAAACACTGTTCAAAGGATACTTTCCTGAGCTTAAAGAAAAAGAAGCCGCAATGGTACGAAATCAGTCCTCGACTGCTTTGGATGTTAGTGATATTCTCGATGAATTACAAGACCAACTTTATGATCTTCAAATGCTTCGTCTCCACGTGATGTTTTTCAGAAAGTGGCACTCTTTCAGTTCTGGTGTGCTATGGGCATAGGTGGGCACAAGTCCGTTAATCGTTAATCCGTTAATAACGAAGCTAACTTTTTCATTAACTCGTTAATCCGTTGAAAAGTTTTTTCATGTTAACGGATGAAATTAACTTTCGTTAAGTGCTGTTAACGGACTAAAGTAACTTCCGTTAAGTTCTGTTAACTTCCGTTAAGGTTTTTATCGTTAATATCTTGCAGCTTCGTTGTGCATTTGAACTTGTTTTTATCTTGAAATTAGATTAGACTGCAAAATGTAACTTTCAAAACACAAAAAGACCACAATTGCAATAAATATTTCCTTACAATCAGCTCAACAGCGTCAATACGTGTTCTAAAAGCGAGTGAATAAAACGAAATGTAAATTACACGCAAAATGTTAACGGATTAACGGACTTTATTAACTTCCGTTAATTATAGCTGAAAATAACGGATTAACGTTAACGGAGGTGTCGAGTTTGTTAACGGACTAGTGGTTAACGAAGCTAACGTTTTGCATTAACTTGCCCACCTATGGCTATGGGCGAATCCTACCCACAAGTATTCGAACTAGCTTTTCGAATATTACTTTCATTTGCCACAACATTTTCTCGGCAAGTGCGGCTTTTCAGCTCTTGTAAGTATCAAAACGAATGCAAGAAAAGTTGAAGATAATATGAGATTGATATGATATGACATGATATCACTACACCACGAATTCCAAAGATTGGCTTTGCGGTTGTAATGTCAACCGTTGCTTAACAGATGTAAAATTAAGTAGTTGATTGAAATTAACTATCTTTGAAGTGTTTTTGTTTGGTAATTTTTATTTGCGCAAAAAATATAACAGAAAGGGGTTCGCTAGCTGTATGGAACTCTTAAAAGGGGTCGTGAACCACAAAAGGTTGAGAAACACTGTCCTAGTAGTTTTAAATTACAAAGAGGCATATATAGTTTGCATGTCATTAGCTATACAGTAAAAAAAAGTTTAACAATCTACGTAAAAATACATACATAATAAGTACACCATTTGTCAAGAATATAAAGTGCCTAATAATGTACTGTAGGGCCTAATAACCAAAATTATCACAAGGTTGCTCGGAACGACTCAAGGTAATCAATTACTAAGTCGTGCGTTAAGAGATTTCGCAAGGGTGCAGCTGGTGGCGAGTAATCCAAAGCCGTCCATTTCGCCATAAAAAATCTCAGCCCAGCAAACTTTTCGGGTGATCATTTTTGTGTTGCAGTAAAAAAGTCAGCATCATTACACAACCTCATGTAAAGCTTTTTTATACTAGCAAAATATCGCAAGAAATTGTAAACAGTTTTACAAAACTTAAAAAAATGCAAACTTATTTCACTTGCGAAAAGCTTAATTTGATGGCTTGATTTCAACCTCAATCAACAAATCTTAGTACAGTACATTGTATGAATGTAACCTTGTGAATTTTTTAACTTATTAGTGGCATTCAAATTTAAAGAGGGTTAGGTCGTAAAAAGAATAGGATATGTGGTGAACTATAGACTTTCACGCTTAATAAAGATACAAGTTTTCCGGGTTAAGTTACTTCATGTAATCAAAATCCAGACATTAAGTTACTTCATGAAATCAAAAGATCAAATTTTACGGGTTGAGTTTGAAATTTTCTCTTGAAAGTCAACTGTGATTTTATTTATATGTTCTATTTAGACAATGGTAAAAATTATCCTAAACGTTTTAAATATATAAAATGCTCTGCAGTATTTTTTGTATTTTCAATCCAGTTTATTATCGTACTATTATCATACTATCATACCGTATTTTCAATTCAGTTTATCATCATGCTATGAACAATTAAATAGTGCTGAGGCCATAATTACTTTATGAAGTAATTCAAAATTCTTGACATTATCTTTTGTGCAATTGAACCAATTACAAACGAACCTATGTGGTGTGTAGCCCAACCAAATTTTCTTAGGTAGTTTGCATGATTTTAGCGCATAACATACAGTACAAAAATAACTACAATAGTATTTACATACCTGGAGTAAATATGATCGTGCATTTGATTTGATTGCTTTGTTTTAGGATTTGAACAGCGGGAAAATCGTTTGAAATAGCCAAAGTTCTTTAAATTCTTCCCACCCGTTTTCTTATAATTCCAAAAGCAGAGAAATACTAGCAGCAAAAGCAATAAAATAACACACACTACTATGCCAGCCATTATTCCTGAATTAGCATTTGACGATATATTGCTTGAATCATCTTCCATTACTTCTGAGTTTGAAGAATAATCTAACAAAGGCTGAGTAGAGCTAAATGATGCAGTTGTCGCTCTCCTTGCTGTAGTAGTGGTGGTTGATGTTCTGCTTATTGCCCTTGTAGTGACTGATTTTTCAGTTGTTACTACTCTTGTTGTTGATAGTGGAAGATATTGGCATATGAATTGTTGAAATTGATCACATCGTTCTCCTCTGGCCATTGGCAGATTTCTTTGACTACCTGCGGTTATTATCATCACACCTTGACAACCACTGTTGTTCGGTTGAGCTGTAAAGGCCAAAGGTGCTGCACTTCTGCACATAGGTGTAGTATCCCACCGATATGGTGCATTTTCTGGACAATCTCCTCTGTCCACTAAGCCAATCCAGTATTCTCCATTTTGAGAGCAACAACTGTTCAATTCCTTATAATCCGACCTCGTCAAGAACCTTGCTAATCTTCCTCCTTCGTTTCTACATGTTGTTGAGGCACCATTAAAAGATGAACGGGTTGTTGAAAGTCGATAAATGTACTGTCCGATTTCACATGAGCAAGAAACCATAGCAATTTGTTTTGACAACGATAATAGGTTACAATTTTTTTACCGCATTTGATTGTTTTTCTGTGTAATAAAAATTAGTTGTTTTTTTTCTTTAAAATAATATCGAAAGCGGAGCAGCTTCAAATTTTGTCCAATTTTGTTGCTACAAGTAATATACAGCCTTTGTTTGAACGACGCGAAAATTATTTCTGTCTGCCTTGATCAACACGCGTTAACTGATTGATCTTTATTCGATTTTATTGTCAACGGTTTCTGTAAAAATAACAGAACGTAAATTAGCAACAACTGAAAAATTACTAAAGGTGTAAGAAATCACTGCGTCAAATGATCACGCCTCAAGTAACAGTTAACAGAACACATGCTACATAGTGTAAATAGAAAGTAATTACTAACAATTAACCAAGCATAAATAATAAACGAGACAGTGCAGCATCACATAATACGACTCACCGATGGTTTCTTCTTAAGGCAGACAAATCCGAAATCTCCAAAATAGAGCTGTAACTTTAAACTCACTTTACAACTGCAAGGGACCCCGGGAAGTAGGAACGCGAATTAAGAAATATAAACCCCAGTAAAACAATTGGTCAAAGGGAAGGCGAGCAACAGCTCTTAAAACAAAGCCCAAGGGAAAACAAAACGGGAGCCACCAGGACAAGTCCTTTAGTCTCGAGGAAGGACTGCCAAGATAATCAACTAATAAGATGTGGATCTGAATACAGTAAACTGATAGAATTCTCACGACTCTACGTAAAATTCCTATGTCCTTCCTCGACAACTAACAGTATCAACTGACCCCAAAAAAGGCGTTAAAAGCACGAACATTGAGTGTAAACAGTTTGAAAATTGCGTAACAGCTAATTACGTGCAGTTAAAAAAGGCGAGATAAATCTCTTGATTTGCAATAGTTATCACCACGTGTACGCTAAAACTTAAATGCAGCTAAGCCTGAGTTCGAAACCAACCAAGTATAGAAAAGCAAACTGAAACGACGTAACACTCCCCCCAAAAAATGGGAATGGCTCATGACAATTGCGCATGACTATTTTTTCCCACAACTTAAACATAGGGTTACAAACGCTGAGTTAGACCCAGCAAACTGAATACATTAGTAATAACTTAGGACTTACTAGAATCAAATGTGCGTTCAGCAAGCACAATCGGACATAACTTACACGTGGGTCTTTTCAGAGATCCGTTAATGGTTTTAAGAAGAACACTTCTCACGTCCCAATACCTATCAGGAAAAGTTTTCACAACTTTACCCAAAGGCCACTTGCCACGAGGGGAAGAAGTATCATTGAGGAGCACAATGTCGCCTGGCTTAAGATTTTTTCTTTTTTCATGCCATTTGCTCCTCGTCAAAACCGTGCGTGGGTATTCAATCAACCAACGCTTCCAAAATTCGTCTGCAGTGAACTGAACCAGACGAAAACGTTGACGAGCATGACAATCATCATCATTAGTTTGAAAGGGTGACAAGGCAACGTCATAATTAACTCGTAACAGATGGTTTGGCGTGAGAGGTGTGTTTTCGTTAGGTTCCATGGGTACGTCAGTGAGGGGCCTCGAATTGACAATCGCCTCGATCTCCAACAATACAGTGTGCAGTTCATCGTCCGTGAGAGTTTTCGTTGGCATCACAGCTAGCAAGATCTCTCTTACTGATCGAATCATCCTTTCCCATACCCCTCCAGCGTGGCTCGCGGTGGGACAATTAAACGACCACTCAATTTTCTGGGGCCTGAGAAATGAACGAATTTGAAGTTCGTTCCAACTGTCACGCAAAACTCGTTCGGAACCAACAAAATTCGTAGCATTGTCGCTATGCAAATGCTTGATGCTTCCTCTTCTAGAAAGGAACCTTCGAAGACAATTTATGAAAGAAGATGTGGAAAGGTCGGAGGCCAATTCTAAATGTATAGCCCTCGTGGTCATACAGGTGAAAAGACACCCGTAACGCTTTACGTTTGAGCGTTTGACTTTGACAGTCAAAGGGCCGAACAGATCCACACCTGTATGACAGAAAGGGGGCTCGCTGATTTGAAATCTGGCAAGTGGAAGGTCTGCCATAATCTGATGTTGCATACGGGGGTGAACTCGTTTGCATGTTACACACGTAGAAATGACTCGGCGTACAGCCACTTTAGCATTCAAGATCCAAAACCTTTGGCATAAAACATTCAATGTGGCATTGACACCACAGTGGCCGACAGTTCGTTCATGTGCTTCTCGTACAATTATCTCAGTCAAAAAATGACATTCAGGTAGAATGATGGGATGCCTTAAGTCGTACGGCAGTGGAGCACTATCCAGCCGGCCGCCAACCCGAAGCAAACCATCCGTCACAATGGGATTGAGTCTGTGCAACGGAGATGTCCCAAGAAGGCGTTTACCCTCAGTAACCAAAGCTAAGTCCGCGGAAAAGCATGTCCGCTGCACATACCCAATAACATTGTTCTCAGCTTTACTAAGTTCGTTAACCGTAATAGGGCCTACGAGAGGTCGAGTTAAGCCCTTGCTCTGAACCTTAGTCATAAGATAAGTTCTAAACCTATTCAGCCAACAAATTGCCAACTTTAACCTATAAAATGAAGAAAAATACATAATCAGTTGACAAGTAGGATGCAATAAAGTAGATTTCTGCTCGCCGGTATGTAAACAACAAGGGCTAGGACTACTCACAGAGGCTAAGCAAGAATCCTTGTTAACGGAAGCTTCCACATTCTTCTGTAAATCGTAACATCGATAGACTTCTTCAGTCGATTTTACTTTCAGTACGACAGGTCATTTATCGGGACTCAGTTGCAAAAATTGCGGCCCAGAGAACCATAAATCATCCTTAATCAAAGCTGAGGCAGTCATACCTCGGGTGAGTTTGTCAGCTGGGTTAATTTTAGTGCTGACAAATCCCCAATCATTCACCTTAGAATGTGACAGTATTCTCTGCAAACGATTGCGTGGAAACAAAGAAAATCGTTTGCAATCTGCATGCAAACTGTGCAATATAATTGCTGAGTCCGTCCAAAAGAAACATTGACATTCTTGGAGTTCCAATTCCTGTTTAATGATGCGCGACAACTTGACGGAGTCTAAAGCAGCTTCAAGCTCGAGACGTGGAATCGTGATTCGGCCAGGACCACTAGTGTGTGATTTTGCCATTATCATAGTGCATGTAAAAAACGAATCAGGAAAAATCATTCTTAGGTAACAAATGGTTCCTCTGGCTACGTTCGAAGCGTCGGAAAAAAAGTGCAATTGCCACTGAATCGAGTTTTCCACTTTAGGCCTGTAGCAACGTGGAATTCTGACTTCGTGAAGACAAGTCAAGCCTTTAACCCACGATAGCCATCGCTTAGCATAAATTCCGGTGATAGGCTCGTCCCAGTCAAACTTCTCGCGGCATATTTCACTGTACAAAAGTCTGGCCAACAATACGACCGGTGCTACAAATCCCAAAGGGTCGTAGAGGGAATTTGTAATGGCTAGAATGCCGCGTTTCGTTACTGGAGAGTCTGGCAAATCTGTAGTGAAAAAGAATTCGTCGGTTGTTACATCCCAGCTGATGCCTAGCACACGTGACTGAGGAGTCATTGAGGGCATCTCGCTTTTAGCAGCCTTCGACTTTTCATCCTCTGGGATAGTGCTCATCACTTTGTCACTCGAAGAAAGCCATTTAGTCAGTTTAAATCCTCCCATTGCCATCAAATCTTGCAAGTTTCTAATCAAGCTAATTGCTGCTTCTTCACAGTTTGCTCCACAGAGGCAGTCGTCAACATAGAAGCTTTTCAAAACAATTTCAGAAACATGAGGATCAAAATGTTTTCCAAATTGCCGAGCTGTTTCCCGAAGACAAAATGTCGCAATACTAGGCGACGATTTGGCGCCAAACAGGTGTACCGCCATGCGATAAATAGCCGGCTCATCGTTGATATTACCATCTGGCCACCAATAAAATCTCAGTGCATCCTTGTCCGGTGGTGAAACACGGACCTGGTGGAACATGGCTTCCACGTCAGAAATGATGGGAACTAGCCATTTCCTAAAACGGAGCAAAACAGCGACAAGAGAATTTGTCAGATCAGGACCTTTCATCAGGTAATCGTTCAAACATTTAGTACCAACTGTGGCCGCACAATCATACACAATGCGAACTTTGCCAGGTTTTTTAGGATTTAAGATGGGATGGTGAGGTATATACCAGGTTTTGTGCTTTGCATTAATTTCTGCCACCGGCACAGGCTCAGCATAACCGGAATCCAAAACCGCTTTCATTTGATCACAGTAGTTGGCTTTGAGATCAGAATTTTTCTGCAATCGCCTCTTTAGGCCTTTAAGTCGTTGCAGCGCCATGTCTTGGCTCCGCGGTAACACATCAGCATCATTACGCCATAAAAGGGGCAATTGATAGTGGCCGTCTTCATACTTAAGATTTCGCACCATCATGTCGTAAGCAATGGGATCTTCCATGGAATACCTTAAACCAAACTCAAGCATCTCATGATGATCGCGCAGTAACTTCATAAAGCCTTCGTTGTCGTAAAGACTTGCATCACCTGTAGGTGAAAACATCTCACCTTCGTCAGTCAAGATCAAGTCATGAAGATCTCGAACGTCTGAAGGCCACATAAGTCCTCGGACTATAAAACTAGAAGCAGGCGTTGCCTCTGTCAGTGGATGGTTCAGCCTCGTGCCACGAAGCATCCAGCCAAAGGGCGTCAGCACAGCGTCTGGGCTTTGCTGAGGGTCTGGAGAAAAGCGACTCTCCAAGCATCGGTGGGCCTCCACAAAATCATTTCCTATGAGAAGCGTAACAGAACCTTTCTCAACTTTAGGCAAAGAAACGCCATCAAGATGAGGGTACATTTGCAAGCTTTGAACCTCAGAAACGACTGAAGGCACGACAGGAATATCTTCCACCACAACAACTTCCGTCATGCTCATGTTAAAGGAATCGTCTAAAGACGAAACATTAAAGGCAACCAAAGCACCTTCAAGCCTGTTTGGACCGTTGTCAAACAGTGTTTGAACAGCCAGCTTGACTGGCGTTTTAAGCAGGTCAACACCAAGCTCTGTCGCCAGACGGCGCTCGCAGAACGTTCTGTCGGAGCCCGAATCAAGCAAAGCGTAGGTGTGTATGATCATATTGCCGCTGCATACCTTCAACGGCACAATGTCCAAATAAGCGCCATTTTTACGGTGCGTCCTAGCAGCAGCGGTGCAAGAAGTGGCAAGAGATTTCGTAGTCGCACTATCTGGCGGGCTACCGACTTTGATAGAGTTTGATTCAGCACCAACCCTCGAATCACTTTGGGACGGTTTTTCAGTGTACTCGGGGGGTGTAAAATGGTATCATGCGAAGAGCTACCACAGCGCTGTTTTTTTACACAGGAGGCCAGACGTACACATAGCTGCAAAATGACCAGGGTTTAAGCAAACCCAACACAAACTGTGCTTCTTTACCACGTCACGCTTTTTAGCATAAGCCAGCGAACGAAACTGAGGACAGTGGTAAATATAATGAGATTTTGCGCAATGCAAGCACTTCCTGGACACAGCCGGTTTTGTCTCAATCGAGGTCAGTGCGTTAAAGGCTGACGTGGCCTTAGTTCTCTTAGATTGGTCACTTTTAGCAATACCTCGAGATTGATCGCTTTTAGCCAAATTTTTTGACTGCTCAGTTTTAGTTGAGCTTTGAGCAAACAACTTCAGGCCAAACACCGAATTAGAAATTGTAGCTTGCTCCTCGACAAAAAGTGCCAAATCTTTAAAAGTGGCTAAGCGATCACAACGTGAGCTAATTCCCACAGTATTGTTCACCCATTTGCGTTTTAGATCTGCGGGAAATTTGCTGGCAATAGACGTGAGAAATGGCACAGAGTCCAAACTCGTGGCCAATCTATCGTCAGCCAAAGCATAGCGACACCTCTTCATAAGCACAGACAGCTTGTTCAGTCCATTTGCTACATCCCGCTCCATCTTGGGAAACGCGAGCAATTTCTCCTCACAAGCCTGTGCTATGACATAAGGTTGACCATAACGTCGCCGCAACTCTTCCCAGGCAAGATCATAAGCGCACTGACCGTCATGAATGTCGGCAAAATGTTGAATATTGTTGGATACTTCAATTGAACAATGCTGTAGCAAGTAGGACATTTTTGTCTTTGATGGAAGCCAGTCGGCAATATGGCATCTGAAGCGGTTATAAAATGCCCAATAGTCCAGCGGATCACCTTCAAATTTCTTAACATTAGGCTTAGGGATAAGCGGATCAGAGTAATAACCACGCCATGGGTCACCATAAAGTTGTTGGCCCGTAAAGAAAGGCGGTTCGTTAGGACTCTGAGAATGAAAAGTCGGCCGAGCTGTATAGTTCAAACCTCCTCGCGGGGCAGGTTGATAAACTTGTGCGGCATTGAATCCAACGGACGTGCCAATGCCAGCCGGTGAGGTGTACATAGGGCCGTAGTGAGCATGGCCTGGTACATGAGAACTAGATCCCACCACATTCTCTTGCTGACTAAACTGACGCGTCTGCATGGTATCAAATCTAACAGAGGTACCTAATTCAGCAGGCGAGGTATACGTAGGGCCGTAATAAGAGCTAGGCCCAGCCGTACTGTTTTGCCGAGTAAACTGATGGGCTTTAGCGGCTGCAGTACTAAAGCCAATAGAAGGTCGAACTTCTGTTCCTGCAGGGCGTGTCTGCGTAAAGGTCACAGAGGTTATGTGGCCTGCAAGCACTTGATTAGAATCAGGAGAGGTAACTGCACTGGATGCTAAAGAAAGATTTGGCTTAGTGGACTGAGCAGAGGTAACAGGTCTAGGTAGGCTTAGAACGCTTTTGCCTTTTCGAGGGAGAAGGGCGTCATCGCTGTCCGAAGTCGACAGTTCGTCTTCAGTGTCCCTTTGAGTTTGATACAGAGACGTTTCCAGTTCGGCCCTTTTGATCCGCCTGTCATATTCGGCTTTGATCTGTTGGCGGCGCATGCGTTCCATTTCTTCTTCCTCTCGCAATTTTTCTTCCATTTGAGATTTCTCCAAGTGGACCAACTTCAACTTAATGCGAGCCGATTCCAATTTCGCACTAGCAGTGGAGGAAGTTTTACTTAATCTAGATCGCTGAGACCTCTTCGAAGATTTGGAGAGGATAGAATGACCACTGGGTTTTGACAGAAACGGGTCGCCAAGTCCATATACGCTTCTTAGTGAAGCACTTCCTAGTGAAGTATTTGGCAGACCAGACCTTGGCTCCGATGCACTTGGCATCGTACTCAACTCGGAAGTTTTCGATTCCTGAACAGGCAGGGTTTTGGAGGACTGTGGCTCAGATGAACTTGTCATCCTACTCTCCTTGGCTAGGGAACTTACCTCAGGCAAAGAAACAAATTGAGCCGTATCTTGCTGAAAATGAAATCTCTCGAACCATTTGTTAATTTCTAGTTTAAAATTCCAATAACGTTCATCTACATTATGTCTAGTGAGAGATGTGCCAATAATCACGTCACAATCACCAATGCTTAAATTTGAACACAAGGAATTAAACTGATTGTAGGCCGAATTAACATTATCCCTTAGCTCGTTAACACTATCGCAATTGTCGGAAGCCAATATTATCTCAGCCTGTTTGTACCATTCACCAAGTGAAGCCACAACCCTTTGAACACTTTCCCCTGAGTCCATGCCAAGTTTAAGGCCGCTCCTCAATTTCATAAATAAATAACACAAACACTATATCAAGCACTCTAAGCCAACACAGCAAATACAACAAAATACTAGCAATTAATAGCAAGAATATACAAGCTAAATTGGATTCAAGAACACCGAAGGGGCTCGTCCGAGATGTTACACCACAAACCGGAAAACTAAACGAAGGGACTGTCCTGTCAAGTTAGAAAGTTCAATCCTACCGTTCGTGTGTTTCAGAAAATTGAAAAACGTCTCTTCAATAAAGAATTCGGAATTTCACGCAAATCAGAGTAGATATTTCTTGGAAGTCCATCGAAACTTTGTTTGAACGACGCGAAAATTATTTCTGTCTGCCTTGATCAACACGCGTTAACTGATTGATCTTTATTCGATTTTATTGTCAACGGTTTCTGTAAAAATAACAGAACGTAAATTAGCAACAACTGAAAAATTACTAAAGGTGTAAGAAATCACTGCGTCAAATGATCACGCCTCAAGTAACAGTTAACAGAACACATGCTACATAGTGTAAATAGAAAGTAATTACTAACAATTAACCAAGCATAAATAATAAACGAGACAGTGCAGCATCACATAATACGACTCACCGATGGTTTCTTCTTAAGGCAGACAAATCCAAAATCTCCAAAATAGAGCTGTAACTTTAAACTCACTTTACAACTGCAAGGGACCCCGGGAAGTAGGAACGCGAATTAAGAAATATAAACCCCAGTAAAACAATTGGTCAAAGGGAAGGCGAGCAACAGCTCTTAAAACAAAGCCCAAGGGAAAACAAAACGGGAGCCACCAGGACAAGTCCTTTAGTCTCGAGGAAGGACTGCCAAGATAATCAACTAATAAGATGTGGATCTGAATACAGTAAACTGATAGAATTCTCACGACTCTACGTAAAATTCCTATGTCCTTCCTCGACAACTAACAGTATCAACTGACCCCAAAAAAGGCGTTAAAAGCACGAACATTGAGTGTAAACAGTTTGAAAATTGCGTAACAGCTAATTACGTGCAGTTAAAAAAGGCGAGATAAATCTCTTGATTTGCAATAGTTATCACCACGTGTACGCTAAAACTTAAATGCAGCTAAGCCTGAGTTCGAAACCAACCAAGTATAGAAAAGCAAACTGAAACGACGTAACAGCCTTTATTGAAATTTTTGCGTCATTATTTCACTCATGCATTTTCGTTGCCCAAAAAAAAACACCATAATCGCATAAGTATTTAAATATGTGGAAAATATGGGCTTAATGCGTTAAGGTGAATTTACACAGTATCCGTTTTTCGTCGGTTTTCGTCCGTTTTTTTACGTTTTTGCTTCTTCTTGAAAAAGTATGCGCTTTTTTATCCGCATTTTTGTAAGTCCATATCCGCATTAAGTAGACGGATGTATATATGTAAAAAATTTGTTCAAAAATTTTGAGTATGAACGATAAGAGCGATATTTCAAAATAGAGCTGTACCTCTTTACAAAAATTTTTTTTCGGAAAACTTTGGTCCAGTATGTGACAGTCTGGTTAGTGCAGATATAGTCTTATAAAAAGGCGGATGGAAAAGCCCATACTTTTTCAAGAAGAAGCAAAAACGTAAAAAAAGCGGACGAAAACGGACGAAAAACGGATACTGTGCAAAATCATCTTTAAAACGAAATGCTCAGTTTTCTAGAGTGCAATAAAAATAATGGTGTATTGTCCAAGGTAGTCCAACGGGTAAACTTTTTGAGCACTTAAAATTATTATTTTTAAAAATTTTTATTGCTGCTTTTTTGTTTTTGATCAAAATAAATACTTGTAATATTTTGCAGAGCCGTTTTTAAAGTAAAATTATCAGTTTTTTTGTTATTATTAATGCAATGCTGGTGCTATAGCGCTTTTGCTACAGCGCACAAGTTTCCAGTCTCATTGAAGGTTTGCCAGCAAAGAGTTGTTTATGGAGTTATTGTGACAATGATAGTCCCATCACGAACAGCATGTTAGGACAATAATTATTTACGTCATAATTACGTAACTTCAGCTTTTACCAGTAAAATAAAGAAAAACATGATTGGGTTGTGCGGCAATCTGGCAATAAAAGTTGCAACGGATAAGTCTAATATTAGAGATTGAAACAAATACGTATTGAAAATGAGATGCATTCCATGCACCTACTGTAAGACGAAGAATGATATAGACCGCATGGATTACAATTCATCGTGTTTAAATATTTTTTAAACATAACAGTTTGTGCATAATAATTTGTTACATTGATTGTCAGAGGCAAAGTCTTTGAGGACATCCTTGGCCTCGAGGACACAATTTGAAGTCCTTGGCCTCAAAGCTTAAGTCCTAGGCCTCAAAGCCTGCAAGTCCTCGGCTCGAGGATAGGAAGATTTTTTGACTTGTTGAAAATGGTCCAAGGTCAAGAGCAATGCTGTTTCGTCGTGGAGCACGCCGGAGAACTTGCAAAAATGTTTTGAAGACCTTATTTTTTGGAGAAGGCTTAAAGTTTGCGTAAAATTTGCGAATTGTTTAAGTGAAGACCTTTTTTATGGGGGAGATTGCCTTGCAATTGGGGAATTTTTTGAGCGAAGACCTTTTTTTATATTTTTGGAGAACACTTCCGCGTTGGGTCCTTGGCCTTGGCCTCGAGCATTCCTGTCCTTGGCCTCGAGAGTGTTTGTCCTCGGATGATGCATCCTTTGCCTTGGCCTAGAATTTTTTTTGTGTCCTTGGCCTTGGCCTCGAGCCTTATGTCCTCGATTTCACCTTTGTTGATTGTATTTAGTCTAAGGAAACATCAAGCATATTTTGTATACATTATGGTGCGCAATACTGTATTTAGGACTACTGAGAATTGAACAGTTACACTCCTGTTCCGTTCGATCCTTTAGTACTTGATATGGAAGTAACCTGAAGCACGTGCGCGTGTTGTTTACGTGCAATTCTACATATTTTGCTCAAATTTGATTTGAGTTAAAGATTTTGCACTGATAAAGTCATAGAATTTTTTTACCGCTTTAAAGACAAAAGTTCATAAGCTCATGCTTGAAGATCTTGATATCCTGAGGTTTCTGCAATACTTCTTTTTATCATTAGAGTAAGTTTTATAAGCCATTCGTGTAGAATTTTCAACTTTACAATTTAGCCAAGTTTTCTTCAACTTTAAAACCAGCATATATCTCAAGCTGCACCTAGTTTTCTTGTATTTTTTGAAAGTAGAGACATAATAGTCTTATTTACTCAGTAATGGTTAATTGTACTCAAAAACTACAACGTACTGGCAAAGATGGCTCGTGCTAGCAAGTATCTACAATACTAGGAAAAAGCAAAACGAAAAGCAACTATTTCTCAAAATAACATTACTAACTCTCATACTGCATGATTGTTAAAGCTAAAACACATAGCAAGAGACCAAAAAAAACTTTATTTTTGATTTCTTGAAAACTATTCAGAATTCCTTCCTTCAGTTGTAGAAAGAGTTATGATTATGGCCATTTTTATTTTGACCTAAAAAAATAATTTTTGACTTTATTATTGCTAAAATTTGACTTTATTTTGACTTAACGTGTTTTGGCTTAGTAAGTCGTTCTGATGTACTGATTTTATACAATATGCAACCAAGCGGAGCATGACAACATAACTTAGAAAAAAGAGTCATTCTTCTGTACCGGTTGCGCGTGGAAAAAACCTGCCACATATAGCTTATACAGGTTTCTGCCTCTACGATTTTTAATAAACATTACACAAAATAATTGCCAGAATTATTTATTGAAGTACATTAACATGTGTTTTTCGACGTTTTTAATATCAAAATTTCTGTCTTTTCTCATTAGTTTGGCTCAGCGTTGAGAATGATCGCTCAACAGCAGCAGAAGTTGATTGAACTTTTGCAACAATGCATAAGTGGTTGGAGCATTAACCAAGCTGGTATAGTTTATTATTGCTTTTAAATCAGAGTTGGATTGTCGTTTTTTGATGTAAGCTAGAATTGAGAATGCGTCATCCAGAAAATGCACATTTTTCAACAGAACGTATGCTTCTATCATTGTGCAGTCACTTGCTTCTAATAGCTCGACGTTAGCTGCTCGAGTCCGGTATTGATTAATACGAACCAAGTCTGACACCAAACAATCCACATTGATAGCTTCTTTTACTCGGCTGCAGGGGCGTATTTAGGGGGGGGGCCATTGGGCCATGGCCCCCCCCTTTGTAAGTTGGGCATCAGGCTTTCAGGCTTTTGGCAGGAAATTTGAGTGAGTTCGGGTGAAAAACGGGACGGACCTTGAGTAAAGACCTTTTTTTTTTTTTTTTTTTGCTCTTCACCTAAATTTGGCCGAAAAATGGAACGAAATTTGAGTGAAGATTTTTTTTTTTTTGTGCTCTTCACCTAAATTTGGCCGAAAAATGAGACTAAATTTGAGTGGAACAACTTCTGATTCCGATCTTTGTTCTTCCCAAATTTTCTGAAATTTTTGGCCCCCCCCTTTTCAATATCCTGCGTACGCTACTGCTCGGCTCACTTAAAGACTTCCACCCGTCCAATTGGGTATACCATCATGACAAAATAAGATGCTCATTTCAGATTTTGTTTGAGTGGCTGCACTAGTGACAAAAATCCTGGGAATTCTTTTTGGAAATGATGGGACGAGTTGCTTTTTGTCTACAAATTTCTTGAAACAGTTATGCTTCCATTACTTTTGCTGAACACAGTAAACTGAAATCAACAATAAATGCGTGATTGTTGTAATGACAATTTTCTTTTATCTTCTTCAGCTTAAGAAATAATTGCGTATTTGAAGCACTAATAGCAAAAAAGTCTAAAGGTGCGTTTTGACTGGACGTGAAGCAACGCGAAGCGAAGGTTGGCGACCTTCGCCAACCTTTGCGAGTGGTCGATTACGTCACTCGCGAAGGTTGCCAACCTTCGCGAGTGGTTGCTAATCTTCGCGAATGGTCGCTTCATAGGCTAATTTTAATCACTTATTTTTAAAATGTATTCAATGAGCAGAAAGCGTTGTGTACTTTGTTATAGAAGGGCTATTATAGTAATCACAGGTTCTGTTTCGTCATAGAGCGCTGGTATTACCGGTAAAACGAAGATTGAGTTTATATTATGTTATTACGCAATAACAGTGAAGAAGAGTGTAGACTAATAGCCTAGGTAACAAAACAATCTTGAGAAAAAAGTTTGTAAAGTATAAGTGAAAAACGAAGTACAGTAGATCGAATTTGGAAATAAAAAGACTAGTCATTTCTTCAAAAACGTAGTAGTATTTAGCCTATTTACTAGCTATCAATGATTTGTTTAGATCCTTCCAGTGAAAACTTGCCATAATCTGTTTTGACGATGACAGTTCTGGGTTTTAATGCAGAAACGCAAAAAGCTGGAAGCAGATGTCAAAAGTTCTCTTTAGGTGTTTATTCAGTTAGCAAATCCTTAAACGCTTTCACCATCCATGTCTCATTATGGTGGTGGTAGATCTACCGGTATCTTGTAGAGTGTAGACCAATAGGCTAGTCTACAGGTACATTTAAAGCATGAACTTTGTTGTTTTTTTGAAGTGATTTTTCTTTTTCAGGCAAGCATGTTATGATACCTGTAGTAAGCTTAAACAATTGTTTGTATTTGTTATTTAGTGCTGTTTATGAAGACTCCCAATGTTAACGCTATGAGTGAAACTGAAAGCTGGATTAGTCATCAGTTATGTAGTGGAGTTTTTGTTTATTGTGCAATGGATTGCTGTGTTGATTTGCTGGAGAAAGCAAAAAAACACTGTAGTTTTTGCATAATTTGACACTATCATCGAAGGACAAGAATTTAGCACAGTAATACCAGCAGTTGCTTTGAGGAAAAGTCAGCTTCTAAAACTAAGCTTGGTGTTTTACTCGCTAGCGGAGCGCTTATCGACGTTTAGTGCGAAGTTAAATGCTTTTGAGAGCATTTTATTAGTTTGCATTTTCTTGCGGTACCAGTAGGCTACGTTGCAATGGTCGCGTTTACCTCAAAGAGCTTCGCTCCAAACCACCGTTTGTAAGACACAGACAAATTTATAGCTGTAAGGTCAAGCCCCCTCTTAGCAAGTTTTTGATTATGCCCCTGATAAAAAAAAACATTAAGATTTTTTTATGTGAAAATTGTTACTCAAGCATCTGAATAAAAGTGTTGTTAGTTCTCACATTTTTATGTAACTGAAGCTTCCTACCCCAGTCCAATTATTTTAATTATAAATGTTTTATCAAGTTTTTTGTTTAGTGGCGACTAATGAGAATGAAACAATATTAATGAACTTGCTTGGCGGGTACTTTACCAATAATAGTAACCTCAGCAAAAAAATAGAACTTACTTTCTACTAGTTAGATATATATTGGCTTTCTAATTCATCTAACTACACTGACTGTAATTGCAATGATTAAACTTCAGACTTAAAATTGTTTACTTTGTCACTTTATTCACCATGTAAAGCAGTAAAAATTTTAAGAGACAGTAAAAATGTTTTGAAATTCACAAACAACTGAATTCAGATATTACACAAAGACACAGTAAATAAATTATTTAAAACACTTGACACTTCTATTTTCACCACATAGAACTGGAGTGAAAAATCACTACCACCAGACTACAATATTCATGGTAGTCCAAAATCATTGCTTCCAGTTCAGCTTGATCACTGTCACAAACCTTCAGAAACAAGAAGACTTTTAAGAGGACATTCAGAAGAAAAAATTTCATGTTTGTAGCTTTTCAAAGAAGTGACTACTAATTAGGCCAATCCAAAAGTTCATAGAAATTTTTCGATTTTTTGTATCTATCTAGCTCTTGTATGTAGCAGTGTAGCTTGAAACCAATTCTAAATACAGTTTTATTCACTAAGTTGGCTTGGTCAAGCTGACAGTGAAAAAACTTTTGCGAGTTTTCCAGTATTCAAGGAATTGTTCAATTGTGGTTAGGCTACTTTTAAAACAACAAGCTAACAAACAATGGGTTAAAACACATTCAACACATTCAAAACTAGCCTGTTGGTGGGTTATTATTTTATACTCTGAAAAAAAAAACAACACCATGTTAGGTTAAGTTTACTTTAAGACAAAAAAGCAAAAGCTGCTCAGCCAAAAGAACCACTGAGCTGATACAATAGCTTCTGCTATGTTGCACAGAATAAAAAGTTTTGTTTTAAAAGCTAGATGTCGTGGGGCTAGGCCTACTGCTTTGTTGTATTCATTATAATGAAGCTCTGAGATCCAGCATAGCTATGAAAAATCACTCTAGGATTTACAGCCTTAGCTGTCTAGATCCGAATTAACTTGGCTAGCCTAGGGCTATCGCGAATCTAACTTTTCCAACAACCTACTCCTTGGACTGATAAATAGGCGCTAAACTATCCAAATATACTATTTACATTATTTTCTAGCAAACTGCGATCGTAAAAATCCAATCAGTGATTTAGTAAGTTATCTTACTTCAGCCTACAAGCAAGCGCTGTTGCGCAACTGCTCGCGAAGGTTGCGACCGGTTGCAACCTTTCGCTAGCTTTCGCGAGCTGTCGAATGCACCTATGGTATTTAGTGGTAGGCTACTGAGAGCATGACATAATTTTATTGACTGCTTGAATCTACAGTACCAGAGTATTGTAGTGTGAGCAGTGAGTTAGGAATTTCAAATTGATAATTTAAAATTTCTTTGTGTGATTGTAGGTAGTATCACTATCAGTCACCCAACCCCACTCGCCAACCTATTCCTGTACTGTATAGCGTAAAGTAGCCTCAGATTTCACTGTTTCAAGAGGAGTCATAATGAGATGTCAGTGTATCTTTTTCTCTCCATTCGAAATCAACAATAGATATAGATATTATACTGTTATAGTTAGTAATAATTGCTTGTATTATGGTTCATATTCAACATGTTGATGCTCGTTGACTGATTGTGCAGAAGCACAAAGTGCTTTACGTTGAACCACCCTTTTCATTTATACTTATTAGTATTCCCATAGCATATGTGATACCGGTTACAAAAAATAAGATGGAATGGTTAAAACTACTTTTGCATAACAATTCTTCACTTTAAGCTTAAGAAACTTTGAGCAATACATTGTAACTTACCATATCAAGCATGACCATAACTTACTCTGGCAAGCCTAGTAATAATGTCAGATGTGACTGTGCTTTCAGTGCTACTGTTTGCATGAATGCAGCCATCAAACTTTGGCAGTTGGAACTTCTAAAGTGGAAGTGCTGATATATTCAGTATTCCAAACATACCAGTAATGTCCATGGTTTGATTCATGATTGGGATATTTTTTTATTAGTTAAAATTGAACTGAGATCTATCATCAAGGGTTGGGTTAATTGGGTTGTTTAGTTAAGTAGGCTAACAGTTTAGACCAAACCATTATCTGAAGCTATTGTTTAAGTAGCATCAGGTGGACCATGGGGTGCCTACCTGTTTGGTTTGTAATTTTGCATGCAGTAAGATACAGTATTGGTGTTAGGCAATACTATTAACCATTATATTTTGGCTTGCGGTAGGATTTGCGGTGCGGTGTATTGAGTTCACAAACTTTTTGCGGTGCAGTGTGGTATGCGGATAGAATTGAGCGGTGCGGTGCAGTTTGCGGACGAGAATTTTGTGCACCTCACCATCTCTACTGTCGATGACGTCAAATTTTGGTTGCTTTGCGTCGCTTCGCGTTGCTTCGCGTCCAGTCTAAACGCACCTTAACTGAAAAAAAAGCAAACTGCCAGTTTCCTGCAATGGTTCACTTACAGGTAAAGTTGGTTAAACTCTTTAGTGGTAGTTTAACATTAAACCAAAGGGTTTAGAGGTTTAGAGTTTAGGTTAGCTTAGGTGTTTAGAGGTTAGGTTTAGAGGTTCAAGTCAAAAAGCACATAACCTCAGTTTATTTGAAGCTATAGCTTAACTAGACTACTACGCCAGTTCAAAACAGCAGGCCTAACAGGTCAAGTATAAAGTACCGGTAGCCTAGTTTATCAAAAACTAAAATGTAAAGCAATTTTGGGCTGAAATGAATAATTTTTCTATTTCTGTTTAAATCGCAGGAATGTTGGTGTTGATAACAGTTTTATAATACAGTGCTAGTAATGAGCAAAAGTACAATTAGCAAGGCTTTCGATGAGTCACTCCATATTTGGAGCGCCTTAAGCAAAGCTCCGTTCAACACAGCTACATTTACATAGAGAAGTTGCCAGACATTTTCTGTTCCTGGAGACAAAACAAACACAAATCAAACAAGGAGATTATTCCAGTTTTAGGGCAGTTACTTATTGAGATTTGGAATCAATCCAGCATCCAGTGGCGTAGCTAGGGGGAGGGGGCAAATGGTGCTATAAACCCCCCCATTGGCGTAAAAAGTTTGCAAAATAGCGTGTTTTTAGCAGTATTGAGGCTGATTTTTGCTCTGAAAACGAAAATAGCCCCCCCCCAAACGAAATTGGGGTAAGACTAGGAGAAGATCCTGAGATGATGTCGACGAGTACAAGTGGGTCTCAGTGCACATGAAGATCTTTTTTATTTTATTTCTTTGAGATCACTTGAATTTGTCCATAAAAACGCTCTGAATTTCGGCGAAGAACTTTTTTTTTTGTAGATCATCTGAATTTGGACAGAAAAACGTCTCAATCTGATTTAAGACTGATGAAAATTTGAGACAAATTCGTTCACTGCTGTTTCAAGCTTAAAAAACAGCCCCCCCCCCTTTGCGAAATCCTGGCTACACGTCTGCCAGCATCCCATTGCAATCTTTAAAAAATGTAACACCAAACTCAGTCGATTAATAGAGAGGGAATCAGAGGCTTCGAAACAAGGAAAACGAGCACGAAGAGCGTTAAAAGTTAAGGAGAATTTGACTAAATTGTTTGACATAACATTTTGTCAATGCCTAAATTTTGCTTCCTGCTGTTGCCCCAAAGAAATGAGGGTTCCAAAACGTGAACAAACCTTTCTAACAGATCAGTGTGCTATTAGAAACATGCATATTGGGGAACTGGATAAAAAAGTAAGCAAGCTAATAAAAGAAAACATGATAGGGAGAATTAATTGTTGGAAAGAAAAGAGGAAGAAAAGCGACAAAGATTTGAACGTGAGAAGCAACTTTCATCATCTGATTCTGAGCTGGCATTTGCTGTTGACGTTGGTAGTTGCAGTAGTATTAGTAGCAGCATTTTCAGTGAAGTTATTTCTAATTTACTGCACGAAGACAGGAATGTGAAACCTGTACCAACTATTTGCCTTGGAAGCTGATAGATTTGATGTATCAAATCGAGCAGCAGCTGCTAGTAGCACTGCAGCTTTGATTGACTTTGGGGTTGTAAGCGTGGAGAATAGAACGCATATCATTGATTCTAATAAAGTTTGGAGAGCACGTCGGAAGCTCAGAAAGAATGTTAGGAAAGATAAAGTTTTTCTTCAAAATGATGTGTCTGGAATATTTTTTGACAGTAGAAAAGATTTAACGTTGTTCAAAGAAAAGGTAGATGATAGATGGTACAGTAAAACAAGAAAAGAAGATCACTACATTTTGGTTGGCGAATCCGCAATGGTATATTTAGATCATATTACTCTTGAAAGAGGAACTGGTGCCAAAATTAAAAATGGACTATACAAACATGTGAAAAATGAAATATTTTTTGGTGATAAATTAAGAGCCGTTGGAGCTGACAGTAGCCTTCTGCTGCTAACGCAGGAAACAAAAAGGTGCCATTTGTTTGTTAGAATGTCATTTGAAACGAGCCTTGTATTGGTTTATGTGCAGTTTACATGTAAATGAACTCCCATTGCATCATTTGTGCAAAAACTTATTGCACCTACAGAATCGTCATTTTAGTAAAAAGGAGCTTTAGGTAAATCTTTGGAAACCGGTGAAACTTTGTCCCATTCTTCCAAAGGCATTTAACGCATATCTGGTGGGCCGTCTCTTCCTGAACTTGACGTAAAAGATTTGAGTTGCGACCAAGCGTATTTTTACAAAATTATAAAAGCAATTCAATCTGGAGGTATTGATAAGACATTACTTCGTGCAAAACTAGGGCCTATGTCACATAAAAGATGGCTCACAACGGCCTGTAGAAAATGCCGGCTTTTTACACCTCTAGACCATCCATGTGAAGAGCTGCATCTACTCACTACTTTCGTAGTATGTCATTACGGACCAACATGGTTTTCCGTTAATAGTAATGCGTGGTGCACAGATGGATCGAAGCATTTTCTTGAAATGATAAAACTCATGCAGTCATTATCTACAGCTATAAAAGCTGTAGTTTGGCCTGTGATTCAGCGTGACGCTTATTGAGCGCACCATAAAAATGTTTTGCAACAGGGAGTTAGCTATTAAACGAATAACAACAATCAGGCAGGCATCACAGTCCTCCAAGCAAGACGTTAGATAATTCGGAGTTCCAAAAGTTGATCAGAATATGCAAAATTTGAAGAACCTTCTTCTTCCAATGGAAAGATTTTTGACAGAACCTCCACCAATCAAGGAAATATCGACAGAAGAACGCAACAAATTAGCTGAAAATTCTCTTACAATCTGAATACCTTGCCACTCCCAAGGTGTGGAACGCATGCTTTAAAATGGTTACAGAAGATTCTCAGCAAGTTTACGGTAAAGATTCCAGGGATGGTTTGATCAGGGCTAAAATCAAATCTCATCACCTAATTCCAGCGTAGAAGCAAGCAAGACTTTAATATAGCTGAAGCTCAATAAACACTTCTTATTATACATGATTTTGATATCTGAGGACGCTTTTCTTGTTATATAATGATCGATTTTAAATCAAAAAAAGTTTATATTTTGGATAATTTCGCAAATTTTTTGACAAGCAAAAAGGAACTGTTAAAGTAATTGCAATAAAGCTTAGTTGGGATTTTTGAGTAGTTGCAAGTGGTGTGAACAAAACTTGAAACGTGCGTCTTAAAACCAAAAAAATTTTGCAACAATGATACACCCTACTGTCCAATCGTTGGCAATGTTTCGAACAGCAGGAGGGCTTTCGCTGTAGTATAATGCAGCTCTAAGTCTAAACCAAATTGTGTGTCGTGTAACCACATGGAACGGAGGTGATGGCTGACCAGGTTTACGAAAATCATTTTTGCGATCTTTGTTTTAGATTGTTGCTGCCTTTATTGTGGCCACTACGTCATCAATAGTTTTAAAGAAAGCACGAACTCGCACAGCGCAGTTATGTAGGAAGTGTGCAATGCAAGTGACTTTTGTTTTTGCCAGCATCTGTTAAGAGCAATGCAAAATTTTCTCTTTTGGTTCCAAGTTGTCGAAATACGTCATCCACAGAGTGCAAAATAACACTGCTATTAAAGGCGGTGAATCATCCAGCCAATTCCGGTGGTTTACAATAGCTAAAATTGAACTGTAATTTTTGATATTTTTGTTTTGATTTTGGGGCTGCGTTTGCAAAGATATTCAACAAATACAAAAAGATGTCCCCCCGAAAAAAGTTTTTGGAAACTCTGAGTTTTGTTGTTCCCGCCAAAACCACAGTTCTCTAAACTATTAGGCCTACTGTAATCATATTAAACTATTAGGCCTAACTATCTTTAAACTTTTAGGCATAATAGTTTAGAGATAGTTAGGCCTAAACTATTTAGAAATAAACTATCTCTAAGCTATTAGGCCTACCACAGTTCTCTAAACTATTAGGCCTACTGTGGTTTTAGCGGGAAGAACAAAAGTCAGAGTTTCCAAATTCTTTTTTCAGGGGGATATTTTTTTGTATTTGTTGAATATCTTAGCAACCGCAGTCCCAAAATTAAACCAAAAATATCAAAATTTATAGTTCAATTTTAGCTATTGTAAACCACAAGAATTGGCTGGATGATTCACCGCCTGTAACATTGCTACTGCTTTCAAGTGGAAGGCACTCAATAAGAAATACTTCATTTGGGGTATCCAAGCTGCCCACGAGTGCATTAATGCATTTTGCTAATCACTTCTGCTTCATCCACAATCAAAAATACTTTTTTGTCATGAAGTAGTTCTCAAATATTCTCCTCATTTTGGGACGCTAATTGAACAACGCTTGCACGGGCTGCAGTTTCAGAAGGTAAAGGTTTTCCCAACGCAACATACTGCGATTTTAAGCAGGATGATTCAGTTAATGGAGTATGATATCTGCTGCTAGAAATGAAGAGACTACTTTTTCCTTGAAGTTCGCTCGATCGAGTTGTATCGGTTTGCTTACCTTGAGAGCTGCTTGTCGTTACCAATTTAGCTTGTTGATGTAGCTTACTTTCTCGTTGACTCTCCACAAGCAATTTTTCGTCCCATTTGTCTGATACGTCGCAAAAAATTGCATCGTAAATCGCCAGCTGGCGTTTCTCCAAACTCATTTGGACATTAGCGGCATATTTCCCTAACTTTCGCTGTCGTCGACTTTGCTTGCTTGTTCAGGCATTTTTATTCAACCAAATTTTACAAGCAATACAATTTCAAAAAAAAGCATGCATGTGTAGAGAGCGTGAAGGTTTTGTGGGACTACATAATTGTGTTGCAATGATGCATTTTGTGTTAGCAATGAGAACCGAGAATTCGAATTTTTTCACGTATATTTACATACGCAATTATATTGTAAACCTGATTAAAACACACTTGTGACATTTGTGAAATTCTACTTAACTTTGAGTTGAAAGACTTTCTTTCAAATTGTATAAAACAACATACTGCAAGTATAAAAAACAGATACTCAAAACTTGAGAAAAATCAAGAAAGAATTCGTTTTTTTGTTCTTTTTTCCAGAAGTTTTTGATGAGAGACGTTTTGACAAATTTTGTAACTTTATTGAAAGTTTTGAGTTTATTTTGACCTATAAACCCTATCAAAAACAACTTCTGAGCAATCAAAACCAATTTTAGTATAAGTATGATTATGTAACAAAGCCCAGAAAAAATTTGGCTTTATTGATATAAGCGGGCCCTGGTTATAATGAATACTGGAGATCAAAGATAGAGTTTTAAAACCGTAATAAAATATAGATTTGAGTATTATACCTACTTATTGCACAAGTAAATTATAAAGTAAATGTTTACTAAGTATTCAACCGAGCCAAACTATTTTGCATAAATTTATTGGTATGCACTGTATTTCTTTTGTTGCATGTATAACTTTTAGTCGATATTTTTGCCAATTATTTATTGCAAATCATAGATAAATCAAAAAACAAACAAATCAGAAAATTCTGTTTCATTTCATTGGATCACCGCTTCCATTAAATTTGTTTTATTGAATAGCGAGAATATTGCAGATTTGATTCATTGTAAGCGTACAATCGATTTTCTTTTATAAGTTTACAACAGTAAATTCTATTTGAATAAAGTTTTAAGAAGGTAGGCTTATCAACCCTATGTAATTATCGGTAACTGTTAAATTTGAAATTTGGAAATTAGGAATTTGTAAAACTGTTAAAATATAACTATTAAGTCGAAAACAATTACTACTGTCTACAAGTTCTACAATTACAAGCAATACTTCTGACTATGGCAGAATCAAATAATCAAACAACACCATAGGTGGGCACAAGTCCGTTAATCGTTAATCCGTTAATAACGAAGCTAACTTTTTCACTAAGTCGTTAATCCGTTGAAAAGTTTTTTCATGTTAACGGACTAAATTAACTTCCGTTAAGTGCTGTTAACGGACTAAAGTAACTTCCGTTAAGTTCTGTTAACTTCCGTTAAGGTTTTTATCGTTGATATCATGCAGCTTCGTTGTGCATTTGAACTTGTTTTTATCTTGAAATTAGATTAGACTGCAAAATGTAACTTTCAAAACACAAAAAGACCACCACAGCAATAAATATTTCCTTACAATCAGCTCAACAGCATCAATACGTGTTCTAGAAGCGAGAGAATAAAACGAAATGTAAGTTGCACGCAAAATGTTAACGGATTAACGGACTTTATTAACTTCCGTTAATTATAGCTGAAAATAACGGATTAACGTTAACGGAGGTGTGAAGTTTGTTGACGGACTAGTGGTTAACGAAGCTAACGTTTTGCATTAACTTGCCCACCTATGAACAACACTAAATCAAATCCTGCTTAAGCTGAATAGCATTAATCAAACACAAAAAGAATTGAAAACTGGTATGATGTCACAAGCCTCAAGCAATGGTGATGATTCAAAGTCAACTTTTTGGAAACAAATATTTGACATAAAAAATACAATTGCTGCTGTAACTTTACAAATAGAAGAAATTACTTCTAGAGTGCTGCAAAATGCAGCTCAAATAGATGATATTCAGCAATACCGAAGAAGAAATTGCCTAATTTTTCATGGACTGGAGGATATCCCCAAACCCAAACGCAACCCACAAAATGAAAGTGAAACCCTTAATCTCACGTATATGGACTTCGAAAAATATATGGTCAACAAAATTAACTCCCTCAATTTAGGAATTAAAATCTCTGGAAAAGACATAGACACAGCTCACCCACTAAAAACTGGATCTGGCAAAACACTAATGATTGTCAAATTTGCAAGAAGGAATGTTAAACATACCATCTATGCGAGCAAAAAACACTTAAAGGATCAGGATTTAAAGTTGAGTATTACAGAAGCTTTAACCACCAAAAGGCTAAAGCTGGTCAGATTGGCTGAGGAAAAATTTGGAAAGAAGTCTGTGGGATCAATTGAAGGTAAAGTGTTTGTGTATATAGGTGACACTAGAAAATATATATGCAATGAAGAGGAAATCTATAATTTGCAGAAATGACTTGGTTTTTCTTGAAAGTACCTCAGGACAACTCAACAGTTCAGTTAATTCTCTAGTTCGGCTTTGTTTACTTATAGCACCCATCGTCTTATTACTACACTGTTAGTATTAGTGTAAACATTAGCAATTAGTGCCAATGTATCTTCTGAGCCTGCTAGTAAATATGTATAATAAACAATGGGCTGTGGTGAATATAACATCTAGTCTGACTCTTATAAATATTAGGTAAAAATAGACTTGTCCCAAATCATAACTTGTCGTTGGTAATTGCTTCACTGAATTGAAAAGCAAAACAAACTTATTGCTCATTGAGTAGATTTTGTGTAATTATCTTTTTTTTTTGTGTGTTTGTTATACTGTAGTATTGGAACCCGAGTTATGCCTGTTGCAGATTGTGGTGTGTGCTTGTCAAATGAAGTCTGTGAATGTGATTGTGTGCATAATATGTTGTCCAGAAACACAGCTTCTATCTATAACAAAAAATTACCCAATTCAACTGCTTTAAATGAAAAATTTTTAGGTACTGAAAAAGATTTAACTAATCAAGATTGTACTGACTTTTTTGGAGAGATTGCTTTTAGCAAATATTTGGAAACCTATGAAATAAGCACTACTTGTAAGAGTGATGATCAACAAAGTACTTTTTTTCCATAAACATTAACATCAGGTCACTAGCAAACAACAAGCATTTTTCCTCATTAGAGTCTTTTTTGAATTCCTTGAATGTTCTACCTCAAATAATAGGTACTAATGAAACATCGGAGAAACCTACAAGTTTTGGAAGTTATGAAAACTTAGCCGGATGTAACTACATATCAAATTATAGGAGAATGAATGCTGGAGGAGGAGTAGGAATGTATATTAAACAGGGCATGAAATATAACAAAAATTCAGAGCCAAGCATAATGAAGGAAGGAATATTTGAGTCAATTTTTATTGACTTGCATTTCAAAAACATAGTTGTATCTTGTGGCACAATTTATAGGGCTCCAAAGCAAGATAAACAATCTGTCTCAGAGTTTTTAACTACTCTTAAGTTGTATTTGGAAACAATATCAAATATCAAAAAGACATACTATGTCATGGGAGATATGAATGTTAACTTAAATAATCAAAGTCAAGGTCTCACGGATGCATTCACAGAAATAATGTTTGAAAATTCATTTTATCGTCGCCTGAATTCAAAATAGCTTTATGTCCCACTTTTGGCCATTTCTAGTTTTCGAGATATTGCGAAAAAACCATTTTCATTGTCACTCAATCTCAAATATCTTGTTGACTTTATACCAAAACCTCATACTAATCAGATTATTATGTTCGTTGTTACATCAGGCTCGAATTGCATCATCCTCATGATGGTGCCATCTAGTGGTCATATTTTTTTTGGTCGATGTTTGGACATAAAGCTATTGGAAAATCAGCATTGTCATAAACCTGTCAGCTTTTTTGGACATAACACCATTTTATTTTATGAAATAGTTCCTTTTCGATGCTGAAAATACATCAGTAATGAAGACAAAGTCTGTTTCAAGTTACATCAGCTGACCTTCAGCAAAAATATGACCAAAAGTTTCAAATGTTTACTATCCATGCTCTGATAATATCATTAACTGCGTTATGTCATGATGAACAGTGTGCAGTTTAATTCATCATTTCCCAGATGTGTTGAGCATCAATTTAAATGTTACCAGAGCTAATTATAAAATACTTAGCATGTCTTTTCCTGAAATGCAAACGAATAAACGAAACAGGTGAATTGAGCATAAGCAACAACACTACTACCATTAACAATCTGGCAAAAAAATGTATTATACTGGTAGTTGTTAAATTAACAAATGCAACTAAACATACAAAATTCGCATTCTCCGTAACTTGAATGCCTGACACACTAATTAAAAAGATCACTTAATTAAGATTGCATTAACTGCATAACACATGTTACACAATATTTGACAATAAACAAGAATCAAGTCAGTTGTTCATAAAAAATTCACCACCCAGTTAAGGAAAAAAATGTCTCATCATTTGGAGGTCTTTCAGTGTAACAAATTATAACACAAAAATATGCGGCATAGAGCATAGTTGATTCCGTAAGTCAGGGCTACTTCAAACCAAAGGAGAAATTGTTTTTATGTGGTCGGGCCAAGCTGTCATTGGTGGGAAAATTTTGGCCCAAGAGCTTTGAAAAAAAACATGATTACCAAGAAGCCCGTTTATTAACTTTTATAATCATTTAGCTTTCTATTAGGGGTCCCTTGAGAAATACTAAAAAGTGGCAAATTGTTCAAGGTAAATGAAAATGATTATAACAATACAAAAACTGGTCCAAAGTATCCCAGAATGACGGTTCTAGGTAGTCATTCAGAGTTGTTGTTTAAAGTTCAAATTGAGAAACAAACTGACTATGATCACTTGATCAGCTGCTTTCAGCTAGATAGCTAGGAAATGCAAATACAAAATAAAGTACAAAAGTATTATCAAAAAATATACACACAAAAAATAGGGTTAAGAAAGTGACCGTAGAAAGTTATTCAGTGGAAGTAGGAATTGTACGAAGCGGAGACACCGAAGCAGAAAAAGTCAAATTAAATCATGTAGTCTTACTTCTTTTGCACCAATTGTTTGTAGAAAGAATGATGTGCACTTGGTATGAGGTTTTGTGAACATAGGCTCATGAGATCTTTTATCTTGTCTGCACCAACACCAGGTTGAGTTGTGTACAGCTTAGGCATTTGCCCGATGTCGGTGATTATGTTGTTCCTTCTGGTTGGTTTAAATAACTCAATTTCGTTGTAAACGTCCTCATCATAATGGTATACAAACATCATCTTGGTTGGTTCGGATTTGTTAAACTTCATCTTCATTGGCTTGCTCCAATAAACCTTTTCCTTGGTTTTGTTTTGGGTGTAAGTATCCTTTGTCAGTATATTTTTGTACAACGGATTTTGCACTGCAGTTTTGAAGTCAATTATGTTGCTGAAATGCATACGAATCACATCTGGCCGATTATGTACAAACGCCATGCCTACTGCAGACTCCCAGTCATCTGTCCTATAAAGATGTCTTTTCTTGGTAAAGGTTTCAATCACTGAGTGGATGGTGTCATTTTCATTTTGTGAGTGGCCAGTCACAAAGAAATTTAGAGTGATTTGCTGGAAGTTAAAATAATTAATAGCTGTTGACAACATGATAACCATCATGCGGTTGCAGTTCTGACCAGTGCACCTATCACAGAACAAATGCACTATTTCAACACCTTGTATAGATTCAATTCATTGAGGTATTGAAACAGGGCAGTTGCAACTTCACATGAGCCTTTGCCAGCATCACCTTCATTCCATATGAAGCAATAGGGTTTCATTGTACAGATGTTTGTGATGGTGAAGTTGAATGTTTTCAACCTCCTCGAATAGTAAAAGGAAGATGTGCCACCATGCGGAGATTGTAACGTCTTCTGCATATCAAATGCTGCCACAACCATTTTGCTTGGTTGAAGTTTGGCTTGCTCTTTGAGATTGTTCTTCAAGTCTCTAACCATTTCTTTTTCTTTGGTATGCTGCTGCAGTTCTTCTTCCATTTCTTTTGTTCTCAAGTCTGCGGGAGTGTTTGCATATGACACGCAGATATCGCAAGCATCTTTTTTGGGCTTGTTGAATTTGAGATTGAATTTTGTTTTAAATATATTGCGATAAAAATCCTCAGACTCAACTGTGTATTCTTGTTCATTGCACCATTCCTTATACATTCGGTGCATAGCGGCAACAGACAGTTCCTCTGGCAAATATTCAAATTTAGATGCTTTTCTTACATAGTGGGATTCCACAACTGTGAATTTCTTTATGTGTTCTACCACTTTTGCAACTCTTTCCTCTGATGTAGTGTTGTGTGGTGCCTGGTTGTTTCGTTTGTCTGGAGTTATAAAGCCGCTATCACCTTTGCTTTTTAGTGCAGTATCCACACGTTTAACATCAATGTTCAAGATGTTGGTAAAAAAAATCTTGCACACAGTAAGTAGCTTGTTGTCTTCATTTCGTTTCGGGAGTTTGTATATTCTATTTGGTTTTCTGTGTCTCCTCTTCCCTGTCTTACAATCATGCCGGATTCTCATTCTGTTTTTAACTTCCTGTATTTTCACATGTTTTGAGATGAATGCTCTTTGTAAGTCTTTGTCTTTAAGATCCCAGAAGATTTTGTTCACAACTTTCTTTTCCTCTTCAGTAAACTTTGACGAGCAGTTCATACGACAGTTGCAATCTTGTTCAAAGGAACGGCGACTAGGTCGCACTTTGATTTCACCTGTTTGGGTTCGATATTCATGCTCATAACCGGAATTGTATTGTTCTTTTCTGACAGTTTTTTTCCACTCTTGAGTGTTTCGTTTTCTTTTCCTCATTTCTAAAGTTTTTGGTTGTTGTGCCTCTGTCCCATAGTCAGTAAATTTATCAGTTTTAATTGTTTTAACACTACTCAATCTCCACCTTATGGCAGAACCAACACAATGAATGTCACAATCAAAGTTATCCCATTTGCTACTGTGTTGCAGTAGTCTTGTGATGAAAAATCGTCCATGATCTTCATCCAATGAAACAACATGGACAGTGTTTCCATAACTACTGCCAACAGTTGCCTTAAAAATCCTGTAGTCTCCACGGCAAAGATACACTTCTTGACCATCTGAAAGTAATCTTTTTGAGCTTGTGTCGGTCATGATAATATCACTATCAGAAGAGTCGAAACGCTTTTTTTGGGGGGAGGGGCTCATAGTCTTTGTCCATATCATCTGAAAGAGAGTCTTCTGATTCAGAAACTAACTCATGATCAGTTTCATCGCGATTTGCTACCACACTAGTTTGATCATCATTGTTTGCCACTTTTGAATTCTCTTCTACATCTTTATTCTCTGCTTCAGCTACATCTTTATTTTCTGCTACATCTACAATCTTCGCTGAACATTTATTTTCAAATACATCTTCAATCTCTGCTAAATCTTCATTTTCTAGTGCATTTTCCTTCTCTGCCACAAGCTCATGTTCTACTTCATCAGTATTATGTAAATCTTTGTCAACATGGCATTCAAGTTTTAGGTCTGCATATTTTACACTTGATATTGTCTTATCCACATCCCATTTAACTCTGGCTGTATCAATTCCCATACTTACAACAATGCCACAAATTCTACCAACATTAGGAGGCAATGATTCAGAATACTTGTCTGTTTCTGTATTAAAGTACATTTTATGAACAAACACTTGCTCATTTTTGGATATACTTTTGTTTAAGTCTTTCCTTCGTGTTTTTGCCAACTCAGCCATACAGAAATATTTTACTGACAACCTAGCTGTACAAGATCTTACTTTCTCTAAAACAACAAAATAAAACAGTTGAATATCTACTAAAACTGATAACTTCATTAAGATATTCATATTATATAAATAGTGTAAGCTACTTCTGTGCCACCTTATTGGCAACTTTTCTCCTTCATTTCTGGAAGTCAGATCATGGCGTACACTGGAGCTTATAGAGGAATTAATAAAGAACATCAATTTGCATTGGCATAGTGAGACTGAGATCACAAAGTTTCTTATTGAAACTGAGTTTACTGCAATGTTCGCCATGTTCATAGACTGCAAATGACCCTATATTCTTCCTGTTACTGCCACTTAATAGGCTAGGCTACTCAACGTCAAGCAGGTCTAAGGCTAAACATCAATTTTCGAAGCCTCATATTATGCCTATGCTTTGACCATGAGGCCTTTGTTGGTAGACCTAGATGCCTTGACCAGTGAAATGAATCCAGGCCTACCGACTGCAATGTGGATGCTCAAGCTAGGTGATGTCATCATGCTATTAGGCTACTCAAAAAATATAAAAACCTCAGTGCTGTAACCTATCTTGATCACTAGGCTAGCAAAAGGGACCACAATTTTTTGTAAGAAGCCTAGTAGGAGTATATTGCAGTTTTTTAGCAGGCTAGAATATAAGTAGCTCACTTCAATCCCTCTAGGCCTAGCTGCCTAGGCCTAAAGGCTACCCTATAACTGAAAAGAGACCAGCCTACAGGCTTCAGTCTGAATATGCTAGTCTGCCTTTCTACCTTAGCTACAAAAAATTTTATGAAGTACTGTCATCAGGTTATTCTTAAAACGTTTTATAGGCCTACACTGCCACAGCTGTTGTAAACTCCCATGTAGGCCTAAACAGGTGTAGCTTAGTGACTTGCCATTTTCCTTCTGCACTCTACAGAAACGGAAAAAGTTGAACTGTTTCAACTTCGTTTTTCTTCTATTGAGAGTGAGAGTTTACCTCGTGGAATAAATGGTAAAATTTCCGCGTTAAATGTGATCATGGGCGACCAACGGAAAAATCGTTCCATTTTCTGGACAAGCATGAACCCTGCTTTAGGGTTTGTATTAGGGTTAGGTTGTATTCGGTTTAGGGTTAGCAAGCATCACGGCTTAACGGTTGCTTCAAAGAAAGCTTAGCGTCAACTAATGTAAATAACGAACTTATAAAGAACAATTGAGTTCGGTAATCTCTAAAAATTAAGAACGACCAGCTTTAACCACAAAGCTCCTGGTTTGTGTAAAAAAAAAAGTGGAATGCAATTTGCAACTCAAAGCTTTATGTCACAAATTATTGGACATAAAGCCGTTTATAGAGTTAGTATATAAACTGAGTAGCTTTATGTCCAAATAATTTCATAAATTTGGACATAAAGCTATTCGTTTTTAATATATTGGACATACATCTTTTTGGCTCCGGCAGCATACAATGGACATACAGCTTTTTTCCAGAGCTAAATCCTGAATGGTGCATGCTAGAGGCCTAATTCCAAGTGCAACGGAAAGCTCTATGTCCAAATACCTCAAAACCTGAAAAAAGCTAAAATGGCCAAAGGTGTGACATAAAGCTATTTTGAATTCAGGTGACGTTATTTCTTAATCAACAAACCAACTCGAATTAATGATTCAAATGCTACTTGTATAGATCATATTTGGACCAATTTTTCTGAATAATTGTCCTATTAATTCTGCAATTATTACACACATGTTTGCAGATCACATGTCGGCATAGATGGGCAAGTTAATGCAAAACGTTAGCTTCGTTAACCACTAGTCCGTTAACAAACTTCACACCTCCGTTAACGTTAATCCGTTATTTTTATCTTTAATTAACGGAAGTTAATAAAGTCCGTTAATCCGTTAACATTTTGCGTGTAATTTACGTTTCGTTTTACTCACTCGCTTCTAGAACATGCATTGATGCTGTTGAGCTGATTGTAAGGAAATATTTATTGCTGTGATGGTCTTTTTGTATTTTGAAAGTTACATTTTACAGTCTAATCTAATTTCAAGATAAAAACAAGTTCAAATGCACAACGAAGCTGCATGATATTAACGATAAAAACCTTAACGGAAGTTAACAGAACTTAACGGAAGTTACTTTAGTCCGTTAACAGCACTTAACGGAAGTTAATTTAGTCCGTTAACATGAAAAAACTTTTCAACGGATTAACGACTTAGTGAAAAAGTTAGCTTCGTTATTAACGGATTAACGATTAACGGACTTGTGCCCACCTATGCATGTCGGTAATGCAATGTTCACTCCTAGGTGAATCTGAAGTGCAATTAGAGTATTCTCGAGTTTTTAACCAAAGCAAACTAGGGCTATTTAATGAACATTTAAAGACTGTTGATATAACTAACATCTTAACCCAAGTTGACCCTAATAAAGCAATAAATCTCTTTAGTAAAATGTACATTTCGACGTTTGATCAGCATTTTGTTTTAAAGCAAAAAATCAAAAAATAACCAATCAAAATTAGTTTGATAATAAGCTTAAAAAATTGCTAAGAAAGAAATATAAGTTGTATAAGCGCTATATCTCTGATAAAACAATAGAAAATAAAAATAGTTACAAAAATGTCAGAAATCTTTGCTTTCATGCATTAAGCAGAAAAAAGCACGAGTACTACCAACAAAAATTTCAAGCATCGAGACAGAATTTAACAGCAACTTGGAAAATGTCAAATAATCAGAGGTGGAGTCCTCGAGGACGTCCTTGGCCTCGAGGACGTCCTTGAGGACACATTTTGAAGTCCTTGGCCTTGGCCTCGAGGCCTCAAGTCCTCGAAAATTGGCCTGTCCTCGGCTCGAGGACAGCACTATTTTTTGAATTGTTAAAATTCTGTCGAGCGCTTGGAAAAATTTTTTAGAAAACTTGTTTTTGTGGAGATTGCTTGAAAAATTTTTGTGAAGACCTTTTTTTTTTTGGAGAGCACTTGCGCTTGTGTCCTTGGTCCTTGGCCTTGGCCTCGAGCATTCCTGTCCTTGGCCTCGAGAGTGTCTGTCCTTGGAAAGGCTGTCGTTGGCCTTGGCCTCGGATTTTTTTTGTGTTCTTGGCCTTGGCCTCGAGCCTTGTGTCCTCGACTCCACCTCTGCAAATAATATCATGGGTCGAAACAAACAAAATCACAATGATAGTTCTGTAATCATCAATGATAATGAAGTCACTGATTACCAATTCATTGCTAACTAATTCAACAAATATTTCTCAACCGTAGCAGAGAAACTAATGGAAAAAATTCCTCATACAAATCAAAATCCACTAAAATTCCTAGAAAACCAACCTAAATCATTTTTATTTTTGTCTGCAACAAGTCCATGGGAAATTAAAAAAATATTTAATGAGATTCTTTCAAAGTATAGCTCGGGATGGGATGACTACCATCAGTTGTTGTTAAAAAATCACCAGACAACGTACGTGTTGCACTATCACAAATATTCAATCTGTCACTCAATACTGGTATCTTTCCAAATCTGTTTAAGAAGGCCAAGATAATACCTACTCCAAAAGTAAAAAACCCTAAAACTTTAAATCAATATCGACCAATAAGTTTATTACCAATCTTCTCTAAAATTCTGGAAAAAAATTGAACACAAAAGATTTTATTCATTTCTATTTTTAAACAGCTTGCTATCTCCAACTTAGTTGGGATTTAGAAAATTATACTCCACACGTCATGCTGCCACGTATCTTGCAAATACTATTACTAATTCCCTTGACAAAAAACAAATGGCTTTGGGAATTTTTTTAGACCTACGTAAAGCATTTGACACTATAGATCACAGCATACTCCTGTCTAAACTACAGAAATACGGTGTCAGAAGTAATGCGTATAAATGGTTTTCAAGTTATCTTGCTGATAGGTCTTAAACAGTGTGTTATCATTTTATTTCTTCAACAAATGATTGTTTAACAAGCAGAGTAGTCCTCAAGGATCTGTTTTAGGGCCACCACTTTTTTCACTGTATGTAAATGCAGGCGCGTAGCCAGGATTTGGAAAAAGGGGGGGCTGTTTTGAAAGAGTGAGAAAAGTGCAAACAACCTTGAACCGAATTTTCATTGTTCTTGCATCAGTTTCACACGGTTTGCCCGAAAATTAAGACGGAATTTCTCGGAAAGCTCGGAAATTCAAACGTTTTTTCAGCCCAAAATCAGGTGGTCTCCAAAAAAAAAAAAATGGTCTTCACCAAAATTGAGACTGATTTTTCGGCCAAATTTGGAAATTCAAACGTTTAAGGGGGGCTGTTTTCAATTTTTCTCAAAAAATCGGCCTCAAAAGCACCAAAAACGTGCGATTTTGCATACTTCACAAGCCAATGGGGGAGCTCGAGCCCCCCCCCGCCCCCCCTGGCTACGCTACTGTGTAAATGACTTTCATAACTGCTTGAAACATTGCTCTTCCATTATGTTTGCAGATGATACAAGTGTTTTTCTCAGCGAAAAAGGTGTTGCAAATTTACAAGCAAAGGGTAATGCTGAACTGTTAAACATTGATACCTAGCTTGCATCTAACAAGCTATCTTTAAATACAGTCAAAACCAACTTCATGCTATTCAAAACAAAAGCCACTACTACCAAACAAAAGTCAGTCATCAAACTAACTTTTTGAGACAAATCAATCAAACAAGTATTTGATACAAAGCTTCTAGGCCTTACTTTAGATGAAACTCTATCTTGGAAAACACACACGCAAAATTTATTAAAACAAGTTCGTTCAACTTTTGTTATTGTCAGAGCATCTAAAGGTTATTTAAATTCCCATTCACTGAAATTGCTGTACTACACCATGATTCAGAGTAAGATACAATATTGCATAGCAACTTGGTGCCACGGTTATAAAACATTTAAAACCAAATTGCAAAACACTTGCAATAAATACATCAAACTAATAAGTAAAAAACAACCTAAAGTAAATGGTTCAATTAAATCCTTTCCCTTTCTTTCAATTGACCAACTTCTAAGCAAAGAAATAGCCACTTTCATGTATAAATTCAACAATAAGCTACTACCAAAAACTTTTGAAAATTTTTTCCAACTCAACCATTGTAACAATAGAGCTACAAGAAGTAATACCCAAATTATTCCAATTAGTTGTTCAACAAATATTGGTCGGCAGTCTATGCAATACTTAGGTCCAAAAATTTGGAACAATCTTCCCAAACTTGTTAAAGATTGCAAAACAGTAAAAACATTTCAAAAACAATTAACTAAGCATTTATTAGGTGTTGATCATTAAAGTATTTTATATAACGCATCTGTTATGATTTTAATTGTAACTAACATTTGACTAAAATACAACTTAAAGAAAACATGTTAAAACTGAACTGTTTTTAATGAGTAATGTTTAAGAGTAGATACAAAATGAAAGAAGCAACAAAAAATATTTGTTTGTATTCAACTAAACTAAAATTGATTCAGGCTGTGTGTCTAACATCTTGTGTGACTCTAAGTGTGTGACTGGAGGCAACTTCTGAGTAACGAAACTGATTGTGTGACTGAACTGAATGTGTGATTGAAGGTGACTGCTGAATAATGGTGTAAGTGGATTGTATGCATGTGTGAGCGCGAATTTGTTTGTAAATACCTCTTTTTTTTCATTTTTTTTTCGCTTTCTTTGAGGTGTAGCAGCCATGCATGATATTGATAGCTCCGGCCATACAACCTTGACTTGATGCATGATATAACGTTATTCGTTTTGCTGCTTTTCCTATTTGTGCCAAAACATTACGTGTTTTTTTTTAAATGACTATAATTGTAATGCTGTTTTTGATTTAATTATTGCTGATTAGAGTAAAATTGTATGTTGGTGCAAATGAAAATAAATAAATAAAATAAAAAATAAATTAACGTATACGATTCGTAGATAATTTTAATTCTGACCTGTAAAGCACTAATTTAAAAGCGATCCTTTGCCTCAAAGAATACTATATTATTCTACAGAAACTTTTAATCAGTTTTCCTATATTAATATATTTTCCATTAACCAGCATGCACCGTTGAAACGCCTATCTCGTAAACTAAAATACGTTTAAAAAGTAAACTGTCGATAATTAAAAGAATTCACATTTCTATACCAAAATGATACTTCCTCTTTAAATCGCATTTTGCTAGAGTTTACAAAGTTTAACAAGTTTACTAAAATCATTACAATGTAAAAACGAATTTACTTTACCAATCAGCTAGACTTGAACAAAAATAAATCCAAAACAAACTGGAACGTGCTTCGATTTATTTTGCCTCGGAAAAAAATGAATGTCAAAATGTTATAGACGCCTTTGACCTAAATAACAATTCTCAAGAAATTGCCGATATTTTCAACAATTTTTTCTGCTCTATCGGAGAAGAGCTTGCCAATAAAACCTTTAGCCAAAATAATCAGCTTTTCCAAAGTTTGAGTAAACGCATCGCCTCATCTATTTTTTCAGAGCCGCTAAAGTCTAATGAAATAATTGCTGCTGTTTGGTTGCTTAGCGTGCGCAAAACCGTAGATCATGACCAAATTCCTCTTTATTTTCTGCATGTTGCTGCTGATAACATTGCATCATACATGCAAAAATTCTTTGAGTTTTCTTTCATTAAAAGCATTTTCCCCGAAAGTTTTACAATACATGTATTACAAAAGTAATACCTTTGATTAACAGTCTAAGATATACTGTTTCGGAATCGACAATCATCTTTTATTCCTCGTCAGTATAGCTAGGACTACAGGTATGAACATGAGCGTAGAAAGACAAAGAATCGAATAAATTGGTAAACATGCATGTTTTGAAGATTTTTATTACTGGTAAAGATTTTGAAGTTTTTGAAAATTTTTATCACTTTTCGTTTTTATCACTGCTCCGGAATCGACAATCGTCTTTTATTCTTTATCAGTGTAGCTAGGACTACAGATATGAACATGAGCGTATAAAGGCAAAGACCGATAAATTGGTAAAGATGCATGTTTTGAAGATTTTTATCACTGGCGATATTTGTCCTTTTGACCTTGCTAGCCTTACTGATGAGCCCTGAGATTGGGCGAAACAGCTGTTTAAGGCATGCTATTGGAACTTATTTTGAATTGAACTATTAGATTTATCGCTTGTAATATTGTGATTACTTTATATTTTTTGGAAAAAAAATTGCGTCATGATCTGGTTAATTTGCGATTTTTTGCCTTTTTACGCTCATGTTCATATCTTTAGTCTTAGCTATACTGACGACGAATAAAAACGAATGTCGATTCCGAAACAGTTTGTCTTAGGCTGTTAATCAAAGGTTTGATTGTGCCTAAAAGACTCTGTATACTGTCTATAGCTTATTATTAATTTTCTCAGTACTTTGTTCTCAATAAAAGTGATACCCCTTCACAAAAAAGGTAATAAAACTGATTCCACTAACTACCGACCTATTTCAATTATTTCGTGCTTTTCAAAATTCTTGAAAGCCTATTCACCACGCTTTTTTCTAAGCATAAAGTTCTTTATGAAGCTCAATATGGGTTACAAAAAAATATTTCTACATTTCATGATGAACTCCATATAGTCTCTAGCCCCTTAAGAAACATAAATGAAAATCACTTCACCAAGCTAACCCTAATCGATTTCGATTAAGCGTTTGACACTGTTCCACATAGTATATTACTGGCCTAGTTAGAACATTATGGCATTTGTGGACCAGCCCAATCGTTTACCCAATACTTTTTGAAACGTCAACAATTTTTTTGTATTTGTGGAATTAATATTACAATAAAAGCAATACCGTACATAGTAGTGTTGCACTAGGGTCGACTCTCGGCTCTTTACTATTCCTGTTATACATTATCTTCCCAACGCTGTCACCGTTACACCACGATTGTTTGACGACGATACCTGCCTTATAAATGATAACATCAACCCTGAAATCTTACAATAGACCTTGCGTCTGTTCACAACTGGAGTATCACCAATAAATTAGGCCTTAATCATGCGAAATCATCATGTTTGATAATTCCTTCTAAAATGAATATGCAACGACCTTCTATTACGCTAAACCTGAATAATATTCCTCTATTTCCTCGTAACGGTCTTAAGTGTTTCGATATTTACAATATATCGATGAACAATAAACCTTTTAGTGTCACATTGAGCACATGACATAAAAAAAAGATATCCCCCGCAGTCGGCATTCTTGCTAAACTAAAATTGCTTTTGACCTATAACGGCTTTTCTAAAATTACACTACGCCTTGGTACACTCTCATTTACAATATGGTTTAGCTATTTGGGGTTCCAAATTTTCCTCATACGTTATGTTTCACTTCAAACTGGCTTCACTTCCGCAAACGTTATGTTTCCGCAAACTGGCTTCACTTCAAAACAAAGCAATCAAACTTGTTGCTGGTAGCAAATATCGAGTCATGTGTCTTTTTTATGCTCTCAGTTATATGTACTCAAACTATCGTGCTTGGTTAACTCTTTCAAGTACGGCAAAATTTGGAAAAAAATGCTCAAAATGTACAAAAATTTAAATCAAGTATATTTTTTAAAAAATGCATGAAATAAGTGATCTATGAACGTAAACAACGCATTTATGTTGCAAAATGTTGTTTTTTTGCAATATTTCTATGAAAACGATGACGTCAAAAAATTGTTCAAAATATGTCCCCCCATGCAGAATCGACAAATTTGTCACATAAGCAATCGGTATGAGAGACAATATTAGTTGGACCATACACTGCGAGGAACGGATACGACTGATCAGGAAGGCCAGATTTGCTCCTAATCATATTGTCATTGCTTCATGACTTTTGATTTGAAGCAACAAGATTAACGACAGGTACCTCATCACTTGATGAATATGAATCAGAAGGTGAAGTTTAATGAAATCGAGAAGTTTGCGATACACTTGAGCCTTCTCCGTCATTTGGGTAATTTACGAAGCATCTGATTTCAAATCCGAAATTGAAATATCAGACTACGATGTTTCACTTTTATGAGTGATTGACCTTGTTCGTTTGTCTTCTGTACCAACTAAATCACATAATCTAAGCGAAAGTTTCAACTTAATTGATCTTATTATATTTTGAGCAAAATAATGACAAGATTAGCTTTTATATTCTGCAGATTACTGCAAATGAATTTGCGTAATATAAGGAACAAAGCGATAAATGAAAGCCAACTAGGCCTTCAACTCCGCTCTTCTAAATTTCCCCTTTTAATAGCCCTAAAAACTTGTTTTGTAAATTTTCTACTTCTTGTCATAAATTTTTAATCTTATGTTTCAACTTGTCAAATACAAGCCAAGTCACTCATGATCAAACATTTCTGGTAAAATACAAAATAGAGATTGTTTATTTATCATAAAGACGCTTTTGTCAAATTTAATCCTATCAAATGACGTCATTGTGACGCCATAGCTCATGTTTTGTATGAGATGTAACGCTTTACTCTCCCCCCACCCCCTTTTTTAAGGCATCATAGTATGATATTTGGAAAGACCCTTACTCTCTTTGATTTTGGCTGCTGCTAATACATGCCTTTCGTGCGCTTGAATTGCTCTAACTGCACGGTGGAACATTTTTTAGCCACCGACAAATTCACTTCTTCTAACAACATTTTAGTATTTTTCCTTCTTCAAAGGTAGTGCTGTTATCTGCTATGAATATAGCTTACTATTGAAAAGAAACAGTAGTAACTTCCTGAATAATTGACAAATCGTCAAACTCCCAAATATTGCGCAATTCTTAAAAGCCAATTTCACTCAACATCTAGATTTAACTTTGATTTATGAGAAATTCCTAACATTTTGAAACTTTATGGCTTGTAAAAACAATACGTCAATGTTATTACAACATGCCTAGTGAAACGGGATGTTTCCTGAGTGGCTGAGCGTCGAAGCAGAAGACTTTTTGTAAGTGGGTTGAGAAGTGTCCCTCATGCACATTCGCCCCAGAAATTGGTGGGTTAAAACATGTCCCGCGGTACCTGAAAGAGTTAAACATAAAAACGCTAAAATTGTCCACCGCCACCTTCATTCCCATTTTCCTCCTCTGCTATCACCTCTTTTTACAAATTCCAGTTAAATAGCCACACGAATCACCAGAGCAGTCAACTCCTCATGCATCTATGCTCTTTACATTCTTAGGTATTCCACTAATCGATTGCAAAGAAGTATAATGTATAAGGAAGTCAAAATCTGGAAAAATATTGCTTAAGCTATTAATTCTTTGCCAAAAAAAAAGTTTTAATTTGCAATGCAAAATATTTCTAATTAATTGCTAATAATTATTGGGTCGGCTTCCCGACGGTCTATGGCACAGTCATTTTTGATTGCGTCATAATTATTAATGCCCAAATGATATTAGATATAAAATAGACGGCTGCTTGGCTTGAATCGAAGATCGCGAGGTCAATTCGCAGCCTCTCTACTAATGCTCGGATAATTATTTTATGTTACGACTTTCCTACGCGGCTTTGCAATGCTTTTTGTGTTATAACTTTTTTACACGATTTTGTTGTGCGTTTTCTATTTGGAGTTACGTAGTTAAATAAATTGTGTTGACATGAATTGACTTAAAAAACAATTGGTGATATTATTGAATTTGGTAATCACACGCTGCAAAACGTCTACACAAAATGATTTTAGTTACCTTGACAAAACTTGAAAATGAAATCTTTTTGCATTTGCTGCAATTTTGTGGTCTGTCATACATACGATTAGCGGTATCATTGCGGTTAGTTGGAAGTATACTGAAGTTTGCTATCAAAAAATTTACTTAGCTAGAGTCTGTGATCGTGGCTATCATCTTTCGGTCTAAAGGTTTGAGTTTATATTGGTTTGTAAACTTTGTGTAGACGTTTTGCAGCGTGTGATTACCAAATTCAATAATATCACGAATTGTTTTTTAAGTACTGTACAAACTGCGAAGTCTGCTATTTTACTAAATACACTATATGCACGAAATTTTCAACACTGGCAAATTCCAGCGACTCAAATTTTTGCATTTTTTAAAAATCTCATAAATAGGGCCCGCTAATGTCAGTAAAGCCAAATTTTTTCTGGGCTTTGTTACATAATCATACTTATACTAAAATTGGTTTTGATTGCTCAGAAGTTGTTTTTGATAGGGTTTATAGGTCAAAATAAACTCAAAACTTTCAATAAAGTTACAAAATTTGTCAAAATCGTCTCTCATCAAAAACTTGTGGAAAAAAGAACAAAAAAACGAATTCTTTCTTGATTTTTCTCAAGTTTTGAGTATCTGTTTTTTATACTTGCAGTATGTTGTTTTATACAATTTGAAAGAAAGTCTTTCAACTCAAAGTTAAGTAGAATTTCACAAATGTCACAAGTGTGTTTTAATCAGGTTTACAATATAATTGCGTATGTAAATATACGTGAAAAAATTCGAATTCTCGGTTCTCGTTGCTAAAACAAAATGCATTATTGCAACACAATTATGTAGTCCCACAAAACCTTCACGCTCTCTACACATGCATGCTTTTTTTGAAATTGCATTGCTTGTAAAATTTGGTTGAATAAAAATGCCTGAACAAGCAAGCAAAGTCGACGACAGCGAAAGTTAGGGAAATATGCCGCTAATGTCCAAATGAGTTTGGAGAAACGCCAGCTGGCGATTTACGATGCAATTTTTTGCGACGTATCAGACAAATGGGACGAAAAATTGCTTGTGGAGAATCAACGAGAAAGTAAGCTACATCAACAAGCTAAATTGGTAACGACAAGCAGCTCTCAAGGTAAGCAAACCGATACAACTCGATCGAGCGAACTTCAAGGAAAAAGTAGTCTCTTCATTTCTAGCAGCAGATATCATACTCCATTAACTGAATCATCCTGCTTAAAATCGCAGTATGTTGCGTTGGGAAAACCTTTACCTTCTGAAACTGCAGCCCGTGCAAGCGTTGTTCAATTAGCGTCCCAAAATGAGGAGAATATTTGAGAACTACTTCATGACAAAAAAGTATTTTTGATTGTGGATGAAGCAGAAGTGATTAGTAAATACATTAATGCACTCGTGGGCAGCTTGGATACCCCAAATGAAGCATTTCTTGTTGAGTGCCTTCCACTTGAAAGCAGTAGCAATGTTAATAGCAGTGTTATTTTGCACTCTGTGGATGACGTATTGCGACAACTTGGAACCAAAAGAGAAAATTTTGCATTGCTCTTAACAGAATGCTGGCAAAAACAAAATTCACTTGCATTGCACACTGCCTACATAACTGCGCTGTGCGAGTTCGTGCTTTCTTTAAAACTATTGATGACGTAGTGGCCACAATAAAGGCAGCAACAATTTAAAACAAAGATCGCAAAAATGATTTTCGTGAAGCTGGTCAGCCATCACCTCTGTTCCACGTGGTTACACGACACACAATTTGGTTTAGACTTAGAGCTTCATCAAGAATTCTAAACAACAATGATGTTTGAACTTTGAAGCGATACTAGTGGAAAATCCAAGTCGTTATCATTGATGATGCATACCGAATCAAGATAGCTCGGCAGCAAAGTTATTTGACTGTTATTCGTATTCAAAATGTGTCTCTATTATGTCTCTCAATTGGAGATAAAATTTGTTTTTAGTCTCTAAAAATAATAACAAAAATGTTATTTGGCTGGATCATTATCCGTTACCACCAAGCCAGCTGGTTCATTCACTTATTGGTTTCGCTTACGATTACTTTGAAATACTGTAGTGTTTCCTTCCATCCTGAAGGGTTTCCTTCCCATTGTTCAATTAATTATTTTTTCAAAGTTAGTTTCCATGAACGAAATAATAATAGAAACTCTACTGGAAAGTGCCCCTGATCAATTACACTTACTGAAATACAAATACGTAAAGTAGGCATTGTTAGTAATAATTGTTCTAAGATTTAGCATGCTTAGTGAAACTTCATCAAAAAAATGATACAAAGTGAAACTTCATCAAAAAATGATACAAAGTGAAATATAGTGAAACTTCATCAAAAAAATGATACAAAGGGACCGTCTCTAAACACTAAATTTTTGAAAAAGTTTGTAGAATCCACAGATTAATATGCAGTGAATGCAAAACAAGGAAGTTACATTTTTCAAAACAATGAATTATGCCAGCGTATTCACGAAAGCAAAAATTGGAATAACATTACAATGAAAGAAATCATTCCACGATGAAAAAAGCCTTTGCAAAACTGATCATTTATTCTATTGGTGCTTATTTATTGAGATAGGACTAAAAATTCCCTACTCAAGCATCACGTAAAAGAATGTTCAAGCACCAAGCCAATCAACTTAACATTACTAAATGGTGGACGGCAGCTTGAGTAAATTGTTGATCCAGAGATCCTTCGTAGCTTTCTGTCTATATTCTTTTGAATATCTGCGAATGTGCGTGTTTTTGAGAGATTTTGGTTTACTTATGGCGTTATTTTGAATTGAACAATAAATAAATTCAAATTGTAATGCCAAAGCGCATAGACTCTGAGATAAGGCCCGTCAACTTGTTACATAGTTGACCTAATTCAGCGAATTTATTAATGGTTTAACTTTGGTTTTAGGAAACAAGTTTTATGTTTTTCGGCTCCTGGTTATTTCATTTTCATATTATTTCTGCGCTCAGCAGACTGGGCACTAAGTATGAATTAATGTTGTTTTTAGTATAGTGGTTTAAATTTTCGGCAGCGCGGCCGAAAGAGTAAAGACGACATTTTTACGTCGACCGTGATCGCATGATCTCGGTTTAACCCGTGTTACAAATTTTTTTAGTTTGGTGGCTTCGAACAAGCTGCAAATTGAATTGACAAGAATTCGAAAAAATCCCCATGAAAATTGAATGGATCACTAAAAACTTCTAAGCTGGAGCAGATTCCTTAAAACACTCAATTTTTATCACAATAAAAATTGCGGAAATCGTCCAACAGCTGGTTTTTGACGCTTTCCGCTGACAAAAAAATAAATACGAAGCTACAATCACTGCAACAGCTACGATTCGTATAATAAATGAAGCTTTTACGTAATGCATGAAAAATCATTAATATGGGCAACATTTAGTCAGATTTTACACGTGTGTACAATATTGTGTAGATTATACAATGTCCAAATGTTTATAAAAGTTTGGTTTACAATGTATTAACTCGTCGCAATAAATTTTGTAATTTCAGTTTTTAGTGCCATGAATTGCTGAAATGGTTAAATTAAATTTTTGTTTGTTAGTGAACATCAAACCGATATCAGTAAAAAACTAATGTCATCATCTATAATATTGTAAATTTTGACCAAAAGTTTTATAACTTTTTAAGTAGTAGCAATTGACAGATTTCTTCAAAATAGTAGTTGGGGCATTTTCTTAATTTGTTTAATCTATATCAAACCAAGTTATAATGAATTGTTTAGAGTTAAGCTGAAATATTTTGTTCAACTCAATGTTTGTGTTGTCAGTTTTTGAAAAAAATCCTTTTATTTTAATAAAATCAGACGTAAGAAAAATTCTTGATTTTCAAAACACGCTTTTAAAAATTTGATTTTTCAAACTTGGGTTTTCATAATACGCTTTTAAACACAAAAAATTAAGCAGTAACTGAACATGAAAGTATTATTAGTCATTAGTATCAAATAAATAAAATATCAGAATTTAGAATTATGCAAATGAAAAAAGTGAAAAATAAAGAGTTTGCAAAGCATTTTACGTTACATTGGCTCGGTTTAACTTCAAATGATAACACACGTACAACTTTTCTGTACAACTGTTCCATAAGCTACATTTTTTGGATGTCAATTGAAAGGTTTCAAATATACAGTTTCATTTTTTTCGTCCAAAGTTTGCTGACTGGATTGGAAATCATCATTATTACTGACGCCTTGAATAATAGGGTTTCAGTAGTATATAATATGAGGGTTCTGGGACACTTTTAGGTCACGTGATAAATGTTGGGAAATTTTTTTGTTATCACGTAACCAAATGTAATATAAGGGTTCTGAGACACTTTTGGTTTGGGGGTACTTTCAGGTTCTGGGACTTTGGTTATGCTTATTTTTTGAACGGCGGTTCTGAGACTTGATCACGAATGTATGCAATATGAGGTTTCTGAGACACTTCTGGTTAAAGAGGTTTTGAGACTCAGGTAAACGCAATGAAAACTGTGCGTTTGGTTGAGCAAATGCGTTTGGCACATACGCACATAATGCTCGAGCGCACATACAAAGCTGTCACGGTGAAATTTATTTCTTGTCTGAACTTTCATTCAAAATCAAAATCGCGCGAGAAAATTTATTTCTTGTCTGAACTTTCATTCAAAATCAAATCGCGACGAGAATTCTCGTCTAAACTTTTTCTCGCGCTCAGCAAAATTACTATCACGCGATGAAATCAGCTGATTTTGCTTCACACAAAAGCACGCAACGTAAGTGGAGATAGTGTCGACTTACCAACAGTCACAAGATAGCGCGGTTGAGAAGCTTAATGACTTTTTTTTGTGATTAATCAGCGGTAACAATGTTTGTAATCTTTATCAATCAGCCGTAACAATGTTTACGAGAAGCTCAGTGGTTTTTTCCATGACATTCTTGAAACATTTTTATCTTTTCTTTTAAAAAGCACTCTGAATGCTTTATTTCTTTTCAATAATTAATTTTATTTTATTATTTTCTATTGCTTTAACCTTGATAATAATCCCATTATCATCAAATATCTTAGCTTTTGGTTTACCATATGCATTTTGAATTCGTTCTTTATCTTCTTTTGATAAAATATTACTCGATAATTTAGATAATTCATGTTTATACGAAGGGTACATAACTGAATCAAAATTTTTTGAATGGGTTAGTCCTAAACAATGACCGATTTCATGTACAGCCACCACAAATAAATTATATCCTGGAGGTGTTTTTTCTTCTACCCACATTTCCTCCATATCAAAATGTAAATCACCTCCTATTCCTTCTCCTGGGTAAAAACCATGAGCTAAAACTCCTCCCTTACCATCAAATGGACATCCATCTCCGTGTTCTTTTTTACAAAAAGTTATTTTGATATCACATGATTCATTTGGATTTACTTTTTTAAATTTTAGTGCACAACTTTTTTTCCAGACCTTAAAAGCAGCATCAATTTGTCTATTTATTGATTCTTCAGTTAGTTTAGGTGTTAAATTTGCAATACAATATGATAATACACGTTTATTCCACTTTAGTTTAATATCTTGAACATTTTCTGGAGTTGATAAATTTGTTGGTTGAAATCCGCAAAACATCCTTTATATTTAACACACATAGATATTTACACATAGGTTACTTTTCCACTTGTACTGACTTTTATTACTATCTCTTTAGAACTTCGAAGTTTTAAGTTTTCTAATCTATTATCATCACGCTGTTTGTTAATATGTTTTACTTCATCTCCATATTTTAACGAACCATGAAAACATTCCCAAACAAAATCATGAACATAAATATTACGCCAATGTTCATCGACGGTTATTTGCATATATCCGTTATGATCCATCACCCCTGGTGTTACTTCTTGATTTACAGCATGGACTACATAACCATCTAAGCTTGCAGCATATCCTTTAAATTTTGGATGAAAATAATATTCACAATTCTCAAGTATTAGTTTGTTCTTCATTTTATTTCTTTCTCAGATAAAAAATTACAGCCTGTTCCAAATGTCAATATTCTAAAAATTTTCAATATTAAAAAATATAATTCAAAAAATTATTGAAACTTAGATTCTTTTTAATTAATCTTTTCTAAAAGTATATCAGATTCATTGTCTCCATAATTTTTTTTGTTTTTATTTATTTTTTCTTTTTAATATAAAAAATTATTTAAAGATTAAAAACTTATAATATAAAAATGAGTAGCATTCTCAATAAGCCTGTTCCGAATGTCAATGTTCCAGTTTTGGAACCAATTCCATATAAGCAAATTATTCCAAAATTGAAGACACTAACTCGAAATTTAGCTGAAAAACACCTCAACAACTTTGCTGACTGGTTGCTATCATATACACCACCAACTATTAAAACAAAAGTGACTGAAAGTGTTCGAAAAATACTAAATCTTTTTCCCAAAAAAATTAAATTACAAAAAGCGGCTTTCAAAGGCTTTACAAAATCATATGAAGTAAGCCTTGTTGAAATAGATCCTTTAAAACAGTTTCATGTTACTAAAAATTTTGTTGAAGATAAATTAAGCTTAGATCTGAGCAAAATGAAAGGAATGAAAGCTACAGTTACTTTAAATGTCATATTTTTTAAATTTGATAAAAGTGATGAAAAAATAACTAGAGAAGCCTTTTTTAATAGTAAAGCAATTATTATTTTAAACAATAAAGATATTGATGAAATGCTAAAAACGTCTGCAACTCAAATCTTAGATAAAATTGGAAAATGGCTAAGTCAAGGTTCCGGTTGGATGCTTGACCACATAAAAGGTCATTTTGTTAACCTTGTTAAATATTCACCTCTAAATGGAAGTTCGTATATAGAATTACCAAAAGAACTTAAAAATCCTAAAAAAGGATTGGTTAATATCAAAAATGAAAATGATAATGAATGCTTTAGATGGTGTCATTTAGCTAAACTTTACAGCAGCCAAGTAAAAAATCATCCTGAAAGAACAAGTCACTACAAAAAATACGTAAATACAGTAAATTATAATGGTATAACATTTCCAGTTTCTATTAAACAAATTTCAAAAGTCGAGCAACTAAATAACATTAGCATAAATGTATTTGGATATGAAAACAAACAACCTTATCCTTTATATATTTCTAAAAATGATGATGAAACAACTTTGGATTTATTGCTGATAACACAAGACGAAAACCAACATTACGTATGGATAAAAGATTTTAACAGATTTATGTTTAATCAAAGCAAACATAAAAATAGAAAGCATTTTTGCAGATTCTGTCTTCAATGTTTTAGCACTGATGAATTTCTTTTCAAACATTTAGAAAATTGTATTATCACTAATGGGAAACAAGCAATTAAAATGCCTAAAAAGGGAAGTTCAGTTAAATTTAAAAACTTTCACAATCAGCTACAGGTTCCTTTTGTCATATATGCTGATTTTGAAGCAATAACTCAAAAAATTGATAGCTGTCAGCCAAACAATAACAAATCGTATTCAGAAAAATATCAAAAGCACGTCGATTGCGGCTATGCGTATAAGTTAGTTTGTTGCTATGACGATAAGTTTACTAAACCGATTCAAGTTTATAGAGGAGAAAACGCAGCATATAAATTTTTAGAGGTTATGCTCAATGAGGTAGACTATTGTGAAGAAACAAAAAAGAATCATTTTAATCAACCTATGACATTAACAAATAAAGATGAAGAACATTTTAAATTAGCCACTGTGTGCCACATTTGTAAAAACGGTTTTACTAAAAAAGATTATAAGGTAAGAGATCATTGTCATGTAACAGGAAAATACAGAGGAGCTGCTCATAACAATTGTAATCGAAGCTTTAGACTGACAAATAAGATACCTGTAATTTTTCATAATCTAAAAGGATATGATTCACATTTTATCATGCAAGAAATAGGAAAATTTGACCAAGAAATTAGTGTAATACCAAATAACATGGAAAAATACATGGCATTTTTCTTAGGTAAGCATTTAAGGTTTATTGACAGCTTTCAATTTATGAGTAGTTCTCTGGAGTCCTTAGTTAAAAATATTTCACCTTGTGACATGAAGTACACATTACAGGAATTTCAAAACGAAAAGCTAGAACTTATGAAACGAAAAGGTGTTTACCCTTATGATTACATGGATCATTTTGATAAATTCAATGAAAAACACTTACCACCAAGAGAAGAATTTTATAGCATTCTAAACGACGAGCATATCACTAATGAAGATTACAAACATGCACAAAATGTATGGAATACTTTTAATTTGGAATCCATGGGAGAATATCACGACTTGTATCTTAAGTCTGACGTTTTGCTTCTAGCAGACGTATTTGAAATGTTTCGAAAAACTTGTTTAAAATTCTACGACCTAGATCCGTGTCATTATTTTACATCACCTGGTTTGTCATGGGATGCAATGCTTAAAATGACTAATGTCAAGCTGGAACTAATATCGGATATCGATCAATTTCTTTTCATTGAAAAAGGAATTAGGGGTGGTGTTTCATATATTTGCAAAAGATATGCTAAAGCTAACAATAAATACATCAACAACTACAATCCAGAGGAACCGTCAAATTTCTTGGTTTACATAGATGCAAATAATCTTTACGGGTGGTCTATGACTCAAGATTTACCTATAAATGGTTTCAGATGGATATCAAACAAAGAATTTAACTTGGCCAAGTTACCTGAGGGCAAAGGATTAATACTTGAAGTTGACTTAGAATATCCTGAAGACCTTCATGATATGCATAATGATTTTCCACTAGCTCCAGAAAAAATGGAAATTCGAAATCATATGCTTTCAGATTATTGCAAACAATTTAATTTAAAAGTTGAAGGAGTAACAAAATTAATACCCAATTTACAACCCAAGAAAAACTACGTTCTTCATTACAAAAATTTAAAACAGTACATTGAACTAGGTTTAAAAGTTACAAAAGTACACCGTGTTTTGGAATTTAATCAATCACCTTGGTTAAAGAAGTATATCGATTTCAATACGGAGAAGCGAAAAGTAGCAAAGTCAGAGTTTGAAAAAGACTTCTTCAAGCTTATGAATAACTCTGTTTTTGGAAAAACAATTGAAAATCTACGCAAGCGTGTTAATGTGTCTCTAATTACCGATCCTAAAAAACTTTTAAAACACAGCTCAAAACCGTCGTTTGTCAGTAGCAAAATATTTAATGAAAATCTTGTTGCTGTGCATAAAATCAAACAGTCGTTAACCCTTAATCGTCCAGCTTTTGTTGGAATGGCAATTTTGGATTTATCGAAAACCCTTATGTACAATATGCATTACAATTACATTAAAAAAAGATATGGTAACAATGCACAACTGTTGTTTACAGATACTGATTCATTGACGTACGATATCAAAACTCAAGATGTATACAAAGAATTCTGGTCAGACAAACACCTGTTTGACTTTAGCAACTATTGCAACTGCTCAGAGTTTTATGATTCCACAAACAAAAAAGTAGTTGGCAAAATGAAAGATGAAACCGCAGGTGTGCCAATCGTAGAATTTGTTGGACTTAGGTCTAAAATGTATAGTTATGTTAAAAACAATGAAAAAGGAAACAAAACAGCAAAAGGTATAAAGAAAAACGTTGTAAAAAATGTAATCAAACATGAAGATTACAAAAACACGCTGTTTAACAGAAGTCATATGTTCCATAAAATGAAAATAATTAAAAGCGAAAATCACGAAATTTATTCGCAAGAAATCAACAAAAAATCTCTTTCTTGTTTTGATGATAAACGATATATTCTTTCTAATGGAATTGATAGTTATGCATACGGTCATTATCTATCTTTAGGTAAAAAACCGTTTTAAGAATAAAGCTTTTACTTTATAAAACATGGATGAAAATTGTTGTGAAAATCCTGACATAAAAATTATTACTGGAAACAGAACTTGCATTAACTGTGGTGTAGTTCATCACCCTTACATTACACATGGCTGGATTGATTATAATCCACGTAATGTTGTCTTACGTAAATCAGTTTACAGTAGAACTGCTTATGTTAAAAATAAAATAGAGCAACTTAGATTGTCTCCTAACGAAACACGAGCATTCATGGACGTTTGGGTAATTGTGGAAAGTAGATTAAAAATTATCACTAGCAAAAGGTTTCCTAAGTTAGAATTTTTTATTATCAAAATCTTAGAAAATTTAGACATTCCCAAACAACCTTCATACAAAATTAGTGATGCATTACGTAAAAAATATGAAATCATGTGGAAACAAATCGTTTAGCATGTAATTTTTCATAGCTTTCAGAAATTGGTGGACATATATCAGCAACTTGGTCATCAACCATAGCAAGTTCTCTTTCGAAAAACTCGTCAATATCACCAGATCTTAAAAACAATTTTAACTTGTTGAGTAATTTCTGATACGATTGATAAGCATATCTACAAGACTCAGTTTTTTTGGAAAAATTTTTCTGTGTCGTTATTGTCTGTAAAAAAACACCTGTACCGCTAACAGACGCCAAGAAAATCGGATTTAATGTAACAGAACCAACCACGGCCCCAGTTGTAGTAAAAACAACAGATGACAGCTTTAGAGCTAAGTCCATTCTTTTAAATTTTTTAAACATTTTCTTATAACACCAATACTGTTTGTGATAAGTGTGATACAGTTTTGTCAATTCATTCACTTGTTCTTGAGTCAATTTTCTACTAATGTGGTTAAAGTCCATTGTTTATTTTACGATATACAATTACGCTTCTGGTTGATCACCCACTTCAAGCTGTTTAACTTTAATTACGACGCTGCTCATATTCATTGATACCGAAGAATTTGAAGAAACATAGTTGTATTGTATGCGAAACTCATCTCGAGAAGGATTAGGAAAAACAATGCAGTTTAAATTAAAGCAATCAAATGGGGGTGTTACTGTTGTTTTACATATTTTATCTGTTTCTCCTTGACTAATACGAATTATATCAATGTGTAATTTGTCTTCATCGTCATAACTGGTAACTTTCACAAGTCCGCTTACGCTTATTTCGATGTAACTGCTGGTTACCTCATCTCTCAAATGAATACTATCGGATTGCAAAGACAGAAAATCGTTCCCAGCAACAAGAGGTGCACTCACAAAATGCAAATTGTGATCTGTATTAGTACGAACTGAATGAATAGCACTTGATGGATTTGACCTCGAAGAAGCACCCAAAAATATTTGAAATTTTGGACGATATATATTTCGTTTAAAATAACGTTTATTTATTGCACTGGTAGGTTCGGAAGGTCTACCTACGTTGAAAATGGTATGATTTTTCATATCTAAGTTTCGTGAAATGGTTACATTATCGTCTTCGGTTTGAATGTGTTGCGTTATTTGGTCAACATAATTTTTGTTTGCTGCTTCACCTGGTGCTGTGGGATCTCGTAAATTTATGATAGTGTGTAATCCTTGTAAGTTAATATTATCTCTCACATTTGTAACTAAATTTTCAACAAATTGTTTAGTTGCCGCATCAGAAGGTAGAATGGGTTCAACAAGTCCTTTTAGAATCAATGATTCACCTAATTCAATTGATGCGTTGTTAGGTGGAATATTTTCTATACGAAAGACCCTGTTTGGTAAACGACCAAGTACTTCCACACCATATATTTGAGACCTCTGAATTTGAATTTGAGTGGGCGATACAACATTTTGACCATCGTTGTTTATACCTAAAGTAGCCAACCTCGAACCAAACTCAGAGCTTTCGGCAAAGTGGACAATGTTGCTAATTGCATTATCCAAGAATCCTTTATTTACACTATCTGATTCTGTTACAGGATTGGCTAAGTTTGTAATTTTGTGGTTGTTTAAGTTTAAATCACCATACATTATATCTCCTGACTTGGAAACTTTGTGTTCAATACCTACAACCTTAACAGTACTTGAAGATTGACTTCCACTTGTTCCAAATTTTGAAATATTCATTTTGTCCTTCTTTATTATAAATGAACATAATAAACTTTGATAAATATTTAAGTGGGGACAACAAGCAAATCAAACATCATTATCTTCTACCAGATTGCCATTACATGATAGTAGGATCGACAGGATCAGGAAAAACAAATTTGCTTTTAAACATGGTTCTCAAGTGGATGAATTACGACCTTTGTTGTGTTTATACTGTTAATCCTGAGCAAGATAAGTATCGATTTTTAAAAGAGCAAGGTATTGAAGTGCTAAGCCCTGAAGACTTGCCTCCAGTAGAAGAGCTTGACCCTCAACAGAAAGTAATAGTTTTTGACGACATTAAGCTAGACAACATGAAAAAACTGATGGAATACTTTTCTTTATCTAGAAACAGAAATTGCAACTGTATTTACCTCACCCAGTCATACTTCAACACTCCGAAGTACATAAGAAGAAACACTAACTGTTTTGTTTTTTTCGGGAACTTGGACAACAAAGATATCAGACACATTACTGACGATCATGCTAAAGGTATAACAAAAGAAGAAATGGAGTCGATTTACCGTGAAGCAACCAAAGATCCTTACAATTTTATGGTGCTGGACAAAACAGCCAAACACCTACCCCTTCGTTACAGAAAATGCTTTGACCATTTTTGGGCTTAAGCTTTATATGCTATATAGTAAACATGCCATTTGTAAATGAAGAAGAGTTGAAAAACAAAAATAAACTTGTAAAGGATTATATTAATAACCGAAAGCTTTTGAAACAAAAGCTGCAAAAACAAATTGTAGCCAAACAACAACTGCAAAAGTCTGCCTCTGAAATATTTCGTCCCATTACTAAAACGTTTGAAGAAACTCAGAAAAAAACTGATAAAAGGCAAGACCAACTAATTCAACACATACAGCAACAGCTTGCCATTGAAGATAAACCTCGATCAATTTATACTGTGCACTTTGAGAGTGCTTTCGATAACGAAGAAAAAGAATTGCTGACACAAAACAATTTTGAGACTGATATTGTGGAGCTTGTAAAACGCGGGCCAGGTTACATAAACGCATTGAAAGACAGAGCTAGATTAATCAATCAAAGATTAGGTGGTTTACGAAGAAGACGCGATGCTGATACAGAAGTGATTGATGAGCAAATAAAAACTTTTAAAAAGTACAGAGAAAAATTAAATAAATTATTAGGAGGAATGGAAGTTACCTTTGGAAAAGGGCTTAAAGATCCCAACAAACTTTGTGAAAGACTTAATTTACTAGTAGCAGCCAAACAAGCCGGCAATAATAACAAGCGTTTGGATCAAGAAATTGCAAACATTTTGAAAAAACTAAAATTGAACAAATGCATTTCACACTGCGACCACCAAAAATTATTTGACAATATATTAAAATGACATCAATACCACTTTTCTTTGACTCTAGGAAAGGACAAGGAAAATCAGAAGATTTTATAACTAGCTTTAATCCACCGTTGCAACTAGACATTAAAAAAAGTTACGAGATGTCCTTAATCAATGCTCAAATATGGTACTCTTGGCATAACATAACGAGCAGCAATAATAAATTTTTTTATTCACCAGATGGAGTAGCTGCACGACTATTATCGATTCCTCCAGGGAGCTATAATATTGAAGATCTCAATAATGAAATAAAGTACTTGATGGAACAGAGACGTGATGACAAAAATAATATAACTATAACACCAAATTTTAATACATTAAAATCAAGAATTGAACTTAAAAATGATTACATAGTTGATTTTCGAATTCCAAATTCAATAGGTGACGTTTTAGGATTTGGTTCGGCATTTTTGGGTGTAAATGGAATTCATAATAGTCAAAATCCTGTAAATATTACAAATATCAACAGCCTTCAGATTCATTGCAGCTTAATTGATGGAAGTTACATAAACGGAGCGTCTAGTGACTTACTTTATACTCTTAGTCCAAACGTACCACCGGGATACTTGATTCAAGTTGAACCTAAGCAAAACATTTACGTTCCAATCAAAAATTTAAGTCAAATTGATAGTATCCGATTCTCTATAAAAGATCAAGATAACAATTTTGTAAATATGAATAATGAACGAGTGACTTACTATGTTCACCTGAGAGAGATTATGTAGTTTAACTATAAATGTTATCACAAAGAGAAACTAGATTTCATAAAAAGAAAATCATAGGTGGAAGTTTGCTTAAAAATGTTTACGACAAGGTAAGAAACGTAATCAGCACTGGTTCTAAGATTCTTAACAGAATTCCTACTGGAGTGAAGACTGAGATTAAAAAACTAGCTGCACCTTTACTGAATAAAGCCTTAGAACCCACAAAAAAGGCATTAGAACCAGTCTTAGAAAATATACCAATAAACAAGCGTATTATCAATGACAGAGAATTAGAAAATCTCAACGACAGATCGAGAGCTATCTTAAGTAATTTAATTGCTGGATCAGGATTTAAAAATTATATGTCTTAATTATAAAATGACAGAACTAACGAATCCATATTTGCAAATTAAAGAAACAAACTTAGTGGACAATTCGATTACTGAGTTCGAATATGTCGAATACCTTCCGAGAGACTCCAATAACATGAACAAAGATGGTCAGCACATTATTGAAACAAAAGATGAAGATGTTTTTCTTCTACCGCATAAAGCATACCTAGAAATCAGAGGAAAACTTCAAACTAATGCGAATGCTAATTACAATAACAATGACGTAATTTCATTGGTAAATAACGGTTGGTCTTTATTTCAAACTGCGCAATATCAATTAAATAACCAAACTATAGAAAACATAAACCTTTATCTACCTCAAGCATCAACAATACTCAATTTAGTTAGCTTTAGTGATGATTATTCAAGATCAACCGCCTCTAACATGCTGTGGTTTAAAGACACTGGAACTGGTTCCCCATCTCTTAAACAAAATTTTGGTGGTGTAGCTGATGATGCAAATGCAAATGCTGTACGTGATGGTATTAGAGCAATCGTAGAAATATACAACAACAATCTACAAGCAAATATTGGTTTCACCGCAAGACAGAACATTACTACGGGAAATAAGCAAATTACTTTAATGCTTCCTCTTTCCCAAATATTTGGATTTTGTCGTGATATCGATAAGGTTTTTAGGGGTGTTAAACACAGTATAGTCGTGGATAGAGAAACATCTAATAACTATATTTTACGTGCTAATGGTGTAGCTGCTGGTAAGTTTAACATAAGTCATATCTCTTTGTGGATGCCTAAAGTGAAACCAAGTTTAAAAGTTGAATCGGAAATAGATGCTATGTTAGTAAAAGGACATATAAAACAGCTATACTTTGAACAAATGAGAGTGTATCGAACAATGTTTCAGTCAACAGAAACAAGCATGACTTGGAGAATAACAACCCAGCCGGGAACAGAACTTCCTAGGCATGTGTTTGTGGCGTTTCAATCGAGTGAACGAGATAACAACCAGCAGCTAAATAATATGATTTTTGACAATGCAAACTTAAGACGTATTAGTTGCAGAATCAACAGCATTCAATATCCTGAACGAGAATTTGAATGTAATTTTACTCCACAAAATAGAAATTATTCGCGCTTATACATGAGTTTTCTAGAGGCTGTAAACAAATACCAAGATGCCGACACGGGCTGTCAATTATCAGCTGAAGACTGGGCTAGTTTGTATCCAATTCATCATTTTGATGTTAGTAAACACAATGAACGACTTAAAAACAGCTCGGCAGATATTGAAATAAGGTTTAGTCTTGGTGGTAACTTTAGAAATATTGCAAATAACGCTGACCAAGCTTTCTATGTTTATGCAGTCGTACTTTCTGATAGATACCTTCAGTTAGAAGGACTTTCAGGTCGAATGAATATAATTATCTGAGTATAAATAAAAATGTATGTTAAAATCGGATTAAATTTATCACAATTTCAAAAAGAAAAAATAAAACAAGCTTTTCAAAACAAAACTGGGCTTACACTCACATTTAATAACCACCAGTTACAAGGATCAGACTTTCTTGGTTTAACAAAGACGCAAGTTAACAAAATAAATGATGCTAAAGCAAAAGGTTCAGGTGTTACTATGAAGCTATCAAAACTACAAATTTCAAAACAGGGTGGTTTTATTGGAACTCTTTTAGCAGGTTTAGCAGGTAGCTTGCTACCCAGTTTGTTAGGAGGAAAAGGACTTGTGTTACCTGGATCAAAGGGTAAAGGGCTTATGTTGCCTGGAACAAAAAGACAAGGTAGGTCTTATCGCTTCGACGAACCTCAGATTCTCGGAAAAGGTTTAATACTAGGAAAAAATTCTCCTTTCAAAAATGTTCCGATCTTGGGTTTGATTTTATAAAGTCTAATATAAAATGTACCACGATTACTCATTGAACTTGACACAAAATCAAAAGAAAAAAATTGCAAATGCATATAAAAGCAAAACTAGTGTAAGTGTTAGACTAACAAATGCAAGTTTACAGACTAAAGGCAACGTTAGTTTGCAACTGACGAGTCGACAGATAAATAGAATTAACAAATCAAAAGCGTCTGGACACGGTATACAAATAAACTTTAGTAAAACGCAATTGCAAAAACAAGGTGGTTTCTTAAGTAGCTTACTTAATTTAGGAAAACTAGTGTTACCGTTTTTAGCTAAAAAGGTTTTGCCAACTTTAGGATTAGCAGCTGCTTCTGGGGCCATCCAAGGAGCAACTAATAAAGCAGTAAATAAATGAAACCATTAACAAACTTAGACATTGATAAAATCATGATTAAGTGTGACAATTATCGAGGAACATTTAGCAAAGATATGTTACCAAAAGCAATGAATAAAAATGAGTCAGCTGTCGTAAACTTGCAAGATTATTTTGCGGGTAGTGGAACTCATTGGGTTTGTGTTTACAACGAAGAAAAATCAGATAAAGTAGAATACTTTGACAGTTTTGGACTTGTACCCCCAAATGAAGTTGTTAAATATATGAAGACTACAAACAAAAACATTATTTACAATGATGCACAAATTCAAAATATTAACTCAATTCTTTGTGGTTACTACTGTGTGTATTATATAACAGAGCGAAGTAAGGGGAGAACAGCAAACGAACTATTGTTAGATTTTCATGAAAAACCTACACCTTTTAATGAAATGTTTATGAAGTTTTATGTATCATATATTAAAGATGGAAACTTATTGTGTTAGAGAAAAGAAAAAAACTAAATGTGTTCCAGGTTCTGATGAAATTATAAAAGCAAAAGGAAATGGTCGCCTGATGTTACGTTGCATTTGTGCTAGTTGTGGTATTACAAAGCATAGTTTCATTAAAACCAACAAAAAGGGAGGCTTGTTAGACCTTCATGCTGCGATAGGAAAATTACCAAAACCAAAAGGTGGGTTCACTCTTCCAAGTCACAAGTACACTGGGCCATATAATCCTTTGGATAAACAACTTGATTCGAACGACCAACCTTTACCAGGCCAAGAACCTTACAATCAAATAGATGCTATTGCAATGAAACATGATATTTGTTACCGTGATAATGACAATAAAAAAGGTAAACTAAAATGTGATAAAGATATGTTAGACAGTTTATCGCAAACAAAAACGAGAGGTATCCGGGAATCGTTTGATAAAAAGTTAGTACAAGCAGCAATTGGAACTAAATATAAGTTGGGGTTAGGTGCAAAAAACGGGAAAGGGCGTCGTGGCAAAAACAACTAGCTGATGAGCTCCACAAACCAGTCAAAAAAAAGTTTCCACGGCGCCGAGTAATAAGCAAGTCAATCGATGAAATTTGGGCAGCAGATTTGGTAGAAATGCAACAATTTAGTAAATGGAATAAAGGTTACAAATATTTACTCATGATAATTGATGTTTTTTCTAAATTTGGATGGATAGTCCCTTTGAAAAACAAAACTGGTGAAACTGTTGCTGCTGCTTTTAAAAACATTTTGAATGGAGGTAGAATACCAAAATTTATTTGGACTGATAAAGGAAAAGAATTTTACAATAAGAATATGAAAAAATTGTTAGATCTACACAAAATTACATTATATTCAACTGAAAATGAAGAAAAAAGTTCAGTTGTTGAGCGTTGGAATCGCACTATCAAAAACAAAATGTGGAAAAGATTTACACAACAAAGCTCAACTCATTACTTAAACATGCTTCCTGAAATATTAGACGAATATAATAACCAAAAACACAGATCTATCAAAATGAGTCCAATAGATGCCAGCAAAAAGAAAAATGAAGGGATAGTTTACTATAATTTATTTGGTCATATCAAACCTATAGCAACAAAACCAAAATTTGAAGTTGGTGACAAAGTAAGAATATCAAAGTACAAACGAAAACTGTTTGATAAAGGCTACACTCCAAACTGGACTGAAGAAATCTTTTTAATTTCAAAAGTTTTAAATACAAACCCGCTTACATATGAAATTACAGATCTTCAGGGTGAATTAATTACTGGATCTTTTTATGAACAAGAACTACTTAAAACAAATCAAAATAAGTTCAGAATCGAAAAAGTAATTCGAAAAGATAACAAAAAGAAAATGGCGTTAGTCAAGTGGTCTGGTTACAAGACTAATAGTTGGGTTCCAATTAAAGATTTAGAAAAATTATAAAAACTTACCTTAGCTTCAATAATCATGGCTCCGGTCCCCCCTCTTTATTACCCTATTTATATGTCTTATTTATTTACCTATAAATTTACCATATTTACCTAAAGACATATAAATAGGAAAAATAAGAGGTATTAATTCAATTGAACTACTGATTTCTATGATTTTTTAAATTTGAATAAATAAACGGATTTAATAATATTTTTTAATAAATAAATGTTTTTTTAAATTTAGTAGTTCAATTGAAAGGGTATCATATGCGCCTGCATATTCATTGTAGCCGGTTTTGATTAATTAAGATATTGCTCGTCTTTCTGGTTCGGAATCCAGATCCAAATTATCATCTACTTCCATAGGAGTTGGGTTTTCTTTATTTTTATTCTTTTCATTCGTTTTTTTTTGTAAATTTTCATAGGTTACACTTATCATTTTTAATTCCAGTTGGTAGTTTTGCAATTCCTCTTTCAGTTTTTTTATTCTTACTCTCCATTGTCTTCTGGTTGTTTCTATCTTTAATTTTTTGTCTTTTTCTTTTGCTATTTTTAATCTTACTTCTTTTTTATTACAACTTTTTTCGATTTTTCTAATAAAATCATCAGTTTTTTGTTCATTTACATCAATTATATCATTGTTATCTGTAATACATTCTTCTAATGTTTGAATTCTGTTTTTACAGTCTTCTAATTCTGGATCACTATTCCTCAATTTTTCACATAAATTTGACATTTTATTTTTAGTCTCTTGTATTTTGTTCTCTAATTTTTTCATTTTAAGTTCAATTCCAATAATTTTAGATTTTTTGTTATTATGCATTAAAGAATTATAAGAGAATTCATTTTTTCTTTTCGACATGTTTTTTTTTGAAAAGAAAAAACCTAATCATGTTATCCTTTTTATACAACTCATTACCTTTTTCTTGACGATGTCACAAGATTCTTTTTTTCTTTGTTGTGTACACATCATGCAGACACAGCGTGATTATTTATAAAATTTTCCACTGCACTGGCACCTTCTTTCAATAATTGCCTTTATCTTAAACAGCTGATTTCATCGCGTGATAGTAATTTTGCTGAGCGCGAGAAAAAGTTTAGACGAGAATTCTCGTCGCGATTTGATTTTGAATGAAAGTTCAGACAAGAAATAAATTTTCTCGCGCGATTTTGATTTTGAATGAAAGTTCAGACAAGAAATAAATTTCACCGTGACAGCTTTGTATGTGCGCTCGAGCATTATGTGCGTATGTGCCAAACGCATTTGCTCAACCAAACGCACAGTTTTCATTGCGTTTACCTGAGTCTCAAAACCTCTTTAACCAGAAGTGTCTCAGAAACCTCATATTGCATACATTCGTGATCAAGTCTCAGAACCGCCGTTCAAAAAATAAGCATAACCAAAGTCCCAGAACCTGAAAGTACCCCCAAACCAAAAGTGTCTCAGAACCCTTATATTACATTTGGTTACGTGATAACAAAAAAATTTCCCAACATTTATCACGTGACCTAAAAGTGTCCCAGAACCCTCATATTATATACTACTGGTTTCCCATACGAAGATATGTTGCTTTTGCGTCCATTGTGACATAATCGCTTGAATCGCAATTGATACGAAAACGACGGTCATTTTCGTATTCCCTATAAAATTAATGTCACATAGAGACCGTTGATTAGCAAGTATCAGAAAACTAAGAATTTTTGATTTGTTGAAAAGCACTAAATTCCTATCAAATCTGCAACCAATTTGCTGGTAACGATAGTTTAGTTGATAAAGGGTAGGGTTTGTAATCAAAAAGCTGCGTCTTTGGTTTGATTCGCAAGGTGGCAATACATCATGATGGAGTTGTTTTTAAAATATTACGACTTGATTATATTCTTAAAAGAAATTAATGCTGCAGTAGTGTTGAGCATTTGTAAGCAATGTGTCCGGCTTGATCTGTTCGGTAATATGAGCGAATAAAATAATAGGTTTTTCAAACTAACGAATCAAATTCGTAACAGTTAATCTTTCATCTAATATACTTGTACTACTCATTATTTGCCGTGATTGAACAGAAAGTTTTGTTGATAAACTAACAAGTAAGTTTTAGTTCATTTGCAACTGATAGCAACTAAACATTTCAAATAGCCCCCCCCCAAAAAAAATATGAGACGAAAAAATTTTTAACTAAGCGTGCTAAGGGACAGTAACAAAATAATTTCTTCAGAACTTTAGATAAATTGGTAATGAGATAAATACTTCATAACAAAGCATTGAACAACAATCAATGAACATGTAGGGTTTTGCATCATGCCATGTAACGTTAGCATTGATTTACCTGCAACTAGATTTATAACAACGAAAAACCAAATCAACTTAATTTGCTTTATTTTGGAAAAAAATTTTAATAGTTAAGTTTAGAAACATGAAAGTTAAAGTTGGTTGTTATTAGATTGAATTACAGTTACACTGTCTAAAAAGATCGAGGAATGCAGTTGCCATTTTCTCGAGTTTGAACTGTGTCATTAAGAGAAAGAAAGTTTATTTTTGCTCCTAGTCAAATAAAGCTGTTATAATTAATATACGTATTATAAGCGTAGGAAGCAACAAAGTGACCAAATTATTTGGTGTTCAAATCAAGCAATTATCATGTGATAAAAAAAAACAAAACTTAAGCAGTTGCAATTGAAAACACGGGTTTTGCAAATGAATTAAAGTAAATGTGCAAGTGCATAAAAATAAGCTTTACTTACCCCTTTGCAAATAGTCTGTTTTCATTATTTTTGCCAGTAATGTTTATTAGCATGATTCCCCAAATTTTTTTTTTCTGTTGCTTTGAATTTGGAAAAAATTTATTGTCAAGTGTATAAATCAGAAAATCATTTTTATAATTATTTGCAATCATCAATTATGATGCTGTTGACCTTGGTAGCCAGGATAATCGTTTGCCTGTTTTTTGTTTTTTTTTTGCCTGCTGAAGGCTATCAGCGCGCAAGCTTAAAGAACGCTGACTGCCTGAAACAAGAAACGCGTAAAATTTATCCTTTGTCAAGACAAAAATAAGACCAGACTAGATGGAAAATCAAACTTAAACCATAATTTCTGGTATGGTATAAAACACTATAAAGTGACATTGAAGTGGCTCAAATGAAAGTGCATTCATTACTACGTTAATAAGCAAAAATAAATAAAGCTTTTTTTGATCCAAAGATGATTTGTTGCATTGCATCAATACTTTATTGAGATAAAATAGCATGTTTTGCATAATCTTATACAAAACAGTGACTTTAGAGTTGTTTGTTCGCAGTTTAGTGATGGTAGACTATAAAACTTTAATTCTTTGATTTACTGTGTCTTTACTGAAACAGATTATGGGGTATAAACTAAAAACTCACTCATTGCAATTGCAGTACCTTAATACTGTTGTTGTTGTTACAGCGTATGGATCAGTGTCGATTAGATTTTTGGATGTGTTTGGATAGGGTTGAATATATGGCGAAATATATCTGTTTGTTTTAGGATTTGGCTGATGGAGTTGAGGAGCTGCTTCTGAACTGTGTACACTGAAAACAACAAAGAATTTAAAAGTAAAATCATTTCCGGTTGTGGCAACAATATTTCGTCAGCAGTAGAAATTTCTCAAAGTGCACATACGTCTGAACTAAGTCCAAGGTTCATGCGTATTAATCCTGTTTTACAATGGCTATTGAACCAGCTCGTTTTACGCCTACCTATAACTATTAAACTAAAAATCATAGAAACACGAACTTATTTCTAAACCGAAAATCATGGGAGCACCAAATTCGTTATGCGGGTTGGTTTCTACGTAAATGTACTAAGAAATAGTATTTGAAATAATGACATTATAACAGTGAGGTCAGAGTCATTTTTTGTTTTTTCGAAAAATGACATTGTAGGTTCAAAATTTGTAGATGAGTTTATTTTTTGATACTGAATCGTAAAATGACTAAGTCAAAGTAGTTATGACACGAATGTGTTTTGTAAAGTCATTTAACTAAAGATTGGCCGAAAACGCTGCAAAATGACTTCAAAAATTCCCAAAATATGGGAAACTTCTCGTTGCCGAAGTAAATTCAATGTTTCGGGAGTGGTTTGTGAATAAATTTGACTCAAAGCCAAGTTTAAAAAAAATTCCCAAAGGGGACATATTGCAAAAAAATTGAAAAATGGTTGAAGACATTTTTTGTAAAATAGGGTTAAGTTCAAGTTGTGGAGAAAAGGCAATAAAATTAAGAGTTGAACGATAATCAACAATTACCGATGAAAAGTTTTTCGCTTTTTGGTCAAGAAAGTAACAAGCATCTGCTAAAGAGTGCTAGTATCCTTCGATGCCGGCTATACAATAAACTCATTAATCTTCACTTACATTTATATTGCTACATTCTCTTCTTGTAGTAGTTGTGCAGCCCAAAACAGCAAATATCCCGCCATACAAAACACTACGCGGTTACACAATGTTTGCAAAAACAAAAAGAAATCCTTAGCGTATTACTTTATTTTTTTTTCTTCCGCATAAGGCGGATTTTACCGCTCACGGGTAATTGCGCGCAAAAATTAAGCTTGTCATTTGACTGAATGCATTTAGCCTCTTTTTTTGCAATTACGTTGAAAAAGATATCATGCATATTTCCGCTGGTAATGACTGGTGATCGGTAAAACTTGCCTAAGAAGAATTTGATTATATCTCCTGATGGTAGTAGATGCTTTTTAACAACTTCAAATGAAAAAGCATAGCAATATTCTTTCAAAAGAATATTACACTTAAGACATAATTGGGTTTTCATAAAGATCTCTTTTTGTCAAAGTTTTACATCTAGCCTTCTTAAGTGTCCTCAAAATCATTTTGAACATTTTTTGTTAATTTTTGCATAAAATTAAGAGCAGATCACAGGAATAACAGAGCTAGCGCTAGGTAGTTGTAAAGAATTGAAAAAAGGCATTCTCAGCTGAAAATACAATACAGTAAAAACTTATGATAGTATGAAAAGATATTAAAAATCTTTGCATAGTTTTTACTTGCGTATAGCCTTGTTATTACACGTACTTTTGACAAAGATGCTCTTGGTTGCGCTTGCTGCTGTGTGTTTGCTTAACTGGCACTAAAGAGGGCATAGGTTGCTCCGATGTTGCAGAACAATTTCTCATTTGTGCAGATTCACTTTTCTTATATCGCCAATAACACAAATTTGCAAGCAGCAAAAGCAAAATGATGATACCGAGTATAATGCTTGATATAATTGCAGCATTCGTTTCTGATTGCGTATTTTTATCGATCGTGTTGGGAGAAGTATCAAAAGTCACTGAAAATGATGATGTAATTAAAAACAGCTGAGTAGAGCTAAATGATGCAGTTGTCGCTCTCCTTGCTGTAGTAGTGGTGGTTGATGTTCTGCTTATTGCCCTTGTAGTGACTGATTTTTCAGTTGTTACTGCTCTTGTTGTTGATAGTGGAAGATATTGGCATATGAATTGTTGAAATTGATCACATCGTTCTCCTCTGGCCATTGGCAGATTTCTTTGACTACCTGCGGTTATTATCGTCACACCTTGACACCCACTGTTGTTCGGTTGAGCTGTAAAGGCCAAAGGTGCAGCACTTTTGCACGTAGATGTAGTATCCCACCGATATGGTGCATTTTCTGGACAATCTCCTCTGTCCACTAAGCCAATCCAGTATTCTCCATTTTGAGAGCAACAACTGTTCAATTCCTTATAATCCGACCTCGTCAAGAACCTTGCTAATCTTCCTCCTTCGTTTCTACATGTTGTTGAGGCACCATTAAAAGATGAACGGGTTGTTGAAAGTCGATAAATGTACTGTCCGATTTCACATGAGCAAGAAAACATAGCAATTTGTTTTGACAGCGATAATAGGTCACAATTTTTTTACCGCATTTGATTGTTTTTCTGTGTAATAAAAATTAGTTGTTTTTTTTCTTTAAAATAATATCGAAAGCGGAGCAGCTTCAAATTTTGTTCAATTTTGTTGCTACAAGTAATATACAGCCTTTATTGAAATTTTTGCGTCATTATTTCACTCATGCATTTTCGTTGTTCAAATAAAAAACACCGTAATCGCATAAGTATTTAAATACGTGGAAAATATGGGTTCTATGCGATAAAACGAAATGCTCAGTTTTCTACGAGTGCAATAAAAATAACGATGTAGTACCCAACGTAGACCTACAATTAGGCATTTTGAGCAATTATGTTTTTTTTTTGGCATTTTATTTTTATAGCTGTTTTTTTTGCTTTTGGTCAAAATAAGTGCTTGTGATATGTTTTAGAGACTTTTCTAAAACTATCATTTTTTTTTCATCAATATTACTGTAATGCAATGCTCTTTCTAAAGCGCTTTTTCAGCACAGCTTTCCAGTCTCATAAAAGCTCTGCCAGCTAAAAGATTTATTTTGGAGTCATTGTGACAATAATAGTCCCATCACAAACAACACTTTAGGACAATAATTATATTCACGTCGTATAATTACTTTGCTTCATCTCTTACCAGTGAAATAAAGAAAAACATGATTGGGTGGTGAGGCAAACTGGCAATAAAAGTAGCAACGGATAAGTTTAATATTAAGAATTAAAATAAATACGTATTGAAAATCAGATGCTTTCCACGAAGAACGAAGTTAAATGATGCAGACAGTAGAGATACAATTTTTTTTTTAGATATTTTTCAAAAATAATGGCTTGTGCATAACGATTTGTTACAGTGATTGTATTTAGGTTGAGAAAACATCAAGTATGCTCTAGATGCATTGATACGCAGAATACTGTATTTGCGGTAGAACTACTGAGAACTGAACAATTGCACTGCGGTTCTGATCGATCCTTTAACGCTCGATATGCAAGAAGCATTAACTGCGAGAATATGCTGTTGACCTGCATTTTACATACTTTGCTCAAATTTGATTTGATTAAAGATTTGGTACTGATGAAGATATAGAATTTTTTTTACATGTTAAATACAAAAGTTCTTAAGCTCATGCTTGAAGATCTTGATATCTTGAGTTTTTCTGCACAATTGTTTTTATTATTACAGTAAATTTCATAATGCATTCGTGTAAAATTTTCAACTTCACAATACAGCCAAATGTTCTTCTTAAATTTAAAACTAGCAAATATCTCAAGCTGCACTAGCATTCTACTATCTTTTGAAAATAGCATCATATAGTCTTGTTTACTCAGCAATAACTAATTGTAATCAAAATACGGAACGTTTTTGCAAGGATGGCTCGTACTAGGAAGTATCTACAGTATATTAGAAAAAAGCAAAACTAAAAGCAATTATTTCCTGAAAGAACATTACTGACTCTCATACTACATCATTGTTGAAGCTAAAATACATAGCAAGAAACTACTGAGAAAAGTTTTTTTTGTTTTCTCGATAACTATGCAGGCTTCCTTTCTTCAGCAGTAGAAAGAAAAAAAACGTAATAAAATATAAATTTGAGGTTTTGATTATTATTCCAACTTGACAGACAAGGTAATTATAAAGTGAATTCTCGCTAGTTACTAAAACTGGCCAAAATTTTTTGCAGAATTTTATTATTGGTAAATTCTGTATACCGTTATGTTGCATAGTTAACGTTTAGTCGAAAATATCTTCATGTTCCTTTTACTGTAAGTTTTTGGTATTTATTTATTGCAAAACATAAATAAATCAAAAAACATACAAATCAGGAATATTTGTTACCTTTAATGGGATCACTGCTTCCAATCAATTTGTTTAATTTATTAAGAAACAATAAATATCCAGAAGATTGCGATATGATTTATTGTAACTGTAGGTTTGATTTTCTTTCATAAGTTTACAGTACTGTAAATTAGCGTTTACAATTCCTTGAATAGTTTTATTTTGACCGTGAAGCGATAATTTGAAAGCGATCTTTTGCCTGAAATTATATTTTATTTTTCTACAAAAACTTTTAATCAGTTTTCCAATACAGCACTGCTCTACATTAGCCAGCATATGCACTATTGAAACCTCTATCTCGTAAAGAAAAACGTTTAAAAAGCAAACAGTGGATAACGAAAGAAATTCACATTTCTATGCGGAAACGGCACTTCCTCTTTAAATCGTAGTTTTTGGTTGGTAAAGACTTAGAAAAATCCTACAATCGAAAACTAGAACGCGAAATCGCAAGCGATATTTGGGGACTTTGCGGCATTATCCAGCTTTTACTGAACATTATTAATCTTTAAAATAGTGGTCTGATTGCTTCGAATGAATTTGTAAAAAACGTGGTCGTTGACAGTCAGATCAACAGTTTAAATGCACCTCTTTCAAATTTTATTTCACTAACTTAAATCGCTTTGTGGTTATTCCAATTTAAAATTTAAATCTCTCCAAGCTATCAAAAATAATTGAGTAACGTCATTCAAAAAGCTTACATAACAGTTCACAATACAACGTCAAATTGCAGCTTTTTACCAGTTCTAAACAATGTTTTAATCCGTTTGAAATAGCATAAAGCGGTCTTTAAAATTCTAGCGACTCACAAGCAAATTTCGTTAAGCCGCATTTACACCGGCGACTTTTAGCTGCGAGAATCGACATTTTGCCTTTTTTCTTTCTCAAATCGCGTAGGTCACTTACACGGCGCAAGATTCACGTGTGATTTTGTCTGCGCGATATCGCCAGACACGCCCCCCGAAAAATCAAATCGTAGCAGTCACTCACACGGGAGAGATTTTAACGCGGCGCTCGCATTCGATTGCAACTCGCTGAAGTCACTTACACGTTGAGACTGCGTGCCAGTGATTCTCGCAAAATCGAGTCGGCGGAAGAGTCGCTATCGCACTGATTCACTTACACGGTGCGAGATAGTTTCAAAGCGCTGCATGCTGGTTTTGAATTCGCAAAGAGCGAACTGCTGCAAAAGCACTTCAAATGCGCCGCTTGTCAGCTTTTGCATTTGAAGCAATCACGCTTTGGAATTTTGAAAAGAAAATGAATGAAGCCAACGCAAGCGTAAAACGAAATACGAAGAATACTATTAAGCAGCTAATGTCGTCAAAACTTGCAATGAAAATGAAAGATGAAGCAGCAACGGCGGCGTGCTGCTCGTGCCGAATGTGTGATACGTAAATGCTATTTTGAGTTGGCTTGGATGGAGCAAAGTCAAGCGGGCATTAATGCTCATAATTTATTATAAAATTCTGTCATTTACCCTTTTGGTATTGGTTTTTCTCTACCGCAACCCATCTCTGACTGTGTGTCTTGTTTGGTTATGCATAATATTTGGTAAAACAATAAAATTTATCAACATTTTTGTGCAGTTAATTCTAAAAACACTTTTGAAATTACTTTTTCTCCAAGCATGTGTAACTGACAAATTCATAATGTTTATTTATTTAATAGTGCACAAGTATTTTAGTATTTTATTGGAGATCTGTGCTGTCATATACTATACGAAATGCTAATGGTTAAGTTTTATTTTTGTTTTTAGAAGTTTACTTTTTGAGTTCTTCTGCAGTAATAGGCCTACCCGGCGCCTTTTGTCACTACAGAAGTACTGGCCCTTTTCAATTAATCCAACATTTAAAAAATCCACATAGCACTCATATAATATGTGTTTTCATGTAATTTTTTTATGGAGCTACTAAACCACAGCTGTTACAAACCACCAATATCCACAATAATAAAACAAGCAGTGCATGCATTTGCTAAACGCTAGGCAATTACAGTCTACAGTGCGAAGGATGAATTATTATGAACAGTGCAAAAATACGTCAGTGACTTCATGTCAAAACTCATTCCTGGCGTTATTCAAATGAAAAAGCCCCATAAAACCATTCGAAATTGAGAACATGATTTCATTAGAAACATCATTTTCATGAAATTAATGTTTAATCACAATATGCGGGGCAGTAGGTGTTGTGCTTCTTCACTTAACTGTGGTTGTTTTAACCGCAAGAGATACCGGTAGGCTACAAGCAATCTCGGGTCAGAAAAGAAAGCAAATGCTAACACGGTTTTAGCCGACAAAAACCAGTGGATGGTACTTGTATACAAAGTTCTGGACCCAACGAGTGAGCATAGATGTGAGTCTATCAGCCTACTCTGCCAGCACTGTCACAGCATCGATTGACTTCTTTTTTGTGTTGCCCCGCTCTAGTTTTGATCCGGCCGCTTTTTCCTTTTAGTTTGCTCAGTTTGTGCGCCTCACTTCATTTCCTGCAGCCAATGTTTTAAAAATTACACATTTAGGTACTTTCTGCACGCCTTTGTGTTTGGCCGAGTTACCTCTGTTCTGGCATTCCTTTTCATTCGAGCAACTGGCAAACAGACGTATTTCATTTTCAAGACCGCTGGTATGGGCGCTCTTTAAGTTCATTATTTTCAGGCTAAATTTCAGATATATTTTGCCATGTCGTACTGTTCCAAATCATGCATTTTGTCTGAACAATGCAGTTCAAGTTGAAGAATTTCAATTGTGGTTTGCCCAGACGGACACGGTGAAGGCTCCATATTGTAACGGAAGGCTTCTGTAACAAACACCTCCACTTCCAAAATATATTGTCCAAATGCCATTACTGTGAATTCATTGTCTTAGCTATTCTAGGGTTAAAAACAACCGAAAAAGAAGAAATGCCAAATCAAAAAAGAAACTAAATTCTGTACTGATTCAAAAATCAAAACAAAAGAGCTTGAATAACTTCGAGAGTTTAGAGTGCTATTGCGCACTGGGCGGGTAGCAAAAAAACTTTTTGGCTCTCGTTCAAACGAAAATTAAAGCTTGCTTTCTTGCTTTCCGCAATTTTACGATGCTGCAAAAGCAGCTAAAAAGGCGTTTACAAGCAGACAGACCATTAGGTATTAACAAACATGGTCGCTGTAATATCAATGATCTCAAAATTTAAGAACCAATCAAGAGCAAATGATGCTCAACATTGGCAAAAAATTAAGAACAGTCAGCCTCAACTCAAAATTTACTGGTTCTTATGAAAACAGTGTACTTACGGTATTATAAAAACAAAATACAATTAAGGTACTGTTTCCTGTGGTTAATTTATCATACATTTTATTAAGGATTAAAGCCCTGCTTGATTGGCTTCACAGTAAGTTATCAGCAATCAGCTCATGACTGCCGTATCTGCAGTAGACCAGTGCCAGCATCAACAAGAGAACTATTTCTTCTGCGTTTGAAACGAATATGAAGTAAATTTAGTATCACAATCACAATTACTTACGGTAAAAGCACTACAGACTGTTTTGTACCATGAACACAATATTTTATGAAGTAAACTTACATAATCGTAGCCAGCGACTCGCAAAGCATTTGTGCATTGCGCTATGCCTGGGCGACTCGTAAATTGCATACGATTTGCTGTTTACACGAGCGCGACTTAGCCTTGTGACTCTCGAGACGCTGAAATCGACCTCGTGTAAGTGATCATGGGCGAGAACGATTGTTGCATCGAGTCGCGCAAAAATATAATCGGCATCGCAAATCGCAGGTGTTACTTACACGGCAGCGATTCTTGCTAAACGCGATCGCGGCAAGCGAGTCTTGCCTCGTGTGAGTAACCACTATGCGAGAGAGATTTTCACGCATAAAAAATCGTCGAATCGCGTTGCAAAAAAGTCGCCCGTGTAAATGCGGCTTTACATCAACAAAACTTAAGCCGCATTTACACGGGCGACTTTTTTGCAACGCGATTCGACGATTTTTTATGCGTGAAAATCTCTCTCGCATAATGGTTACTCACACGAGGCAAGACTCGCTTGCCGCGATCGCGTTTGACAAGAATCGCTGCCGTGTAAGTAACACCTGCGATTGGCGATGCCGATTATATTTTTGCGCGACTCGATGCAACAATCGTTCTCGCCCATGATCACTTAAGCCGCATTTACACGGGCGACTTTTTTGCAACGCGATTCGACGATTTTTTATGCGTGAAAATCTCTCTCGCAGAGCGGTTACTCACACGAGGCAAGACTCGCTTGCCGCGATCGCGTTTGAGAAGAATCGCTGCCGTGTAAGTAACACCTGCGATTTGCGATGCCGATTATATTTTTGCGCGACTCGGTGCAACAATCGTTCTCGCCCATAATCACTTACACGAGGTCGATTTCAGCGTCTCGAGAGTCACAAGACAAAGTCGCGCTCGTGTAAACAGCAAATCGTATGCAATTTACGAGTCGCCCAGGCATAGCGCAATGCACAAATGCTTTGCGAGTCGCTGGCTGCGATTATCTAAGTTTACTTCATAAAATATTGTGTTCATGGTACAAAATAGTCTGTAGTGCTTTTACCGTAAGTAATTGTGATTGTGATATTAAATTTACTTCATATTAGTTTGAAACAAAGAAGAAATAATTTTCTTGTTGATGCTGGCACTGGTCTACTGCAGATACGGCAGTCATGAGCTGATTGCTGATAACTGTAAAGCCAATCAAGCAGGGCTTTAACCCTTAATAAAATGTATGATAAATTAACCACAGGAAACAGTACCTTAATTGTATTTTGTTTTTATAATACCGTAAGTACACTGTTTGCATCAGAACCAGTAAATTTTGAGTTGAGGCTGACTGTTCTTAGTTTTTTTGCCAATGTTGAGCATCAGTTGCTCTTAATTGGTTCTTAAATTTTGAGATCATTGATGTCAATTATAGCGACGATGTTTGTTAATACCTAATGGTCTGTCTGCTTGTAAACGCCTTTTTAGCTGCTTTTGCAGCATCGTAAAACTGCGGAAAGCAAAAAAGCAAGCTCTAATTTTCGTTTGAACGAGAGCCAAAAAGTTTTTTTGTTACCTGCCCAATGCGCAATAACACTCTATACTCTCGAAGTTATTCAAGCTCTTTTGTTTTGAATCAATACAGAATTTAGTTTCTTTTTTGATTTGGCATTTCTTCTTTTTCGGTTGTTTTTAACCCTAGAATAGCTAAGACAATGAATTCACAGTAATGGCATTTGGACAATATATTTTGGAAATGGAGGTGCTTGTTACAGAAGCCCTCCGTTACGATATGGAGCCTTCACCGTGTCCGTCTGGGCAAACCACAATTGAAATTCTTCAACTTGAACTGCATTGTTCAGACAAAATGCATAATTTGGAACAGTAAGACATGGCAAAATATATCTGAAATTTAGCCTGAAAATAATGAACTTAAAGAGTGCCATACAAGCGGTATTGAAAATGAAATACGTCTGTTTGCTAGTTGCTTGAATGAAAAGGAATGCCAGAACAGAGGTAACTCGGCCAAACACAAAGGCGTGCAGGAATTACCAAAAAGCGCGTAATTTTTAAAGCGTTGGCAGCAGGAAATGAAGTGAGGCGCACAAACTGAGCAAACTAAAAGGAAAAAGCGGCCGGATCAAAACTAGAGCGGGGCAACACAAAAAAGGTCAATCGGTGCTGTGACAGTGCTGGCAGAGTAGGCTGATAGGCTCACATCTATGCTCACTCGTTGGGTCCAGCACTTTGTATACAAGTACCATCCACTGGTTTTTGTCGGCTAAAAACGTGTTAGCGTTTGCTTTCTTTTCTGACCCGAGATTGCTAGAGCCTACCGGCAATTCTTGCGGTTAAAATAACCACAGTTAAGTGAAGAAGCACAACACCTACTGCCCCGCATATTGTGATTAAACATTAATTTCATGAAAATGATGTTTCTAATGAAATCATGATCTCAATTTCGAGTGGTTTTATGGGGCTTTTTCATTTGAATAACGCCAGGAATGAGTTTTGACATGAAGTCACTGGCGTATTTTTGCTCAGTTCATAATAATTCATCCTCCGCACTATACTTACTGTAATTGCCTAGCGTTTAGCAAATGCATGCGCTGCTTGTTTTATTATTGTGGATATTGGTGGTTTGTAACAGCTGTGGTTTAGTAGCTCCATAAAAAAATTACATGAAAACACATATTATATGAATGCTATGTGGATTTTTTGAATGTTGGATTAATTGAAAAAGAGCCTGTACTTCTGCAGTGACAAAAGGCGCCGGGTATCACTGCAGAAGAACTCAAAAAGTAAACTTCTATGAACAAAAATAAAATTTAACCATTAGCATTTCGTATAGTATATGACAGCACAGATCTTCTATAAAATACTAAAATACTTGTGCACTATTAAATAAATAAACATTATGAATTTGTCAGTTACACATGCTTGGAGAAAAAGTAATTTCAAAAGTGTTTTTAGAATTAACTGCACAAAAATGTTGATAAATTTTATTGTTTTACCAAACATTATGCATAACCAAACAAGACACACAGTCAGAGATGGGTTGCGGTAGAGAAAAACCAATACCAAAAGGGTAAATGACAGAATTTTATAATAAATTATGAGCATTAATGCCCGCTTGACTTTGCTCCATCCAAGCCAACTCAAAATAGCATTTACGTATCACACATTCGGCACGAGCAGCAACGCCGCCGTTGCTGCTTCATCTTTCACCTTGCATTTTCATTGCAAGTTTTGACGACATTAGCTGCTTAATAGTATTCTTCGTATTTCGTTTTACGCTTGCGTTGGCTTCATTCATTTTCTTTTCAAAATTCCTAAGCGTGATTGCTTCAAATGCAAAAGCTGACAAGCGGCGCATTTGAAGTGCTTTTGCAGCAGTTCGCTGTTGCAAATTCAAAACCAGCAAGCCGCGCTTTGAAACTATCTCGCACCGTGTAAGTAAATCAGTGCGATAGCGACTCTTCCGCCGACTCGATTTTGCGAGAATCACTGGCACGCAGTCTCAACGTGTAAGTGACTTCAGCGAGTTGCAATCGAGTGCGAGCGCCACGTTAAAATCTCTCCCGTGTGAATGACAGCTACGATTTGATTTTTCGGGGGGCGTGTCTGGCGATATCGCGCAGACAAAATCTCCCGTGAATCTTGCGCCGTGTAAGTGACCTACGCGATTTGAGAAAGAAAAAAGGCAAAATGTCGATTCTCGCAGCTAAAAGTTGATCGTGTAAATGCGGCTTTACACTCATGCATGATTCTGAAAACGCTCTTTCGCATTGTAATTCAACATTTTATAGTATTGGTCAGAGATGGAGTCGAGGACACAAGGCTCGAAACCAAGGCCAAGGCTAAGGACACAAAAAAAATCCGAGGCCAAGGCCAAGGACAGCCTTTCCGAGAACAGAAACTCTCGAGGCCAAGGACAGGAATGCTCGAGGTCAAGGACCAAGGACACAGCCGCAAGCGTTCTCCAAAAAAAGGTTTTCAAAAATGTTTTTCAGGCGATCTCCAATTTGTTAGCGTACCCAGAATTTTTGATTGGGGGAGGCCTAAACTACAAATCACATGAAATGACGTCATCAAAATTTTTCCAAAGAGGAAGTTTGGTATTGTAGGATGGAAGATCTGAAATCGTTGTTGCCTTTTTGCACGTAATCAGGGTTTTGCAAAGGAAGAGGGCTTAAATTAATAATTGAAAAATGCAAATATCTAACTTTGGTAACGTGTTGAGAAAGCTTGTGTAACACAAATGTATCACAGACGGGGGTTTGGGGGCGGGACCCCCAGCCGCCGGAGGCTTTGGGGGTCTCGGGGCGAAGCCTCCAGCCCTTGGGCAATTTTTTGGAAAAAAAAGCTATTTTAATGCCATTGGATCACATTTCGCAAGTGTTCAGGGCCATTTGAAAGCACTAGATTTTTGACATTTGAAAGCCAATTGAAAAAGATAAATTGTTTAATGCTCATTTTACTTGCAATTTAAGTCCAAAACACGTTTAACATCTTGCATATTGGAGTTAAATTTTAATTGTAAGTGATTTGGTCCAGGTAGGGGGAAGTAAGGTGCATTGTCTCTGGCTACATTTTAGCAGTAAATAATATACCACTCGAAGATTTTGCTTAGAGATTTTTGTTTTGTCATGAAAATAACCAGCTATAAGAGTACACGTTCGCCAGGGGGCCCAGGCCCCCTCAATTGAAGTTCAATGATTCGTTCAATCAGCATTTTCCATGGCTAATTTCTTTAAAAAGTATTTTGTGCCTAAAAACCGGCGAGGTTGGAGGTGAAATACTGAATTGTTTTTGAAAAATGGTACAATAGATGGTTACGTCTACTAACCATGTTATTGCCGGGCCGGATTTACATCGCGCTAGGCCCCTGGCACTTTGGAGATTTTCGCAACATCTTTCTGCCAAATATAGTTGAAGACCAAAAAAAATCTTACGATTTCAGATCGGGGCCCCTACCTAGCACTGCGTCATATTAAGGTAAATCCGGCCCTGATTAATGCATTACGTTCACAAAAAGGCTAGATGTGGACCTGAGATAGCAATTTTTAGGACAAAAACTCTCCATTCTCTTCGGGTTATACGTTTAAATTGGCTGGCAAAAATTAAATTGAGGGGGACCCGGCGCGCTTGTTCTTCAATATTGTTAATTAGTTATACTGCTGTCAGCGAAAAATGCTAAAAAGAAACTGAAACTGAAGAAACAGTAGGCTTTTTTGGTACATTTTTGTCATTGGTGAAATTTCAGTTGGGGGGGGGGGCTGACCAGGCGCGTAGCCAGGATTTGGAAAAGGGGGGGGCTTTTTTGAAAGAGTGAGAAAAGTGCAAACGACCTTGACCCAAATTTTCATTGTTCTTGAATCAGAATCACACGGTTTGTCCGAAAATTGAAAGGGAATTTCTCGGAAAGCTCGGATATTGCAACGCTCTTTCCGCCCAAAAACAGGTGGTCTCCAAAAAAAAAAGGTCTTCACCGAAATTGAGACTGATTTTTCGGCCAAAATCGGATATTCAAACGCTTTTTCAGGCCGAATCACGACATGCACTTCACAACTTCGGAACCAAATTTCCTTTGGGGGGGCTGTTTTCAATTTTTCACCAAAAATCGGCCTCAAAAGCACAAAAACGTGCGATTTTGCATACTTCACAAGCCAATGGGGGGGGGCTCGAGCCCCCCTCCCCCCTGGCTACGCTACTGGCCCTGACCCCCTCCCCTTACCTACGCCTATGCTCCAACTGAGGAAAACAAAAAAGGTGTTCGCAAATTTTCCGCGAGGTTTCTGGCGTTTTCCAACGAAATTTCAACTGTTCAAAAAATATTGCTGTCCTCGAGCCGAGGACAGGGCAATCTTCGAGACTTGAGGCTTCGAGCCCAAGGATAAGGACGTGAGGCTTCGAGGCCAAAGCCAAGGCCAAGGACATCAAAATGTGTCTTCGAGGACGTCCTCGAGGCCAAGGACGTTCGCGAAGATTCAACCTCTGGCATTGGCATACCGGTTGTTTCAAAATTAAAGCTCCCTCTTCAACGGCATAAACTAACATAAAAAGTGCTGAAAATATGCAAATTTAAACCAGGCATTTATTTAAGTTTTTTATTAAATTGTTTATGTTTTTTTCCACATAGACTTCATTTTCGAATGGTATAATTTGACAAACTGCAAAAGAAGGAGGGGAATCAAAATTTGTTTTTCCTAGTTTCCTTCACTCACAAGTTGTCACAGGTCAAAGAGAATAACTTGGTAAACTGTCCCAGTTTTCAACACGCCCATTATTTAACACGATTTTTAGGGCTAATTATTTTCCAACGTGGCATCACCAAGTTAGGCATGTTTTTTCTTTTTCTAGTATTCGCCTACCGTTGATCTTCAAATCTGATTTGTTTAGCTGGAATACTTCGTATTTAAGATTTAAAAATTTTAAGCGGCCTATTTGGCCTTGTCTTCTCAATGTGGCCCACAAATTTTTGTTATCAATCTCTGATTTATACTAACCTATCTAATAGATTTAATTCGTCTAAAGTTTGTAGTTGTCACGTACAATAATTTTGAATGGCTGAGTTTTGAGTATTTTTTGTGCTTTAGCGTATACGTGACTGCGTTACTACTTTTGCCGCCTTTTTATTTTAGAATGTTCGAGATAATTGCTCTCTAGTATATTCTACAATCTTATGCAGTTATCGAATTATTTGGTTGTTTACTACTCTTAATTGCTATATTTCGACTTGAAGTTTGTGACGTCCTAATTATGTTGCAGCTTGTTATCTCAAGTTTGCATACTTTTTCTATTGTGACGTATCAAAGATTTTTCTGAAATTCCGTCTGATACTCTAATGTTCTAATATTCTATAGTGGCATAATTTAGATATTAGTTTCGCTGGTAGTTTTGCTGAGTTTGTGTATCTGTGGTTGGCTTGTGTAGCCTGTACTTGCGGCCTCAATTGGGCAGTCGCGGTTAGGTGTTTGCGACCTGAATTGGGCGGTCGTAAGAAGTTTTATCGGAGCGATTTTGCTCAGTGAGAGTGTTTTGCGTTTTAATCTTAAATAGAAGTTTTAATTTAAGATTGGTGTGCTGCTTTCTGCGATTCAAGAAGCTAAAAGAAGTGTCAACTGCCATTTTCGATTTGTCAATTAACATCTTAGTCGTTTTCTGGTTTTAGTCGACGTGGACAATTCTAGAGATTAAAGTTTGTACTCTAGCCAAGAATTAACGATCGTGACAGTAGTTATTGGGGGAGGTGTCAGCATAATTAGAGGATCCCTATAATATGAGATCCTCAATATATTTTCATATTAAATTTTTACCTGTCTTAAAAATTTTATTTGTCGAGCCCGAGTAGTTAAAAGTTTTGAAGAACCAGTTGGAAGAGGACTTTCCAAATGTGGCACCTAGTAATGTTTTATTTGGCTATTGTGACTTCATTTTTCTTTTATATTTACCTATTCTGAACGTTTTGTATATCTAACTTGAATGGTTCTAAAGTTTGAATTTTGAAGGACCCAATTGAAGACCTCCAATTTTGGTATCTCAAATTTTGACAAATTTTATCTTTCCTTGATAATTGCCTATCCTGAAAATTTGACATGTCTAGCTCAAACAAATAATAAGTTTGAATTTTGGCATTCTCGTTTGAGGGAGACCTCCTTATTGTGGTACTCCAAAATTTTGTCAAATTTTAACTTTTTTTCACATTTAACTATTCTGAAAATTTCCTCAGTGTAGTGTTAGTGGTTGAAGATGATTTTTAGCGTTCTTGTTTAAAAACGATCTCTTCATTTTGTTTCCCACAAATTTTGTCAAATTTAATTTTTTCTTCGTACTTATCTTTATCTTTTCTTGATTCGAGCTGAGACAAGCTGGCAAATGGTTGTTTTGGAAGCTTCTGCTAAAATCGGCAAACAAGTTGGTTTTGTGAGTGCGTATTAGAAAAGCTTTAACTGTGATTCAGCAAGGATTTAAAGGCAGTATGGCAGAAATAAATCAATAATAATTGAGTCCATTAATGCTTTGGGTGGAAAATTTGACCTACTCTCTATAAGCAAATAGATGAATATCATTGCAAACTTATGAACTTTGAAAAGGCAGTGAACAAAAAATTTAACGAGTACTATGTCTTTATCAATGACAAAGCACTAAATAAACTTTGTATTGCACTGCAACAACGCGTGAATGAGTTAGAAGAGAAACTCGAAAGCCTAAGCGTCATGTCGAAAAATGACAGCCTAAGCAATAAAGCGTACAGCAAACGCCTGAATATTTTAGTGCATGGCTTAAAAGAAAACAAGTTATCAGCGTGGGAGAAAAGAGACGATACTTTGGAAATATTTAAAGATTTTATGAAAGACGAGTTGCTTTTTGATGATCTCGAACTGGATTTGATTCAAACAGCCGACATTCATCGACTCCCACAAAGACCTTGGCTTAAAAATGGAAAGCACATAAATAGACCAATCATTGTAAAACCAACTACTATATCAGACAAGCGTTCTGTTTTTATTTTTCTCGGCAAAAAATCCCAACAGCTACAACGAAAAACGCAAAAATTCCTTTTCAGCGGGAAACTTTAGTACTGCTGGAAAAATTAGTACTCAATCCAATAACAAAAAGCCGCTGTTTATAAAACCGATCATCTACCAAAAGAGTTTCTGGATCAAAAGAAAAAATTAATTCCAAAGTTTATGGATGCAAGGAGTGCTGATAAAAAGACCGCATGAAAAATTGAAAACGGTAATTGCAATTTGTACGTTGATGATATTAAAGTAACACCGTAAAGCTTAATGTTGATCATTCATTAACATTCCTAACTGTATAGGGTGTATTACTGATTCTATGTTCTAAAGACTGCAATTTGGCTTGCCTGCTAATCCTTTTTGGTTGTCGTAATGTACAGTAATGTTTGTTGTAACTTATATGTTATCTACCCTGCATTACTATATTCACTACGGCTAATTTACTATTTTTTTGTTTACCGCTGCTGCAATCAATTTACGTCATATATTGTTTATCTCTGGGCTGTACTTACATTAGCCACTTGTGCCGTAATCGCTCTTACCTCCGACATGGCCTTCACCAAAAACATTCTTTGCAAAATTTTGATCCAAGTGTGCTAAATGACCATTTCAAAAATTAGAACCGGATACTTTTGATATTCGAGACAATTCAAACTCCTTTATATTATCTGATTGTCCGTATATTCAGACAGATTTAATTGCAGATAAGTTTTCAAGTAGCTCCTTAACTTTTGTTAGTATGTGCTTATATATTCGCTCTTTGTCCAATGAAAAAACTTTGACAATTTTTGCTCCTTGCTTGAAACCGTGTCATATCATCTTACTGTAGTTGGTCTGATGGAAACCTGGCTAAAATCGAATCAAAATGGTCCTCATCATCACTCACAAAATTATAATTTTTATTTTAACTCTCGTACTCAAACAAAAGGCGGAGGCGTTAATCTTTATGTTAGGTCGAGTACTACGAATTGGTAACGTAGAGATTTTTCAGTGTTTTATGAGAGGTATCTCAAAACAGTTTTTGTAGAAATGTTAATTGGAAAATGTCTTGTAATTTGTGGAACAATTTATTGCCCTCCTAATCAACATAGTACAATTAATGAACTATTTCTTAAAAAGTTAAATCATTTATTAAATCTTCTAAACAAAGAGAAAAACAAAATTACAAACAAAATACTGGGTGATTTTAACTATGACTTATTTAACCCCAACAAATATGCAGAACTTTACGCTTACTCCCTTTACACGATGATATATTTTCCTCTCATCAATAAGCCAACTCGAATATCCGCCAATGTTTGCTCGCTCATCAATAACATTTGGACTTATAATGTTAAGTTTCGAACTCAAAGTGTTATACTAGCGGAATTAGTGTCTGATTATTTCGCCGTAATGCAGTGCACGTTTTTTCCTTCTACACAGTCTACACAAGAACCGAACTCTCATTCTCGTTTATTGAACCAAAATACAATTAAATTGTTCAATGAGCGTGTGCTTGCGGCCGATTGGTTTGAAATTCTTGCGTTGCAAGATCCAAATCAAGCATTTTCAAAATTCATGCAAAAAATAAGCGACGCTTTTGATGATTGTATTCCAATTGTAAAGTCATCTAATTTTAAAGCCAAAATCAATCCTTGGTTTTATAAGGATCTCAAAAAGTTGCAAAAAGATAAGTGTAGGGCTTACTTTAAATTTCTAAGACTAAGAGAATCCTCTTCAAAAACTGCGTACAATGGCATTAAATATCATTTTGAAAAAGTAATCAAATTAAAAAAATGGACCTTTTATAAATCCCAACTCACTAAAAATCAAACAAATATTCGAGCCTTGTGAAAAGTTCTAAACTATCTCATTGGCAAATGCATTCCTCGGCATTCACTTCTTCTTCGTGATCCACTATCTAATGATGTAATTAAAAAGCCTTTGCAAATGGCTGAAGCTTTCAATAACTACTTCATCAATATTCCAAAAAAATTGCATGATACCAATGATTTCCAGGTTAAGCATAAAAGCGATAAAATTGACAAAGCACAATTTACTACAAAGCGCAGTGCTAATTCATTTTTCTTAAACCCAGTAACAATTGCTGAAGTAAAACGGATTCTTGGGTCTATTACGCCAAAAAAAAGTTTTGGAGTCCACCAGATACCTTTCTCAATCATTCGAACTTTTCCCGACCCTGTTATTGACATCTTGGTCGATTTAATCAACCTAACTTTACTACAGGAATCTTTCCCACCTTGCTAAAGCATGCAAAAGTTAGACCAATATTTAAAAAAGGTGATACATGAAACCTAACCAATTACTGGCCAATAAGCGTATTGAATTCTATTTCTAAAATTTTAGAAAAACTGCTTCATAAACGCCTGATGTCGTATTTAAATACAAATATGTTGTAATCAAACTTTCAAATCGGTTTTCGGCCTAATTACTCTATCTTATATGCATGTGCATACTTAACTAACGAAATAGCCAAACAATTTAATCAAATAAAAATTGTTCTTTCAATTCTCCTTGATTTAAGTACAGCTTTTGATACCCTTAATCATTCCATTTTCTTGAAAAAATTAGACAGCTATGGGGTTCAAGGACCTTCTCATAATCGGCTGAAATCTTATCTCAGTAATAGAACACAAGCGGTCAGCATAAATGATTGTTTATCTTCACAAAAAGAAATCCTTTTTGGGGTTCCTCAGGGATCTACCTTCGCCCCCCTATTATTTCTCTAATACGTAATTGACTTTTTTTCAAATATTGATCACCGAGCAATAATGTGTGCAGATGATATGACTCTACTCATTCCAGGAGCAAACAAAATTGAAGTAACGTGAACTGTAAACAAAGTGCTGGATAGTGTTAGCAGCTGGATAACTTCTCTTAAGCTTATTCTTAATATTTTGAAAACAAAGTATGTAATTTTCTCGGCGCAACCTCATAACTAAAAAGAAAAAATTGGAATGCAAATAAAGATCAAAGAATCTGTTGTAGATGAAGTAAACTTAATTATTTGGGCCTTTATATTTAAAATAATTTAGGTTGGAAATCACACATGCTAACAATAATCTCAAAATTTCGTATATGTTGTGGCATTATTTACAGAATTCAATCGTTTAGTAATGTTTCCTATCTGCTTGCACTATATCATGCACTTACAACAAATTATATGAATTATTTTATTACTACATGGCACGCTGGAAAAGCTTTATTGCTTATTCAAATCCAAAAACAGTGCAATAAAATTACTCGAAGTATTTTTTATCGAAACAAATTCTCTAAAGTAGATGATTTTTATAGAAATTATGTTATACTTCAAGCAAATAATTTGTTTAAATTTCATGTAGCGTGTTTCGTGTATAAACATATCAATAATCAGTTGCCTTTTTGTTTTGAAATTATTTTTCTTAAAACTTGCAATTTTAGATCTCGTCAATCAATACAATGAAAAAACTTATATCTGCCCCAAACAAAAATCTGTTTGCCAACAAACTATCTCATTTTTTGGAGTCAAAATTTGGAATGATCTGCCCCAAACAATCAGAAGCACAACAAGCTTCACAAACTTCAAACTCACATTGAAAAAATTTTACGTAGATCAAACTTGAATCATTACATAGTAATTTAAAGTACTAACTGTAACGGTATGTTGACACGTATGAGTTCTTGGTTCGTTTTTTTTTTCGTTTTGCTGTTTCAATGTAAGTTAGCTTTATAAATGATTATTTTTTATTATTAATAATTTATAATTGAATATTAATTAATTACACTTGCCAACAGAAAAATTTAGGCATTTAAGGTAAAAGCGGATTAGGGGTACTTTGGAAGCACTAAACCCAAAAATGATGTCAGTTTTGCCAAATTGGCTCTAGTTTTTGAGCTATTTTATGATTTTAGGTGTTTTTTTCCCCCAAAATTATGTTTTTGCCACTAGAGGGCACTGTATAGCCGACATGCTTCAATGAGTAATTTTAAAAAATGTATATTTTCATTCTGCATCTGTTAAAAAAAAATTTGGCGCAATAGAGTGATTGGGGCCTGAATAATTAGCATTTTTATGATTTTTGGGGCAAAATTCCGCCACCAAGTGCTGAAAACATAATTTGCATTATCTTAAGAAATATGAGACCAATTCAAACAACGTTTGTGTCCATTTCTATGCTTTTGGGAGTGAGGAATTGTTTCCGCTCTCAGTTTGATAGATTTTTGAGACCAGTGGGCGTTAATTGCTCTTTTATGTCATTTGAAGCTAATTTTCAAGCTCAAAAATGATACCTACAACCATATGTTGTTTTGCAGCATCACGAAAGTGGTTACCAGAGGTGGAGCACAAAAATTTTTCAAGCGATCTCCACTAAAAAACGTTTTCCAAACAATTTTTCAAGCGCTCCACACAATTTTAACATTCCAAAAAATAGTGCTGTTCTCGAGCCGAGGACAGGCCAATTTTCGAGGACTTGAGGCCTCGAGGCCAAGGCCAAGGACTTGACCTTCGAGGCCAAGGCCAAGGACTTCAAATTGTGTCCTCGAGGACTCCACCTCTGGTGGTTACATTGCCTATCGGAAAAGTACAAAAGTATTACTTAGAAACTCTTGTGCCACTGAGACATACGAGCACCAGGCAGCCTTTTCAACTGATATTATGTGAGAAGTGAAGGCTTGGTCATACACACATAAGAAACATACAACAATATAATAAAGAATATACAACAAACAATTTTGTCCATCATTTGCACAACATGGCCTCTGCGACAAATAAAACAATAGGTTTGTGATTGTATGATTGTAGACAAATAACACTACTGAGCATAAGGCCTAAAATGCAGTTTAATTCATTTATAGAAAAGTTCTCTTGTATGGTTTTCGTCTATAGCTTTGTTTAATACAATCACGGATCAATGTCCAACAATAGTCTGACATCATGTGGGCGTCCCACCTGCCTTGGTATCTTTCTTCCATCATCTTAATATCTTGGTGGAACCTTTCCCTTTGTTCCTCGCTCACATCACCAAGATTTTCTGGGAAGTAGTCTAAATGGCTAAATAGATAATGAAGTTTGATGCTCATCCTTGAACCAAGAGCTAGAAAGTTTCTGAGCATGACACCCACAAGATACCGGTAGTTGCTTGCCTTTGTGTTACTTAGAAACTCTCGCACCACTGAGACATACGAGCACCAGGCAGCCCTTTCAACTGCTGTCATGCGAGAAGTGAAGGCTTGATCTTGGATCAATTTGCGAATTTGTGGTTCATCAAAAATTCCTGCTTTCAGCATTTTTTCCATGCTGAGACCAGAAAACTTTTTGACAAAATAATTTAAAACAATCACCATGTTTATCCAGAGCCTTCACAAATTGTTTCATCAAACCCAACTTTATGTGCAGTGGAGGTAAGATAATGCGGTCCCGACTAACTAGCGGCTCATTTATGATATTTTTATCACCCACAGCAAGATCTTCTCGAGCCGGCCAATCCTTCTTTACCCAATGCTGTGTACTTGTTCGACAGTCCCAGCAACAGAGAACACAAGGATACTTAGTGCACCCTCCTTGCTGTCCCAACAAAAAATTAACCATCTTAAAGTTCACATATAACCCAATTATGCTCACTGTAGCCCAATTTGTTCAAAACCATCTTCACATTCAGATAGTGTTCTTTGGAAACGACTTAGTGTCCGATCGGAACACACGCTTCCCGTGCTTCACCGGGGCAGAATAGCGAAGCCGCCAACCCAGCGAACCGTAAGAGGCGGTTATTTGGTACTCTGCATGGTCAACTATCAGAAGTGGAGTCGAGGACACAAGGCTCGAGGCCAAGATCAAGGCTAAGGACACAAAAAAAATCCGAGGCCAAGGCCAAGGACAGCCTTTCCGAGAACAGAAACTCTCGAGGCCAAGGACAGAAATGCTCGAGGCCAAGGCCAAGGACCAAGGACACAGCCGCAAGCGTTCTCCAAAAAAAGGTTTTCAAAAATGTTTTTCAGGCGATCTCCAATTTGTTAGCGTACCCAGAATTTTTGATTGGGGGAGGCCTAAACTACAAATCACATGAAATGACGTCATCAAAATTTTTCCAAAGAGGAAGTTTGGTATCGTAGGATGGAAGATCTGAAATCGTTGTTGCCTTTTTGCACGTAATCAGGGTTTTGCAAAGGAAGAGGGCTTAAATTAATAATTGAAAAATGCAAATATCTAACTTTGGTAACGTGTTGAGAAAGCTTGTGTAACACAAGTGTATCACAGACGGGGGTTTGGGGGCGGGACCCCCAGCCGCCGGAGGCTTTGGGGGTCTCGGGGCGAAGCCTCCAACCCTTGGGCAATTTTTTGGAAAAAAAAGCTATTTTAATGCCATTGGATCACATTTCGCAAGTGTTCAGGGCCATTTGAAAGCACTAGATTTTTGACATTTGAAAGCCAATTGAAAAAGATAAATTGTTTAATGCTCATTTTACTTGCAATTTAAGTCCAAAACACGTTTAACATCTTGCATATTGGAGTTAAATTTTAATTGTAAGTGATTTGGTCCAGGTAGGGGGAAGTAAGGTGCATTGTCTCTGGCTCAGAGTTGTAAGTCGGGCCGGGCTTTTCGGGTCGGGTTTGAGCCTAAAGTTGACAAAAATGTCGGGCTTAATTAGGGCCTGAGACGTACTTTTTGTCTTAGGTGTACAAAAAATAAATCAAAATAACTTGGCAATATTGCTAAATTTTTTAGACCTAACTTAACTTTTGGATTTTTTCGGGCATGATTTGGGCTTCAAACTATTTTCGGGTTCGAGCCGGATTTGGGCTTATAGTTTTGGGTTCGGGCCTGAACTTGTCTGCCCGTTTACAACTCTGCTCTGGCTACATTTTAGCAGTAAATAATATACCACTCGAAGATTTTGCTTAGAGATTTTTGTTTTGTCATGAAAATAACCAGCTATAAGAGTACACTTTCGCCAGGGGGCCCAGGCCCCCTCAATTGAAGTTCAATGATTCGTTCAATCAGCATTTTCCATGGCTAATTTCTTTAAAAAGTATTTTGTGCCTAAAAACCGGCGAGGTTGGAGGTGAAATACTGAATTGTTTTTGAAAAATGGTACAATAGATGATTACGTCTACTAACCATGTTATTGCAGGGCCGGATTTACATCGCACTAGGCCCCTGGCACTTTGGAGATTTTCGCAACATCTTTCTGCCAAATATAGTTGAAGACCAAAAAAATCTTACGATTTCAGATTGGGGGCCCCTAGCTGGCACTGCGTCATATTATGATAAATCCGGCCCTGATTAATGCATTACGTTCACAAAAAGGCTAGATGTGGGCCTGAGATAGCAATTTTTAGGACAAAACTCTCCATTTTCTCCAGGTTATACGTTTAAATTGGCTGGCAAAAATTAAATTGAGGGGGACCCGGCGCCCTTGGTCTTCAATATTGTTAATTAGTAATACTGCTGTCAGCGAAAAATGCTAAAAAGAAACTGAAACTGAAGAAACAGAAGGCTTTTTTGGTACATTTTTGTCATTGGTGAAATTTCAATTGGGAGGAGGGCCTACGCCAATGCTCCAACTGAGGAAAACAAAAAAGGTGTTCGCAAATTTTCCGCGAGGTTTCTGGCGTTTTCCAACGAAATTTCAACTGTTCAAAAGATATTGCTGTCCTCGAGCTGAGGACAGGGCAATTTTTGAGGACTTGAGACTTCGAGGCCAAGGCCGAGGACTTGAGGCTTCGAAGCCAAGGCCAAGGACATCAAAAGTGTCCTCGAGGCCAAGGACGTCCTCGAGGACTCCACCTCTGGACATTAACGTTATCTAGGGTTGAAGTTAAAATGTCAATCATTGCATGTGAGGTAGAATAAGCAGGTTTAAAACCATATTGTGTTGGCAAGGTGATGGAGTGTTTTTCTAAAAACGATTGGGTTCTATTGTAGATTAATTTTTCTAAAATTTTTGAAAAGGTAGAAAAAATGGATATAGGACGGTAATTGCCCATTTTCGTTTTATCACCCTGTTTGTAAATCGGGATTACTTTGGCAGTTTTGAAGCAATCTGGAAATATGCCAAATTCAAACGCGTAATTAAATAGAATTTTAAGGGGGGGGTAGCTAGGATATCAGCAGCTAAAATTAAAATTTTGCTGAAATCTCATCAGGGCCACACGACTTTTTGTTTTTTAGAGAATGTATTAGGTGTAAGCTTATGACTTCAGTTTCAGAAGTAGGCTGAATAAAAAGTGAGGAAGAATTGAATTTTGGTAGAAACTTTTTGTAACTGTTGGTATCACGCTGGTTAAATTTTGCAGATAAGTCTTGACCTACTTTGGAAAAATTACTATTAAATGACTCAGAAATGGTTTCTGAGCCCGTAATTAAGTTACCATTGTATTTTATTTCATTAGGTGTAGTTGAAGAATTTTGAGAGCAAGAAAGAAGTGATTTAATGACTTTCCAAGTTTTAAAAGCATTGTTTTTGGATTTATATAGCTCATCTTGATAATACATTTGTTTAAAAATAAACTTGATTTTATTTAGTTTACTAGCATATTTTTTGTAAAAGTTTCTTTTTTCTGTGTTTCCGTTAATGTAGTGAGATAAATACAACTTTTGTTTGTGCTTGATAGAGATTAATACTCCACGAGTGATCCACGGTTTGAGTTTTAGTTTGCGTTGTCTCCAAAAAAGTTTTTTTAGTGGAGCGTAATTGTCAATTGCGGTTTTGACAATATTGATAAAATTATTAAATATCATATTTAAATTATTGGGAAAATAGCATTGTCTAGAGGAAAAAAATTTAGTATTGATTTATGTAAATCTTCACAAAAATTTTCCGCATTAAAATTTAATAAGTCTCGTTTATACATTTGCTGCTTTAGTTTGTTGGAGAAGGTAAATGTATTAATAGAGCAAAATATAGGGTAGTGGTCAGTCAAATCAGTTTTGATTATACCAGGAAAAATAGAATTTTTGTGATCATTAGTTATGAAGTGATCAATTAGAGTAGAAGACACATCATTGACGCGAGTAGGAAAAGTTATAAGAGGAAAATAGCCATTACTAGCAAGCATATTACCGTCATCACTAGCATATTTAGCATTGTTGATTGAGAATATGTTAATATTTATATCACCGATTAAGTAAACTTTGGTTGTTTTGAGTTGCTCTAATGTTTTATTCCGTTCATCTGCAAAAAGTTTAGCTATGCTCTTGGGGTGCCGATAACTAACCCCAAGAATAAGATCCAAGTGGCATAATTTTATCCACATATTCTCGCATCCATCAATGTTCAAACTTAGATTCGAAACAATTTCAATGCGTAATTCATTTGACACATAATCTGCAACCCCTCCAGCAGGTGTGGGTGAATCAAGATGCTCAAGTTTGTAATTAGGTAACTCAAGATTAATTAAAGGTTTTTGATTAATTCGGGATTCCGATAAACAAATAATCTTTGGCATAGTAGGAAGCAAACACAAAAATTCTTGCAGAGAATCAAAATTTTTTTGTAGAGAACGAATGTTAATGTGAATTATGCTTATCGAATTAGAATGCAATGACAATGAAGAGAGACTATCCATTTCATAGTATTTACAGGGATGAAAGTTATGGGTTAACAAGCTTACACAAGTATTCAAGATATCTGAAGAGTCAAAAACGCCATCAGCAGTAGTATTATCAGAATTGAAGGCTACCAATGCAGAATAACCACAAAAAAGTCATAGGTTATAGCTAAGATAAAAATCATTTAATAAGGTCTAGGTCTTCTTCATTCTTGAATAGAATGGGCTTGTCGTCTTCTAGTTTTCTTACGTAGGCATTACCGTTCATGGTCAGAATTGATTTCTTCATTCGAGGTTACTGGAATACCTACTATTTCCAAGTTTTGGCGTCGACCATATTGCTCGAGTGCATCGAGTTTAGATGCTTCTTTAGCATCTTGTGCACTCATTTCATTTAATTCAGCTTTTAACTTCTGGATTTCGGCATCTTGTTTCTTATTCTTTTTTATAAGTTTGGAATACTCATCTTTCAATTTATCATACTTAGTTGAAATAAAGTCTTGACTGCGCTTCACCTCCAAAAGCTCGGTTTTTAGATCCTCAATTTTTTTTATTGCACTCTTCTTTAAACGATTTGACAGCTTTTTCTACCAGTAATAGTAAAGAAGCTTCAATGCTTTTATCAGCCACTTGAATTTCCCTCAATGAAGTTTTATTTTTACCAGGCATGATGATTGTAAGTTATTTTATGACGTTACAATTATAATGGCATCTTATTGCTGAAGCTGTGTGAGACGTTGACTTAAGCTAGAATCTTCTTTCACTTTCTTTAGAAATTAATGCAATTCCACTAAGCGCTTTTTTATTTAATTCAGCCAAAATAATCTCTATACTTTTGGAATGGTTTTGGCTATTTTTTTTGCCAAAAAGAACTTTTCTTTGCTCAAAAATTCTGATTTAATTTTCCTGTCTTGCGTACAGTGGCGGATTTAGGGGGGGGGGGGATGGGGGGATGGGGGGGATGCATCTCCCCCACCAGCCTAAACATAACGTGCATATGCATAATATTAAACATCTGAAAAAAAGCAATCATTGAGAACTCGATAGGCCAGGTCACTGCGATATAATTTCTGAAGCCATTGGGGGGTGGGGTAGGGCGGGGGGAGGAAAAAGTTATTTCTACAGCGAACTTTTCACAAAGCAGAAAATAGTTTTTTACAGATCCGATTGATTTGAAAGCGCCAAACTAGCAAAATTCACAACTCGAACTTTTCAACGATAAAGGCATAACACAACAGGAGTTCAAGTATGGCGCATTTTCGCTCAAACCTCACGCAATACAGTAGTGCAGTTTCGCACATAAAAAGTGTCGATTTGATAGAACATCACGTAAAATGTCTTCTGGAATGTAGTTTTATTACAATGTTAGTTACGGTATGCTGAATGAAAACTTGAACAAAATAGACTTTTGGCAATAGAAATATCAAAGTCCGATGCAGATAGTTTTTACTCATTCTGTGTGAGTAGCGCAGCCAAGAGAGAGCAGGAGGGAGGTTTTTGCCCCCCCCCCCGTTGACCTGTCGACCAAAATGCAGAATAAGAAAAATACCACGTTTTTAGCACTTCTGAGACTGGTTTTTGGACAGGAATGGACTAAAACGTGATTTAAAGTATCTTTCGAACCATTTTATGTTAGGGGGGCTAATTTGTCGAAAATAAAACTCACAAATCAATAAAAACTTTAAAAAATGGCCAAAAATAAGCAATCATATTTAATAGCTCATTGAAAATGCTTCACATAGTTTTTATTAACAAAAATATTATAAACTCACGAACAGGGGGGATCTATTGAGATTTAGTTAATTACTAATCACTTCTTTCAAATATCTTTCCATAAGCCCCCCCTCCAATTATTTTTCTCTACAAAATATAGTAGAAATAGATTACTCCGTGTGAGTTTTATTAAACTATAGGATTTTATGATCTACCAGCATGTAAACAAGAGAAATTTTACCACTAGCCACTTCTCACATAGCCCATTTATGCAACCGGTTTAATCATGTTTGCACTGCCGATTGCTATGCCACGTTTTAAAAGCATTATTTTTTATCAAAATAACCCTAAAATTTAGTTATTTTTGCAAAAAGATGCAAAATTTCCGATCACTTGCCTCCGGCGGCTGAGGGCTCTGTCCCCAGACCCCCAAAACAGCTCCCTCATTGCGAATTTCTGGCAACGCGTCTGTTCTCTGTAGTTGCAGACGATTGTGTTGGCGAAAGTTTAATAAATACGATTTTTGAAGCAGGAAAGACGAAAAGAGCGTTTTATGTTATTAATTTAAATTGAATTGGTTAAATCATCGACATGAAACTGGTTTTATGTTGTGGTAACCGAGTGAATTAATATATTTTGTCCTTGTGCAATTATGTTTGCGGTATCCGGTTATTGGCACATATCGCTCATTGCTGTGGGTGGTATTGCATAATGAACGGATATTGCGTGACATAAGGAATTTAATTAACGTGTCTTTGTTTTCGCTTCTCTTTGTTCACTCGCTGTATATATATCGCTGCTTCAATTTATTATCATGAGACTACATGTCGAAATTAAAGAATTACCGTACGTCTTGAGACATCCCAACGAACCAACCAAATTGCTGCCCCGTGTGAGGAGCGCCCGAAGGGGCGCTCTTTGTGAAGTTAAGTTCCAAATTCTTTCAACAAAAATCCTTTCAATAAATCGGCTTTTGAAAAGCATCAAACGAGAAGACAAGAAGTATTCCCGAAGCAAGAATGCAAAGAAGACCAAAATCTCACAAGAAGACTTTCACAGCGAGAGAAAAATTGCGGTACGAACTGACACAGTAGATACTGCGATATTGCATTTTAAGCACTTGACTGAACTTTTAAAAATGACTTTTAATACGCTTTAAAACAATGTGTCTGCCGTGCCTCACCGGTTTTAGAATAGTGAAGCCGCCATGTTATGGCGAATCGTAAAAGGCGATTAAAAATAACGTCAATTTGTTGAATTTTGTTGTTGTGCAAGTAAAAAACACAAGGAAGCCCAAACCCAATCGTGTATTTGCAAGGTACGTGGGAACCGTTATCAAACCACGCATACCGAAGCAAACGACAGAGAGGCTTACAAACTTGCATTTCGCTAAGCAAAGCCAACGTCATTTTTTCCTTTAGCCTTAACTATCGTCTTACAGTCTCAGATTTGAGACGGAGCAATTTGGAATTATTATTATTATTGAAAATACTTAAGTGAATGGGGTGGTAAAAGGATAAACCCTCGGCCCCAATTGACAAAAAATTGATATTATTGCGTTTATTACTGAACTGTTTTGGGATTATCAACCGTGTGTAAAGCTTATGTGATTTTTGAACTTGTAAGGTATTACGTCTGTGTTATCAATCCTGACTCCTTATCTACCACAGTTAAGCTGAGCTAGTAATGTATGCGTAGTCATACTGATAATGGGTGTCCGATAATTGACCTTTCCAATGTATGAATTGCATTTGCGTATTTTCCTCTTACCTCTGTATCAGCTGAATTTTTTTCGTGATATAATCAATGTCACGGCTATTCTAATTGGATAACTCAGACCCAGAGAATTCAGATCTTGGAAATTGATAAGTGGATCAATTTCCCAACCCGCCTATTTCCTCGACAGTAAAACAAAGTAGAAGTAGTCTCAACAGACAACTTTATTGCAAGCAAAGAAAACAGTCAATCAAAAGCATTTCGCAAGACGGGCAAAGACAGGGTAAACGGGGCAGACGGGTTTTTTAATAGATGCGTTGCCAGCACTAGCAATGCATCAACAAGTTAAACGTATCTCAAAATTTACTGAATGAATAAAAACAAAGCAAATAGCGATTTTAAAGCACGCACAGAAAAAAGGTATATTTTTTGTTATCTTATTAAAGCTAAAAACTGGCCACACCCAAAATGTCATTACAGAGACAATAATTTCAGACACCGATTTCCTAAGCAGCAAAGTGTGGCGGAAAAAATCAAATAATTTGTTGACATAGGCTTATTGCATGCTGTGTAAATTTTCTTTATGACTAATGACTACGCGGGTCGCGAGTTCATGCCCTGGGTAGTATCCGGGCTCCCTGCTAGGTACCCTTTACGAGTAAGCGCGGCAATAACTATTCAACTTTTGAAATGGTAAGTTGATACGCGTTAGATAATACAGTTTTAAAAACAGGTGTACATGAGACGAACTTTCGACCTTATATGCTGGCGACGGCAGGAAAATTCGCCAGTGCGGCCCCTAATTATGACAGTCATGGAATAATTACACATTAAATAGAATTCCAGACGGGCCAGCCATACATAATACACAAATAACGGCATTTTTTTTTACCATTACATAATCCAAAAAATACATGAACAAACATGAAAACATCAAAAAGCTTCTCATTATATACCATACATGCACGAACACAAGTAGCACAACACTCTGCAATGATCGTCATTATACCAAGTTGGTGGGACTGTGTGGTACCACATGAAAATTGAGTGAGAAAACAGCTCACGTCCCAACATTCTCAACCAATCCCAGGCACGAAATATCTCTTAGGACATGTTCAATTTTCACCCTCCCGTCCTGATCGTATCTAGCAACAGCTATCTTAGCCCGGCGCACTATCGGTTTTCCATTCCGAAGCTGGGGGATAACTTCAAGGACCCGACTCAGCTGATAGCTTCCCCTTTTTGTGATGTCTATAGGTGCTCTCAAAACAACCAGTTGCCCAGGTTTCAAGTTCTCAGACAACTTTTGCCACTTTTTACGAACATTGAGAAGCGGCAAGTAGGAGAAAATCCATTTCTCCCAAAATGCTTGAGAAAGGCCTACATTAAAACGGAAGTCCCTCTTAAGCATATCCCTGTCATGCGGTTGTCCCACTGTGGAGTAAGGGTCAAAAAATGGGGTCTACAGGGATGCGGGAGTGATTGCAGCAAAATCCCGTGGATCGTCACTTAAAGGTACTAAGGGGCGCTCATTGACAATGTGCACAGCACTTCCAGTGTAAGTCAAAAGCTCAACAAAGGTAGGCTTGTGCCTTGAAGATTCTAAGACGCTCGACAAAACAATTTTGAACTGTTTTATTAAACTCTCCCACGCACCTCCTTGCTGTGGAGCATACGGTGGTATAAAATGCCAGTTGATGCCTTTCTGTCTCAGAGAATTTAGAAACGCCGGAGATTCAACCAATTCCGGTAATTTCTTAGACGCAGCTTGAAACGTACTACCATTGTCTGAATACAAATTGCTAACAGGACCTCGCAAATCCATAAACCTAGTAAACGCAAGCAAAAACTCGTCTAATGATAGAGAAACAACCATTTCTACGTGAATGGCACGACTCGCCATACACGTAAACAGCAGACCCCAGGCCTTTTTGAAACTCCTCCCCTCTTTAAACATGAGAGGCCCAAAGTAATCGATACCGCAATCAGCAAAAGGTTTCTTATGCGCACTAGTACGTGACAATGGTAAATCCGACATTAAAGTTTCAATTTTCTTAGCCCTTCTAATATTGCAGACACCACAATCACGCATATAAGCCTTCACCGCTGCATTTCCATTTACGATCCAGAATTTTTTTCTGGTTGACAACAAAGTATGTTGAACACCGCAGTGCTCGTCTTTGCGGTGATGATGCAAAACTACTAGGCTAGTCAAAGGATGTCTAGAGGGCAGAACAAGGGGGTGTTTGGAATCAAAACACAACTCGGGCGATTTCTCCAATCGTCCCTCAATGCGTAACAAACCAAATTTGTCAACACAAGGTCGAAACTTTTTCAATTTACGAAACTCCTTGACCCGCCATTTATCGTTCTCAGACTTATCAAGACGTTTAATAACATCATCAATAGAGTCTGGAGATTTTGTACGTAACACCTCAACAGCGTCACCATAAGCCTTCTTTTGAACATATCTAACAATTATGTTTAATGCTTTGTTTAGGTATTCAGCATTCAAAGAAGGTTTTTCAAAGGCACAGTTCTTCACTTGGCAACAACGAAAATATTCGACAAAGGCCATCAAATATGCAACTTTCTTCTGCAATTCATACAACGAAGATGCTCGCTCGATCAGCTGATCGAGACCGTCAAGCTCAACTGAGCACGGAGCTCTACGCATAGACACAATGTCTGTCTCATTTTCAAAATCTATGCTTTCACGCAAAAAAGACGGACCCTCTAACCACAAGCTACGTGCTTCTGCTTTTCGTATGAGATCTGGTCGCGTGCCCACATCAGCAGCATTCATGCCACTTGAACAAAAATGCCATTCCGACTCCTTTGACAATAACAAAATATGATTTACTCTCCGTGCGACAAATCTATGCAACCGCAAATTTGGGTTTTTTAACCACTGCAAGGTTGTCTTAGAATCACACCAGAAAAATCTAGGGCAATCAGGAATACTCAGTGCATCACAGACTGATTTCATGAGTTTAGCTGAGTTTAAAGCCGCCGAAAGCTCTTTCCTAGCAATGGTCCAAGACGATTGACTAGACAAAACAATAGTGCACTTGCCAATGATGAACGACAGACTTAATTGCCTATTCACAATTCTACGTAAATAAACAACAGAACAAAACGCCTGATTCGACGCATCACTGAAAGCGTGAAGCTCATAACTAACGTCATCATCCAGTCTACAGCGCAACGAACCCGCAAAATACCACCGCGGTATCGCAAAATTTTTCAACGTTTCAAGCGAACAAAGCCATTTATTCCATTCCTTAACCACATTATCGGGGACAATATCATCCCAATCAAACTTTTCAATAGCTAACTTCTGCAAAATCAAACGAGCTTGAAGAAAATGTGGGCCACAAAATCCCAACGGATCCCAGTTTTGACCAACCTGGCTCAGCATGTTCCTACGAGTATACTTAACAGGTGGTTCCAAGTTACACTGAATGCGCAGCAAGTCCAACTCAGTGTCCCAAACACAGCCCAGAGTTTTTGCTGATGGCAAAACCACGTTATCATCCACCTCTAAGTTTAGCTCTCGAACACCCGGAGCTAGCAACTCAGTACTCATGTCGCTTAAAATGCTCATCGCCTGTTTATTTGACGACCACTTCACAAGATTAAAACCGAACGACTTGAATAAATCAATGGACTCAAAGGCAACCTTACGAGCTTCTTCCAAGGTATCTGCCGAGTAAATCAAGTCATCCATGTACAAATTGTTTAAAACATTGAAACAGGTCGAATCACTGAACTTTTTAGCATTTAGCTCAACCATTTTCTGAATAGCTAGACAAGCAACAAAACCTGACGACGTCACGCCCCACGGATGAACTCTGAAACGGAACTGCTGCATTTTACCGTGCTCTACGTCGTTGTTCTCAAACCAGAGGATGCGAAATAAATCTCTCTGGGAAGCAGGCAAATTAATTTGGAAGTAACACTTTGTTATATCAGCCATCAACGCAAACTCTCCTCTGCGAAATCTAATCAAAATGTGAACAAGAGAGTTCAAAAGGTCAGGGCCAGATAAAATAGCATCGTTTACACAAACTCCATGAAATTTGCTCTTACCATCGTAAACAATACGTTTTTTCGCCTGCGAGGTAACAAAATAAGGTAAATACCAAACGTGGCCAGGTTTACCACCAGAATCATGAACAGGCTCAATGTAATCATTAGATTTGAGTTCACACATGCTATCCACTAAAAAATCACAAACATCCGACTGCTTAAGCGCCTTATTGCGAAGACTAGCCAGTCTCTCCGCAGCCAATTCGATGTTATTAGGCAACACAAAATTTGCCTTCAAAGGAACAGGAATCTCGAACCGACCATTGTCAATTTTTACACGAGGTTCCACTATGTCCCTAGCCAAGACATCATTACGTGAGGGTTCAACGACTTCAGCATCTAAATATAACTCTCTTAGTTTATCCTTCAAGTGCAAAATCTCCCTATCACGCTTTTCAAGTTCACCAGAATAAGAAAAGGGCAAGTCATTTTCCATTACTGCACTACACACCCTCTTGCTATTGGCAACACTGCCACTCAAAACCGCCCTACCACCAGAAGCCAACCAGCCCAAAGGAGTGTAAATCGCATGCGGTTCATCACGTGATTCACCTCGCTTTTCTTCAATCACTGTCATCAAAAACGCGTTATCATTACCAATGATGACGTCAACGACGTCACACCCATCAATTGTAAACACATCAACATCCTCAAAGTGTTTTAACTAGTTCAAAAGTTGCCTATGCGGCAGCCCTTCCGCATCGTCACTCCACGGTTCATGAACCACAGCTGTTATGTCACAAAACATTTCATTCGTATCTAGAGATTGTAGCGCAAAAGTGATTACATCAGCGAAACTATCTTTAGCACCAATTAAAGTGTCAAGTTTAAAGGACGTTCTATCAAAGGGAACGATACCTAAGTCCTGAACTAGCGTGCTAGACACAAAAGTCAATTGGGAGCCGGGGTCATGCTGGCAGTACACTAACTTTTGCTTTCCAGTAGCGGGATTAAAAATTCTCGCAGCCGTGACCCGATTATACGCTGCTTTAACCTTTTCGATTCGCAAATTGCGAGACGCGACAACAGAATTTTCATTCTTAGCAGCAGGTTTCAAAATAAAAGCATCATGCAAGAGATAATAGTGCTTCTTATCAAATTCCGGTGAGCATTTACGACAATTATTCGGCCTAGGACACTGCCTAACCAAATGAAGTCCCAAGCAATTTAGGCAACGACCTGATTTTACGACAGCTTCCTTGCGAGCGTCTGGATTTAATCTAGAAAAGGCATTACATTTACTGAGAAAATGTCGCTCGCTACGACCCTGCAACGAACAGTAAAAGCAAGAAGGTTTATCCTCAAAATTCTTTACACTATCAGGACAATGATCATGAGGGCCGTTTTTACTTTCAAGTCTAGAGGTAACGGACCCTTTTTCCGGAGTGGGAGCCTTGTGAGACGCGCTCGACTTAGCGTCAACCTGTCTCACTTTGAAAGATGGGGTTTTATCCCTATCAGGCAACTTCTTAGTTTCTACAACGTCACCCAAAAGCATGAAGCCAAAATCCGTCCCTTTCAACGTTTCCTCCCTGCTAATAAAATCGATCAAACTCTGAAAACTTGGCTCGTTCGTGCTCTCAAATTTCATCAACAAAAAATCAAGGTACCGCTGTTTTACTTCAGTCGGCAACCTTTTCGCCAAATCCAAAACAAAGCAACCCTCCAATTTATCTGTTTTGCGATAAGCCTTAGCGTAAATCAAACAAGTTGAAATTTCACTTTTAAACTCTCTCAAAAGGTTAGCAGAACCAGAGGACAATTTACCACCATAGCGGATTTTCCTAACTTCTGGCTCCGCTAGAAATCCGCCTCTAATGCCGAATTTCTGCTCCAACCTGTCCAAATACATTTTAATCCTGTCCTCCTCCGACACTCCGGGGGAATCAGCGACAATATTCATGATCACTTGAAGGGCCAAATTAATGCAAGACGATTCTAAAATTGTCAACCTCATTTCTTCAAACGGGCATGAAGACATTAGCGCTTCCACTCTATTCTTAAAAAAGATGAATGGGGTTTTACCTTCATACTTTATCAGAGCAGCTTTATCCAAAAAGGTTTTGCTATTTTGATACTGAAAAAAGTTTTCCTGCTGCTCTGTGTAATTCATTTTATCAGAAGAAATTGCATAACCACGATCGTTTACTTTACCTTCATCTTTACCAGGGATAACTCGAGTTTCCTGAACAACATCACCGTCAGAATACGGTTTGTGCTTACTAAAACTTTTCTCCAACCTTAGGGGCTTAGAATCAAAAACTGGTGGTGGTAGAATACCACGAGCATGCTTATCAAAAACTGGTGGCGGCAGAACGCCACGTGCATGCTTTTCAAAACCTGGTGGCGGCACAACGCCACGTGTATGCGGGGCAGGCGCTACCTTACTGGGCCCCGGTAACTCATCAACATCAACAGTATGTTTAAAGCCAGACCTCGGAGGCAAATTCGACTTTTGCCGCTGGGTAGTATCCTGTTTCTCGGCTAGAAAAAATGAGCCAGCAGCGGCCCCACGATCTACAACGGGGGGCTCAGCCCTTTGTGCCGGACTTGAGCTAAAAACCGCGGCCCCGTGATCGGTCTCGGGTACAACTTTAGACTGAAAAGTAAAATTACTTTTTTCAGCCCTTTCAAACGAAGAAGACAGTCCTTTGTGGGATCCCAAAAATGACCCATGACTACCAAGAAAGGATGAGACCCTGGATCCCACCCTGGAGTTGCCTCTGGAAGCCGATCTCGAACGGTTCAAAACATCCAACTTCCGTTGCTCGGCATCTAAACGAGCTTCTTTCAGGCAAAGTTCCAACTGCTTAGCTTCGTACTCTAACTCCTTCTTTTTAAGGTCTAAATCAATTTGGGCAAGAGCGCAGGAAGAGGCATTGGACGTTTCGCTAACAGCAGATACGCTGTCGCAGGGTAAAATGGGCTGCTCTTCCAGCTCTTCAATTTTATTTTTTAAGTATCCGAATTCCTTAGAAATTTGTTGGCCGAGTTCCGAAAATTGTAATTCTTTTTTGCTTATTAAATCAAAGAATTGGTCCACCTCCCGTTCCAAAATGCCAATTTTATCCCTCAGTTCCGAAACGTCATCGGAGATGGAAAAATCTGATAGTTCCCTCGATATTTCAAAAATTTTACCGAGAAGTTCCCGTTTTGTATGACGAGCATCTCTCAAAAGTTTGTCACCAACGTCATTAGGGGCAATATTCGTGGGAACTTTCGGGCCCCCACCCTCCGTGTGCCTAGTAGGTTGAGAGAGTGGAACATTGCTGCCCTCACACTCAGACTTTTCAGGCGCGGTACCGGTAGGGACACGATTCTCACCAACTTTGGACATAATTCAGTTAAAAAATAGATAAAATATTACATAAAAGAAGGCAATTTTAAATCACGAAAGTTCACTTAAGGTCAAATAATTCAGTCAATACACTTTAACAATCGTTATAACGTCAACAATTAAAAGTTAGTACAGTACCGTTCTTATTGCTTGTATTTTCTCGTTCGTTACTGTTGGCAGGAAGTTCGAATCTGCGGAGTCTTCTGTTGGACGTCCGATTTTCGATGTAGAAAGATTGATCTCAAACGCGATGATGTAGAAAGAGATTGGTCTTGATCTCGATGCAGAAAAAATTCGTCTTGATATAGAAAGACTGATCTCGGTCTCTTCAATTTGCTTTTGCCAGACCAAAAACAAATCTAAACTTAAGACTTCGCTGAAGCTGATTCTACAGCTAATATGCTCACTCTGCCAGACCAGAGTAGCTAAGAAAAAGAATTTCCAAGAGCACTGACAACTTCTATTAAAAAATTTTCTGGATAACTCAGACCCAGAGAATTCAGATCTTGGAAATTGATAAGTGGATCAATTTCCCAACCCGCCTATTTCCTCGACAGTAAAACAAAGTAGAAGTAGTCTCAACAGACAACTTTATTGCAAGCAAAGAAAACAGTCAATCAAAAGCATTTCGCAAGACGGGCAAAGACAGGGTAAACGGGGCAGACGGGTTTTTTAATAGATGCGTTGCCAGCACTAGCAATGCATCAACAAGTTAAACGTATCTCAAAATTTACTGAATGAATAAAAACAAAGCAAATAGCGATTTTAAAGCACGCACAGAAAAAAGGTATATTTTTTGTTATCTTATTAAAGCTAAAAACTGGCCACACCCAAAATGTCATTACAGAGACAATAATTTCAGACACCGATTTCCTAAGCAGCAAAGTGTGGCGGAAAAAATCAAACAATTTGTTGACATAGGCTTATTGCACGCTGTGTAAATTTTCTTTATGACTAATGACTACGCGGGTCGCGAGTTCATGCCCTGGGTAGTATCCGGGCTCCCTGCTAGGTACCCTTTACGAGTAAGCGCGGCAATAACTATTCAACTTTTGAAATGGTAAGTTGATACGCGTTAGATAATACAGTTTTAAAAACAGGTGTACATGAGACGAACTTTCGACCTTATATGCTGGCGACGGCAGGAAAATTCGCCACTAATTCTGTTCGAGTAGACGAAGTTCAAAGGATAAATAGCAGTAGCCATGACTCAACGAAATATATCTCGTGCGACCAGCAGAGTTAGTGAATGTTTATTTTACATTGTTGTTTTCGCATTTTTGATACTATTTAATTCCGAGCAAAGACTCGATGATTACATATCATGTTAAAGGGCAAGAGAAAAGCCCTCTATATTGTGTTGTTTGCATTTTCCGCGCTAAAATGCCCTATGTCATCCTGCGAGGAATGACCAAGTCACTTATTTCTGGTCGCATGGACTTAGAAAGTAGCATTTCTACGGTCATATTTCAGATTTTAATGCGTTAAGCATTCTATCCCAGTTTTGGTGTTTCTGCTTACTTCTTTTTTAACCCATTATCGGTTTTCTATGTTGCAATTCTGGAAGAATTACGGGCCTTTTTTTTTTGTCATGTTTTTACTCCAGTCCGCATTTCTTTTTGTCGATTGATGTGTATGCTGGACAGCCTTTGGGGGCTTTGTCGTCCATCATACCCATCATTCTGAGGGGAAGGTCTGTGGTGACCGAGTGAATTAATATATTTTGTCCTTGTGCAATTATGTTTGCGGTATCCGGTTATTGGCACACATCGCTCATTGCTAAGGGTGGTATTGCATAATGAACGGATATTGCGAGACATAAGGAATTTAATTAACGTGTCTTTGTTTTCGCTTCTCTTTGTTCACTCGCTGTATATATATCGCTGCTTCAATTTATTATCATGAGACTACATGTCGAAATTAAAGAATTACCGTACGTCTTGAGACATCCCAGCGAACCCACCACATTACTCACCTTCCCCACTCCTAACGCCGAAACTGCCATCTTTGTGGATGCGAGTGTCGCAGTTCCTGCTTCATCCAGTAGCGATGTGGAAACTAGCATGGAAATAACCACAAATGAAAGATAATTGGAACCGATAGCTTTATAACTCAACACATCATCGCTCACTCGAGGTTGTGCAACCGAGCCGGTTAACCGCAATCGGAGCGCGCTCCCTTTTGACACACCACACGAGCGTTTCCGGTTGCGGAGCAGTACTCCAACAAAGATCTGAGAAAAGTGACGCTTGGAAGCCTTTGTCGTTTTATTCTCATTCTTTCTCTTTGACCCAATCACGCTATTCCACATTGGATCGTGAATTGCTAGCCATATATTTAGCTATCAAGCACTTTCGTTATTTCATCGAATATCGAACCTTCACTGTCACCACAATGTCATTGGTTAAATTAAAAAAAAAATTATTATGTACTGGTAACGTTTTTGGGATGGGACGAATCAAAAATGTCCCCAAGTTTGCGCGAGGTCAAGAACATTAATCATAAACATCCAAAATTTTGAGATTATACACAATTTGTGCTCATAAATTTTGTCATCCCCCCCACCAAAATTTTCTAGATCCGCCACTGCTTGCGTACGCATCATGGCTCTACTTTTGTGCGCTTCCGTACGTATCAGTAGGCTAGGCTAATTGAGCTAGCATCAGATTCAGTGGTTTTGTCAGAGTTATGGCAGTTCTGAGTTGCATTTTGATTCGTAGCTATATAGTTACGTCGACCTCATATTAGTAACGTTGGGCGTGCCCAGGTGAGAGTAGGCTTACTAACTTCACTCTGCAGCTAATTTTGGAAAAGCGCTAACTCTTGAAATTGAGTAATAATTCTGCCAAGTTTTATCAAGAATTTGCTTTTGTAGCAAGCTTTGTAGCTTGTTTTAGGGGTAAGTTAAACACTGCTGCTGGTCGAATCGGTCGCCTATTTTCGGTTGCTTATTTTTTAAATTGGCCTAGAGGCTAATGCTACTTACTGTAAATCCAACAAAACGTTGATATACGCCTAACGCTTACTTATTTATTTCGTCATTTTTCTTCTAAACAGCTGTAATGACGCACAAAATCATGTGAAGATGAGCAGATAGCCTACTTGCAGCGTTGTCCGATACAATCAATCAAGTTACCACGAATGAGAAATATTTGGAACCTATGGGTTCATCAATCAACAGACCATATCTCGTTTGAAGCTGCACGGTCAAGCCTATTAACCGCAATCAGACATAGTTATCGTGACGACGGATAACGCTCTACACTACAGTCATCTCTATTTTGTTGTTCTGCTTCATTCTGATATTTGATCGGATTTCAATTATTAGATGACGCTCTACCTACAGCACTATCTATTTTGTTGTTCTGCTTCATTCAGATATTTGCAAATAAAATGTACGGAAATTCGGATACTGTGTGCATACAAAACGAGCGAAATTTACGTATCCGTTTTAGTCTGTTTCCGTACTGAAAAGCGTACGCGTTTTACGTACGTAAAAAACGTATGAAAATGCGCATTGCGATTACTGTGTAAATTCACCTTAAGCTATATTAATATTGTTTAGGCAAGATATTAGACCTGCCTCTTAATCAAATCAAATCTTTCATTACACTCGCTGTATTACGCCGAAGCGTGTAACGAGTTTGCGGGGACCATCTCGGCGTCATTGCGCCCGTGCAACACAGCTTTATTCGAAGAAATGTTGCAGCCGTGGCAACACTGTGTCTGATTTGACCGGCCCGAGATTTGAACCTCAAACCTCCCGCTCTAAAGACGAACGCGAAACCGCTTGACCTTTGATTTGGCTGAACTCTTATTATGATAAATTTCTTAGAATAGTTGCATTTACACGGGCGACTTCTTTGCGTGCGATTTTTTGATAAAAATGGATCTGGCAAAGTTGCATTTACTCAACGACGGCTTTGATCATGATAATTGGAGCCTTACTGATGGAAATAATTGTCTTAAGTTGGTTTCATACCAATAATATTATAATTGAAAACTTTCGAAGAGAATCGGTGTTGCGATAAAAAATCGCAGTGAGATCAGCTCGGATTTTGCTTTAAAAAGGTTTAGAACATCACTATCGGAATGGAAACAACTTGAGACAGTCATTTTTAGCAGTAAGGTAACTTTTATCACAATGAGAACTATTATTGAATATATGCAACTTTGCCACATCCATTTGTATCAAAAAATCGCATCCAAAAAAGTCGCCCGTGTAAATGCGGCTGCTCGAAATCGGTTCTATTGAAGAAATGAAAATTCTTGAGGGAATAGAGAGGTACCCCGTAAACGTTTTTCCACAATTCCACTTTTTCGTGAAAATACGATTTGATCGATTTGACTCAGTATACTGTTGACAACCTTTTTTATTCGCAATTTTCTGACCTCACGAAAGGCAGATTTTACTAAATTTTTCGTAAACTAAGAAACAAAATCTTTGATGAGGAGGTAATAGCTTAGGTAGCCAGGGATTCCAATTAAAACTACAGTACATAAATTTATCAGTGACGTTGTAGCCACTAGAACATGATTACTGTAAGTAGGCGGCGTCCTGTAATGGTAATCCCAATGTAGGATTTTGGTTTTGAGGTTCTAATCCAAAGGTTCTGATTACACTCGGAGTTCTTGTGGTTTTAATGCATTATTATGATTATAACAATGCGACTCGTAATAATTATTATGCGAATAATAGCGCAACCTCGATGATTGATATTTCCGTCGGATTTGATGATATTCAGCTATCGCACGCTGAAGTAAAACTTTGGTCAATTTTGTGCTCGATAGCTGAAATAATATTATATCATCGTTATTTAAGATCTAAACTGAGTTATCCCATTAGAGGACCCCGCCTACTACAATAGTCGGGTCCTAGTGGCTACAATGTTAAACGTGTGATATAATCTTTTAGGTCAGAGCATTTAGATTCTTTATAGGAGGGTTTCACTCACGTGATTTTATTGCATTCACGTGACTTTTCAGGTCAATTTTTCGCGCCAAATCTGAGTTGGCTGAATAAAATGCATTGGCTTAAATGGAGAAAAACCTCAAAAATCGGCTTTTCTCAGCCTTTAGGGCGTTTCACATGCTCGTTTGAAAATATGTTTTGAAGAAATAGCGGACGGGCTATATCTAACCAGAAATTCGAAGGAACAATGACTGTAAGAGGCATTTGAGGCAAAAGTTTAAAAAGTAGGCCTATGGCCAATTTGCTATCACATTAAAATTTTTGATGTTGCTCTTCAAAGCGCATAGTTTACATCAGGCAAAAAGTTTGTTTGCAGGTATAAAGTAATTGTATTGCCGTTAATATTTTACTGCTTAGAGTTATCTCGCATGCTCGATTGTCAGTCAAATTCTCAAAAAAAAGATTGGTGAATTCAACATTTAAAGTGAAATTTGGTCAAAGCAACCGAAATAGCCAGCCTAGCTACTCAAAAGTCAACACAATGCAAGACTTTTTTCCATAAACTATAAATATTGTAGTTCATCTGTTCAGTGGTATTGTTTAGTAATCGATTGTAGTCAAGCTAGCATGATATGATAGCCTATACCGTATCTTATGTTTTGAAGAAGAGAGCTGAAAAACGAATCTGGATATGTTTCAAAATTTCCCACAATATTATGCAGGTTTGCACTAACTTATTTTTAAAGCAAAGGAGCAAGCAAGGTAAGGGATCATGTAGCAGGCTTGGTGATGCTTTTGTTTACTGTATTTTTTTTCCTATAAAAACTCAAGGCTCATTTTTGCTCCAAATTTAAGAACAATTTAAAACATAGCCAGCGTGGACTTAAAAAGAAACATAAAAAACGCCAGTTAAATGTGTGTTACTGTATGGTACAGAGAGTAGCAAGTAATTTGCAGAGCATTCTTGGCGATTATTGAATTGCCATTTTCAGTTTAATTAAAAACTTTTGACAATTAGGTTATAATCACCAAAAAAGAAAACCTAATACTGGTAATACAATAGCCTAAAAGCTGGCCTCAGTGAAAAACTTACTAGTTTTTATGGCTTAAAGAAGTGTGTAATTAATCAGCCTAATTGTTACCCACAAAATCAATGTTTTCTTAATTTCCCAAGTGAATAGTTTGCTGTAAAATAATTATTTTCATGAATGAGATGAGAAATAATTAATTTTCAGTACATTTATGATTTTGGTTTGCTTTCTTAAGGTTAAGTTTATGATTGGAGTAAGGGCTATTGCTGGGGTTAAAATTTTGTAAATATTTCAACTACAGCATTTTAGTGAATATGAATTAGCCCTAGATGTGAAGCCTGGTCATTGCAAAATGCCAGTACTGAAAACTGCCAGTACTGAAAATGCTGGTACCGATATTGGAATTTGCTGGTAGGCTACTGGAAAATGTCGGTGCTGGAAATTGCCGGTCCTGAAAATGCCGGTACTAAAAATGCTGGTACTGAAAATGCCGGTACTGAAAACTGAAACAATACTAAAAAAATGCTGAGCAAACTAGTGCAATTGAAGTGAATCACAAGCAATGTTTAGAGTTGAGACGCAAAGTTTTCAGATACTGGTCAATGTTAAAATTTTTAGAACAAAATAGCTATTTTAATGCCACTAAAACTTTGCTAACTTTACAAATATACTTTTGGGAAGATTTACCTAAAGATGAGGTGCATTAAAGTTGATTGCGTACGTCGTAATTCTTTATTGCTGAAGCTACTGTGCAATATCAGTTGGTGGAGCTATTGATTGAGTCTTGCACAGTACTTGCTGAAGTTGACTTGTCTAATTGGTTACATCATAGTTGAAGATACGCATTGCCTTTCATCTGTTAACATATGATTATTTTTGTGTTATTTACTTGCATTTGTCCTAGTGATTCTTTTATGCTGAGAAATCACATATTGATTACCAGTAAATACTACGGAACTTTTTTTTGAATAATATTTCTATTGTGGCACATTATTTAAATTTAGCCTTTGAGGATGTTACCACTGTTTATGCCAGTATTTTGCAGGTTTATTACCATAGACTTAATACCTCTGTTGTTTACTGAGTTCATTTCTGTGAAGCTTTTTTTTAATGTTACTATGTCCTCTTAGTCGAATGCAAACACAGTTGTTGATGTTATCTCTAGGGGGATATAATTTGCATATATTGTTATTATTGCTGTTATTTAGAGCTAAGGGAACAGTTTACCAAAGGACCCAAGTATCCATAACACTTTTTGATCGTTTCATGGTATGATTTTTTAGAGACAGGTGTGCAAATACCTGTTTGTTTGAGAAAAAAAATCCAAAACTCTTTAATATTGCTTATTAGTGATAACATTAACTTGACTTATTTTGAGATACGTAAAGTAGAGGACACAAAAGAATCTAGACATCGTTATGCCTGGCTTTATGCCGTTATTGTCTGCAATGTAGTCATGGGAAAATTAGGTCCCAGCAAAAATTCTTTTTTTCGGTTTCCAATTACCCCAAAACGATATCCTAGAAATGGCACTTAAAGTACACTAGATTTGATCTTACGTAACACTAGAGTTGATCTTACGTAACTCTTAAAGTACACTGTTGTGCTGATCTTACGATCGACAAATTAAAGTACACTAGAGTTTCTTTGCGTCATTTTGTTTCAGGTGAATCATTTTTAATATTCTACCTACGCTTTTTTTTCGCTACATTGACAATGACATCTTTTGAAGATAACTGACAGTGAAGATACAATGAAAAGAGTATGATCCTGGTTACGGGTGAAACTGTCTAAATGGTTTTTAATTTTAAGTATAGTTATAAGTGTTACCTATAGTTCACTGTTGCGTCTTTTTTTTTTTCAATTTTGAAAATTTTCAACAATAATGATTTTGAGCATTTGACAAAAAGTTCGTATAAATTGTTTTTGCATACCATTCATAGCTAAAGTATGCTATAGCCTTTTTCCAAGCACGTTATTTTTAGTATGTTACTATACGATGCTTCTAAATTGCTTGAGGTTTTCCTAACTAAGCTAATGTTTGAGCCGTTTTTTTTTCGCTTAATTTCGGTATCCAGACTTGTTCACTGCAAACTACTAATGCCAGCGTCTTTTTCTTACATTATTAAAACAATAAATCAAAAAAACCCTCTCAGTTTACCAATATTTAATAAATAATTTTAAAATTCAGGCCATCCATCTCCTCTTGAAGATATTGGAGATCCCGACTAGGCTCCCACTTAGGAATCGAGGCATATGAAGCTTGATCAGTCGGCAGTAGAAACAGGGATTCATCGTTTTGAGCAAAGCACAAAACGAAGTCAGAAAAGTAATGCATTCACAAATGTATTAACCTTTATTGACTGATTCTTATCAATTTACGAAGTTGTTTATGGTAAGCTTTGAAAAGAATCTACACTATTGCATTCGTTCAATTAAAAAATGCGTAAAACACAGATTGATTTAAATGGAAAGTCAAATTCTAGTGTTGCAATACTGTACTTCGTTTGGTGGACAAAAGAAATCAAAGTATGTTTTTAGGTTCTGCATCTGGGCCAATACTTCCTTAGGCTTCCCATGCTTGCAAACAACAATAATTGCCTGGTATAGCTACAATGCTTTCAGATGGTAATAATTTTATATATTGATATTTGGAAGCACTAAAAAGTTCGTCACAGTTAATTTTTTTAGTTAATTTTTCTCACAATTTTTACACCGCCGCTTTGCCATTTTTTCTGTGCTTTTTTGTAAAAAGTATGTTATTGGCTTGGTCAATGATCATTATCTAACTGCAAATGAAAAGACGAGTAATGACCTAAAACGTTCAGTAAAATATTTAAAAAAGTTTTCGCTTGTTATATAAAATTGAAAATATTCAGACGTTCCTGTTATTAAGCTTTAAACGTTGCACGTAAACTGAAAAAACTAATGTGTTTTAAGATTCCGAATCTGAGTAAAGAATTTCTCTGTCTTCCTATACCTCCTTTTCCATGTCAAATTCTTCCCAACTCCCATGCCTGTGAACAAGAATTATCTGCATGGTGTAGCTTCAGCGGTTTCAACTGGTAAGCATTTCAAGCATTTTCCTGCACGATTTGAGCAACCTGAAAGTCACTTCACTATTCCAAGACGCCGAATAAATCCATTCCCAAGATTGTATTGCACAGCTCCTAATTTAACGAGAGATTGCATTGCTAGTTATTTCAGTTATTTTTATGCCTTGTAGTTGTTACGGTGAACCGTTTTGCGATTTACTGTGGAATAGGCCACGTTAAGCCATGAAACATAATGCGTTCAGTGACTTAAAAATTGATTTTTTTTTTGTATTGTATTAACTTCTACTTTTGTGCACAGCTTCGCATAGCGGAAGAAGTTCCAGTATTGCCATTACGACGATATCCATTCCTGGATTTCTATTACCGTATGATTCTAGGGCCGCATGTTGTGCACCGTTGGGTTAACGGCTTGTCAGTTTTTTAAAAAAGTGTAATTACTGCTATTGAGCCTAAGAAAAACGATTTAATGTATTAGAATTACTATCAGAGGTGGAGTCCTCGAGGACGTCCTTGGCCTCGAGGACAGATTTTAAAGTCCTTGGCCTTGGCCTCGAAGCCTCAAGTCCTCGAAAATTGCTCTGTCTTCGGCTCGAGGACAGCACTATTTGTTGAACCGTTGAAATTTTGTTGAAAAACGCCAGAAACTTCGCAGAAACTTAGCGAAGATCTTTTTTTGTTTTCCTCAAGTGAAGATCGCCTGAAAAAAATTTTTGAAGACCTTTTTTTTTTGGAGAACACTTGCGCCTGTGTCCTTGGTCCTTGGCCTTGGCCTCGAGAGGGTCTGTCCTTGGCCTTGGCCTCGAAATTTTTTTGTGTCCTTGGCCTTGGCCTCGAGCCTTGTGTCCTCAACTTCACCTCTGATTACTATGCTGCGCCATAAGTAATACATCACCATTTATATTTTATTTGCAGTTATTGAAAAGCTGAATTGGCTGCTAAAATGTTGAATCACTTCGTTTTGATGGGACATTTGCGCTACTTCTTTTTGCTCTCATAGGAAGAAAATGAACGTTAAGCCGATCGAGCTGCCTCCAATAGTCCTGGGCTGGCGTCATAATTTTGAGAATTCTTTGTACTGTAATGATGTCGCGACGGCGTTGCTGAAGATCTTGTATACGTGCATACATGTGTAATTTGTGTATTTGTCTCTCCTTATTTTCTGCGGGAAATTTCGTCTTGTTAGGGCTAACGAACTTTTTTTAGTTTCAAAGAAGTTTCCGCTGTTTGGTTCAGCCTTAGTAATTTATTTCGTAGGCGTAGCTATTGCTTTTTTATCGTGGCCATGTCGCTAGTTTTATTTTCGTAGGCCTAATTTCGTTCAGCCAAGCGTTACTTTGACCTTTGAATCATTTAGGAGGTAGCATTAGATACGATTCCAGTTGGGAGGTAGCATTAGATACAATTCATAGGGCCTCGCCGTTAAAATGCACTACAAGCTTAAATCATAGAAATCTTTAGAATTTTAATGGGGCCTTGGACCTGGCGTATTTACAAAATAATCGATTTTGTTGGTAGTAGATTAAAGTAGTACAGTAGATTTGCGATTGAAATTAGTGCCGATCTTGTGAGCGAGCCCCGTTAGAGTTAGCACCCTACTGTCGTGTGGAGGCTTGGTTGTATTGAGCAATCGCTTGGGCGCCACCAACCCAGGGTGACCCCTGTTTGCACGGCCGCGGACGAGATACCAGCCTAAGAGTGACCCAAATGTCTACCAGTGGCTTAAAGGGAGGCTATACAAAAGTTCGTGTATTTGTGCACTCGAAGACCAATGCTCTCGTGGGCCCCGCTTGATGACTTTGTAATTGCTTGGTAGATTTTTACCATCTGTTACCTAAGAGTTTGATCTTTGCTACTGTATGATAAATACATTTTTGATTTAATTGTTTTTGTTTTGGTGTGATTTTAATACGCGTGTGCTATTGTATTTGGATAATTGATAGTTGACTTTCGGTCAAGTTCTGGTTAAAGTAACTTTAACTTTATTACAAATAAGAGGCTATGGCATCGGCATTTTACTATCTTTTAAAATTTTAAAGATCGGAAAATTAGAAGGAGGATATATAGTACGATGAACATACGCAAGAATAAAGCGTACCGGTACCCAAGTCTATAATTATTATATTGACAGCATTCAGGGCCGCATTTCGAAAGGAGTCCTTAATGTGAAAACAGCAAAAGAATTAATAAAAATCACTTTTTTTAATGTTTCGCGTGCACTTTGCCTCGCATTCAGGCCCAGCGCCACGGGGGGCATTCCGTGGCCGTGCCCCCCAAATCATTGCTTGTGCCCCCCAAGCGAGGATTGTGCCCCGAAGAAATTAACAGGCTCGGTGCTAATGGAGTGCAAATCGAGCCCTGAGACTCCCAAAATACTGCTTATCACCCTAAAATTCGTGAGCAAGAACTGTTTTTTCGTAAATTTTGCAATGAACACCGATTGTTTTTGTGGACTCACCCCAGAAATTATGAAACTTCGCGTATATTTTGGGACGAAGACCTTTATTTTATTTTATTTTTTTGCTTTTCACCTCAGAATTCGTGGAAATTCGCACGATTTTTGAGATGGAAAACAGAATTTGTGAAAATGCGGGCACTTTTTCAAATGAAGACTTTGTTTTTTTTTGGTCTTCACCTCAGAATGCGCGGATATTCGCGTTGGACACTTTTTTCGTTTAGTCCACACTCTCGAATTCAAATAAATAAAGTTTTGGTGCCCCCCCAGTCACGCTATCCTGGCGCCAGACCTACCCGCATTTTTAGTGAATTGGAAATACTTCTAATTAACTATTATGTTTTAGAGTGTTAGAAAAGCTATATGGTTAGTAGAGTGGTAGATTTTTTTTCTCATTTTTTAATGCAGCGTCAGTTCAAATTAATATTGCAGTTTTTTTCGAATTTTTTTTATTATTGGTTCAGCGATTTCCAAACAATTTCAGATAGCATTGTAACAAAAATAAACCAAAAAATATGCATCTAAATAAATCTGTGCAGACTCGTTGGAAGCAGCACAAAGAATAAAAATCTGAGATTGGGAGCAAAACGCTTTAAAGCGCCTGCGATGTGCAAGAATTTGTCAGTGGGCCAATAATAAAATGCACGATATTTGGCTGGATCCATTATAGGTTTACTCATACCAGATTTGTCGTGCTATTACATTATCAACATTGTTTTGGGTGCCTCTCAAAACATTTGCACCCGGGATCCCCGATGCCTTAAAACGGCCCTGATTGCATTAAATATCGTTTTTCGTCAGTCGCAGTGAGATCTGTGTAGAAGTCAACAAGCCGCTAGGTAGCTACTTATGATAATAAATGAGGTTCAAATTTTGGACCAGTCAAATCAGACACAGTGTTGCCCACGGCTCGCCACTGCTGCGACTTTTCTTCGAATGGAGCTGTATTGCCCGCAGGTACAATGACGCAGAGATGGGCCCGCAAACTCGTTACACGCTTCGGCGTGGAGCAGCGAGTATAATAAAAGATTTATCTGAAGCAGAAATTAAGTGAATCGCGAAAGATAACATTTTACGATATTTTTAGCTTGCACTTATCAGGTTACCTAACTTGAAAGTAGCACAATCAAAAAAGCGGCCTGAGCCACATTACACGTTTATTTAATTTGAAGGCGAGAGGTCTAATTTCGTCAAATTAGAGTCCGTTTTCAGGTTTAATTAAGTCATTTTGACCGATTCTAGCACAATGAGAAGTTTAACCAAAACTTGCTTCCAAAATGAAAACTTGTGTTTTGTCAATTTCCACTTTCTTCCATAATATTTTGTTTCACGAAATTATGACTTTTATGTTTTACGGGGTAAAAACATTTTTGAATTTGTTGTTTTTTCCTAGCTTTAACTGACAAATTAAAAAAAATCAAGTTCAGCAAACAATTCCAGTTTTCCTCAAATTTGCATTTCTGATTTAACTCAATGTACGGTACTAGGTATACTGTACAGAATGATCTCTTAAAAGAAAGTACTGATTTAACTGAACGCAAGAGGGCGCTCGATCCATCTGATATGCTATCATTCCAGTTCGTCAGCAGGAAGTGAATTACAGCAAACCAAAAACGAAACACCAATTTCGTGCCAAGGTGTAGTTGTATGCAGAGCTCTTAAAGGGAAAAGAAGGGGTATTGAACAACCAAGTTCTGCATTTTTAGGAAGGCTCAAGCTTATTTATGCGTTGAAGTTGGATCTTAACGCAAATACCGTTTAATGTTGCGGAACAGCGCTACCCGGCGTAACTCAACAACAGTTAGGAGTGAGGACCTTCAAATTCAGAAGAAAAACACGCCCAAACTAAGAGAGGGGCGTTTTTGGTCTTTGCCTTTATTCCGAAGTTCGTTAATTATCTGTTCCGCTGAGAAGCAATTTTTTTCAGTAGTAGTAATAGTAGCGTTTATTTCAAAGTTAAAGCATTTTAAAGTCACAAATTAATGTACCAACGAAGAATAAAATAAATTTTCAAGTAAACAGGCATAGTACCGTATAAGCCAGGGGTCGGCAATTTTTTGAACTAGTGGGCCACATTCAGTCCTAACCAGTACTTAAATTGTAAAATTTTGCATAGGGAGACGCTTTTGCAGCCTTGACCAAACGCATTCGGAATGCGCATGAAATTTAGTGGAAATTATGATTCAAGTTGTACTTCTTTCCCCTAACTCGAGTGAAGACCAAAAAAAAAAAAAAAAAGGTCTTCGCCAAAAATTGAAGTGTTGTTTCCTCGAAATCAGGTGAAGACCCAAAATCAGAAGGTCTTCACCGCAATTTGGTACTATTTTCGGCCAAAATTGGTTGGATTTATTCATGCTGGCTGGCTCTTTTTCGTCTGATCATCCAACGCTCAAATTTCGATGGGGAGATGCCTAACTCTCGATGGGGGAACGCGTCCCCCTACAATTTAAGTACTGGTCCTAACAACGTTCCAGCGGGCCGCCACCATTCCAGCGGACCAAAAGAGAAAGGTCTTCGCCAGACATTCAAGCCTTTTTTCGGCCGAATTGATGGGAGACCAAAAAAGAAAAAGGCGAATCGGTGGCAAAGACTACAAAAAAAGGTTTTCGCCAGCAGATGAGAATCATTTCGGCGATTTATTGCTGCATATCTATCATTGAAAAAAAAAAGGTCGCCGGCCAATTGACAATAAAAGGTCTCGGGCCGGATAGAATGCCTTGGCGGGGCGCATTCGGCCCGCAGGCCGTAGGTTACCGACCCCTGGCATAAGCAATGCTGTTGCCCCATACGAAAAGGTGGTAGACTTTGGGTCAAATTCTGGCCAAATAATAGGTGAAAATCGTACAAAATAATCTTTTCCGGAGCGGAAATTTGAGCAGTGTTTCGTCACAAAATAAGTAAAGACCAAAAGCAAAAAAAAGTCTTCATGAAATTTGAAATGGTTTTCGTCCTTCAATTGAGTAAAGTCTTGATGCAAATTCGGCTAAATTTTGATCCTGACCATCACAAATCTATCGAATATGAAGAATCGCGTGGTTTTCAATGGATCCTACTCGAGCCTAACCACTCAAAATTTGCGAGTAGCCAGCAGGCACGGCGCCAGGATAGCGTGACCGGGGGGGGGCAGAAATAAATTTTGGATGGGCACGAGAAGTTTATTTTGAGTGAATTCGAGAGTGACACGGGGGCACGAGAAATTTATCCCAGTCTGGATCAAATAAACAAGGTGAGGAGCAAAACGTCAAAGGGATTTTCCGGCCGAAATTGGAAATTCAAGCGGTTTTTCCGGCCGAAATCAGGTGATCTCCAAAAAGAAAAAAAAAGGTCTTCACTGAAATTGCAAGGGGTTTTCCGGCCGAAATCAGAATTTCAAGCGGTTTTTCCGGCCAAAAACACGTGTTCTCCAAAATAAAAAAAAAAGGTCTTCATCCCAAAAACGTCACAAAATCTGGTGTCAGTCCCCAAAAAACACTAATTTGGACCTCGATTTGCGCTCCAGAAGCCACGAGCCTGTTAATTTCTTCGGAGCAGATTTCGTTTTTCGGAAAAAGAACTTAATTTTAGGTAATCTTTTTGGCAAAAATAACTTAACTTTAGGTCCATTTTGATAAAAATTAATGCTATTAAAACGTGGCATAGAAATAAGCAATGCAAAACCATGATTATACTAGTTGCAAAAATGGGCTATGTGAGAGGTTGCATTTGCTGAAGTTTCAGTTCACTTTGTATTTACAAGCTGATAAATCATAAAATCCTATACAGGTAGTTCAATAAAACTCTCAAGAAATATTCTATTTTGTCTACATTTTATAGAAAAAGATGTAATTAGGGCGGCTAATGGAAGGAAATTAGAGAGAAGTGATTGGTATTAACTAATGCTGAATAGCCCCCCCCCCTTGTTCCTAAGTTTATATATCTTTTGATGTAACTTATGTTAAGCATTTTTCAAATGGCTATTTTTCAAAGGCAATTTTTGGCCATTTTTCAAAGTTTTTTTTCTGGTTTAAGAGTTTTATTTTTGACAAATTAGCCCCTCTCCCATTCAATAAACGTTTTAAAATATGCTTCAAATCATTTTTTGAGTCTATGTTCTATTCCAGTGCAAAAAACAGTCGCAAAGAGCTACAAACGTGGTAATTTCCTTACTGCGCATTTTGGTCTGTAGGCCAATAGTCTGCAGGGCTATAGCCCCCCCCCCCTGCTACGCTACCGGGCCGAGTATACTCTCGACGGCAGCACTGCCATCTGCGCGTAAAATAATTTCAATAAAAATTTACTGTCAATAAGGATTAAGCAAATGAACAAAATAACCTTTGAGTTTACTTCCATCGACGTAAGATTGAATTTAGGATATCTTGGCCGAAGTATACAGGCCTAAGTAACGTCTTTCGCTAAACAAACGAAATGCAGCAAAAACAAACAAAAAAATCAAACGGTATTTACAACAGAAAGAGGTGCTATTGCATGGCACTACCATTGTATGGTTCGGTATCTGTAAAGATTGGCGCGATCTCCAAATTTTAGTTTAGCGATACCGATACACGATACTCTCAATTTTGCTAAACTCAATACCGATACGCGATACTTTTAATATTCCACAATTTCGATACGGATATTAGCATAAATATTAATTTCGATTAGCATTCTGCATAAACCACTAGGCTATGATGTGATCGGATAAACGACTGTAGTTCATTGTTTTCACTTCACAAGCATATTCACTTCATCGAGAGGAACGAAGGTGAGTTAACAGGCTCAGCAAAGACAGCAATTCATTACTTCAATTGAATCTTCAGTTCAGATACCTGCACATTACAAAAAGTCATAGCAAAAGATTTACAGATATTGCACAGGAAATTTGCAAAATTGCCCTTGCAAAAACTGCTGCCAGTAGAACATAGCATGTTGCTCTATTTTGAATCTGCACAAATGCAGTACACAATAGCAGACCAGTAATCACCTAGTGCATCACTTTGTAATTTCTTAATTGGTTTAGATTTATGAACTAACAATTTTGAACATTTTTTTTATTCCCGATAGTACGTTAACAAAATTATTTTTTGTTACATCCACACATCTTTATTGTCCACCAGAGCCTGGCCTCGCAAATGCTATTTTGGGTTATTAGGGGAAAAGCGTGAGCTGGTTAGTAATTTTTGTAACTGCTGGCCAACCAAAATTGGCTGCATATCAAATCAATAAATAGCTGCTCAAATAAGGTAGATTAAACTTATATTCCGATCAGTGGTCGAGTGGATAGAGCGTCTGCTACTGAAGCGGTAGACACGGGTTCGATTCCCGGTCGAGTCAAACCAAAGACTATAAAAATTGGTATTCACAGCTTCCCTGCTTGACGTTCAGCAATTAAAGGGACAGTGTGAAGCCTCCATCGTGTGTGGTAGACAGATGGGCAGGTGGCAGCTTGACTCGAAGACCGAAAGGTCATTTCGCTGTCTCCTGGCCAAGGCAACTTGGTGAATAAAATGTAATTACAATTACAATTACAATTTATATGACCCATCACTGAAGTAATGCATAAATTATCAAAATATTTAATGCACCAATGCCATCCTCAATAAAATTCCTCTATTACTCAATCAAACTTTTAGCATTTTCAACATTTAACTAGGCAAACAAACGAAACGGTTCTTCACTTAGTAATTCCTACTAACGGAGCCACATCACTGAAATCAATTTTCAAAGATTCATAAACATGCTACTTTGCTTTAATTACAAATCATTGGAAACCTTCATAATATATTGTGATAAATTTTGAAACATATGCACATTTATTTTTCAGTTCCCTTCTTTAAAAGATAGGGCTAAGTAGCCTATGCACTATAAAGTGGCTGCTGACTTCAAGACCTTAAGGTCCCTTCGCAGCCACCCTGTCACAGCAATTGCACACTGATTTTTTCCCTCGATTTAATATCTTACGTTTATTATTGTGATTGCAACAAATAAAGTAACTTTAACTTTATTCTAAAAAAGATATTTTTGAATCAATAAACAAAATTTTTATGCACAAAATTACAAATTTCACAAACACTGATTGTCTCTAATATCAGATGATAGAATTTGCCAAGTAGACTACACAAAAAAGCAAACAAAACCCTTAAAAATTAAACAAAATTGCTTGGCAGTCAGGGATTTATGCCTAGCCTCTAGTTCAGGGCTTCATTAAGCCTTAGGCTCTAGCTCAGGCTTTATTGATCTTGATCACAATAAGTGATAGACTGATAGCACACCAGTAGCAGTCTATCTCAATGCGTAGAGTACAAAACTAATTAAACTATAGTATACAATACAGGATACCGGTACCTGCATACCTATATCACAATCACCACAAATGTAAAAGTAAGGCCTAATTAATTGACCAATTTACCTAAATGACTACTGAAAGAAATAACATTTCACCTTGATACAATTACTTGCTTTGCATTCAAAAGATGCTAGACTGCTTGGTGTTAAGCTTCTGCAAAAATATCAAGCACTCAAATCCAATCATATCAGGTATAATCATACAGTACCGGTATCATTTATTGTACTACCGGTATAGGCTAGTTTGCACACAACTGATTGCTCTACAATATAATTGAACAGATAAAGTATTTCATTCGCTGCTTATAAAAATAATCTTGCCTTGTTTTGACTTTTGAGAAGCTTCATATTGGTGATTTTGGTTGCTTTGACCAAATTTCACTTCTGATTACCGGTAGGTTTATCTAATCTTGAGAATTTGACAGACAATCTAACAAGCTAGATAACTGAAAATAATAAAATATTAACGGCAATGCAATTATTTTTTTCCTACAAAATAACTTTTTGGCTAATCTAGATCATGCACTTTAAAAAACAGCTCTGGAAAGTTCAATTTGGTCCGAAGTAGGCCATAGGCCTACTTTTAAACTTTTGCCCCAAACGCCTCTTACAGTCATTGTTCCTTTGAATTTCTGGTTAGATATAGCCTGTCTGCTATTTCTTCAAAACATATTTTCAAACGAACACGTGAAACGCCCTAAAGGCTGAGAAAAGCCGATTTTTGAGGTTTTTCTCCATTTAAGCCAATGCATTTTATTCAGCCAACTCAGATTTGGCTGAGTTTTCGCGCCAAAAATTTGCGTGTGACGTCACATGAAACCCTCCTATTGGTCGACTGGAAACTGACAGTTTTGTCTTTTTTTTCACGGTTCAGTAGTTCTAAAATATGCCAATTCGTCTAATCAGTTTAATATTTTTCTTCGCAGTTCACTCATTCTGCCAATGAGTTCAATCACATTAATCGAATACGCGTGACCGCATAAAAACTTCGCAACAAGAGCAAACTTTTTTTTTTCATTTCTCTTCTCTTTTTCTCCGCGCGTGCGTATCTTGTGTACTAAATATTCTGTGGTCAAAGTTAGGCTAGTGTTAGCCTATAAAAGAAATAAAATTTGAAGCCAAAAACGGTCATACGGTAGAATCTAGATCAGTACTCGTAGCTTAGGCAGTGCCGTCGCCAGAGCAACCGAAGTGAGGGGGCACTAGACAAAAGGGGGGGGGGAGCAATAAAATAAACTAAACTTTTGCCCATAAAAACTGATATTTTACTGCTACAAATTATATGCTATTTTAACAATTTTGCATTCATGTCTGAAAAAAAGACATATTATTAGTTCGGTAGTGTTTCTTAGCTCGCTTTGTGTCCCAAATAATCGCTTGAAAAATTTGTCTGCAGCAGTGAATGCGACCAGAAGTGCAACCAGGATTTTGCAACAAAGGAGGGGGCTTGAACCAAAACTAAAATCTTTTTGCACAAAAATTGTCGAATTTAGACCCGTGCTGAACCAACTGATGCAACTCAAGCGTATCACAAAGGGGGCCTGGGGGAGGGGGGGCAAGAGCGACAAAAGTAGCGATTTGAACGCCATTTCAATCACGTTTTGCTCGTTTTTGAAGCCATATGAATAACTACAATAAATTGCTAAAATTCAGAAGTCATTGAAAGAATTAAATTGCCTAGCCCTTCTGCCCCCCACCCCTTATACTTTAGGTCTAGTTCAAAACATGTTTAAACGCTTGTATTTGGGGATTTAAATCTTCTAAATCATTAGGCTAAATGGGGCGGAAGCCCCCTTAGCCCCTTCCCCCTGATTGCGGCCTAAAAATATTTTAAGTGTGCTTTAAAAAAAACAAAAGCAGCTGGTCTTTAAAAAGATGTTTTCACGTATTGTTTCAAGTCATAATCACTAAAGAAGTAGCTGGCCTACTGGGAACGATAGGCTTACATCTCTCTACCGCGAAACATCCGTAAAGGCGTGTTAACAACACGGATTATTGCATCACATTTATACACTGCAGTTGGTTGCCAGCAATGTTGTAAAGAACCGAGAAAACTTCAAACGAGAATAATGTTATAATCAGGGTGTCGAACCGAACCTGAACCCGAACCGTAAACCCGAATGAACCGTTTCATTTTGGTGAACCCGAACCGATCCTGAACCAGCAAAATTTTGCTTCAGTGAACCTGAACCAAACCTGAACCCTCAAAATTGTGCGCAAGTGAACCCAAACCGAACCTGAACCCCTAACAAAAGTAAGAATATATTTTTCCATATCCGGATGCCGCTGGCGCTGGTACACGCACAATAAGAGCAGTGGTGAACTTCAATAGGATCAGCAATTTCCTTTTTTTTTTCTGGACGAAACGAGCAACGACAGTTAAATTTTAAGTCAATGAACCCGAACCGAACCTGAACCAGTAATATTTTACTTGAGTAAACCTGAACCTCGAAAATGGTGCTCAAGTGAACCCAAACCAAACCTGAACCGCAAAAATATTTTGAGCTGGAGCTAAACCTGAACCCGAACCGTTATTTGAAACGGTTCGACACCCTGGTTATAATTTATTCTTCTTTTTTCATTTTTTTTGTATCATTTTCTGTTGTTTTGTCGTTACGTGATGTTCCAAAAACATATTCTGAGTAAACCGAAATGGATGGCAAAAGCAGTCGTAAGGGGGGCTAATTTTATGAAAATTCGGTAAAATCTTGAGCAAATTAAGGCGACATGCTCTTCAGTTGGTGTTGAAATGTGTTTATTATTGTTTGGAATTTACCCGTACCTTTACTATGGCGTTACATCGTGGGGAAATACTGCAAACAAATACACTAAGATTATCCAGATTCAACAAAATTATATCGTCAAAATTACAAATAATTCAACTTCCTTTAAAACAAAACTGATGCCTATATACCAGCAATTAAATTTAATGAATCTATGCCAAATTTATTAATTAGAAATATTAAAATTTATGTTTAAATGTAAAACTCTCCCAAACTGTTTCAAAAACTACTTGATATCTCCATCAGAAACCCATAATTATCCTACCAAGGTTGCTTGTGACGACAACTGGGCTGCTGCATTCCAACATAAGTCAACTTCAAAATGTTCGATTCAATAAAATGGTTATAAAATATGGAATGAATTTCCATTAGAAATTAAAGGGTTGCATAAAAAAAGTTATTTTATCTTTTCAAAAAGAGTAAAAAATTTCATATTGGAAAATGAGTACCGTAGCTATAGTTTTTTCTTACTTAAGAAAGCATTCTGACTTACCTTGATTAGATGGTTTTCCTGGCTGCGAACTCTTTCGGTCTTCGGACAGATTATTGTCGTAGCTGTGTAATTAAATTTTTGTCCACGTGTGTATAGAGCGGCGTGTATTTTTATACTTGATTATTTATAGGCATTTCTTATAAATTTGCTGCAGTAAGCTATTTTTCATTAGTATATACTGAATGGATCCTGTTTGTGTGCTATCAATATTTTATACTGAAGATGAGAGGTTGCAGCACTGCAGCAGGCCCGGCGCCAGGATAGCGTGACTGGGGGGGGGGGGGGGGGCAGAAATAAATTTTGGGGGGGCACGAGAAGTTTAATTATGTGGATTGGAGAGGGGCACGAGAAATTTATCCCAGTCTGGATAAAATAAACAAGGTGAAGACCAAAAATTCATAGAGATTTTCCGGCTGCAATCAGAAATTGAAACATTTTCCCGGCCGAAGACAGGTGATTTCCGAAAAAAAAAGGTCTTCACTGAAATTGTAAGGGATTTTCCGGCCGAAATCAGAAATTCAATTGTTTTTTCCGGCCGAAAACGGGTGATCACCAACAAATTAATTTAAAAAAAAAAGGTCTTCATCCCAAAAGTAACATGAAATCCGGTGTCAGTCCACAAAAATTACGAAAATACTGGTCGCAAACACCAATTTGGGCCACGATTTGCACTCCTGTAACCCCAAGCCTGTTAAGTTCTTCGAGGCACAGTCCTCGCTTGAGGGGGCAAAATTTTCGTTTGGGGTGGCATAAGCAGTGATTTGGGGGGGCACGGCCCCGGAATGCCTCCCCGTGGCTGGGTTGCAGACTCGACGACCTCACCTTTCCTGTAAAGTGCCTCAATCATCTACCACGAAATGGCTAATGGTCTTTTCGCAACCTCTCATCAGAAATGATTATTCTGTAATTTATTTTTTTTGCCTCATTTGGCTGCTTGACTTGGTATGCTTATTTATTTTTGCAGAATATCTTTCCAAACAAAAATAAATGTCAATTGAATTGAATTACAAACGGTACTCCCCCCCTCCCGTAGCGACGGCACTGAGCCTACGCTACACGAACCATTCGCAGTAGCCAAACTTTCAGATTTCGTTACTACGGTTAGCTTCTCACCGCTATCAGTTGGTAATCGCGTTTTTAGTCTGCAATAAATTTAGCGAAATCTGTTTTTTTGTGATATCACAAAAATGCGAATTACAGAGATGCCAACGTTACGGAGTCAAACGGATAAAATCGTATTTTTGGAAATAAGGAGAATTGTGGAAAAAGGTTTGGGCACCTCTTCATTACCTCAAGTGATTCTTATTTCTTCAACAAAACAGATTCGAACAAAATCTCTTAACATGGCGAAAAAACATCACAAGGTTTGACCAGTGCTCGACGACGTTTGAAAGTCAACAATGTTTGAATAGTTTGAAAAAACTCATACCTACCGGTATGTTAGAAGCGAAATTTCTATTAGTCGGTCAAGCACCATCACATCGTAGGTTGATCAACCGAGCCAGTCAACGGCATTGGAAAGCGCCCTTTTGGTTGAGATGTTCCAGTACAAACAACAGTTGCAATTGAACGTTTGCAAAGTATAGCGCTATAATATTGATAATAATAAATGGCCGTAACATACATAACCTGTCTGGGGTAAGCAATAACAGCAAACTAACTTTCAATACAATGAAACAAGACAAATTCGAAACCGGTGTACCTGCATTTAAAATAGATTTATCAACAAACATATTTCCAAATCCGCTTAACGCAATTGCGACGGTTAATATTTTAATGAAGTTTTAACGTTTAGCATATGTATATACTGTCGCGAAGTCCTCGAATATTATTGAAACGTCAAATCCAACACTTTAGTTTTAAATAAGTAGAAAACACCACTATAGCTGTCTTATGTAAAAATCGAGGCTCAGTTCACGCAACCAAGCCAAAAAACGATTGCGCAAAACCACGCAACCAAGAAACTAGTGTACATTGTACATCGTACACAATATTAACCACGATCATAAGAACAATCAAAACTTAAGTCTTTTGAGAGAAAGTCGATGAGAAATAAACAGTGACAATCAAAACATAAAGACTTTTTCCACCTTTTTGTTGTGGATATTTTATCCTCCTGTCACCAAACAGCGCCAGACGCTAACTATTGGATGATTGCACTCTTTTCATTGCAATGACTACTTTGTACTTTGAGGAATCCGTACCTGCTAAGGAGTGTCCACTGTCCAGTGATAAAACGTTTCTGTCGATTATAAAGCATTCTTGTCCACTGAATTTGCAGCTTATTCGAACCACAAAGCAGAGATAATCATCGTAAAAGCGTCTTATCCAACAACCCAACGTGACCTCTAACCAGGGTGTGGGTTGAACCCAGATCACGTGACCAGGGTCGCCGTAAAAAAGGCGCCTGTGCCCTTTCGGCCAAAATCGATAGACTGACTACTTTTACAAAATCGCTTCAAATTAATTGACTGTTCAATGTACTGCATCTAAAATGCGACGATGGCGTAATCCTCGAACCAGCCGTCTAGTTGACCAACAATCTTGTTCCAAGGTTTCCAGGTTACATTTTGACATCTTTAAATGAATTTTGCTGCTATCTGAAGCTTCCTACCGAGCTAGTTTTTTTCTTGGTTTCGGTAACTGATCTAACCTTTTAGTAAATGAACCGAGTTTAGCCATTTGCATCAAAATGGCTGCAAAAAGTTTACAGCATATCTTCGCGAACAAGCTCTAAAACTGTGCCTGCTGTTGCGGAAATGACAATTTTTTTTGGAAACGACCAAAAAATAGATTTACATTTGGACATTTTATCGCAATTTCCGAGTAATAAACATCATACATTGCTTTGAATGGACTAAGACCACATCATTGCGCTAGTTGAGCCAAAATCATACGATTTTCTTATAAAAGCTACCGCCCTCTCACTCTCAGTCAAGTCCTCATACTGACCCCAACTTCTCATATTGGAAGCACTCAAAACTCAAACTGGGCCATTGAAAAAAAGAAGCCAGTGCAGTGGGAAATTGGCTGCAGTCATCGGCTAAGCGAAACACTGTTTCGAACCTCAATCTTTCTTCATTCAACTTTGAGCCGGAGCAATTTTGCTTTTGTGGTCACGATGCATCCTCATTTGCTTAAAAACTGGCACATGGGGTCATTCGTATTTTTCTGCTTCATGTAAAATGCTTCGATTTCTTCTTTCGACGGCTCTTTTATTTCCACCATACTGTTGTAAGGCCGTTTCCGCTCATCCATTGCCAAATATTTATCCACTTCTTTTATTCGTTCTTTTTCTTTTCGCAAAACCTAAAAGCAAAATATCAACGCAATATTATTTCGTTAACCTTTAATAGAGAGATGCTACTAACTTAGGGCTAGTCTACACTGCGTAAAATCGTTAGCGTATTATTAATTTATTATAAACAAAAACCCGGTGCGCCCTACGTACCGCCTTACTAGACTACAAACAGCCAGTTGATTAAAATAAAGTAAGGTTACGCTCATACGTTCACCATTTTGCGCACAATGTAGATCGGGCTATTTGGTCACGTGGAAAGTTGGAAGTATTTACTGATGATAACCGTGTTTCCAGTTCTTGTCCATTGAGAATTCCATGTTTTTCAACAAGACTGTTAAAAGGACATTTATCCTGCACTTCTGTGCGAGTGACTGGTATTGAATTAGGTGCTATGCTGTCAACTGCGGTTTTATACTTACACCGACATAAAGTTGGGAAAGGGATCGGTGTACTGTTCCGTGTTCACTGTAGTGCAGGCTGCAGAGTAGATAGTAGATATACTTCATGATTGCTGCCAGCAGCTTCAAGAGCTTTTCAAAGAATAAAAAAATTAAAAATTTTAGTTTTCGTTGATAACGAGATGCAATTCTCCGCAAGAAAATTTCGGTTGAGGTTTTAAACATCATTCATACCTCTTGCAATTTCTTTTGCGATATTTTCTTTTCTTTCTCAATCTCCTTCATATACTTGTTTCGCACTCGCTTTTCAGGGGGAACGTCGCTGTCCGAAGAGTCGCTAAAACACATTGGTGTTTGTTTATTGCTAGCCAAATCTAAACCTCTCTTATTCTAAAGGATATTTTTCCCTTTGCCCTGGTCCTAATATGATACATCAAATCAATGAGTTTGCTGCAAGCTCTTTACTGGTCAAAAAATGGCAGTATCAAAACAAAATAGATAGTTTGACCATTTGGTCAAACCCTACACCAAATGATATAATTCGTCGGTTCAATTAATAAGACGGCGCATATGCTAAAGACAAGCCTGCATATTCAATCATCAACCATAATATCGGAAAGCACATAGCTTCAATAAGGTTCAACTGAGGGCATACCTATCGCTCGATGAAGAGGAAGATACTTCGCGCCTCTTTTTTTCCTTCTTTCTTCTCTTTCTTTCTTTTTTCTTATTTCTTCTTTTTTCTCGTCTTTGCTCTTTCAGTTTCTCTCGATGTTGCTGCAAAAAACGTTATATTCTAATTTTCAAGTAATTTTAGTTTTTTTCACGTTTTTTTATTTAAAATTTTACTTGAATAAATGTAAAAGTGACTTGGAGAATGAAGTTTGGAAACGATTTATCAGTAACTTAGGAGAACTAAAACACCTACTTGCAGCAATGATTTTTGTTGATTTTCCTCGCTATCTGTAGAATCGCTTTCCGAGTCACTGCCGTTTTGTTCGGTATTTTTAGATCCCTGATTACGTGACTCTTCCATCCCCAGGGCTGCGGTCCACGCTTGCTGAGTATCGCTACTGCTCTGTGCTTTTTCTTTAAATAAGCAAACGTTTTACGCCATGAACAATAGAGCTCAGTAAGAATCAACACACATTCAATAATTTCGTCAAAATTTACATTACTTAAAATCACAACTTTATGAAAGTTTTTTTTCTTGGCCAAGAAGCAGCGAAGAAACCTTTTCGGTCTTCAAGTCATGCTGCTACCAGCCAACAGTAGGTAATGAAACAGCATTTAACAGGACATTGCGAATATCAATGTGCTTGAACCGACCCCAAGTCCATCGCTTCTGCAGTAAATGTTCTATACATTACACCATCTCATTGTTTGGCAGATTGCTCAAATGCAAGCCACCATAACATGCAGAAATACTAGACAGGTAGGCTAGTGGTTATGCAGATCGTACCTTGCCTGAAACTTCTAGAAAAAAATCGCTTTGGTTAATTCAAACAAAGCGCTGCTAATGGTTCAGCACCACTGAGGCATCGCTCAGGCGCAATGACGCAAGGCAGGACTCCACTACATTGCATGCTTCAGTGTAATGCAACAAATGTAATAAAAATCACTGGAAACAATAAACCTCGCAACTGTATTGCTTTAAGGCGGCTAATACGAGGCTTGGTACCTTTATTAGTTGAAGCTATCGGTGGCAGGGTGAGCTCCCCTGCTTGGATCTCCTTTCCAGCCTCTCCCGTGCAATAGGAATGCTTGATGAAGGAATGGCAGCACGCATAACCCCACTTCCCACTTTTCCAAAACGAACCCCAAACGCTCTGAAAAAGATGGTTGTGAAAGAATAAAGCTTTTTTGAAATGATCTGACGTAATAATGAAAACAGAACAGCAACAATCTCGATTGCTATGACCAGGAGTTGTTAATTTAATCAAGTTTAATAGTTCAATTGGGTTTATTTGAAAGAGCATACCGTGTGATTGTTGATGTAAACATCTTCAACATATTTCGATTTCGTCTTTGCTTTTTCTTGCCCTTTGATTACATTCCCCTGACGGGAATACTCCACGTAATTTTCCTGTTGAAAAATTTACAAAACGATTATAGAAAAAAGTAACTTTTCTCGATTTTCATCTTCAAACACTCTTGAAGCTACAGCACTGCTATCTCAGCCAAAATAACCAACGACTACCCTTCCGGCCTTTGTGGTGGACTTGTGGTAATCATGGCGTATGATGGGGTGCCTATTGCCCATTCTTTGCACGGAGTGGAAATGGCCAGTTGGCCACTACACTTATTTCCCAGCGCATCCCATGAGTCTGATGCGTTTATAGATTAGTATTCTTCAGCATCATCGAATCATGCATAGCAAAGAGCCGCAAGGTATTGAACCGCTGAACTTACGGTCTGAGCTAGTAGTAATTCTTTTGGTGGAGCGTCAAGATGCTCTAATCCGCCATACTTCTCCAATATTGAATTCTGCTGAGACTTTTTAAAGTCGTCCTTGCGAACTTCGAAAGATTTCTGGAGCATTTCTAATCTTGTAGGATCGGCCTGAAGGTGAACATCAACGCCTTTCTTTCCTGCCTCCCACGCAAACACTAAACACGATAACTTGCCGTAACAAATGAATTTAAACGCGCATGGTCGAGCGGAAACGTGTTCGTCTCTGGAGCGGGAGATCTGAGGTTCAAATCTTGGGCCGTTAAATCAGGCCAGAAGTGCCAACTGCTCGCCACTGCTGGGACATTGCCAAGGAGCTGTGTTGCCGGGATGCAATTACGCAGAAATCGGCCCCACCAAACGTTACCGCTATGCGGGGGTAATGAAAGGATAATAAAAGAAGAAACACAGTGAGGATAACGAAAAAAGAATGAAGCGAGTGCGTAATTCAGTGAGGATAATGAAAGAAGAAACTTAACAACACGTAGGAGATTTTGATAACACGTCAGAGCAAGCAATTGTACTTCTTTATGAACTGAGGTTAGGTCGCGTCCTCAGATGAAATGCATCAATTAATTAGGACAAAACAATGTTTACGTTTGAGCTATCAACGCATGGAGTATTTGTGTCAAATCAGTATAATGTGGCAATCAACATGCATTGACGATATCGAGAAATCATAGGTCTTATTTTTCAGCAAAATAAAAAATAATGCTCCAAAGCAGATTCAGTTTCGATTGTAATATTTTTTTTTCAATTCGATTGTAATAAGTTGCCGTGGCCAAAACCACAGCCGCGAAGGGACCTTTCGGTTTGTTTACTAACCCTTGATAGGAAATACTACCGGCAAATATACGCAAAAACTACACTTAAAAAAAGCAGACCGCAGATTGTAATTGCATTTTGAGGCCATTGGGACTGCGAGGCAGTCACTAACATAACTCGGTTAAAAACTCCTACTACTTACTTTGTGTTTTTGCCATTTCATGTGTGTCTCCAGTGTAACGAACAAAATTATCTCCCGCAAAATCGACCCTAAAACGTAAGTTCAGATTAAGGTAGTAGTCAAGAGATACGAGGAATACAGACTCAGTTGTTGCAAAGAAAAGTATATAGACTACAGTCAGTAATAGCCAGCGACCGAAAAATATGCTTTACCTTGGATTTTATAACACGTTGTGAAACCATACATTTTTGAATATCCGTACTACGACTAGTATATTGTACTCATTACGGGCCTTAGAGCCTATAATGCTATTCATCACAAAGTTGCTCAACATTTAATCAAATACATAGGAAACGGGATCACATCTTTTCGGTGCGACGATTACGGCTCCAACAATTACGTTGCCAGACGTTTTCTGCACAGATCGTTTCGGCGCCAATTCGGTGCTCTTTGACAGTTCGGTTATTTAGGGTTAGCAAAGTATTTATTCGAGTATAATATACGTAATTACATAGATTAACTACTTAAAAACATTAAAGCATGCAGCACTAATAAAAAACTCGCACACAAGAAAGCTCAACTTACTCAGAAACGCCTTTTCCTGTGTTGGCGTAGGGATTCTCCCTCATAGAGCGAGTTTTGGGGTCATAATATGCGGAGTTTGGGTTGAGATTACGTAGATATTTTGCCGTGTCTTCACGAATTCGAAGGTTTCTAACTGTAATTCGCCGCTTGCTATCGAAGTTTGTGCCCGGCATATCGATCTCATCTGCGTATTTGTCTTCATCTCCAGAATGTTCGTTTCTCGCCTAAAAGCAATTCTTAGTTTGAAAGGCTTAAGCAAAGACTTTTCCGATCAAATAAAACCAAGAGAACGTTTCTCCACCCAGCAAATTAAGTAGGTAGAATAATGAAATTAATATTGCGCGGAGCTCAAATTCACCTACTTGCATAATGCACACTCAACAACGACTGATCAGAGATCACCTATGGACATTTAATTTATTACTGAACTTTCGTAGCTCAAACTTATTTCAAAGGGACAAAAGTCGACCTACGCTAATCTGCAGTAAATATTAACGAAATTTTAGAAATGTCGGACAAACTAACCTAAAAATAAGGTAATTCTACAATATCCTTTCTCTATGTTATAGCCTATATACTTTGAGTTCAAGGCCATATAGATGCTAAGAAAACTGATAATCCACAGGCTATCTTTATCTTCGTTGGTACATTCCCCCAAAACAAGCTGCACGTATCAATCTATTCGCATAGTCTGAGAAAAATACGCAAATTGTTCACTATATGCAACAAAGCTTACATCCGTATCTGTCATTTTTCCTGTCAGGAGCTCTTCTTGTAATTTTTGAGCTTTCACAGCTTGCTTGGCAATTTCTATCTTCGCATAATCTTCAATCACTTCTTGATGTTGCTCAGGATTGTAACTGAAATATCAAACAGCAATACTTTGCAAGACAAAACTGTATTGAAAGGGAGAATCCAAAATTGTTTCTAACCAGTCATTAGCTCATCAAAATATAGGACTTACTTTAGGAGAGGGCACAGATCACTCAGGTCAGTTAGCTGCTTTATGATCTTAACAATAGAGAAAACGTTACATAGTTTTTTGAATACATCTGTGGTTAATATCAGGTTAAAAAAATCTTTGAAACCGTTGAGTTTGAGCAAATTTCATAAAATATTTCCAGTTTTCAAAAATGGGAACATCAGACATTAAAAGTTAAAAATATTTAAATGGAAACTTAAAATCCGAATTCCAAATACCATGCAAAATTACAAATATTTCAATTTGAAGCTCTGCCACGATGAGTACTGACAAGTTCTCCTATGTTTCCTTGAACTTGAACTGGTAAAAACTTGAACTTGTGATTTTAGTCCTATTTTTAACTTTTCATTGGAGCTTAAAGTTTGTGAAAGTTCTTTTAATACATGTTTAACATTTAGATACCACTGAAATCGACTGACGGATGAAACAAACTTTTGAAGTTAAAAAAAGATGAATTGATTAATACTTACATACTGCAGTTTAGGGCCTTAATAATGTTTTTATTGAAGCCAAGTAGTTTATTCTTGTGGAGGGCCAGCCTGACGAAAGAACTATAACCAGAAAACATAAAACGATGGACTGCTTTGGTATGGTTAGAAAGTCGCAGAGTGTCCAGTTCATATGCACAAGAATACTGTGGTAATATTTTGTGATAAACGAACAAATGAATAGATCAAAACAAACAACACTGCGCCACAAAAAAATACGACCTGTTAGTTACTAAGTGTTTACTATCGGTTCTAGATGGAATTCGGGCTGCGGATTCCGAATCTGAAGTCGGTTTGCTCTATTACGTCAGAATTTTGAGTTATTTGCGTTTTTTTAATTATGCATAAAATGACGTATTTGTTGAAAAACGGCGTTTTGTCAACGTAGCAAATACACATTTGATTAATAACAACTTGTTAACTATTGAACATATCATTGCCTAAATGATATTATGCCTTGCAACGTAACTTTTTTATATTGTATAATCAATAAAGTTTTAAATTTCAATCGATATAAAACTGTAGTACCACAAGCCCTATCGCTTATGTGCACTGCAAAACATTGTTGAGCCGTTACCAGCACATGTAGCTAAATGAAATTACAATATTTCTAAAGGTTTAGCAGCACGTATAACAAATCAAACAAAGCAGTAAACACACTACTCCAGAAGTTTTGTTTAGAGTAAAGTCAAAATTCAAAAACACATGTTTAAAAAGGTTAAGGGCATCTTCTCTTTCTACAAAGTCTTCGTCAGTGTCTCTCTGAAGAGACCAACAAAAATCGGCCATCATGGCAGGACTAACGTTGCTTTGTAGCCTACCTTTCTTCAAAGAGTTTAATGTCCAGGTGGAATCTTTCTCCATGCTTATCGCTGAGATCTCCATTATTTTCAGGAACAAATTCTGAATGAGAATGCAAGAAATGCATTTTTAACGGCATTCGAGCACCCATTTCTTTGTAGGATTGCAGCATTTGTTCAACATTTTCTTTGTAGTTGGTTGCTTTGTGCGTTCCTAGGAAGTTTTGGACCACCAACGCAAAGGCATTCCAAGCATCAAGTTCATTGGGACTTAATTTTGTTTTAAAGTGTTTAGTCTTCAGTACCAACTTTTCTAATTTCTAGTCTTACGAATATATCGTTCTTTATGCCTTTGCTTCAATCGCATATAAGGAAATAATTCGCCTATATGTTTGAAGCCTTAACCTTGATGATGCATGGCTTAAACAAAGTTTTTATCCAACCCAAGCGTTATGTAAAGAAGAAGACAAACTTTTGTTGCATCAACCAGAGGAGCATGCGACACATAGACTTTCCAAAATTGAAATTCTAACGAGTATGCCATTCCAATGATTTATACAATATGAGAGGTATAAATGGCATATCTGTAGATACCTTAAAGTCATTGGACTATTGCTTGGTTTGCAGTTGGTTACACCAAAAACATGTGTTTTTTATGTTCGTGGAACAGACGAGCTGATTGACAACACTACAGAACTGTGGAATGGCATACTCGTTAGAATTTCAATTTTGGAAAGTCTATGTGTCGCATGCTCCTCTGGTTGATGCAACAAAAGTTTGTCTTCTTCTTTACATAACGCTTGGGTTGGATAAAAACTTTGTTTAAGCCATGCATCATCAAGGTTAAGGCTTCAAACATATAGGCGAATTATTTCCTTATATGCGATTGAAGCAAAGGCATAAAGAACGATATATTCGTAAGACCAGAAATTAGAAAAGTTGGTACTGAAGACTAAACACTTTAAAACAAAATTAAGTCCCAATGAACTTGTTGCTTGGAATGCCTTTGCGTTGGTGGTCCAAAACTTCCTAGGAACGCACAAAGCAACCAACTACAAAGAAAATGTTGAACAAATGCTGCAATCCTACAAAGAAATGGATGCTCGAATGCCATTAAAAATGCATTTCTTGTATTCTCATTTAGAATTTGTTCCTGAAAATAATGGAGATCTCAGCGATAAGCATGGAGAAAGATTCCACCTGGACATTAAACTCTTTGAAGAAAGGTAGGCTACAAAGCAACGTTAGTCCTGCCATGATGGCCGATTTTTGTTGGTCTCTTCAGAGAGACACTGACAAAGACTTTTGTAGAAAGAGAAGATGCCCTTAACCTTTTTAAACATGTGTTTTTGAATTTTGACTTAACTCTAAACAAAACTTAATGTTTTGCAGTGCACATAAGCGATAGGGCTTGTGGTACTACAGTTTTATATCTACTGAAATTTAAAACTTTATTGATTATACAACTTAAAAAAGTTATGTTGCAAGGCATAATATCACTTAGGCAACGACATATTCAATAGCAAACAAGTTGTTATTAATCAAACGAGCATTTGTTACATTAACAAAACGCCATTTTTCAACAAATGCGTCATTTTATGCGTATTTAAAAAACCCAAGTAACTCAAAATTCTGACGTAATAGAGCAAAACCGACTTCAGATTCGGAATCAGCAGCCCGAATTCCATCTAGAACAGATAGTAAACACTTAGTAACTCACAGGTCATATTTTTTGTGACGCACTGTTATTAATCTAAGGCAACATCTGCTGACAAACACTATCAAAAGCAGCGTAGTGATGGATTTCGCAAAGACAATAAATGTGCTAGTTTTTTTCTTAATTTGCTTTTAAACGAAATAGATAAAAACTCTAAACGAACAAAAGACAAATAATAATACGTACCCATTCCATCGATCACGTTTTCCATCAAAATCAAGTTGCAAATTTGGCTGAACATATTCATCAGGAGCAATATCTAAACCAGTGTATTTTGCACCAACTTTGCGTGGTCTCTGCAAAACAACAATTTTAGGTCAAAGCATTAAAAGTAAATATGCAATATAGCACAATGACCAAAACAAAATTTTTCAAAATAACAAGCACTCAATCCTCCCAATTTAAAAAGGGATAAGTGCTGAAAAAATCCAAAAATTAAATGAGCCACACCACATAAGTTAACACAAGTTGATCATGATATCGTATTTACAAAAATAGCTACCACAAAGTGTTATAGTATCTATGGTCAAAAGATTACAACAAATACCTCTAAACAATCTTTCTTTTTGTGTGTCATGGCACCACAATTTGTGCAAGCTCCTTTGCGAAACTTGGTCGCAATTTGTTTGTCCGATACTCCACGTTTGTACCACTCATCTAAACGAGAAAACTCTTTCACTTTCTCTGGCTGAACTCTCTGATGCTTTAGAGAAGCACGCTGAGTGGGATCCACATACCAAGGCACAGTTGAGATATACTGGGGAATATGTGGATTGATATCCCTAAAAACAAAATTTGTTTGATTACTTGATTGATGTATCTTTTGATCATGAAGAAGCTACAGTGGTTGATGACTCTATTATTTGAATGAACTGCACCAACTTATTGTCCATTGTTAAGCATTTAACCGATCAGTAGTTGAGTGGATAAAGCGTCTGCTACTGAAATGGTAGACCTGGGTTTGATTCTCGGTTGGGTCAAACCATACACCATAAAAAATTTGTATCTACAGCTTTCTACAAGACGTTCAGCATTATATGGGCCGATGTGAAGCCTCCACCATGTGTGGTAGACAGGTGGGCAGCTCGACTAAAGTTTTAACAAGTTTTTACTTCGCTGTCTCCTGGCAAGGCAACTTTGTGAATAAAATGTAACTACAATTGTATTTTTTTAAATAGTGTTCCAGTTCTTTCTTTGTAAATTTGTTGCTTTTTTAAAGCTACCAACAAAAGATACTCATCATAAAGCACCTTAGACAAGGATCCAACAAGATTACTGAATACAAGCTAACCCTGATGAAGCGATTAGGGTCAGTTGCAAATTTAAACGATGCTTTTACTTTTTGGTTACAGTGTTGTTGTTTTTTTAACTCGATTGATGCATGAAACAAATTTTGTCATCCCAGCCAATCATTTTCTCTGTGCATAAAACAAAAATATATGTCTTTGAAAAGTCAGGAAAATACAGCGACATCTTCTCACAACTGCATGGTGTTCTAATTATGCAGCTGTTTGTTTCGTTCTAATTATGTTAAATGCTCTGTTGACAATTATAAGCACTTTATTCAGAAAACATCACAACAGGAAAACAAAAGCCAGTTGTGAAACTGTATTTATCTTGCATGGACAGACCCCTTTGCTTATCTCAGATGAAAGATTTTTGCTGACCTGTTGAGATTATTAAAAACCAAGAAAAGAAAACTGAGCTAACAGCAAATCTAATATCACAGTGTAGCAGAGATAATGCTAATATTAATTCTGCACTTAACAGATAAGCTACACAACATTTTTTTGACTTATCTAATATATAATTACTAATTTAGTACATTGCATGTAATTCAATACTGGTACTGATAAAAATACAATCTTTTTAATTGGGACTTCGCGCGCGCGCGTAGTTCCTATGTTTTTACTCGGCCATTTTGATAGATGAGCATTACAATTTTTTAATTTTTATGATAAGTCAAAAACGGCAAAATGTGGAAAGCTGAAATTTGGACACAACATTACAAGTTTACAAAGCATCATGCATGCCAATTTTGGGGGTCGAAGATTACGTGATAATGATTTGGGGACCCTAAAACCGACAAAAAACGGCTATTTTTGAGCCGAAATTTTTTTATTTCGCTTGTAACAAAAAAAATGCTCAACGTGGAAAGTTGCAATTTGGACACAACATGGGTAGAGATAGAAAGTGTTTGCGTACCAAGTTTGAGAGCTCCCAGTCACGTGACCGAAATTTCTGAGGCGGAAAATGGACAAAAAGTGGTAAATTTTAAAGTGGTATATCTCGGTAAGTAGTGATATTCTTTGAAAAAAGTTTGTGGTTTTTGAAAACCCTAATCAGTACCTTTGTATTGGTCATGTTCATTTATTCCGTCTTGGATAAAATTTTTCCTTATTTTTGTCTTTTTTCTTTTTTTTTTTCTTTGTTTTTCTTCTATCACTATCTCCTTTTAAACCACAAAACGCAGATGGATGATATCATGCAGTGGTATAGAGTTCGAAACAAACTGGTGTGTGCCTGAAAATGGGGGTGTCACGTCCGGGGATTCCCCCTAAAAGGGGAGCTGAAAATTTTTGAACTTTTGAATTGTTCAACAGAGATAGGCCAAATTATCAGATTTGGTGGATATTGGTAGTGACTAAAACATATTAAAAATTGGGGAGCTGCGATGGGGGAAAATGGTTGAAATGAGTCATACAAAATTCAAAAAAAATTTTTCACTCAACTTAAGTAGATCAAATTTTCGGAATAGATTAATAAAACAAAAAGTAAATTGTTGGTAAAATTTTGGGTATCACAATTGCCAAATATTTCTTCAATGGGTTTTTCAAAATCCAAACCTTTGTAATCATCATTATTGATCAAGGCATGCCAACATCAGTTTCAGGATAGTTAGATATAAACAAAAGCAAAAGATACTAATTTTTGTGGGGGTTGCATTGCACCAATCCCCCCAAAATTTCCTTTTTTCAGTTTGAAACCTTAGGGTTTCTACAACGTAGGAATGGAATTGTGAAATAAAAAAGTTCTTCTATTTTTTCAGGCTACTCCGTACTCCTCTTGATCATTAGCTCAGTCAATGCTCGCTCACATTGTTTGTTGTGGTACTCGCAAGGTTTTAAATGTGGTGTGCATAAAAAAATGAACACCATTTTGTCATGAAAGGATATTATGAAAATTTTTGTTATGAAGTTTATATTGTTGTAATATTCCTGATAGAAGATTCAGTTATGCAAAAGTCAATACTTACTTAGTATGACGAAATGCTGTTGAATTTTTTCATTAACACCATTGCAAACTTTGTCTATGAAGGTTGTTTCATAACTTTATGTACGGTAGTTTGATGAAATTGTAAAAGTTTTTATGCAAGCTCTCACTTGGAGAAATTAGGGCTTTTCATTGTAAGGCTGTTCTAGAAAACTTTAAGGGTTTTGAGCACCTCACTAAAAGGCTAGCCTAGTATTAGTTGGGTATTAATTATACTGCAATATTCGCAGTAAAGTTGGTTTTTAGGATGGGAGAACCTATTTGAGTATTTCAGACTTAGAAAAGTTTGTGGCCTTTTAGAGTATTATTAAATGACTCTTTTTAGTTGGCTATTAGGCTATAGGCTAAGCACACTGGTAAAATATGTACCATCTGTAGTAGGTGTATTGTCACATACGGTAGGCCTACTGTACTAGGATAGCCTAGGTGTAATGTAAATGTTATTGATTGTAGAACCAAGAATATGATTGCATGATGTTGTCTAATATGCCTGGTGAAAATGCTGTTTCGTATTGGTAGTGTTTGTGCAATGACTTGATTTTGTTCAAAGTGTCCATTTTCCCAGTAGTGCCAAAATATTACTAAGTTGTATTTTACAACCCCAGATCTTGCAAGCAGGATCTTCATAAAAAACATGGCTTTACCCTTTGGGCCACGCTGCTGACTGGAATGATGGAAAAGGTAGCATTATGTTGTTGATAGTAGCATAAGCTGCTCGTGCTCCTTAAGTGCAATAATATGACTCATAGGCCTGCTGGCACTGGCAGTAATACCTGATGCTGTTAGGTAGGTACTCTGTACTGGCAACTGATGTCTAATAAACAAACAAAACGAAAAAATAGTTGGATGTTACTAACCAAGTGAGTATGATGGTATACAGTATAATGTATATTGCCCTAATAGTAAACAGGTACCACAGTTGGCTAGTAGGCCACGTGTGTAAAGTGGTCCCGGTATGGCAATCCCAACTCTGCAGGGCATGTTTAAAACACCCAGTCGAGTTGTTAGAAATAGAGTCATTAAGTATGAGCCGTCAGCATTATTTCGGAATCTCTATGACTCGTGTATGAGCGTGCGCATGCTCTTGCTCCTCGCATGTGTGCACTCATTGGGATTAGGGGTGGATCTGGGGAATAGCTTAGAATAGATCGGAGAGAAGGAGAGAACGCACTTGCGCTCATACACAAATTGCAGAGCTGCCGCAAATAAAGCGACAATACTTAACGACACCAGACTATTTTGCCTCCAGAGCAGAGAGGCAAAATAGATGCTACTGGTATATTATTGTGAATGAATGATGATTATTGCTACAAAGCTTCCATAGCCAAATTATTGCTGCTGGTTGCAAACAGAGGTAAAGTCGATGATTATAGGAATGGTCAAGGACCAAGGACACAAGTTTTTAAAATTATTTTGGGCAAATTTTCCAAAATTTTTAGGGAGTGGCTATTTTGCCTCTCAAGGCAAAATAGTGTTTTTCTTCATTAAAACAAATTGTTTAGCCAAACAAGTTGGGTTGTGTTTCGAAAACTACTAAAAAAGAGGGTTTAAGGCATTAAAAGTCACAATTTCTGAATTTATATGGTAATAATTTTTAATTTAGCTGCATTAGTATATCCCATTCATCCATCACTTCAGATTTACAGGTTATGGCCTTGTTGCATTGCCAGGATACTGCTACGGCACGGTAAATAATCAACATCATCTGATAATGTGTAAAACTTCAAAATGACATTCATGATTATTTTTAAGAACTACTAATCTACAGTATGTTCAAATTATCACCAAACACTTAATGAAATGCAATATCTTAAACACTTTTTGCATTTAAAAATTAGGCAGTGGCTATTTTGCCTCTAGAGGCAAGATAGCCCCATGTTATTTTGCCATTTGGAGGCAAAATAGTCCTAACAGCTATTTTGCCGCAAGTGCCAAAATAGCCCTAATCCTAACCCAAACCCTAATCCTAACCCTAATCCCAACCTTAACCCTTACTTAAACAGAGGAAAAACACTATTTTGCTTCTAAAGGCAAAATAGCCATTTCCTAAAATTATGAAAAATTTGCCCAAAATAATTCAAAAACTCGGAAAGTTGTGTCCGTGGTCCTTGACCATTCCTACAATCATCGACTTCACCTCTGTTTGCAACCAATTTTGCAGAGGCAAAATAGCCACTGCCTTTAGTGAAATTTTTAAAAATAGTGTTATCTAATAATTACTGCAAATACTTTAAATTTATGTTTTTAAAATGAATTGAAATACTGTACCGCGTAAATTTGTAAGCTCAAGTTTTTGTCATTACAAAAAAGCAGAGTTCTTGGGCAAGGGCAAAGTCCTTATGCCCCATGTTGAATAATATTAGTGTTTTTATTTTTATTTTTGGAAAAACCAGCAATTTTTGTGACTTTAAAAAGGAATAAACATTTAGATTTTTGAAGCAATTTGAAAAGAAAATACCCTAAATGCTAAGGTAAGAAGAACTTCAGTTTTTCCACTATTTCCAACTCTAATTTTATGCCAATCTCTTCTTTACATTTCGTGATGTCTTTTTCATACAGGCTGTCAAGAGTGTCATTGTTTCATTTTTTCATTATTTTTTTCAATTTCATTAGTTTTCATTATTTTGGACCCGTTGTCATTGTTTCATTATTTTTAAAATAATCTACTGATATTTTTTGAGTTTACTGGATAAATTGCAATAAATCGTGAGCCATTGAAATGAAGACCTTTTTTTTTTCTTGGAGATCATCCAAAAAAATCTCACATAACCTATATGAAGATCTTTTTTTTAGTTCATCTTAAAAATTTCTCAAATACTACACGAAGAGCTTTTTTGACTGCTTTTCAGTTCAGTCTTTTGGATTTATACTTGAAAATTGTCATTATTTTATGTTCAGCAGTCATTTTTTATTTCAGTTCAATGACATGACAGCCTGTCTCATATCTAATGCCTATCAATAAATGATGGCAAACGTTTAGGCTGCCAAAAGACACTTTGTTAAATTTAACATGAGGTATTTAATTTCAAAAAATATCCTGAGGATCCCAGCAAGGTTCCATTTAGAAGGAAGGTGTTGGAGACATTAGTTCCGACCCCACCTTCAAAGGGTCCACACTCCCAATCGTCAAAACGAAAAAATAATAAGCAATTAATTTATTTTTTATACCAATTTTTTCTTGGGAGCTTTGCCTATTCAACTTATAATGACGTGATGTAAAAATTTTAGTAGGTTCAACGCACAAGTGCACATCTCTCCATGCATTTGAACAATTGTTATACCGTAGTTGTATTTAACTTCACACCTAATTTCTTTATAATTCTGTATGCAGCATTTTCAGTGATCTAATACTTTGTTATTTGGGATTCCTAGTGACGATTTTTAACGCACAAATTGTTTAGAGCATGTGGCTTTGCCTCTACATTACTTGCCAGTGATTAGAGTTGCTCGTTTTTTCTCAAAGCAAATTGTTTGTGGTCAGATTTTTTCAGAACAAGTTGTCATTTTCAAGATATGTTTTGATAGTTGTATCAACATATACCAGTCTTAACATATTTACTGCAGTATAATATTAGTATGCCATCCCTGGTAGTACTGGCACTGTATTACATTTCAATATCATGCACATACTTTCTTCTAAATTCACACACAAAATAGGCACTGGTCATGTTTTTGCATTAGCAAATCAAATTTGTTTTCGGACCCATGGATACTTTGTTATGTCTCTGGGTAGCTTTAGTGCTTTGCAGTTTCTACTGCCTGCACTAAAACTATTAGCAGAAACAAAAACTATAATTTTCTAAAGGCTTTTTGCCCCTTCGTTATCTGATTAGAGCTTTCAAGCAAAGCCATTTAAAATAAGTTTCAGTATGACCTGGCTTGGTTGGCTATTACATTCTATTATTTTTTTCAAATAAAAAAAGGAAACAAATTGATAGTCGATTAAAGTTTATGTTGTATTTTGTTTGGTTATTTTCATTTTTAAATCAATCAAAAAATGATGTTGCCCTCCAGCTGAGGACAGGACATTTTGAGGACTTATAGGCTTCATGGCCAAGACCAAGTTCTTCAAAATGTGTTATCAAGAACTACCTCTCTGCCTCTTCTAAATCAGGCTGAAATTCTACCATAGGCTCTAATTTCACTAAATCATGCAAAAATTGTGATAAAATATTTTAGTTTTGGAGCTGCTGAAATAAGTCGTTTTTTAACATTGAACTTTTGAGGTGAAGTGTAGAGTAGTTAAATTCAAAACTTGGTTGGCTAGGCATTGCTTTGGTTCGAGTCAGATGTGAACTGGTAAATGCATGGTTTGAATTGAGTTTCAATTACAGTTACTGGAAGTTGCTACAGTTTGAGAACTGAAACTTTAATTTAGAACCTTGAAGGGTTGTTTGTTTTCATTAAGATTTTGGTTTTACTGGCTGCTAGTGAACTTTTTATTTAATTTTTAGTTTTGTATTGATTTTCCATCATTAATTGAGAATGTAGCTCCCATTATCATTAATTCATTCATGCCAAGTAATTTTTACCGTTAAGATGCAAAAGTTGTTTAATGTTTACTTCCAACATCTGCTATTTGCTGGCAGAAAAAATTATAACATTGCAATTTTATCAGGATTGTTGTGCAAGATAATTTGCAAAGCATTAAATAATTTAATCGCAGTAGTTCTATTGTTTCGGAATCTGGAAATTGTGTTGGAATATATGTCAAGTTGAAGATGCCCACCTGCCTGAGGTGAAACTGCAATCATCATGAGAATTAAGTTGCTTTCAAATTTATTCAGGTTAGTAGGTTTATCATAATATTGTTGTCGCTTTTTTTCAATTTACCAGATACGTTTGTTGGTTTTATGAACTTGCATATGATAATTATTTGTAAGGCAATTTTTTGCTGCCCTAAATCCTGAAAAAGTTTTCTGTAAAAGCTGCATTTACTTTTAACAAAAGTTAAGTAAAAAGTTAAATTTAGGCCTATGGACAAAGAGTTTAAACATGGTTGGATGCTTCAAAGCAATAGGGTAGGAGTTGGATCCAGACCTTTCCTACTATGACTCTGCAACCCTGGTTCTGACACTGTGGTATTAGCACAGTTCTGGGGTTGTAGCTGAACTTCTGCAATATTAATGAATTATTCCATCATAGAGAACACTAAGTCACAGCCAATGTGTGACAAAGCTTGTTGTTGTCCAATACCTAGAGAATACTGCAATTGAACTGAAATACTGTAGTTTCAAAGCATATTTTTGGAATCAAGTTTTTATGTTTGATGCAAGAATTGATAAAAGTTGCTTGTAAAATCAGAAAAAGTTGCAGAATGAAAATTTATGGAGACAGCTTAAAACATTGTGCTACTGAAATATAAAGTCTCTGTGTTTCAAAAGCTTTAAAGAATTGCAAAAACTTACCCTATCTCAGATCTATTGGTGAAGCTGCAATTTGATATGGTGCTTTGTTGTTTTTCTAGGCATAAAAGTTGTCTTTTCGTGGTTAATTTTGCCAGTGCAGCAGCCAGTAGCACAGCCAAGGGAAGGTTTAGCCTTCCCCATTAGCCTGTCGGTGAAAATGCTTAATAAGAAAAATACCACGTTTTTAGCACTTCTAAGACTGTTTCTTTTTTGCACTGAAATGGACTAAAAAGAGATAAAGAGGTTTAAAGCATATTTTGAAACATATATTCAAGAGAAGGGGTATGATTTGTCAAAAATAGAACTAACAAATCAATAAAAAGTTAGGAAAATGGCCAAAATAAGCAATCAAATTTGATCGTTAGTGTAAAAATGCTGAAAATAGGTTTTATCAACAAATATATTATACACTGAGGAATATTAGTTAATTTTATCTATTTATGGTAAAAAAATCTATTTCAGTTTCATCAACTGGGGTTTGGGGGCTATTCAATATTAGTTAATTACCAATCTTATCTCTCAAATATTTTTCCATCATTCCCCCTCCCCTAATTATTCTTCTTTATAAATTATAGACGAAATAGTTTACTCTGTGCGAGTTTTATTGAACTATAGGATTTTATGATGTAAACAAGAGAATTAAGTTTTAACATTAGCCACCTTCCACATAACCCATTTATGCAACCAATTTAATCATGTATGCACTTCTAATTTGTATGTTACGCTTTTTAAGCATTAATTTCTGTTAAAATAGCCCAAAAATTGAGTTATTTTAGCAAAAAAATGCAAAATTTTCAAATGCTGGGAACGCTGCCCCCAGATCTCCGTGCCTCTGGCAGTGGAAGCTTTGCCCCCAAAGCAACCCCCCATTGCAAATTTTTAGCTACGTGCCTGGCAGTAGCAGGCATTGTTGAATGCTAAACCTTGTTCTTGAAGGGCTTCTGGTTCACCCAAAAATTACTGTACCTCTTAAAAAAAACAAAAAAAAAACTGTAAATAATTTTAGTTGTATGGAAGGCATGCTGATATTGTGTAAAGTTACTTTAAATTTTTATACTATATGATGAATAAGTTGATAAAAGGTGCTGGATATAGCTTTTTTTAGATGTTGAAATGTTGTAGATTTCTGGTAGATTCCATCTGTTGCTGTATTTTGTGGGAAAGCATTTTTGTTTAGACCTGCCTGCTTGATCTTCTGCTCCTGTTTCTTGAAAGAAATAAGGTAGCAATGATGTAATCACCAAAAATGACCATAGAACTTTTCCCAAAGTGGAATTATTGTACTTTTGGAATCAAAATTTGGTCTATAACACAGCTTTACATCATGGTTTGTATATTTCTAGTAGGTTATTGTTTTATGGAGTTTTTGTTTTAGGCTTCAGTGGAGAGTTGTTAAAGATGAAGGAAAAAAGTTTAAATGATTAAGTTGCGGTCTTGCGCAATTGCATGGAGGTATATGTCGTTAAGGCGGTATTCATCAGTGAACATAATGTGGGTTGTGGCTTTTTGCAATTGGATGGAGGTATATGCTCCCATTAAAACGATTTTGATCAGTGGATTAGTATGTTTATTGGACACTCTCTGACTCATTTTGAATTGTTTTTTGTTTGCTGGAAGAAAATTGTTTGTTTTGGAGTGCATGCAGACCCACCAAAATGCAGAGAGAACACTGATATAGTTGCTGGATGAGTGTGTCAAAAGTTTGTAATTTAGTTACGTTACTTACTTGCTTTGCTGGATCTTGAAGGTTTGGTGAATAATAGTAGGCCGTAGTTTGAATAAATTTTGGTTTTTGAGGTGCATCTGGAGGGCTATTTGTTAGGGATGTTGACTTTTGGTGTTAGGTAATTAACAGGGTTTGTTCGGTTAAGGAAAGTGTAAGCAGAATCAATGTTTCCTTTTAGGTTTTGGTAAGTCGGCGTGTGTCCAAAAAATCGGCGATTTTCCTTTAAACAATGAAAAACTCAATACTGAGTCAAAGTGCGACCAATAAAAATGCTGAATTACTGATTATAATCGGCCTAATAGTTACATAGAACAGAATTCTTTTTTATGCTTTTTAACATTGCTGCTGAGTTGCTTTCTCTGGTTAATGCATGTGGTGTTTTTAAAGCGTTTATTGATGGGGAGATGTGGCCGTTTGAAACTTCAAAGGTAAAAGGGCATTCAAGTCAAGTTTTTCATTCTTAACCAAAATGTTATATGTCTAAAATTCATTCTCACCAAATTTCAAGTTTCTACGCCTTTCCGTTTTCAAGATATTACACTTTGAAATTCGTTGTTTTCCAATTAGTTTAATGTTGCTATTTTAACAGTATTTCTATGCCACAAAATAAAGGGATTATTTTTTGTTTGAGCATAATAAAATGAAGATGAGGAATGGTGGCATTTTTTAAAAAATGTCTTCAAAGTCAATGTTGGATTTGAATTTAGGATTTGTGTTTGATTGAAGGTTAGGTTTAATCTTAGAGTAGGGGTTTGAGTTATGTTCGTGGTAATAAAGATTTTAGACTTGTATATGTTTCCTGGTTACCAAACTGCTAGATAAGTATTGGCCGTAGCCTGGGAAATCCGTCTCTAGACCCCATTACGTAATTGTCGCTTATTTTTAGTTTGCACTAAACGGTTAGAAAAATTAGTATCAGCTGAAAGATATGATTGGACGTTTCACTTTTGGTCCGCTTCCAATTCGAATTCCTGTCTATGTCTATGCTGAGATCCTTGTGATGACAAAACCAATTACTGATATATATTTTGGTTTCATGTTATGTTTTTAAGATAATGTTAATGTAAACAGTGTAATTTTTGGGTCCGCGACAACTGACCGTGAACCAAATAACACTAATTGGCTGAGAAGGGCGATCATAAAAATATTTCATTATCCCCAAAGCCGTTATGCCCAAACCTTCACTTTGTGACAAAATTACTGTGACAAAACCGTTAGTTCCTGGTCAGTTTGTTCGCTGTCTGTTTGTAGCGGTCACTTGACTTGGCTTGTTAATTTTGACATATCTGCTCAGTCAAAAAATATTGAAGACAAAATATTATAAGCAAAAGTAACGTCATCATGTGGTTGTGGAAGTGGAAGCAAAGAAGGTGGAAGCAATTCACGAACTGGCACTTCCACATTGCTGATAGTGATGTGGTTCCTAATTTCAAAAAAAATTAGTGCTAGTAAAAATTACTTATTTTGTAATGTTTTGATTATTGGCAAATGGTGGGCTAACACTTAAAGGCAGTTCATTGCGAAAGAGATCATGATTACTGAACTGTAAACTGGCATTGCTCAATGTACAGCTTTCTTCATAAACAATATTGCAATAAATAAGCAACGAAATAAAACGCTTTCTAGTTAAATTGCTGATCCTTGTCAAGAGCCTGATTTTGTTTATACATTACAGAAACTTTCAAAGCTGACAATTGAATCAAAAACGCCGAGTCATCATGTGGAAAAGCAAATGCAGCTTCTACCAGCAAAGAATCAAGTGCATTTTCAAGCAAAAACATCAATTTAGTGCAGCTTCATAACAAGAATATTCTTTAAAGTTATGTGAAACTAGAAGATATAACATCTTAAACTGACTTTGCTAAAGTGGTTATGTGGAACTAATAGTTACCGTATCGTTTATTGTTGCTTGTTAAAAACGATTTAAGTCTATACTGTCCATAAGGTGAAAGCAGTCGATTTTTGGCGGTGGGCTCTGGAAACTTACTGCAGTGAAGTGACAATAGTACAATGAAACGGTGTATTGTTTACGATTTACATTATGGTTTAGGAGTAGTATCACTGCTCTGATATCATTTTTATTTCGTTTGTTGAAACTGCCTCTCCTTTTCCTGTAGTTAAGAGCGTTTGTAGAATATAATGTTGCTCTACAGAATCTCAGCAAACTAATTTAGAACCCGGAAAAAAAAGGCTATTTTCAAGTAATTTTAGGAGTTGGTACTCTATAACTGCACAAACGACCACAGCTGATTTGATACCCAACTTTCCACTAGTCGTGTTTTATAATCCTCTGTGAGGGCGGCTCTCCTTTTCTGGTCAGAAACAAGCACGTAAAAAGCATTTGTCTCATGCTTTTCATTTTAGACCTTGACATTGTATAAGTTATAGATTGTGCATCTACGTCGGGCTTCTTAGTAAAAAAAAGTATTTTTTTTCTTGACGGTTGGTTAACGGATAGCATTAGAAAGTCTTTTCAGTGATAATGTAAAGAGCAATTTTTGTAAATGACGTAGTGTTTCACTGCAGTAGCCTACACTGTGTTATCGTTTAAGATGTCCACTTTCTGAGTTGATTGGGAAATCCGACGCTCCTGCATAAAAAGGCGATTTTGCCCACCTGAAAAAACATCCTGCCAGGGCTAGGTGTTCAGCCTATTTAGGCAAAAAGATGACAGTGGTGTGCCTTTTAAGACTCTGCTTTCTTTGGTCGACAAAGTTCGAGTTCAAGTTTGGCAAAAATATTTAGTTCGACTTCGTGCTGGTGCTCATTGTAAACAAAAAGATATAACTATTTCGCTTATTCAGTAGGTTTACAATTGTATAGTATTTCAGCTGTTGCCTAACGCCGAAATTTTACGTGTAATGGCAATGTTTGGTGTTTGTTTGGAAAGGAATGATGCATTTGTCGCAAAAAATTCAAGATGTTTAAATTACCTTTTCCATATTACTGTACCTTCTGACTAATACTAGTACGATTTTCGGAAACTATTTTATGTTTAATATTTTGGTAAAAGTAAAGCATACACATGAATTTATCAACTGCAATAAACAACTGTACTTTTCTGTCACAAGTAGGTGGTATGTACCATTAGACGTAGCCAGGATTTTTCATTGGGGGGGGGAGGGCAGAAACCGCAAATCACTTGTAATGACGTTATCATAAATTTTCGAAAGAGAAACTTTTTATGGGAAAAAGAAGTAAAATGAAAGATCAGAAGCCGTGGCCTGGTTCTTCATGTAACCAGAATTTTGCTCACGGGAGAGGGCTTGAACCAAAAGTTAAAATGTCTGAACTGGGAGACGCGTTGAGTAAACTAGTGTTAGTGAAACGTATCGCAGACTAGGGTTTGGGGACTCCACTCCAGCCGCTGCGTGATTTTTTGTAAAAAATAGCTATTTTAATGCCGTTAAATCGCGTTTTGCACGTTTTTCGAGCCATTTGAAGAACTAAAGTTTTAATATTTGAAAGCCAATTGAAAAAATGAAATTTTTAATTCGCCTTTAAAATCTTGCATTTAAGGATTGAATTTTGTAAGTGATTTGGCCCAGGTGGGAGGAAGTAAAGCACACTGCCCCATGTAATATTTTAGCAAGTTCAAATCAAGTTCAAATATATTTCATCAAGCACTACGATAACAAATAACATAACCCAAACAATTTTCACTTGTAAGTACTTGACGAGGAGGTAGCGAAAAGACCACAATGGTCATCAAAGCCAGCTACCACCTCCAGCACATCATCGTTAGTTTTTGTTTTACATAAACGAACAAAAAGCAAGCATTATGTACAATCAGTCATGAAGCTAAACAAAAACACACATACGTCACACTCACACTCACAGCAGTAAAGGATAGTTTGCGCGCCCACCAAAGGATGGTAGTTTTAGTACCAATGGCCATAAGATGTAGAAAAGTAACGTTAACTGTACAGTAGAACATAAATTCTTTTTCACTTCTAATTTTAAAAGCTATCAACTACATACCTGTTAATGTTAAATTTAAGTTCATAATGTGCCATCTTTTTCATTTTCGATTCTTAAGTGAGTTTCATGGACTACGAATATTGTTGCAAAATGTTCAATGCAGCACAGCGGTCATTTAAGAGTTGGGAAGCCTAACCTAGCTGACGAGAGATAAACAGTAGCTGTACAAAGCTGCTACACTTTGTGAGCGGGCTATCTTGACAGACATGTGGTGCAGTTCATAGCGTCGTTCGTTTACGTTTTCACTTCTGTTAGTGGCAGAAATGGAGTCCTCAAGGGCGTCCTTAGCCTTAAGGACACAGTTTGAAGTCTTTGGCCTTGAAGCCCACAAGTCCTCAAAAATGTCCTATCCTCGGCTCGAGGACAGCACTTTTTTTGTTTCGTTAAAAATAAACCTTGGACATGACCTTTTTTTACTTTACTTGGGAAATCGGCAAAAACCTCGCGGAAAATCTGGAAAGAATTTTTTTTTCTGGAGGTCGCCTGAAAAAAATTTTGGGAAACTTTTTTTGGGGGGGAGAACGCTTGCGCCTTGTGTTCTTGGCCTCGGATTTTTTTTGTGTCCTTAGCCTCGAAGGTTGCGTCCTCGACTCCACCTCTGTAAAATAAGGTTTGGGCACCTCCTTATATAGCCTACCTTTAATTAAGTAGTTCTTATTTCTTCAATATAACCGATTTCGAGCCGTAGGCCTATCTGTTTGGACAGGCTTGGCTGTTGATGAATCAGATATTCAGTCCATGGTTTTCGAATTTTTGCATGTTCCACTTAAGTGATATCGAACATCGCTTTCTTTATTGTTTCAAAAAATATTGCAAAATAAGCATTGCGATGTTCGATTATCGCAGTCCTAGTTTTGCAAGAAATTTTAATTAAACCTTTTCTGATGTCACAAAATTTCAAACGCAGGGTTGCCCAATGGTACGGAGCCAAACGCACTAAATCGATTTTCGCAAGTAAGGAAAGTAGTAAAACAAGGTTTGGGACACCTCTTTATTACCTTTGTAGTAGTTCTCATTTCTTCAATAAAACCAATCTAGAGCAGTATCTCTTTTAATGCAATTGGGTTGTTGTTTCAAAGTGTACTTAAGGTCTATTGTTCAATGAAGTTGGGCACTGTCGCGAAGTCCCCAGATATCGCTTGCGATGTCACATTCTAGTTAATAACTACATGTACTTGCACTTCAAGTTTAAAATGTCAAAATAAAATTTTACAAGTTTATTTAATAATAATAATAACATTTATTTCAGACTAAAGGCAGTCTGTATGAAAAATACTTACAAATTACACACAAGACACACCCACACACAAACACAAAAAATACACACAATAGAGTTCAAAAGGCACTAGTATATATTCAGCATACAAGCGCTTTTTGAATGATTTAAAACACTCAGAATCGTGAAAAGCATCAGAATTCATTAGATTCACAATGAGGCAATTCTTCAAATTGAAGTAATCGACTGACAAATGAAAACATGTATTTTTTTTGTGTGTGTGTCTCATGTGTAATGTGTAAGTATTTTTCATATGGACTGCCTTTAGTCTAAAATAAATGCTATTATTATATCAATATTATTAATTCTGTACTTAACATGTTAAGCTACACTACAATTTCTTTATGATTTGCAAATAAAGCAACTGAACTGAACAATTTCAGATAGTTTTTATCCAATGTATAATTATTACTCTGGCACAGCGTTCCATCTAACTTTTCACCTACTGCGTAAATGCCGAAAATGGTGTGAACATTCTGAACTCAATGTGAAAATGCCGGAGCTCTTCAGGCGTTCTCGATCTGTGGTAACAATTTCTGCTTGAATTTTGGCTTCAAAGGCATTTTATTTTCCCTTTTCATGTCGATCTCCGAAAAAAAAACGGCATCGGTCTGAGAGATCCGCAAATATCCTAGTATTCTACTGGCTTTGGGCGTAAATAAGGGCGTGGCACCGGGAACCACAGCTGCCTACGATTTTCGGCGGGAAATAAAAACGCCGGTTTTTGGCGGGAGAAAAAATGCTGGACTTCGCAAAAATTTAGTGCGAAAATGCAGGACAAAATTTCGCACTTTTTTGCACTTATAGGAAACACTGCTTTGCCATATGATTTTTATAGTTGCAATCAGGGATGAATCACTTCTGCTTCTGCCCGCAGCTTTTTTGAATCTAAGAATTTTGAATTTTTTTTTTGAATCACATTCTTAATCGTTTTTGAATCGCTTCTGCTTCCGCCCTTATCCCTTCCACTTCTACATCCACCACTTGAAGACATACCGCAATTTTTAACTTAAAATTTTTTGGCAAAAATTTTTTCCAGATCAGTCAAAATCAAACAGGTTGTTATCACCATCATATAGAACCAAATTATATAATTGTATTCAGTGGTTTGTCAACTCAAGGATTTGCGCAGGGGCATAGTCAAAAATTTGGATTTGGAGCAGCTCTGAAGCAAAAAGTCCAATTAATCATAAGGTTGTTATGTTTCAGCTGATGCAAATTTCTCTGAAAGTTTACCCAGAAGTTTAAACGAGCAATTATTTGGGTCTGGATACGGATTTTTAAGCGCTCAAAAATAATGAATTAATTCAACTGCATCTGCATTGTTGTGCACAAATCTTTACTTGGTTATAATTCGGTAGCCCTGGGGCAAAGCTTCTGAATTTGCAGCATTTTTTAAAATTACTTGTCTGTGCATGCGGTAGGCTCCAAAATTTTGCTAGCAAAGCATATTTTTAGGACAGCAAAATAAAAACAGATTGCTACAGTTATGCACAGTACCATACTAAAATAATTCTTGTCGCAAACAGTACTTAGCAACAAGGATGGAAGTAAGGTATGGTACATTTAAAATTTGAACATGGCGTACTTCAAAAATTTATCATACCATACCAAAAAATTTTTTGCAAATATATAACGTATCAATGTACTTTTCATTGGATGGTACGCTCCCAGCGCAGAGTACTTAAAAGGTATGGTACATAGGTCAATCAAAGCTCTAAACGTACCGTACTTGAAAGGTTCAATATATGCAAAAAAAATTGACTAGGTTTTTTGATGTTTTTGTTTTCTGTGCTTTAAAAACAAGGGTTTAATTGCATATATATAGTTTTAAATGAAATCCATGAATATTAGTTTTGCCAAGTTCGGAGCTTATGAACTCATGTGACGCCTTTTGGCCAAAATTCTTGGAGAGGAAAAGGGAGGAGAGCAAATAATCAGAAGTCAGAAAACATGTCATAAACAATTTACAGATGTCTAACAAAGCATTGTACTAACACAAGTACGATACGTACTGTTGTCATCAAGTTGCAAATGTCGTTATGTAACATACTTGCATGGTAAGGTATGTTAGTACATTTAGTACACACATTCAAACAGCATACCAAAGTACAGTACTTGTACCTTAACAAAAAGCGTGTACTGTAGTATACTTTTTAGCAAAAATTGAGGTATGTCGTATTGTACTTACTTACCATACTGCCATGCTTGCTTAGCAATAATTAAGGTACGGTAAAGATTAAGTTATAACATCAAGTTTTTAAGTCATACAATATTAAACTTTGTTTAAGAAACACTATGATGCTTTCCTCTGTTTGCTTTTCAAGAACATATTATCGCAGAGAAAGAATTAAAAATGCTGGAATCGAAAACTTTGTTAATGTTAGTGAATGCTGTTGTACTCGAGTAAGACCCCAGATTTTGTTTATAAGAGTATGGCCCCAGATTTTGTTTATACTAATATGGCCCCATTTAAAACAATTTTTGAGAAAATCTTTAAATTTTAGGCCTTAAGTAGAGAATTTTTGAATACATAGTTTTAAAAATAAGTTGGTTAGCTGCGTGATTCATCTTTGAGTCAATAGCCCTGATCTACTTTAACCACAAGCCTTCAAAAATGTTTCTTTGCAAACGATGATCAATCAAACATTCACTTTTCATCAAATATATATACTTTTTAATTGCACCACATTCAAGTTTTGACGTTCGATATGAATGGTCAAAGTGGAAATGAAAGCGGTACCCTTTTATGACTTCCAGCTTCTGCTTTCACAAAAATTTGCAACTTCTGCTTCCACATCCTTGGGTGCAATTATTAATCCAGTAAGTTGAATCTAATTAAATACTGGTCTGGCAAGGGCAAGTTATTTTTAACTAACAGAAAGTGGTATTTCAATTTAAAAATGCCCAAATAAAATTTTACAAGTTAGTACGAGGTGTGGCAGAAAACATACAAGAGTTTACATGTCTGAAATTTTAACAGCAAGTGTCACTTCAAAAAAAAAAGGCTTTAGTTTACCTTGTAATTTTGGTATTTGACAAGCAAAAACGTACAATTTCAGTTCTGTATCATGTCAAGTGTTTGTGGAGAGGTTTCTCTAGATAAATGATAATGTGCTTTATTTTGACTTGGCTCATATCACAACGATGACTGAGAAGCACCAGCCAATGTTGTTCCATTAGATAAAACTACCATCTGAGGCACAAACATTACTGCAGCAGTAGCGCAGTAATCTAGTTTAGTTTTAAAATGCCCAACAATGTTTTAGCAACCAACACACAATGTGTTCTTTGCTCAACAGTGATTAGTTTTGTCACCAGCTTCAGTCAATTTTTTTTCTCATCCCCAAGTTTTTGGTGATAATCTTCCAAACATAATATCAGTTCATGTTTACCAGTACCGCCGCTTACTTGCAATTATTTAAATAGAAAGCCAACAGCCACCTCGACTTAAGTTTTTTCCTAAGCTAAACTTATAAATAAGCATTTTTACAAACTCAACTGGCCAAATATGTCTTCTGGTTGAAGCTTTTTACTTTTTTCCATCATTGTACATTAGGGTGTCCTGAAAACACAAAACTTTCAAAATTTTGTGCTTTGTCAGCAATTTTGGGATCACATCACTAAAAAAACGTCCCCCAAAAAATTTCAATCCAATTAAACGACGTTTAGGGGCGGCACCACCCCCTTTTCAATAGCAAAATTTGATAATCAGTTATTTTAGCCAATTTTTGAGATAGATATGTAATGTCACCATTCATTTTCAATGATTTTTGATCAGGAATTTGACTATATTGTTACACAAGCTCTAACATTAAATTTTATTTTACGCGATTTTCGTAGATAGAGCAGAAAGGTCCCATGATAGAGCAAAAATGTCCTTTTTTGGCATATTTTCGCTGCTCAACTAAAACTGCAGTCAAATTTATTGAAAGAAGTACATGATGCATTGGTAGCATATTTCCAGAAAAATAGTTGTGCTAGAATTAACAATAAAAAACGAAATCATACATTATCAGAAGAGCATTTCAAACACATCACAAATAACCCAGTAAGCCCAGCAAAATACAGTAATATTCTCGGTTTCAAATTCACAAACATATAAGCACTCAGGATATTAATATTATGAGCAACTGAGCATTGAGCATTATGATCAGTGAACATTTAATTGCAGTGAACGCTTCTGTTTGAAGGCGAAGCTTGGTGCAATGTGGCGTTTACAGCTACTTTGAAATACGGTACCATCAACCAGGTAAGGATACAACAGAATCAAAGCAAAAAAGTTCAGAACAAGCTAGTTTCAGAATAATCATGCACCTACGGTTTGCATTCAATTAATTACTCTTGACTGTGAGCTGAGTAAAAAATCACGTTAGCATGCAAGTTGCTAACAATGCACTTGATTGCAATGTTCGCTAGGCTAGATAAGTCCTGATAAAGTAACCTTAACTTGTAGGAAAATTATCTTCAATCAATTGTCGATTTTTTTTCTTTTTCAGAATTATTGTAAGTCTTTTAGTAATTAATTAGCTTGAATGCGCAACGCCACAGAGCTGCTAACTATACATAACTTTCAAGCTGGAAGATTTGAGAGTGACATGTATGAAGATAAAGATCAGCACCAGAACTTTTACAAAGAGCAGAGCATATGCCAATATCACGAAAACATATAGCAAAAATCATAACCAGCCAACATGCTATCTAAGCATTCATTAAATGCCTTAAACAAACTGGTTTTCTTTTTCGTATAAACAATAGTACCTCCTTTCTGATATTTTTAAAATTAAAAAATTGATTTGTTGCAATTCAGTTTGTTTTATTTCAACACGAACACAAAATAATGCTGTATATCATTTAATAAAAGTATGTTCTGATTTCTGAATATTTTTTGGACCTCCAAGCTTAGGTTTGACTTTGAACATGACAGATGACAGGCTAAGTTCATGGAGAGAAAGCATTCAAGAAGTAAATCTATTGCCTTCACACCTATAAGCACTTATACAGTAATTGTTCAACCAGTTGCTTAATTTTGCTTATTACTGTAACCCAGTCATATAGTGCATTTTAAATTCTTAAATGTTGACATGACATATGACCATTTCTAAATGCCATTACAGCACTTTGTTACCATAAGTATGTTACTGTAGGCCAGCAGATAATGCAGCTAAATCGATCTCAGATAAAATGTCTGCTTAGCACAGCAAGATTAAATGTGATAGATTTGCAGTTCAACCTAGTTCAACACTAACAATGCCTAGTCAACAGTTACTGAATTTGACAAGCTATTTCATTTTATTTTAAAAATCCTCTAAAATCAAACTTACAAAATGATTGCAGTTTTGGTCATGGATTGGACAGGCCATACGATAGGACCGTAAGTTCGTGGCAAGATGCGTAAATTGTTCAAACAAGACTCAGAAAAATTCAAACAGGGCTCAACATATTTTGTACATAATTAAGAAGACAAAAAAAAAAACGCCCTCGGCAAAAATTTGGGCCAAATTTCAAACATGAGGTAGAAATTAAAAAAGCTAGTCCTAGGCCTAAGTAGGATATATTTTAGTTTTAAGATAATCGGAGATGTTATTTATAGCTAATATGGCAAGTCACTAGACAGCTCCACCATCATGTAAAACTTTGGTTCAAGTTTTCCTGCTTGGCCCTCTCCTCTGGGTGCGGGCTTGCATTAGAAGTGATAAAGGGAACATTGTAAACGAGGAAATTGTTAGCAACTTGCATGCCAACGTGATCTTATTAAATCAGTTTGCAATCACGAGTAATCAATCGAACGCAAACCGTAGGTGCATGATTATTCTGAAACTAGCTTGTTCTGAACTTTTTTGCTTTGATTCTGTTGTATTCGGTACCTGGTTGACGGTATTTCAAAGTAGCTGTAAACACCACATTGCACCAAGCTTCGCCTTCAAACAGAAGCGTTCACTGCAATTAAATGTTCACTGATCATAATGCTCAATGCTCAGTTGCTCATAATATTAATATCCTGAGTGCTTATATGTTTGTGAATTTGAAACCGAGAATATTACTGTATTTTGCTGGGCTTACTGGGTTATTTGTGATGTGTTTGAAATGCTCTTCTGATAGTGCATGATTTCGTTTTTTATTGTTAATTCTAGCACAACTATTTTTCTGGAAATATGCTACCAATGCATCATGTACTTCTTTCAATAAATTTGACTGCAGTTTTAGTTGAGCAGCGAAAATATGCCAAAAAAGGACATTTTTGCTCTATCATGGGACCTTTCTGCTCTATCTACGAAAATCGCGTAAAATAAAATTTAACGTTAGAGCTTGTGTAACAATATACCGTATATACTCGCGGATAGGTTGCAACTTTTTTCTTAGATTTAAAAAAAAAAAAAGGTGCGACCAATCCGCTTGACATAAGTGCACATTGTCACCAAGTCGAACAAAATTGAAAGTTTTCGGCTATTGCAAGTACCGTATTTTCCGGCTAATAAGCTGTTATAGACACGAATTGTAATGGAAATGTGCTATTGCCACTGTGATTCTATCAAATACAGATGCATGCGCTTGTGCATGCACATACCAATGCAAGACAGTTTCATGCGCGCACACGGACATGCAACTGCTCAGTGTGCGTTGGATTTTCCCGCTTTGTTGAGAAAAAATGGTTTTGCGATTTTAATTTTCGATTTCGAAGTTATCTGTTTTTAATTCATTTTAATTTTCAAAGTTTATTTTAATTTTCGCACAGATAAATTCAAAAATTTATTTTAATTTTCGAAGTTATCTGTGCAAAAAAGCTAGGGAAAGAACCTTTTAAATCCCTAAATTTTCAGTGTGACTTATGCGCGAGTCAACTCTAAATTAAACTTTTCTAACACAAAACTAACAGTGGTGTGACCTATAGGCGAGTATACAGGGTGTCCCAAAAGTAATCGAACCGCAAACTTTAATAAAAATTAATTGTCAAAAGATGTCGTGATTGTATTGCAGTTGAAGGTAGACATTTTGAACATTTGTAAACAATTGATACAGCTATTATGTTTGTTGTTTTGTAATTAAATTTGTTGTTTCTGATTAATATTTTTCATTAAAGTTTGCGGTTCGGTTACTTTTGGGACACCCTGTATACGGTAGTCAAATTCCTGAACAAAAGTCATTGAAAATGAATGGTGACATCACATATTTATCTCAAAAATTGGCCAAATTAACTGATTATCAAATTTTGGGGTAAGCGCTATTAAAAAGGGGGGTGGTGCCACCCCTAAACGTCATTTGATTGGATTGAAATTTTTTGGGGACGTTTTTTTAGTGATGTGATTCCAAAATTGCTGACGAGCACAAAATTTTGAAAGTTTTGTGTTTTGAGAACACCCTGTTGTACATACACTCAAAGAGTATTCGAAGTTTTGTCAGTTCTTTTTTGGATCACTTATGCCAGTCAAACACATGTGAATTTGAAATCTTTTCCTTAAACATGCTGCATCAGTGCAACAATAATTCCAGTGTCTCAGATGCGAATTTTACCCAAATGGACTAAAAATTTCAATTTTGGTAAGGTAATTATATACCGTAATATGATAATTTCAATACAGTTATCACTATGATATGAAGCAAACCAAAACAAAGTACATGACCATTTACCTGAAAACACTCAGCATTAGACGAAAAACTTGTATATCGGTAGGTAATAACAGTAGACTGCTAAAATAACATTGCTTGTCAACTCCAAGACGAATATGCCAGGAATGTAGCATACTCAGTAGGCCTACTGTAATTCAAATCTTCTAACTGGTTATCATAAACTTTGCTCTAGATAGCAACATCTGAAATGCATTGGGCAAAGCTGAAAGTACCATCCCAAAAAACTAGGAAAGAGCGACCAGAACACAAACTACAAGCTTAAGCAAGCAATGCAAAAAAGTTGTCTTCCCACAGAATCAGGAATTGAACCAGCAGCATATAAAATACCATAATCTATAGGCTGCAGAGGAGGCAGGTTTTGTTAAATCAAGTCAAAAACATGTACTGCTAACTTACTTCCCTTCTTCATCAACTTCAGCTGGTGCAGTTCCAAGTTTTCTTGCTTCTTCTAACTCTTTTTGTTTTCTCCACTCTTCACGTGACCTTTTCTTTGGTTCTTCATTATCCGTTGTTATATTTTTGCTGCCTAGAGGCACAGCAACATCACGACTAAAAACTTTATTTGTAATTTTTGACATTTATATTACCACTTATTATTTTCAAGTCTATATCATATGCTACTGTAGGCCTAGTAGGAACTGTAGAACAGTAGAAATTTTGTTTGTATGACATTCTGATATTTTGCATAATTTTCAAAGCCATTTGAAAGAAATCTGAAATACATTACCTACATTTGGAACTCTGAAGAGCTATGTCAGTATGTGAAACAATTAAATTCTTAATTGCTCAGCCATTCTTCCCTTCAGCTACAATTCACTTACCGGTACTGGTCAAGTCCAAAACATAATATGATATTTATAAAGAATGCAAATTTGTTTAAAATAAGGAAAAAAAAACAATCCAATATCTTCCAAAAACAATTCAGTTACGATAAAAAAGAGAACAACTCAAAAATTTTCAATTAAACACTGTAGTCACTCAACATTTTATTAGGGTCCACGATAACTGACCGCAACAAACTGACTGCGAACCAACTGACCGCAAACAAACTGACTGCGAACAACGCCGATTGGCTGAGAACCGCGATCCTAAATATATTTTTACTATACCCAGAGCCATCTGGCCCAAACCCTCACTTTGTGACAAAATGACTGCAGCAAAATCAGTGACAAAATCATGTAACGAAATCATTGCTTCGTGGTCAGTTTGTTTGCAGTCAGTTTGTCGTGGTCAGTAGACTTGGCTCGATTTTATTAGGCCTTAGTGTACTGTAGGCTAAAACTAAGTAAATCAGCTATGAACAGCACAGGTACGGTAAGCTGTATTGGAGAGAAGAGCTTCAGCCCTTTTGGGCCTTGGTTAAAGTTAAACGACTCAGTCTGATATAAAACAGCAATGCTCGCAACCCTGCTGCCTGGAGTGGACAGATATCAACGTAAAACATCAGATAGTCATACCCCTGCTGAAAGGGAAACCTTATGCGAAAAGCCTAATATGAGTCTAAAATTTAGTCTAATTACTTGCGACTACAAGTTTGTATGTAGTGCTCCCTCTACACCCCCAAAAATGTGACAAGCGCAAAATATTTTGGCACAAAATTCCACAAGTGCGAAAGGGGCTTTCGACGTTTTGAAGTTTCATTTTAATGTAAAACATAGCAGTTGGGTTTGTCAGTCATTTTAAAAATTTTAAACTATACGCCTTCTACGTCCCACCATGTTGCTATATCTAATACCAGTGCCAGCATAAAAAGCTCGAAAACTTCAAATATTCTGCACTGAGTCTTATGCGCCAACTAGAGATGGTGTGGTCTACAAAATTTTTGTTAGCAAAACTGCATCGCAGCAGTCGATTCGATAAAAGTTTGCATACTGCACTACACAGCAAAAGTTTGTTAACTTTTTACACTGCACCGCAAATACTACCACAACTCAAAATATAATGGTCAATGATATTGCTTAACACCAATACAATGCATGCAAAATTACAAACCAAACAGGTTGGCACCCAACCTTTGATGATAGGTCTTAGTTCAATTTTACATCATAAAATATTATCCCAATTATGAATCAAACTATGGACATTATGTTTAGAATACTGAATATAACAGCACTTCCATTTTAGAAGTTTCAACTGGAAAAGTTTGCTGGCTGCATTCATGCAAACAGTAGCATTAAAAGCATGGCCACATCTTACATCATTACTAGGCTTGCCAGAGTAAGTCATGGTCACGCTTGATAAGTTACAGTGCATAAAAATCTGTTTTTTATATAATTGTAATTTTTTCCACACAACTGACAAGTATACACATTTTAAGTTTCATATCAATTTAGCTCTAAAATTCTATAACTTGTCTTGCATGAACAACTTTAGCTTAAAGTTTCTTAAGCTTAAGGTGAAGAATTGTTATGCAAAACTCATTTTAATCATTATATAATACCGGTACATCTTATTTTTTGTTAGTGGTTCCTACCGGTATCACATATGACATGGTAATACTAGCAATTATAAACAAAAAAGGTGGTTGAAGCACTTAGTGCTTTTGCACCATCAGTCAACAAGAATTGACATGTTGAATTTGAAGCAATATTACCAGCAATAATTACTATACTAACTATGGTATCTATGTCTACTGTTGATAAGGAATGGAGAGAAATAAATACACTGACATCTAAATATGGCTCTTCTTAAAACAGCAGAACTCTGAGGCTACTTTACAACTGTACAGTAGGCCTACAGGAATAGGTTGGCACATGGAGTTGAGTGACTGATAGTACCGTATACTAACTACAATCACATCTGACATAAGAAAGATTTTCAAACTATGAATCTGAAATACTGAACTCACTGCTCAGACTACAGTACTTAGGTACAGGTACTGTAGACTCAAGCAGTCAATAAAATTTTGTCATGCTCTCAGTCTGTCAACACTGTGCTGATACCAGAAATGCTTCAATTTTAGAAATAGCCACTAGCCAACTGATCTGTGATACTGGATACAGCAGTACAGTATTCGCATCACATTCTACAAAAGCCTTGACTCACTCCAGTACACGCCAAAAGCTAAAGTAGGCCTACAAGTCACCAGCGCAGCCAGGGGGGGGGATTAGGGGACCAGTCCCCCCCTTTTGAAAGTGTACAATTTCACAAAAAATATTACAAAAAGATTAAATGTCAAAAAAACTGATTTAAAAACGCTCAACTAGAGTGTAATTCTACCATGAGTTGCAAATAGGCAACATCAAAACTTTCTCATTAAAAAAAAAACTTTCCAAAGTCATTAGCTTTTCTATCTTTAAAAAGTTTCAACCATTTAGCTTGTAATGTTTCTGAGATATTCAGGTTGAAAAAACGTTTGCAGCAAAAAGGCAAAGTGAATCATAGTTTGCACAACAATGAAAATGAGTTACAATCATAAAATCAATTTTGGTACATACATTACGTCACATTAATATAACAATTGCACATAAAAACTTAAGTTTATTGAAACAAGAATTTAGCCACGTTGTCTTTTTGATAGAAAGGTTAGAAACATAACTGGTAGAGTCGGAATGCTTACTGGTATATAGTCAGAGTTGATATTTATTGAAAATATTCGATCATTGCGTAGCCCATATTGTGCTGTCGAGGAGTGATGATGTCTCATCAGCATTGCGCATTGCTTTTGCAGGAGAACGCAAACAAGGCAGAAAGTTGCGCGTGATTTTGCACCAAAATACACAATCCATTTTGTTTCAAAACTCATCATTTTCCAAAAAATAGAATCAGATACCAGTAAGAATTTTGGGTGGACGAGATCTGACGTGTATCTGTCCATGAATTAAATGTCACTATAATGAAATCGTATTTCGACCACAATAAATTTTGAGAATATTTTAATTGAAAAGATTGGAAAAAACACTATATCCTGAAGGAAAGTAAATCTCTTCTAAGTGTATGACTCTCGATATTCTTTAGAAAGTGTCCACTGCACTGGTCCGGTTTCGACATCAAATCGCTAGCGCACCGGCAGCCTATTATATCACGTTTTTCTCATTGATTTGATTTAAATACAGCACTTTGACTCCTCAAATGCGAAGCCCTGATGGCATAATGGTTGGTACGCTAGGCTGCGAAGCCGAGGGTTGGGATATCAAGTCTCGCTGAACACGCTTTTTAAAAATAGCGCTAGAGAGCTATTTCGCCACATAATCCTTTTTTTTTCTCTAAAGTCTTATTTATTAGTTAGGGTTCGGGCAGCGATGCCAGCTTGAGAGATAGTAAATTGAACAGCAAAAGAAAACGACCGCCGCCACTGGTGCAGCAGCAATTAGATGTTGGAAACTGGGCCGGTGCAGCAGACACTGTCTATTCTTTAACGCTTTATTTGACTTTTTACTATACTGTATTGGGTTCGTTTTACAGATCACGCAAATTTATGTGTATCAATATATGCATGTCATTTCATTCCATGCATTTTGCCCACTTTTCATTTTTTTTGCGTTTACACTGAAAAAGATATCAGACGTAATTGGACTAAACTGCCTTTGTAGGTCTACATTTAGACCAACAGCTTAGAGAACCCGTTTGCCTGAAAAACGGCAGAATCAATAAATTGCTCAAAAAGTTTTTGTAGTTTACTAAAAGCATAGCTACGATGTCAGTTTGATCCTTTAATTTTATTTTCAGCTGGCGTTGGGGGAACGGCTAGTTTGAATTAATGTTACAACTTCAAACAGCACAATGTCAATTGTTTATTACAGTAAATACTACGCTGATATATTTTTAGGAAAACTTTTTCAATCAATTTCTATGTCCGCATGTTACACCGTATAGCTCTGTTGATTTATAACAGTGCTCTTGTTGTATCAGAGCAGCGAGTCCGATGACGTTGTTCAAATTGTGTTAAAGTCTAAACTGAATACACTGGTTGCGAGTGAAAAGTCGCCCACACACCATCTATCTACACTGTGCCTGAAACTGTGAGCGCAAAACTTTGTTTTTAGTTTACTTTAAACCAACATTTGGTACCCAGCGTATCGTCTCACCAGCATACAAGCAGTTGAGTTAGGCCTAGTTGTTTCAAACAAACTAACGACAAGCCCGTACAATCGCGATTTTACACACAGTGTAGGCCGGGCCTTAAAATTCTCTCTGGAACTGGAAGCATAAAGTGCTCCCTATTCGGCCATATATTTTGGAACAGCAATTTAACGCTCTACTCTAAAATGGGGTGCATTTTGTCAATATCGCGGAGGAATAGGGCTCAAATTTGCCTTATTCGACACCCACTTAGGCAACTTTTGCGAGTTTTTTTTTAGCATCGCACAACTCCATATTTTGTCACTGCTCAAACTTATTGTGTTCATCAGAGGTGGAGTCGAGGACACAAAGCTCGAGGCCAAGGCCAAGGCCAAGGACACAAAAAAAATCTGAGGCCAAGGACAGCCTTTCCGAGGACAGACACTCTCGAGGCCAAGGACAGGAATGCTCGAGGCCAAGGCCAAGGACCAAGGACACAAGCGCAAGTGCTCTCCAAAAAAAAAAAAGGTCTTCACAAAAATTTTTCAAGCGATCTCCACAAAAAAACGTTTTCCAAAAAATTTTTCAAGCGCTTCACGAAATTTTAACAATTCAAAAACTAGTGTTGTCCTCGAGCCGAGAACAGGCCAATTTTTGAAGACTTGAGGCCTCGAGGCCAAGGACTTCAAAATGTGTCCTCGAGGCCAAGGACGTCCTCGAGAACTCCACCTCTGGTGTTCATGGTAACTTTAAAGTGCCCCTAATTGGTCACATATCCTGGAACAAAAATTTAACGCTCCACTCGAAAATGGGGTGCATTTGATCAATATCGTGGGAAAATGGGGCTCAAATTTACCTTATTCCACACCCACTTTGGCGACTTTTGCGAGTTTCTTTTAACATCGCCCAACTCCATATTTCGTCATTTTTCAAAACTTATTGCGGTGCGGTGATAAAAGATTAACTTAATTTAAAGTGCCTCCTATTTGGACACATTTTCTGGAACGGAAATTTAACGCTCTACTCGAAAATGGGGTGCATTTTGTCAAAATCGGGAGGGGCGGAATAGGGTTCAAATTTATCTTTGTCAACACCCACTTTGGCGACTTTTGCAAGATGCCTTTTGCAAGGCATCCAAACGAAGAAGAACCTGCTTTGCCTATCGCTACAAGCGTCACTACTTGTCATGACACACGTAGCATTCGCAATTTCTCGTATATATTTTTGAAAGTTAGGACCGTATATATTTTTGAAAGTCAATGGCAATGAGGAACGCGGCAGAGATGGAAACCGGTCGGGTCGACCGACCGGTCGGGTCGAGATTCTTCAACCGGTCGGTCAAGCTGGTTGAAACACCGGTCAAATTCTCCTTTCTTGCAACTAAAAGACATCTATAAGCACAAACCAAAATATACATATATATTTTACAGAGGTGGAGTCCTGGAGGATGTCCATGACCTCGATTTTGATGCCCTTGGCCTCGAAGGTCAAGTCCTTAATTGCCCTTGGCCTCTAAGCCTCAAGTCCTCGAAAATTGCCCTGTCCTTGGCTCGAGCCTAGTGTCCTCGACTCCACCTCTGATATTTTATTATAAATAAATATTTCTATAAAAGACTGTTAACAAACCACACCTTTTGAAAACACTTGTTAAATGGTTTCAATCTGTGACTAATATGCTTTGACCATTAAGACATGCACATCCAGGGGCGTATTTAGGGGGGGACATTGTGCCATGCACCCACCCTCCCTCCCGTTTGGCCATGGCACAAAGCAAAAAAATGCAAAATATTCATTACAATCGCCTAATCAGATTCTAATGAAGCATGCATGTGGAAGAGGCTTACGCTACCTGGCATTTTAATCAGCTTAATTGGGAGTAGAAGCATAGAAGGACTATGGTAGAAGTAGCGAAGATTTCAGATTTTTTAAGTCACATGCTAAAATCTTGCCGCTTTGAAAAGCTTTTTTCAGCTTAAATTTACCACGTTTTACACCGGGCAAGAACGACATAGCTCTTGTTTTTTCATATCTAACAAGCCATGGCTTGTTCTTAAGTAGCACTTCAACAAACTGCTGGGGCACATTATATTTCGAATGTTTTCTAGCCTATGTCATAACAGTTAAGTGTTTGCTGATCGGCAAATAATCTATCAGTGTCACCAATAGCTAAAAAATTCTTTTCTTGGCCTTTTACGCGTTATATCATTAGAAAAAACGTCTGATAATTTAGCTTGATTCCTCCAGTTCTTTTTATGCTTATTTTGTACACGTTTTGCGCTGCTCAAAACAGGTTTTTCAAACCGAAATTTAACCATTAACGGTCTTAAAATTGAGTTATTTTTGTAAAACACGCTAACTTTTTTTGCGTTTTTTTTTTTTGAGACACCCCTACGGAGTCATTAATTTTAACTCCTCACCCATGCCCCCCCTTTGAAAATTTTTATTGGATGCATTAAACAGTGAAAAAAAACTTTTGTTAAAAACCATTCGAACAGGCCGGTCAGAAATCGGTCAAGTGGCATAGATTTTGAAATTAAGCGGTCGGGTCGAGAAAATCCTGACCTGTTCCATCTCAGGAACGCGGTTTCACTTGAATTTTCAAACGAAACAATAACAAAATATTACAATCGATGTTGGCAAATAGTAATGGGCAAAACAGAACCAGGAGACTTAAAGCAAACGTTTGTCTGCAATTGCTTAAGCCACGCGATGCGAGCAGCAAAAATTTAGTGATAAAACATTAAAACAAGAAATTAAAATGGAAGCAATATATAGGACATGCTTACTATTTAGTTGACTAGTAGTACAACATTCGATAAACTGGAAGAATTAATGCAAAGTTTATTTGTAATTATTTATTGTGAAAAAAATACGAAAATAGCCAAACACCATTTTGATAACCTTCAGCAGAACGTTCAAGAACAGCATAACTTGCCTTCTTGACAAGAAGATGTAGAAAGTGACAATCTAGAAGATAAAAACTTTTTGGATTAGAATAGGAATTTGGGGAAGAAAACCCTTGGAATTGAGGTGAAGACCTTTTTCGTTTTGGTCTTCAATGGAAATTTGGGGAAAATTTTCTTTGAATTGAGGTAAACACATTTCTTTTTATGGTTTTCAAGGGAAATTTGGGAAAAAATCCCTTCAAATTGTGGTGCAGACCTTTATTTTTGAGGTTTCAATAGAAATTTGGGAAAAATTCCCTTGAAATTGAGGAGTAAACCTGTTTTTGTTTTTTTTACAATAATTCTCCGTGAATTATAGAGCAAATCTCCTGATTTTTTGAGGAAAGTCTGGAGTGATTTTTGAAAAATTGCAGTGGCAGCACGGTTACCTACCTTTCACATAGCCATTGTCCATTCATGCAACCAGTTTAGGCCAATCATCTTTTTTCACTGCTAATTTTATATGCCACATTTCAATAGCATAATTTTCATCAATAAAATAGGTCTAAAATTTAGTGATTTTTGCAAAAAAATACGAACTTATCGGGCGCTGGGTGCTACACCCCTACGCCCCCTCCTATTGCAGATTCCTGGCTACGCGCCTGAATCTAATCATATTTTTGAACAGCTAGTTTCTCTCTCACCAGAGTTCTCCCTGATGCCATGTTTAAAAACCATTCGGCTAAATTTTATCAAAATAGACCTAAAATTTAAGTTATTTTATGGAGTTAGCCAAATAACAATCGCTATCTACTGTAATAAAGTAGTACCATAGTCGTTATAATGGTAGTAGGCCTACCACTTTCTTCAAAATATAACTTTTCGAAGCCTACTTGCTATACTGTACATCATGAAGGGTGACACCACGAAATTCCGTCCAGGGTGTCACCATTCTTAGCGACGCCACTGTCCCTGGTAACTGTGTTACATTTCATTATCACGCGTATACAGTAGCGTAGCCAGGGTGGACGTGGGGCTGTAGCCCCCCATTAGCATGCAGAGTATGCAAAATACCACGTTTTTAGCACTTTTGAGACCGATTTTTGCTCTAGAAAACAAAAATAGCCGTCAATAGCATTGACAATGAGTCTACTTTGACGTGGACTAGAAGAGAATTCGTTCACAAAAACCGACACCATCTTGGGTGAAGACCTTTTTCTTTTTTTTAAACTTCACCTAATTTAGGGCACAAAACCGGTCCAAATCTGAGTGAAGACCTTTCGTTTATTATTTTTTAGGTCTTCACCTACTTTCGGGCACAAAACTACGTCAAATTTGAATGAAGTCGCTTTTTTTTGGACCTCAACTAATTTCGGGCACAAAACTGAGTAAAGATCTTTTTTTTTAATCTTACCTAATTTTAGGCTTTTTAATTTCGTCTTACCTAATTTGCTATCACTCATTTATATGAAACAATTTTGCAAGAATCAGAGGCGGAGTCCTCGAGGACGTCCTTGGCCTCGAGGACACATTTAGAAGTCCTTGGCCTCGAAGGTCAAGTCCTCGAAAATTGCCCTGTCCTCGGCTCGAGGGCAGCACTAATTTTGAACCGTTGAAATTTTGTTGGAAAACGCCAGAAACCTTGCGGAAAATCTGCAAAGACCTTTTTTTTGGTTTCCTCAAGTAGATATTGCCTGAAAAAAAAATTTGAAGACCTTTTGAATTTTTTTTGTGTCCTTGGCCTTGCCTCGAGCCTTGCGTCCTCGACTCCACCTCTGGCAAGAACGTAATGACAATAAATTGGTTTGTGGCATTTTTTTGGATTTTGTGAAGTCATTTGATTGTGTCAATCATCAAACTTTACTAGATAAATTAGAACATTATGGAGTAAGAGGAAATGCTCACAAATTACTCAGCTCGTATTTGAATAACTGAATCCAGTATACAGTCTATGACGAAAAGTTTTGTTCTGAATTTCAACCAATAACAATTGGTGTGCCACAGGGCAGTGTACTTGGGCTATTTCTCTTTTTAGTGTATATTAATGATCTACCTAATTCTTGCAATTCTAATGTAATTCTTTATGCAGATGACTCGACTGTAATTTGTTCCGAGAAAAAAATTCATTATCTCAACTTGAAATGTAACTCCGAATTTGGTAATAATGAAAACTGGATTAATCAAAACAAATTTTCAAAACAAGATAATGAAAGAAAGCTAACTGCATATTATTTTCTAAAACTTCTAAAAATGAATTTGCTGCACTCAAAATAGTGTAACGTTTTGTCAAACGGACGCGTCCCAATGCGGTCGACCGGCTCGGTTGCACAACCTATCGAGCTACTCTCCGGGCTAATTGACTTATTAATCCATGTATGCATTTAATCTTTCACTTGTGGCTACGTTGGAGCTGACACTACATCATCCCCCTCCCTTTACGCTGGCGACGGCACTCCATCGTCTCCAACCAGCGCAAGGGAGCGCGTCCACCCCTCCAACGTCCTGGCGTGCTCGCCATTGTAACGTTTTGTCAAACGGACGCGTCCCAATGCGGTTGACCGGCTCGGTTGCACAACCTATCGAGCTACTCTCCGGGTTGACTTATTAATCCATGTATCCATTTAATCTTTCACTTGCGGCTACGTTGGAGCTGACGCTACATCATCCCCTCCCTTAACGCTGGCGACGGCTCATCCACGTCTCCAACCAGCGCAATAGGGAGCGCGTCCACCCCTCCGACGTCCTGGCGTGCTCGCCATTGTAACGTACGCGTCAAAAGGACGCGTCCCAATGCGGTTGATCGGCTCGGTTGAACAACCTATCAAGCTACTCTCCAGGTTGGCTTATTAATCCACATATCCAGTTTCACTTTCACTTGTGGCTACGTTGGAGCTGACGCTACAATAGCAACTCATTTAAGATTTATTGATACCAGCAACGTTGTCAAGTATTTAGGTGTCTTTTTTGATAAAAATTTAAATTGGGAAACTCATGCACAGTTTGCACTTAACCCTATATATACCGGGCTATTTTTACACCCTATTTGTATCGGGGGGGGGGGGGCAAATTTGCCCCCCTATCTAAAAACCGATTGGTAAGTGATAGAATCGAGATTTTTTACTTGCTGATGCTATTTTTTTTTAAATTTTTAAAAATAAAATTTTTAAGGTTGTGACGTCACCAAAGCGATGATGATGTCATCAAAACCAGAAAATCCTTATAACAGCATGCAAATTTGCCTAAATGTTGCGAAATATTAGTTTTAGTTTGGACTTTTGTTATTTCAAAGACATCTCTGATAAAGTTACTGCAAATGATGACGTCATCATGCATAATGACGTCACATGCATGATGACATCATCATTAATATATTGTGTTGATTATTCTTTGTAACTTTTTGTGACTGAAATATAGTATATTTCACAAAATTATAGAATACTGCAGTATAAGTTTCATTTTTTCATTCAACAGCTGATGAAAATGAATATTTTTTTCTGCAAACGCAGTTTATTTTGAGAAACAGCAGAAAAATTAATATTTTTGAATTATGACATCATCAATGACGTAAAGATGATGCAATGCATTTATCAGTAAATAAAATATGTTATTCCAGCAGAAGATTAGCATTGACAATGAATACGCAGTACAATGAATAGAATATGCGCACTGATAAGCATGAATAGTGCTCAAAACTGCCTAAAACTCCTTAGGTGCCTCTAACAAAAGCAAAAATGACGTCACTTCCGGTTGTCCGGCTGACCTTAAACTTTCTGAAAATGTGTGTTATTAAATTTGATTCAAAGTCAGAGTGCATCAAAGCAAAACTTTGCTTTCGTTTAGGAGCTATATTAAAATAATTGAGAGGGGTGGCGAATTTGCCCCCCCCGGTACAAATAGGGTTAATAAAATGTGCAGTGCAAAAGGAATATTGTGTAAACTTTGACATTTTGCTTCAACGTCAATTTTGAAAAATGTGTATTTTAGTCTAGTGGTTCCGTATTTGCAATATAGCGTGATGACATGGGGAAATACAACTGCTAAATGCCTTAACAAAATTTAAACTCAACAAAATTATCCGATTAAAATTATATGTAATGCTCCAGTGATCAAAACTAAACTGTCTCCTTTATATGAACAACTGCATTTGTTAAATTTAAACAATATTTATCAAATGGAAGTATTAAAATTTGCACGTAAATTTAAGATGAAAACCTTGCCTGAATGTTTTGAAAATTATTTTCAATTGGCTTCTCAAGTCCATATCTACTCGACAAGATTTGCTGCTAATGAAAATTGGTCTGCTCCTCGATTTAAAAAAACCTATACTCAATGTTCAATTAAATATAAAGGCACTAAATTGAGGAATGCGCTTTCTACAGACCTAAGATATAATAACGTCAAAAGTTACTCAATCTTTGCTAATCGACTGAAGCAGTTTTTACAATGTAATCAATTGTAGTCTTTTCTCATTATTCTTAATTGGCTTTACAAAACTTGCAAATATTGTAGCTCTTCCAAATTTAATCCTGTCAATGAACAAAAGGATTATTATCCGTAACCGCAAGAATTTTTTTTATTTTTGTGTTTCTGTAATGTACAATTTTAATTTTTTTGTTTATAGTTGGTGAGAGGTTGCAGACTCGGCGACCGCGCCAGATACTTTGATACCTGGACATCTTGGTCTTTCGCAGCCTCACACCAGAAAGGGAATAGATCGTTTGATGTTTTTTGATGACAGTACTTTTCTGTTTGTTCGTTGCTTCCTTTCCAAACAAAAATAAACTATACTACTACTAGGCACAAACCGGTCCAAATCTGAGTGAAAACAGTCTTAGCTTGGTTTTACACTTCCGAACCCCCCCCCCCCTATTGAAAATTCCTGGCAACGCACCCGCGCGTATACTTTCGTCAGAATCAACATTAGTAACTCAAAAATGTTCGTGTCCGGACCCCCGATCTTTGGGATGGTTTCAGTGTTTAGCTGTCTGCACCATCCGCACCAGAAGTACTCGTAGAAATAAAAAGAACATTTCTATACTTTTTTGGCTTCCTCATTCTCCAATTTGAACTTTCCAAAATGCCGTTTAAAGTATGCTTCACTAAGGCTAGGCTATCACATTATAATTTCAAATTAGGAAAGGAAACTAATTGACAGGCTAGAAGCAGTGGCGGATTTAGGGGGGGGGATGCATTCCCCCCCACCAGCCTAAACATAACGTGCATATGCATGATATTAAACATTAAAAAAAGGCAATTAGTGAATACTCGATAGGCCGGGTGACTGCGACATAATTTCTGAAGCCATTGGGGGGGGGGGGGGGTAGGGCGGGGGAGGAAAAAGTTATTTTTACAGCGAACTTTTTACAAAGCAGAAATTACTTTTTTACAAGTCCGATTGATTTGAAAGCGCCAAACTAGCAAAATTCTCCACACGCACTTTTCAACGATAAAGGCTTAACACAACAGGAGTTCAATTATGGCGCATTTTCGCTCAAACCACACGCAATACTAAGGGGCACATGACAGAAATTTCCTCATTCGCTTTAATAACGAGTTTTTTTAAAGAGGCGCTAACGAACGAAATACTTGCTAAACGTAAGAGGTCATTCTTGCACGTGTATGTAAAGCCTTGCGAAATCCGTTACGTCATTCTTTCTCGCTAAATTTCTTCGAGCGATTGCGGAAAGCAGTTCGAGTAAAAAAACGTCACATTTTCCTCACCAACTTAAACAGGATCTTTTCAATTTCAATTTCAATTTATTATTAAACAGCGAAAAGACTATTGTAGTCATCAAAGTCAGCTGTCACAAAATCAATAATGCAGTAAAGATACAGTAGCATATGCAATCAAAAACAAACAAAACGAAATAAGCAAGTCTATTTACAGCACAAACACATCACTATCAAATTTGAGTATGTACAGCAAAAATTAATATTTTGACCTCCTAGTTTACACATTCAATTACACAAATGATTTTTTGTCTTGCTGTATTAGAAGAAAAAAAAAAAAAAAAGGACCCCCCCCTTCCCCGTGTGTCAATTTGTTCAAAGTTTTGATATTATTTGAAAGCTCTTCTTTTTCTACTCTAATTTATCTTAACTATGTAATCATTCCAAGAATGACATGTTATAATCAGATATCATCCTCCTTTTAAGTTCATTTTTAAATTTGCAGTATTTCATGTTTTTGACGTTTAGTGGTATTTCGTTCCATACTTTGGGCCCTATATATGTTAATGAATTTTGTGATTGTGTTGTTTTAACCCGAGGTATGAAATAGTTTTTACTTTGTTTTCTTCTTGTATGATATGAGTGGGTATTGTCAAGTAATTTGTATGTATCTCTGTTTAAATTGCAAATGTTCGATGAGTTGTTGTGAAGTCTGTGCATTAATTTAGCTATTTCAAGTGTGTACAAATCCTGCAGTTTTAGAATCTGTAATTTATGAAATAAGGGTTTGGTGTGAGCTTTGCTTTTGCTATGTGTTATAATTCTTACTGCTCGTTTTTGTAGTATATCTAATGGATTTAAGGTTGTTTTGGAAGCACTTCCCCAGCTGCTTATGCAGTAGCTTAAATGAGAATGAATCATGCTATAATATATCATTAATAAAGTATTGCAGTCAACATATTTTTGTAGATGATATAGTGCCCAACACCCACTGGCAAGTTTGGAACACATTTTATGGATTTGGCTCTCCCATTTCAAAGAATCATCAATCATTATGCCCAGTTACTTCACACAAGTGTTTTGATTGATTATGTTGTTATCAATTTTTAAATTGAATTTCGCTCTTCTTCTCTTGTTTGTTATCATTATATATTCTGTTTTATTATAGTTGATTGATAGCTTATTTATTTTCATGTAGTTACTAATTTTTTGCAGTTCAGTATTTACAATTTTTTCAAGTAGATTTTCTCTGTGATGTGACGCAGTTAAGTTTGTGTCATCTGCAAATAACCTGACCTGTAGTTTTGTTGCTTGTGGTAGATCATTTGTGTAAATGATAAAAAGAAGTGGCCCCAGTGTACAGTAGAACCTTGAGGAACACCACATGTTATTTTCATCATGTCAGATGACACCCCATTTACTATTGTAAATTGTTGCCTATTTGAGAGATAACTTTGCAATAGTTTAAGTGGTAAACCTCTTATTCCATATTTCTCTAACTTTTTTAGCAATATGTTATGATTTAGGCAGTCAAAAGCTTTTGATAAATCCAAAAACATGGCACAAGTTACTTGTTTTTTGTTCAAATTAAGTAAAAATTCATTATAAGCATCCATAGCAGCATCATTGGTGGACGAATGTTTTATAAATCCGTATTGGTTTTTATTAAGAATATTGTTTTGGATGAAATAACTGTATAATTGAATATGTAGGCATTTTTCAAATATTTTAGAAAATGGACTGAGAATGGAAATAGGGCGATAGTTTGAACATAAGTTTTTTGAACCTGATTTATAAAGTAGGATAACTTCCGCTATCTTCAAAATATCAGGAAAACAACCAGTTGTAATGCAATGATTGTAAAAATTTGTGAGTATGGGTGCAATGACATTAACTGAAAGCTTTATATATTTTATAGGAATCCCAAGACTCCCTCCACTTTTAAAAGTGTTTAATTCATTAATGTGATTTATTACTTCTTGGACTCCTATTGGACGTAAGAAAAAAGATTGAGAATGATTGGGGATTAGTGATGTTTCAGTAAATGGGCAATTAGTGACAATTGAAATTTTACTACTTAATGTTTTTCCAACATTAATAAAGTAGTCATTAAAAGTATTGCTGATTAATTTAGGATCCTCAGAGTCAGTTCCATTTATACACATCTTTTGAGGCATTCGATTAGATTTCTTGTTTTTATAATGCAGTAAATCATTAATAGTTTTCCATAACTTGGCTGTGTATTGTTTGTTCTTTGAAATAACATTTTGAAAATGTATCTTTTTTGCCTGTTCTTTCATGCGTGTTACTTTGTTCCTATATTTTTTGTATTTTTCCCATAAGCTTGGTTTTTGTTCATTAAGGCATTGTCGGTATATTTTGTTCCTGTATCTTATTGAAGTTAGTATTTCTTTTGACAACCATGGCTTGGTTTGTAGTTTTTTTTCTTTTCTTGTAAATTTACGCATAGGGGCATGGATTTCAAGAGTAGTGCTAAATTGACTTATAAAATCAGCAAAATAATCATTGACACTTAATGCATCACTTAAGTTTACGCTGGCAATGTTTTTATACAGATTTTCAACAAAATTATCAACTTGAAATTTTTTTGTGTCTCTAAAATACCCTGAGTTACTTTTTTTCTCAATAGTCTTGAAATTTGAGCTAGCTAAAATAGGTAAATGGTCTGTTAAATTGTGTAGAATTACAAAGCTATCTGTTTTATGAGATATATTGTTCGTGTATAAATGATCTATAATAAAGGAACTTGTTTCAGTTATCCGAGTGGGATTTGTTATTAATGGAATGCAACCTAGACTGTATATCATATCAACATAACTTTTTATTGTTTTGTTACCTTTTCTAGTGCAGTTCATTAAATTGATGGTTAAGTCGCCTCCAACATTATATAAGGAATTGCTATTGTTTAGTGTTTCAAGTGTTACCTGAAAATTTTTTAAAAATCTGTTGAAATTTTGATGAGGGTGTCTGTATACAGCTCCAATGATGCACTTAAATTTCTTTTGAACCAATTCTAGCCACAGTGCTTCACAGTGAGGCAAGTTTATGTTATAATTATGGCGGATTTTGTAAGAAATATTTTCTTTTATGAATATTCCAACTCCTCCTGCAATAGTACTTGAACCCTCATTTTCGAAATTGTATCCTTCGAGGGATACCCTACATGTTTCAAATTTATGTAATTTAGTTTCACTTATCGCAATAATGTCTGGGGCTATTTTGCTAATTGCAAGCAATTCTTCTAATTCATCAATATTTTTTTTAATCCTGCGTATATTTATGTGTAAAAATGTAAAGTTGTTTTTCCTTATTTTTTCTGAAATGTCACCCGCTTTACAATATTCTGAATGGTGATTATTTGAGATATTCCAATTAGAATGTAATGTTTTATTATTGAAACCGTTGGCATTGAAAGAGATGAAAGTTTGATTTTGCCTTGAGTGAATAGTAGTATTTTCAATAAACTCTTGATCATTTAAATTATGATATGGGAAGATAAGCTGGTAACAAGGTTTGCAGTAATATGGCATGTCAGATTGACTAAGGTTAGAAAATTCTTGTTTAGTTAAATTTGTACATTTGAGATGAATCCATAGATTACATAGCTCACAATAAATACAATTTTGATTAGATCTACAAAGCTTGGAGCATATTTTACAAGGATATTTTGCAACCATAAAGCAAAAGCTTCTACTAATTTGGAACTTGCTGTTATGCACAAAAAAAACTATTTGCAATGGTTGGCCACGCTAGCCACTACTAAAAGTAAAAGGGATTAAGTATAGACAGCAAGCCTGTGAAAAAAATGAATCAAAAATTACAACTAAACGCTACAGACAAGGGTCAATTATTTCATGGCCAATTTTATCAGTAGATTATTGCTTTATTTCATTTACATTCAGAGATTTAAGATGTATCTTCTTTGTGGTATCACTTGTCTTAATGTAAAAAATTTCTCCATCCAATGTCCAGTAGGCAGTTACCACCTTCTCGTCTCTCAATTTCTTCAACTGATTTAAACAATTTTTTCTTGTTGCAGTTAATGATTCAGTAATTAAATATTTAGTGCCTTTCAGTTTTTTCTTGTTTTGGTATATCCAATTCTTCGTGTTGTGCCTAGTAAATTTTATAATGATAGGGCCATTTGCTCTTCCAAGTCTGTGACTACGATCAATGTCATTTTCAGCTATATCCAAACCTAATGCTTCTTCGAAGAATTGTTTTGCAGTATCATCAGTACTTGTTTCGGTATTTGGTGGTACTCCATGAATCAGCAGGCAGTTTCGGCGACTGTATTGTTCTTGATTTTCCAACTGTTGTTTCAGTAATTGATTTTCTTCTTTTAAACTTTTAACTTCAGTTTCTAACTTATTTAGATTTTCATGGAATGCTAATGATACCGCATCCGTTATGATTTGGCGAAAGGCATCATTTTCAGTTATCATTTCACAAAGCTTGCCAGCAACTTGATCTAAGCCTTGAGAATTCGCCTTGATTGCAGCAGAACTATTATTGCCAGTGAAGTCTTTGTCAGTGAAAATTGATGTATTTGCAGTGCTCTCAGAAAGCTCAGGCCATGAGGTGAAGGAGAGGTGAGTAGAATTTTCCACATTACTTTCAAGACTCACAGGAATTGCTTCTTCTTTGAGAATCTTCTCTGAGAGTACTGATTCAGCCTCATCTTCTAATGCAGAATAATAACTTGCTTTTGAGGTTTGAACTTTATTGCTAGTAAAAGGCTGTTGAGATCTATTGAAGGATTTGCGACGATTTCCCATGCTTTTCCAGAGTTTAGACTGAGAAAAATTAAGAAGAGGTAGATACTCAGTAATATTAATGTTATTATTTAGTTTTAGGCCTATTTACAAAATGCCCTATTCATCCAACATCCTTATTCAAATAGAATGATTCTTATTCAAATAGAATAGGATCTTGAAGCACTCTTTAAGCGTGCGAGAAATCTTTTTGATTCAGAAATTTAATGGCGAAATGTTGAAAACTTTTAACTCATGCGAATTTTTGCTGAAAATTAATTAAAATCGTCGCCATGTTTGCTATTAGACTGCTAAAAACAAGTGAGTTGCATTGAGAACCATTTGCTGTTTCGATTGATAAAAAAATGCTAAGTAGTGCAAGTTGACAAAATTAGTAACACACTCCTTTTATAAGAACGATTTTCTAAACCACGAGGCTCATTTTTGCTCAAAATTTAAGAACAAATTAAAAACACTGCCAGCCTCGGCAGCAAAACAAACCAAAAAAAAATTCAAACTAATCAAAGAAACTGAAATTCGTGCTGATTCAAAACGATAAAATTTCAGTGATTTTCTTGTGTTTGCAAGCAAAATTGCAACTATTCAAGGTTATAAAGTTCTGTTGCTCAGCGCAAGCAATTGAGAAATTTTTTCGGCAGGTGTTCAACTTAAAAAAAAGCTTGCTTTTTTGCTTTTGCAATTTTACGATGCTGCAAAAGCAAGAAAAAAGCCTTCACTTAAGTCTTAAGCAGACAGAGCTATAGGAATTAAACAGTGTTTTTTTAAACATGCCCGCTGAAATTGACATCGATGCTCTCAAAGTTTTTACAAAATCAAGAACAAATGAGACTAAATATTGGCAAAAAATTAAAAACATCCAGTCTAAATCCCGTGGGCACAAAATTAGTCAAATAGACGTTTAAATGTGGTATAGATTTATGCAGCAGACGTTATTTAGTTGGTTTAATTTTTGTCTAAACGTTGTCTATTTCGCAAAAATGCATTTAGTTGAAAAGACGTCTTTATAAAGACGTCGAATATTCGTAACTCATAGACCTTGAGACGTTGTTTAATTTTGCGTATTTTCGACGTCTTTGTAAAGACGTCTACTCAACTTTGTGCATTTTGCAAAATAGACAACATTTAGACCAATTTTCGTTTTAGACGTCTTTTAGACGTTTTGTGCCCACTGGGAACTCAAAATTTACCGGTTCGAAAGAGGAAGTGTACTTCGACTTGCTTACTTTTGAAAAATTTTGAAACCTGAAGACCTAAAGTTACTGTTAACATATGAGTTTACCCACCAACAACCTCAAGGGCGCTTTACTTCATTAAAAAAATTATAGTATGGAAAAAGTTGTTCATATTTTACATTGATCCAAAAATATAATTAAATTCTGTCGTTCATTTACTAATGGTAATCAGTTGAAGAATTTGCTTGCGTATAATAATCACGCATAGCTTACTCTATGTGCAGAGATAAAGTTTTGTGGGTACACTTGGCTTATCTTTTTTCATAACAATGTAGCACATACAATACCCTTGAACGGATTATTTTGAAGTAGAAATGGATCTGACGTCACAATGAGGTATTTATTACGTACTAACACAGGTTACAAACATCTCGCAGAAATTCGAGCGAACTGTTTTAACGTTTGTTGGGCGCAGGGTGTCGAACCGTTTCAAATAACGGTTCGGGTTCAGGTTTAGCTCCTGCTCAAAATATTTTAGCGGTTCAGGCTTGGTTCGGGTTCACTTGAGCACCATTTTCGAGGTTCAGGTTCACTCAAGTAAAATGTTACTGGTTCAGGTTCATTGACTTAAAATTTAACTGTCGTTACTCGTTTCGTCCAGAAAAAAAAAAGAAATTACTGATCCTGTTGATGATCACCACTGCTCTTATTGTGCGTGTACCAGCACCAGCGGCATCCGGATATGGAAAAATATAATCTTACTTTGTTACGGGTTCAGGTTCGGTTTGGGTTCACTTGAGCACAATTTTGAGGGTTCAGGTTCACTGAAGTAAAATTTTGCTGGTTCAGGTTCACCAAAATGAAACGGTTCATTCGGGTTTACGGTTCGGGTTCAGGTTCGGTTCGACACCCTGCTTCTGAGACTGGTTTTTGGACTAGAATGGACTAAAACGTGATTTAAAGCATCTTTTGAACCATATATTCAGGGGGGCTAATTTGTCAAAAATAAAACTCTCAAGTCAATAAAAACTTTGAAAAATGGCCAAAAATAAGCAATCAAATTTAATATAGCTCATTGCAAATGCTTAACATACTTTTATGAACAAAAATATTATAAACTCACGAACAGGGGGGGATCTATTCAGTATTGGTTAATTACTAATCACCTCTCTCAAATATCTTTCCATGAGCCCCCCTCCAAATATTTTTCTCTATAAAATATAGTCGTAATAGATTAGGCTACTCCGAGTGAGTTTTATTAAACTTTAGGGTTTCATGATCTACCAGCATGTAAACAAGAAAAAATTTTACCACTAAGGCACTAGCCACTTCTCACATAGCCCATTTATGCAACCGGTTTAATCATGTTTGCACTGCCAATTACTGTGCCACGTTTTAAAAGCATTATTTTTTATCAAAATAGCCCTAAAATTTACTTATTTTTGCAAAAAGATGCAAAATTTTCGATCGCTGGGGGCTCCGCCCCCAGACCCCCAAAGTAGCTCCCTCATTGCGAATTTCTGTCAACGCGCCGGTTCTGTGTAGATGCAGACGGTTATGCTAGCTAAAGTTTAATAAATACGATTTTTGACGCAGGAAAGACAAAAAGAGCGTTTTATGTTATTAATTTGAATTGAATTGGTTAAATCAATGACATGAAACTAGTTTTATGTCATTGGTTAAATTTAAAAAAATATTTTATATACTGGTAACGTTTTTGGGATGGGACGGATCAAGAGTATTCCCAACAAGTTTGCGCGAGGCCAAGAACATTTATCATAAGCATGCAAAATTTTGAGATTATACACAATTTGTGCTCATAAATTTTATCATCCCCCCCCCACCAAAATTTTCTAGATCCGCCACTGGCTAGAAGTATAGGTATTTTTTGGTTGGTTATTTTCATTTTCAACCAATCGAAAAATAATGCTGTCCTCAAGCCAAGGACACGACATTTTTGAGGCCAAGGCCAAAGACTTTGCAAAATGTTTCCTCGAGGCCAAGGACGTCCTCGAGCGCTTATCTCTGCTGAATAGGTCTACCCTAAGAGCTAACAAACTTGACCACACTCCGACGCAAACTATCACAAAATTTTGAGCCAATCTGGCGCAGAAAACGGAAAAAAAGTACGGTACATTTTTCGAATACAAAAATCCTTAATTTTTGTTCAAGCCCCGCTCACCTTAGCAAAATTCTGGAAACGCGCCGAATTTTGCTGCTAACAATGCAACGTTTGCATGCAAATGAGTCAAATTTCTTTAGGCAAAAAAAGTTTTACTACAGATTTTTGGAAAGCGAAACGTCAACAAGCATCACATTAACAACTTCTAAAAATCTTTTTGGAGCAAGTTTTTTAAAGAACATTATTTTTATAGTCTTTGGACCAAAGACAATAAAAATTGGTCACCGCTTGACGTTCAACAGTGAGAAGTTTAAGCGAGAAGTCTACACCGCTTCGCTGTTTCCCGACAAATTAGACAACAAGTCAACAGCTAAGATGAAATTACACTTAAAAGACTCCTTCCTCAACCATGATATGTGTAATGACAGTAAAAGTAAAGCATACAAAAACAAATAAACAATGATAAAAAAGAAATTAAATTTTGTTATAAACAATACAGTTAAACTACTATAGAGCTTAATTTTCGAGACGTTTCGGTTAATTTCTTTAAACCATCGTCAATACAGAACATAAAAAAATCACAGCTGAGCAACAGGACAAATCGCAGTCTCATCAACGTTTCTCGTTCAACAATAAAAGAGAGATACTGTGAATCATCCTTTAATGTTATTCCAGGTGAGATTTTATTGCTGTTCTCGATTGACAATGGTTTAAAAAAATTTACCGTAACTCTCGATTAATATGCTGTAAGCGTACAGCATTTGAGTTGCATTGTTTTTGATAACAATTTTTTTCAAGAAATCCATTTACCATGCTTCTAAGGCTAAAATGTGAGTCCATTTTATTTAATTCAGTGAATTTCTTGTTCCAAGTTGTAGCTTGGGAGAATTTTAGCGATTCCGGACTCTGTATGGCGATGAAACAACTAACCTACTGACGCATTTTTTATTGCTAACACTAAATTTGCCTTTGGTAGTGAGGAATATATCGAACAGTAAAGTTGTGATTGGGTCGCAAATTTCAAATGACTTGTTTGCACTATCTCTTCATAAGCGATAAAACGTATATCCATTAACCGTTTCTATCGCTCAATTTGACGCAAAAAATGAGAGTCGCGAATTGTTATGATCGCGTGATTTGGTGAATTCAAGGAGTGCAATTAAGATTGGACTAATCAATAGGCACAACACAGATAAAATTTAAATTTACGCAATGTCTTTTTTTTCTTGCGTCATGAAATCATTCGTTTACGTGCTTGGCAAAGTGCACTGAAAAACATAGATTACGAAAAAGCGCACAGCGACATAAACAATAAACATCATTGATTGACGTAAAAATTTTCATTCCAAATCATACGCAACGTTCATATGGAAGTCATGAGCTAAAACTGGATCCAATTCGCAAACCTGAAAATATTCATTTCATCAACTTTATCCATACTTTAGCTACCTGTTTTCACAAGTCCACTTTTGAAACCGCTTTTTGTTTACAAAAAAAGATGAAAAGTTTGATTTTCATTCATATTGCCGTTCGCTTCTACATGTAGCAACGCTCCAACTTCATAGAACCATTGAATACAAGCCTAATTTTACACCAACAACCGCACTACATAACCAGAGCTGAAAAATAACAAACCCTGCGGAAATATTTCTTCGCTTCCTCCTCGTCTTTTCTCAATCCGTTTCCAAGCGCCAGGCATCTTGATAAGTAATAGCAAGCATAAGCAATTCCTTTGTGAATGTAAGTCTCCAAGCAGCCGGTGTCCCGTGCTAACTCAGTCATGTCGGTGTAGCCAGCAACCCTCAATAAACGAAAAAAAATCAAATTACCTTTAAATTCAATTTTTCCTATATTCGCTACCTCTTTTATTACGCTCTACTCCACGACACTTTCTCGTAGTTGAGTTTGAAATCGAGATTGGATGTTGCTAGCAGCATAGCAGGTCTAACTTATGTACATTTTAATACTCAATAGAATATTGGTAGGAACCAAATTTCTAAATGAAGAGAGTGATTTTACCGGAAATTTCTATCTAGTTTTTACTAATTCTGACCCAAATCTAACCCAAACTCAAATCTTTACTCTTAAAACTAATCCCAAACCTAGCCCGAACCCTAACAAAAATTAATGAAAAACGCGCGGATGAATATTTTTCATTTCCGAAAGAGTCAGTCCATTTCAAAAAGTATATCTTCCTGACGAAGACAGATAATGGTATATCGCCTTCTGTGCTCTGTAAGTATGCCGAGAGTGCTTTCAGCTAAAATCGAACCCAGCCTTTAGAAGTCTGATAATATTGTTATCCCACTATAATGGACTCAAGAAAAATTTAACATACGGTCTTTTTCAGATCTAGAGTTACGCAGAAGGTTACAGACTTAATAAACTAATACAATATTCAAACTCAAATACCGTGAAGGCTTCTTCGCTGTGCTTTGTTCAAAGCAAAATGAATTTTAAAATTACTTTATAATAAAAACCAACTAACCTCCTTGCCAAATCACTTGCTTTAGTATAGAGTTGTTTTTTATAATAAAGTTGGACCAAGCGGCCCTGCGCATAAACATTTCCTCTCTCAGCAGCTTCTTTCAAGCATTCATAAGCACTGCTTTCGGATCTCTGAATGCCTCTTCCTTCAAAATACATCACTCCCAAAATACCTAAAAGTTTTGAACAGGGGCTAAAACAAATTAAAAACCCATTCTTTTGTGGCATTCAATTTAGAATCGAAAACTCAACTTTGCCATAACCCACATTGGTTACTCATAAATTTCCCAAAGGGCTTCACTAAAAAATACGACACTACTCTAATTCTTTTTATTACAATTTTTACATAACCTATCTTACATACAGGGTCAAAACAAAATTCTACAAAATCGCTGAACGAAATGAATTCGAAATCGTCACTGCAATTATACAGAGAATGCACCGACCTTGGGATTCAAGACTTCCATTTCCACAAGCCTCCGAGTGCCAGAAGAAAGCTCTTTCGAGGTCAAGAAACTCAGGTCGAGAGTAGAGCATACCAAGCATGGTTTGTGCTAGAATGCAGGCTTTAGGATTCCCGTCGTTCGCTGCTAGAAGCCACCATCTGAAAAAATTGCCAAGTGGCGTTTTCACTCCATTGGTTGAATGCGGGTTTGCTTGCATACAGGACCGTCGGGTCAAATCGTCTTCAAGTACAATTAATAGTCTAACAGTACAAAATCAATTAATACAGGACTGTCAGGTCAAATCGTCTTCCGTAGACTTGTATAAAGACCCCACAAAAAAGTTTTTTTGGCATAATCAGTCCAAAAATAAGCGTCAAAATTGTAATTCAGCTAGTGCAGGAGGTTGTTCAAGACCTCAGGCTATTTCTGATATATGGAAGTAGCATTACACCAGTCTGATAAACTGTATTCCGGAAAGTAGTCAAAATGAACGATTTTGTTAATTCGTTTATTAACTACAGCACGCAAGTTAGTGATGTTTAAAATTTCAAATGTTCAGTACCTCTTTTAAGTCCCCTTTTAAATAATCGTTCATTAAGATGTTCTAGTGGAGAAGATCATTTGTCTGCTCTTCTTTTGTGTTATGCCGATCCCAGTATCAATATTTACCTTAGTATTGTGTTTAATTAGTGTTTATTTCGTGGTGTTATCCCTGATTATTGTTTAGCTTCAGTTACCATTCCGATTGTGAAAGATAAGAACTAGAATCTTCAACATGCTAATAATTATCTACCTATTGCTGTTGCGTCAACCATTTTTAAACTATTCGAACGCTTTATTTTGCAGCAGATAAATCCATTTTCTCCGAACTGATTGTGATTTAAAGAGAAACATAGTTCCGATATAAGTCTTTCTTCTAAGACAAACTGCAAACTCCTATGTTAAGCACACAGGGGCGCCGAGAGCCAAACGTGGACCCGGGGCCAGCTCAAATATTAGGCATCTCCGGTTTTGTGAACTCCAAAACAGACAGTGAGAATGCCACAAGTTTTGTCAGGAATTTGATGTGATCTCAAAAAAAAAAGGTCTTCGGTCTTCCACACACTCATTTCTCAGTGTCATTTTGATGGGCCCTCTGCTGGCCCCCCCTGAAGGCCCCGGGGTCATTGTCCCTCCTCTCGGAGGCCCTGTGAGCACAACATATGTGTCTTTTCCGTATTTTTAGAAGCTACTAAGGCGTTTGACCGAGTAAACCATTACAAATTATTTAAAAAATTAATTAGGCGTCATGTACCCACGTGCTTTGTTCGGCTGTTATAATATTAGTCTGCTTATCAAACTATGCAAGTTAAATAGAGTAATTGTCTTTCTGAATCTTTTCTAGTTACAAATGGTGTACGGCAAGGAGGTGTGTTAAGTCCATACCTATTTGTCATCTATATTGATGATCTGTCGGTCGAACTAAACAAATTTCAGACTGGATGTTGCATTGGAAATAATCTAACGGGTAGACTGCTTACACTCAATGGGAAATAAGCGTAAAGTGACGGAAACGCGGCGTAAACAAGTAGAACCCTCGTAGGTCGTGATTCATTTGTTTTTCAACTTTGCCGGATACAGGTGCATTAGTCATCGATGTGGATATTCTTTAACTATGGGGTCCACGATATTTTCTTAGAATTATATGATTTTCTCAGTCAAAATCCTTTTTCTCATGTTTTGTATTTTTACCAAAATTTGGGGACAAACAAGTTAGTTGAGGTTTAGTGCGTTTAAGGGAGGACAAAATATTTTCAGTAACTGCTCTACCTTGCTTTGTTCTACTTTGTTCTGCTCTAGCGTGCTCTGCTCTGTCCTGCATTGCTCAGCATTGTTTTGCATGACCTGGTAGCTTGCTTTGTGTGTTTGAGACTTGTGGGTTCGACCTTCGGGTTTATGGGAGTGTAGTTTTACGTATGTTTTCTGGTTCGTGCGCTTTATGTCTTTGCTGTTCGGAGCTGTTGTGCGTTCCATTGGCAATATAACACGTGATTTCCTCTTTAACTGGATCGTGTTTGCGTCTGTGAGCTACAACCTACGCGCGAGCCATTCTCCCATTGTCTTAAAGATTCGAACTCGCAACTTCTCGTTAGCCGCCACAGGTATAATCACTGAAACGCGCGCCCCCATTTCACCGTCAAGGTCGCAACTCGCTGCCCTGTTGTTTAATCTCGACATAAAGTGTCTTTCCCGACCCAAGAAAACAACGACGCATTGATAGTTCGAGAATCGAACCGGGGGACAGCAACCTTTCCATAACTAGCCCGAGCTCTATCACTAAACTATCGTCGCTGCGACCCTTTTAAGTGACAGGACATAAAACATGCATCAATTAATCAAACGTACTAAATTTTAATCAAATCACGAAATCTTGTGTATTAGGTTGGTGCTGTTTTTTTTATTCAAAAACATGGAGGTGCAATATACCACTGCAAAAACCCAGCTGGGTCATTCTATTATAAGACAGTCATAGCGTCTAACCCACCCTCTCAGATTTTTTTCATACTTGGATATATGAAAGCCATCAAAAAATAATGAAAATTACAAAAAATGGCATCAAAATTTATCAAGCGGTTTTCGAGTTATGAAGGTTTCAATATTACCACTAAAGGGCAGTGTTCGGCAGTCCTAAATTTTTTAATTCGCGTAAAAATCTTCATCCTTATGCTATCGAAATAAGTAAAATATCAATTCTGATAGATTTTGAGGCGAGGAATTCAAAAATAAAGTTGTTTTTTGAAAAATTGCAAAGGTAAGAGGTCAAAATGTAGATTGAAAATTTTTTGAGTGCCTGATTTCATTTCCGATTATCTCAGAAGGGCAAAAAAAATTTTTTAATCCAACCATTGCCAAAATCTCATTAATAGATCACTATTTGACATATTGAAGTTTGGTTAATGTTTTTTGTTGCATGTTTCTGTAATTGGTTTTGAAACATAGCTAAAAACTAACATTGATTTTTTTGTGATTTTCTGAATTTTTTGGAACACATGTATTGAATAGTACCTTATAAAATACTAATAGTTGCAAAAAATGAAGTAATCGCATTGTGTACACTTAGTAAATCTGGTGATCAGCAAAAATTTTGATTTTAACCCTTAAATTGTTGGTGATTAGTATAGGTCTAGCAAGGCTAATACAGTTTTGCTTCAAGCTATTTCCCAAGTGAAAATTAGTCAAGTGACAGACATTGATTATTATGGGAATGGAGAGAGCTGGATTTTTGCCATTCTTTTTCAATTGCTTACCTCTGGGAGCACTCTTATAAAGTTTTAACCTCTAGAATGGTTGGATTACCATAAATTGGATAGTTTGGCACAAATTCTCAAATGATTGGATATATTCCCAATTGAATGGGTATAGCACAAGGTTTTCTCCCTTTATGTAATGGCACTTTGTGCAGGGGTGATAATTAAATGAGATTCTTTATCAATTAGATGCAAATAATCAACTAGCCCTTTTGATACATACTTTACAGTTCAGATTTCATTTGAACAGTTAGCACCAAACAACATAAATCCATCAGTTGCTATTGACTGGCAGGAAACCCGAAATGACTTCCTTACATGTGACGGTTTAAACAGATAAATTATATAAAAATAGTGTAATGTGCATGTTAAGTACTGAGATTACAGTAACACCTTGACGTTTATTTAACAGAAACTACAATACGCCCCTGGCTACGTCTCGAACCGTGAGTTAACAAATACATTGGCGTTAAAATCTTGTATTGCTTCAATAAATTTTGGTTAGCAGGTTCACTAAGACTTTGACAATAAATCTACAACATACTGAGCTCATCTTCTTCTTGGGAACAATGGTGAAACTGCTAAATCAACGTACCATTAAAGGCAGTACATGAGTTCATGTAGTCATAAATACATTTCGAGTAATGTAAAATGCTACCTATATTATTACGAGTTCTGGTCAAGCACATCACAGGGGTCGTACTGTGTGATGTTTGTTACCATGTTCTCATCCTCAGGAAAAAACCAATCAAGCAAATAATTCAGCAAGAACACTTACTTTTCTGCTTCTTCATTGCTCTGCTTCACTCCATAACCTTCAAAGTACGCCCGTCCAATATTATACTGGGCATAATGTTTGAGGTGAATTGCTTGGCAACTATTTGATTGCGCGACTTCAAGCATCAACTCAAAGCCTTTTTTCTGAAATAAGAACATCATTACCGGTATACAATTTTTTTTATAAAAACCAGTAAATTTTAACTTGAGGCTGGCTGTTCCTCATTTTTTGCCCATTTTCAGCCTCATTTGTAGCACCGTAAAACGGCAAAAGCGAGTTTTTGTTTCAATTTGAAAAACAGCCAAAATTTTTCTTGGTTGCCTGCGCAATGCGCAACAGCTCTCTATGATCTCGGAATCGTTGCCAGTTTGCTTGCAAATGCTTGAAAATCGCTAAAAATTTATCGTTTTGAATCAGTACAGAATTTAGTTTTGTTTTTAGGTTAGTAATTTCATTCTTTTTCGTTTGTTATTTTTTTTAGTGATGAGGCTGGCATTGTTCTTAATTCGTTCTTACAGTTTGAGCAAAAATGAGCCTCGTGTTCTTAAAGAAAATAGTGTAACAGTCTAAAATGAATTCTCAGACAGTAGTTTAATATAAATATAGAGTAAATACAAAACGTTTCGCAGTCAATGGATCATATCTGATATTATAAACGTGTTATGGTAATACTGTAGGTGTCTGATCACAAACGTTGCATGAATTTTATTGAAGATTTCATCACTAACTCCAATCAAGCTCAGATTACTAGTTTTCAATAACCATACTTAATGCATTATATGGATTTATGTAATAAATTAATGAGCTTCCATTGAATAGGGAAAAGCGTTTACTGCTCTGACGCACTAACTGCAGTAACTGTCCAGTTAGCATGTCAAACATAGCTCCAAAAATTTTCACTTTCACATTAACCTCATCAGCTGAGACACCAATTCCATCATAATACATTGTAGCTAGTTGATATTTTGCTTGATAATCCCAAGTTTTGATTCGTTCAAATTGAACTACTGCTTTGTCGAGAAAACCCTGAAAACATTAATGTAACTTCAAAGCAAACAAAAAAGACTTTATTAAACAAAACACACAATTTAGGCTACAACAAAACCTGTGTTGCTGTTATCACTGTTGCATAGTTTTGATTCCAGCTAATTTAAAATAAATTCAAAATCGCAGCTGGTGCATTAAATAACCGAGAGATAAAGGTACAAAACAGATCTAAAAAGTAAACTAAGAAAATAATTTTTTAGAGACCTCTAAAATCTATCACAAACATGGGATCCGAAGGCTATCTATTTGTTGTTGTGAGAAAGCAGGCAAGTCGTCTGATTTCTCATTTACTTTTTTTCTGAAATTAATTGGCTTGGTATGTTTACAAATGATAGAGCAAATGTAACATACTGGTGTAAATTTTTGCTCAGTGAATTAAATCTGAAATAAGCTTTGTTTTGCAACCTGCACCTGAACTCTACATTACCAAGTAACACACAAAAAAAAAATGCATACAAAAAGTTAAGGCTGGTTCAAACAACCGCAATATTGAACTATGGTTTGGATAGGACTACTTTTAAGGCTAGCTTGTCCACCAGTTTACACCTGGCATAAAATTGAGACACAGTTTGTATGTTGTACAATATACAGGAGAGTGCATTAATCTCCCCTCATATTCAAAATCCATGTTCTACCTTGAGTTAAAACGTTGCATTTGGGCTAGAAAGAAGCCATTTAAATTTTTTTGAAATTTTATTGATCCATAGGAGTCCCTCTGACAGGTCAAAAATCTCAAAATTTGTCAAATTTTGAAAAAACTAACAATAACCCTACAAATAGCTATTTTAAGTGATCCTGTTGTTGATAATTGTATTAAGGATAAAATTCTGCACCAGTTAGAACTTTATCCACGTTTTTACATCAAATATGAAGCAGCAATTAACCAAAATCATTGACCTGGAACGGAATAGCTACAGCGAATTTAAATGCTATTGCCCATAAGTTCATTGTTTTAGTAGATAAAGACATAGAGTTACCTACTGGAAAACCGTGCATATCTTGGAAGAAATATTGCATGAAGATTCTCAGTTTATGCACATTTGCAATTCTCAGTTTGTTAACAAAGAGTTTTGCAAAAAGTCCAGTTTGCAAAGTAAGGTACATTAGGCATTACTTTGATGCTAATCGTCAATTCTAACTCTGTCTGGGTTATACCACGACTACCATGAGAGCTTAACTTTTGCAGGGTCTCCACCAGTTTCTTCAACAAAAGCACGAGTAAATGCAAATTGTTGAGCTGGCATTATTTTCATTTGTCTTGCCATAGCCACAAACTTTGGTGAAGATAAAATGTCAGAAGGAATAAAAGCTTCTGTTCCACTTTTCCAACATTTATGAGTTGCAAAAGTAAAAGAATTTCCTGCTTTGTCGTTCCATACATTAGTATTACAAGCTTCAGCTTAACTGCCACCGTCTACACTACAGCTCAAGACTCTCATGCTACAAGAAAACAGAGTACTTGGCTTAGAAGAACAAGTTTTGCTTACATGCTGTTTGGCTGCCTTGTCTCTCAGCAGCTTGTGTTTCAGTTTATCTTGCAGTACTTGATCGCAACAAGCAAATGATGCAACTCTGTACATCGTAATAGAATGAAAAAATTGTAGATCTTCAAAATCTTTAATTAATGATTCTGCAGTAGGTGGCAAAATTTGAATGTTTTGTCCAATTCCAGCTGTTGTTTTTGCAGATTAGTTAAGGTGCTGACTGTTGATTGCTTTGCAATTGGAATAGCTCTTAGTTTTAAATTTTTGTCTTTACAGTTTTACATTTTTGGCAAGCTTTTAGTTCTGATATCATCCATAGAAATGCAGGTTGTCCAATTCCAGCTGTTGTTGTTGCAGATTAGTTAAGGTGCTGACTGTTGATTGCTTTGCAATTGGAATAGCTCTTAGTTTTAAATTTTTGTCTTTACAGTTTTACATTTTTGGTAAGCTTTTAGTTCTGATATCATCCATAGAAATGCAGGTTTTCTTGCAAAGGATGCTTACTTGAGCAAACACTTGCTTAGCTGCCAGCGTCCTAGTTTTGCTTTTTGGTATACCTTGTTGATAATGATGCAGCAAACAGAGAAGGACTTGGCCTGACAATGACAATTGAGAGTCTGTGATTGTGCCATCAGCTTCTGTGATTCCTTTTCATGACCCAAATATAGCACTTATTTTACAAGTTCTGGTGGCATTTCAGGGTGTGCTTGTGGAACTCATTCTTGCTTACTTTTTGAATGTTAAGGATGCAACGACAAACCGATCAGTGGCCGAGTGGATAGAGCGTCTGCTACTGAAACGGTAGACTCAGGTTTGATTCCCGGTCGGGTCAAACCAAAGACTATAAAAATTAATTTTCACAGCTTCCCTGCTTGGTTCAGCAATTAAAAGGACAGTATGAAGCCTCCGCCGTGTTTTGTAGACAGGTGGGCAGGTGGCAGCTTGACTCGAAGACTGAAAGGTCCCTTCGCTGGCTCCTGGCCAAGGCAAGTTGGTGAATAAAATGTAATTACAATTACAATGTCACATGCAAATTACCATGCAGTTACTAATATAGTGCACATAGCATTTTAATTAAGCTAATTAATTTGAATGCAACATTGTAATTGATGATATATATACAGTACTCTAGTTCTTCCAATCACGCACAGTCGCACAGTATGCAATAGCCACACTGTAGGTAGTAGTGGCATAACACAGACAGAGTTCAATACAAAATATATAGACTTGACAATTAGCATCAAAGCAATGCCTAATGTACCTTACTTTGCAAACTGGACTTTTTGCAAAACTCTTTGTTAACAAACTGAGAATTGCAAATGTGCATAAACTGAGAACCTTCATGCAATATTTCTTCCAAGATATGCACGGTTTTCCAGTAGGTAACTCTATGTCTTTATCTACTAAAACAATGAACTTATGGGCAATAGCATTTAAATTCGCTGTAGCTATTCCGTTCCAGGTCAATGATTTTGGTTAATTGCTGCTTCATATTTGATGTAAAAACGTGGAAAAAGTTCTAACTGGTGCAGAATTTTATCCTTAATACAATTATCAACAACAGGATCACTTAAAATAGCTATTTGTAGGGTTATTGTTAGTTTTTTCAAAATTTGACAAATTTTGAGATTTTTGACCCTTCGGTGGCGAAGCAGGACATCCTGACGCGACCGACCTGACGCGAGACAACTCACCCCGGGAATCCTGACGCTAGGGACATCCTGACGCTCGGGACATCCTGACGCCAAAAGCTCCCAACTTTCGCGCTCTGTTTTGTTCTTTCTTTTTCTTCTTTTTTGCGCTACACCACGGCAACGCTTTTCTCAAAACGATTAACGTTCGGTTATTGAGACGTAAGTATATATTTTTTTGTTAATTCCTATAATAATAGGCAAAAATAATATCATAATCGCTGCATTATTTAATTTCGATTTGCGGTGCTTGACTTTGAATTACATTTTTAATATTTTCTTTAACATACAATTCCTTTTAGAGCATTTTTCTCTATAAATTAACCACATATATTATTATTCATGAAATATCTACGAGGTCGTTTGATAAAAGCAAAATACATTACTTTCAAACGCGGCATTCGATCATTATTTGAAACTTATCGCCAGCATTTTTACAGATTCGCTAACTTGGCGTTTGATTTTAGCAGATTCTTTTCGCGAAAATACACCTCGCTTTTGAGTTGTTTCTGCAAAACAGAGATTCCTATGAAGTTAGCAATTAACGGAAAATAACATACTTACGTCTCAATAACCGAACGTTAGTCATTTTGAGAAAAAAAGCGTAGCCGTGGTGTAGTGCGAAAACGAGAAAAAAGAAAAAAAAACAAAGTAGAGCACGAAAGTCTGGAGCTTTTGGCATCAGGATGTCTGAACGTCAGTATTCCCGAGGTGAGTTGTCTCGCGTCAGGTCGGTCGCGTCAGGATGTCGCGGACCGCGTCGGTGGGACCCCTATGGATCAATAAAATTTCAAAAAAATTAAGTGGCTTCTTTCTAGCCCAAATGCAACATTTTAACTCAAGGTAGAACATGGATTATGAATATGAGGGGAGATTGATGCATTCTAATATATAGTGCACACTTCTAAGTTGATGGGCTAAGCATACTAAATGCATGCTTTTAAAAATACAGAATAAGCTTTCCTGCTTGCAACTTTTTGGTATGCATAGTTCAAGCGTAAACTTAAAATTCAAGCAACACAATGCATATCTTAAAAAATGGTATTTTGTTTAAAAAAATATGTAATTGAAAGTGGTATCAAATTCAGTCAAGGAGGTTCTGGACAAGAGCACTCGGGATATTGCTTCACAAAACAAATAATAATTTTATGGCAATATGACAACAAATGGAATTGAACCTTACTTGAAACTGCTATATCACTACAGCATGTACCTCTTCATAATAAAATTGTCCAAGCAAAAATTCTGCAGCTTTGTCCCCACTTTTGATTTTTTCGAGTAAATGTGCTTCTATTTTATCAAATAACTGATCATCAGTAGCTCCACTAACAGACATTGCTTTTGTGCTTTCATCAGCCACTTCATCATGAAGAGTGCTGATCACACTTCCTCCACCTGTCCCCGGCATGATTGGAAGTTCTGGTGCAACTTTCTCCATGATTAGGTACTCAGCTCTACACCCAAGATGCTTAATAGGTAATATTAAAGTTACATTTTACATTGTGCTACATCACTAACACCTGCATCAGATTACGATTTATCAAGGTTGCAAAAACATGTAAACTACTAGATATACGTAAGGAAGGCACTATTTCATCAAACTTTTCTATCCCGTCAAACATTTTGATGAAAATTTAATTATGAAAACGTTCAAATGAACAAATTATTTTCACTAAAATTGAGTTAATTACACTAGACAGTTTTTGAGTTTATTGGCGCTCTTTAACCAGTCAAGTGCTTGTGATCAAAAATGGAACAAAATACAAATTTAACATTTATAGTGAATACTAGACTATAAATAATGTTTGATTTATTTACTGTTTTCAATTATATTTGTTTCCCTTTAATCACAAAATTTTGCTGTTTTTTTTAACTTTAAAAAAATAACATGGTACTTTAAGCTCGCTATGAAGCCTACAGTGAGAGCACTGAGAGCAGTCTAAAACCAAAAATGAAAGCATCAGTCATTAAAGAGATACTGCTCGAAATCAGCTTTATTGAAAAAATGAGAACTACTTGAGGTGATGAAGAGGTGCCCCAAATATTTCTTCCCAATTCCCTTTATTCCGGAAAATACTATTTACTCCGTTTGATTCTGTACCGTCAACCGGGGCGACTTTGAACACTTCCCTAAAACAAACTTTGTTTTCAGTTAAATACTTTTCAAGACCAAGAGCGGTCTCTTACTAGGTCAGTGTTTGAACTGTGATAGATTTTTTTTCTTTTTTGCCCAACTAGCACAAGGTCACGTGACAATGACGTCATTATTTCCACAAAATATTTCTCAAAAATAGGGAGATTTATTACACCATTACTATTGACATATAGATCCTCAAGTCAAGTCAATTAGCAATAGACAATTGCAGGCTCGAAACCATGAGGATGTGATCGGCAGTTTACCGCCCTCACCACTCTGCCATGCGTTTTTTTCGTATTTTTAAGGCGGAGTGCCAATTTAAAAAAATTGGGAACAGAGTGTGACTTTAATTAGGCTTCTAAGCTGTAGTGAGAGTTGGTAGTAGAATGAGCAACTATTTTTGCTCTCAGGGAATATCAAATAATGTGATTAGGCTACGCTTATTCAGGTTATTGAGCAATATGACAATTGGTTCGAATTTTTTGTCGAAGTGTGTTTTTGTTTCGGAGTATTTCAGAGCTGAGTGTTGTTGTAAAATTTTGGAGCCGGAGTCAGTTAAAAAATTTCGGAGAGGATCCGAAGTGGAAAAATTAGCCACTCCGCAACGTTCTAATTCAAAGACATTTCGGGCGAAGGCAACTTTTTGCTTGTAAGTGAAGGTTTAAGTGCATGTTGGTAGGTGTTCAGAGTCGCCCCACGGACCGGGGCAACTTTGAACGCTTTTTGAGATAGAATATATGGCTTATGAGAGTGAACTATTTTTTTAGTTATGACAGTTCTACTTGCTGAGGCCATAAGTGTTACGTTCAGCCTATAAGCACTCTTCTTGCTTAAACCTGGCGGAAGTGACAAGTAAAAATAATTCAAAACCGTTCAAAGTCGCCCTGGTTGACGGTACCAATTTGTGATGTCACCACAGGCATGAGTTTGCAAAAATTTTTGCTGACTAAAGAATGCAATGTTCAATGAGAAAGGTGAAAGGTTTCTGCTTTAGACAGCGATTCTTATTCAAACTCAATTCATTGGTGGTATTATATGAGTGATATAATTTGTTGTATAAAAGTTTGACCAGCTTTGGTGATGTTTTTAGCCTATGAATGATATAAAATTTGTAGCCAAAAATGATCACACTGTAGATCAGTTCTCGTAGCACTGCATATGTCTCCAGGTACCAATACCAGTAGCCAAGTTTTTAGATTTGATTAGGCCACTTACTGCAATTAGTTAGTAAGTTGCAGGTATTAGATTATTACCATTTTATTATTGCACTTGTTTCTGATTACAGTTTCGAGAATAGCCTATGCTGAGTACTGGTATAATGTACCAGTGCCTTTTCTGTTATCTTATAAAATTGTTTTGTTGCTGGAGGAACAATACCAATAACAGAACTTCGCTTACCTTGGTGAAAAAAGAGTAGACAGGAATAGGACTGATAGACCAGGTTGGTGTTGTCTGAGAGCTGTTATAGTAAGCAATAGCTTACAGTAGGCCTATCTAATTTGGACTTCCTGCAGACATAGACTACCAGACCTGATCTACAGTATGATTGTTTTTGGCTTCAAATTTTATATTATTTATAGGCTAAAAACATCACCAAACTTTGATACAACAGATCATATCACTTGTATAATGCCACCAATGAACTGAGTTTGAATTAAAATTGCTGTCTAAAGCAGAAATCTTTTGCCTTTTTCATCAAACATCGCATTCTTTATCAGCGAAAAATATTTGCAAACTCAAGCCTGTTGTGATGTCGCAAATTGGTACGGAGTGAAACGGAGTAAATAGTATTTTTGCTAAAAAAGAAATTGGAGAGAAATATTATGGGCAACTCTTTGCTACCTCAAATAGTTCTCATTTCTTCAATAAAACCAATTTTGAGCAGTATCTCTGTAAGTAATCCAAATGCTATGCTAATACAAAATTAAGTGCTATGGAACATACCTCTATTTTTGGCATAACTGTACAATCAGAACATATTTCTATGCTATATCTATATGTGTTCACATCACTCTAATTCATTGCCAGAGGTGAGCACTTAATTGTGCCGCAAGCTTGCGCCTCAACTATTTCATTTGCAATAGTGCTTGTGCCACAACTATTTTTAAAAGGTTGTGCTTAACACTTGCACCGCAAGTAGTTTAGCGAGTTTGAGCACAATCGCAATTCAAATACAATTTAGAATATGTGATGGTTTTCCAACAACTGTGATTAAAGTTTAGAAAAAACATTGACGAGGAAGATTAATGAAAGCTCATCATGGAAAATTACATTCATCTACTGCTTGCAGAACTTTGATATAGGATTCACAGCAGGAGTTTGCTTTCGCTAAATCCTTTTCTCTGAAATATTTCATTGATTTTTTTAATTTTCAAAATTTTCAATTGCGTATTTCAAAAAAATGGTTTTAAAATCAAATTTTAAAGAAAAACAAGTTTTTTTTATGATTGTCTTTCCAGAAATACGCCACTTGTTCCAAAAAAAAATAAATATTGTTTCGGAAAAAAATTTAACGCGTTACTTGCGAGCTGTCTTCAAAGGTCTTACAATAATTCAAAAATAAGAAACACCCAAAACTATTAATTGCAATTTTTGTTGTTAGTCTGGAAAACTTAAAAGATATTGCCATCCAAAGTGAAAGCATCAATATAGCTCTTGATTTATATACCAGTACTAAGATGGTTCAATTTCTTTAACCAAAAACATGATGATATTTGTAGCATGCTCCAGTCCTCAGAGGGTGATGCTAATTGCTCCAGAAGCATAAATGCACAAATGCATTGGTAGCTCTTAAGAAAATAGAAGACATAAAGTCACAATCTGGATCAACCTCTGGTGGTCAGAAAAAATTACTACAGATGGGATTCGAACCCATGTCCACAACAATAAGAGACACACAGCGGTTTTGAAGTCTTTCAACGCAGAACAAGCATTAGACTGCTCTGCCACTGTAGCTATGTGTTAAAACAAACATGCTAACATTGACTGCTGGGTGCACTGAGATTTGAACAGTCACACTTGCGTTCTGATGCTTGCGCTGTGTGGGTGATGAGTTTGCAAGATTGTTGATCAACATTTTTCTTGTTGGTATAGGTCTTAGTTGATTCAATTTCTTTATACAAGATACACGATGATTGTTTTTAACATGCTCCATTCATCATAGCAGAGTGATGCTAATTGCTTCAGGAGCACAAATGCATCAAATCTAGTAATCACTTACCTTTACGAGTCACTATAGAAAAAAACAGTGACTCCAAAGTCATTCGCTTGCCACCACATGAAAACCTTAATGGAGGAAACTACCGGTAACATCTTTGATTTCTTTAAGTGCAGTTGTTGCAGTCTTCTGTCATTTTTTGTTGTTCTTTGCCCAAAGTAAACGAAGTTAAGCGATGTGCATTTTTAAATGCTTGTATTTTTGAAACGAATTTAACAATTTTGTTTACTATTTGGTAGTGCGGATAACTAGTTTTGGATATTGGTTTCGTGTCGTAACCAATAGTATATTTTGATTAGTGAGTCAATCAGAATCATACTTTTTAAAACGTCACACTTGCGCATGCAGTGGCGCTAGCGACTCAATTGTTTTGGGGAGATTACAGAAATGCTTGCGCCGCAAGAATTTTAGAGTACTGTAGTTGCACAAGGCGCTTGCGCCGCAACTATTGTGACTTGCACTGCCCACGTCTGTTTATTGCAAATCTAACACTGAACGCTGTGATTGAATCGTTGGAAAATTTGTCACACCTGCTTTTTTACCTTCAAAGTTTACGTACCAATATATATTTCATGTGGAAATGGAAAGCTAATGTCTCAACCATAAAAATTCCTCGAGAACTGTCGGAATTTTTCGCCAAAATTTCAGACGTAAACAATAAGGGCTTAATTAACTTTACACTAACAGTAGGCTAATAACTGATAGGCCAAGAGCCCAACCACCTGGTACCTAATGATACTGCAGTAGGTAACATTTCAACTGCCAAACAAAGCTAAGCTAGGCTAGGCCTCCTCAAGAGAGAAGCTTTTACTCCTTAGAATAACATACTTGCAAAAACTACAACGACAATTAAACGTTACCCTTAAACAAGTACCCGAAGGCCAAGAGTCAACCACCTTCCGCAAGTCGTACCGTAGTTTACCGGTAGGCTATCTATAAAATGAAAAAGGCTGCAGCTGAATGGCTTGCATGTTGTTATAACAACCGGAACAAAACTATTCTAAAATTTCAGGAAATAGCGCCTTCTATCGGTGAATGGTGACAAAAGCGGAGTACTAAAAAGCCAAGTCCGTTTCTGTGTAAGGTAATTTTAGGTTCTGAAAAAAGTGCTTTTTTTTATTCGTTTAATCAAGACCACAGATGAACCGAGTAAAACAACAAAGTCAAAAAAGTACCGATACTGTAAACTCAAATAAAGAAATAACCACATTCACGTTACCTTATAGCTAGTGGTAACACAATTTTGGTGGTTGCGTGACAAAATGATCCCAGGGCCTATTCGCAACCTCACTGCCATTAATAGCTTTGACCCACTTTTAGTGTTTTTGGTGTTTTTATTTTAATGATAAAATAAACCGCTCGTTCTTTAGATTAATCGTCATGCAAGTTTACAGCAATCGCACTTGCAGATATTCAACTATTTTTAATGCAACATTACAAAAGTAGGCTTTGTTTCAAAAGGCTAGAAAATGGATCTTTTTAATTGTAGAATAGACGTACCAGTACCAGTTTATTAGGTGCTCTGGTACTGCAGACAGTAAGTCAGTAGGACCAGTACCACTGTGCCAATACTTTTACTCATAGGTGGGCAAGTTAATGCCAAATGTTAGCTGCGTTAACCACTTGTCTGTTAACAAACTTCACACCTCGTTAATTCGTTATTTTTAGCTTTAATAAACGGAAGTTAATAAAGTCCGTTTATTTGTTAAAATTATGCGTGTAATTTACATTTCCTTTTATTCACTCGCTTCTAGAACACGTATTGACGTTGTTGAGCTGATTGAAAGGAAATATTTATAGCTATGGTGGTCTTTTTGTGTTTTAGAAGTTACATTTTACAGTCTAATCTAATTTCAAGATAAAAATACGTTCAAATACACTAACGAAGCTGCAAGCGGAAAATCTTTGGACATTGCAAACCAAAGGTGGAGTCGAGGACACAAGGCTCGAGGCCAAGGCCAAGGACACAAAAAAAATCCGAGGCCAAGGCCAAGGACAGCCTTTCCGAGGACAGACACTCTCGAGGCCAAGGACAGGAATGCTCGAGGCCAAGGCCAAGGACCAAGGACACAAGCGCAAGTGCTCTCCAAAAAAAAAAAAAAAGTCTTCACAAAAATTTTTCAAGCGATCTCCACAAAAACACGTTTTCTAAAAAATTTTTCAAGCGCTCCGCAAAATTTTAACAATTCAAAAAATATTGCTGTCCTCGAGCCGAGGACAGGCCAATTTTCGAGGACTTGAGGCCTCGAGGCCAAGGCCAAGGACTTGACCTTCGAGGCCAAGGCCAAGGACTTCAAAATGTGTGCTCGAGGCCAAGGACGTCCTCAAGGACTCCACCCCTGTTGCAAACAGCGATAATTAAAAGACCTATGAGGCTGCAGCTTATTATTTGTGACAAAAAACAGCTCCTCCGCTTTTTCATTTATAAAACTTGTGCTAATACCGCTAATACACAACAAGTGATACCAGTGCAAACTGGTTTGTACCGGTACGATGCATGAATGGTGCAAGATATTAACGATAAAAACGTTAACGGAACTTAACAAAAGTTAATTTAGTCCGTTAACATCAGGCTTGGAAAAATTATAATTGTAATTGACAAAATTGTAATTAATTACACGATTTTGCTGTAATTGTAATTATAATTGTAATCGAAAATTTTCAAAAGTCGATAATTGTAATTGTGATTGAAAAATTTTCTGCCTATTTTCAATTGCAATTACTCTATTATTCACTAAAATAGATGATAACAAAATATGTTTTGAATAATATCAATTTCCCTCCGGTTGCAAATAGATATCGATATTTTCTACCGGTTGCAATCACACCTGACGTCACAAACCGAACATCAAAGTAGGTTAGGGATAATTAGAGTTAGTTTTAGAGATAGTCATAATCATAACCTAAACTTAGCACCTACTCTAATCATAGCTAGCACTAACTTTACGCCAAAAAATAGTCTAACATAAAATTGGCCTATGACCTCAGATATGACTGTAACCGATGGTAACTAACAATTGTAACCAGGATTTTTGATTGGGGGTGGCCCAAACTACAAACTGCATGCATTGACGTCATCAAAATTTTTCAAAACTTTTTGAGGGGCAAAGATATCGTTGAATGGAAGATCTAAAGCCTTGCCAGTTGCTGGCAATTAACCAGGATTTTGCTTAAGGTAGAGGTAAACTAAGCTAACGTTACTTAAACGTATAACAGACGTGGTTCTGGGGGCGGAGCCCCCAGCCGCTGGAGGCGTAAGGGTCTGAGGACGAAGCCCCCAGCCGCTGCGCGATTTTTTGTAATTTTTTTGAAATAAAAAGCTATTTTAATGCAATTGGATCATATTTCGCACTTGTTTAGAGCCATTTGAAAAAACTAGATTTTTAACATTTGAAAGCCAATCGAAAAAATTTATTTGTTCAATCCTCCTTTTACTTGCAATATTTAAGTCCAAAACACGTTTAAAATCTTGCAATTTGTTGTTGAATTTTAAGTGTAAGTGATTTATTTGGCCCAGATAGGGGTAAGTAAGGAACGTTGCCTCCTGTAATATTTTAGTAGTAAATAATAATCCGCTCGAAGATTTTCCTCAGAGATTTTTGTTTTGCCATAAAATTAACAAGATATAGGAGTACATGTACGGCCAGGGGGCTCAGGACCCCTCAATTCAAATTCAATAGTTTGTTCAATGAGCACTTTTCCTAGCTATTTTTTAGTGATGTAGTCGAGACCCTGATGGTCGAGACCGAGACTTGGAAAAAATTCGAGTCCAAGACCCGAGACCAAGACTTGAAAAAATTTTCGAGACCGAGATCGAGACTCGGTGAGTTTTTCGAGACCGAGACGAGACCCGAGATTTTAGAAGTAAAACTTATTTGTATTGACTATTGACAACCCTTTTCATTGTTTTTCTTTTAACAAACGGCCAATCGCAATACAGTAGAACGACCATAAACCAAAAAATGAACTTGGGCCAATTGCTATTCACAAGGACATGAAGAGGTGACGGCGTACCTCTACTGTCAAGCGCCCTACCTTAAAGTAGAAAAATTGCCGTTCGATGCCAACTGAAACTGGGCAATGCGTTCCTGTGTTCAAACTATCGCAGTGGTCCAGCTTGCAGTAACTACAGATTAGTAACAGAGCCAAAAAATCTTGAATGGCATATTATTGCAAGCAAAAATAATCACGAAACACAACAGAAAAAATTAATGCAACCGTAAAAAGTAAGCCTATACCAAAGTCTTCTTCTTTCTTCATTGCCCGCTTTTCCGTGAGGGTTGCGGGGGCAGTAGCTCAAGATTGAGCCGCCACACCTCACGGTCTTCCGTCACCTCCATCATTTCGCTTGGGCGAAGTCCCAAGCGATTCCATCCAAGATCAATAAAATTGTGATTGCATTTTAATGCAGCCAGCATTTCTAGATTAACTGAAGAAAGCCGAGATCGATGAGGTCTCATGATCAAACCTCCGGTACTAAAAATACGCTCCACAGGAGCCGATGACGCTGGCACAAAAAGAACTTGCATCGCGAGTTTGTATAAGGCAGGTAGTTGGTTTTCCATGGTTTCCCAAAATTCGAAAATATTTTCGTTAAAATGTTCACCATTGTTGGTGATTTTGAGATACTTTAGCAACTGCCACCGAACGCTTGTTGATCTTTTGGAAGTTGCTTTATTTGGAATTTTCGAATATTTGCTGAAAAGACGTGGAATGTTTCTTAGCTGTGCCGTTTCTTCCTCCGAGCGTCCACGATTCGCCAACTCAGATGTGCTTCCCTCCACGTCCATATCATCTATTAAATTTTCGGCCGCTCGGATAATCTTTTCTGCCAAAAATATATAGCCTTTTTACAATTCAATTTCAATAATGACATAAAATGCGTCGATTTAACTGTTATCTTGTTGCATTCTATACACAGACGGACGTAAGCTGAGGAAGACCACTTGCAGCCGTCATGGATTTCGAGTCGCTTAGCATGCACAAGCCCACAGCTAGAAGCCGCTACTTAGTGCTTTCGATCTATATCAAATTTCACTTGCGATTTCTTATTCATTGGACTTCGAATCACATAAGTTTCCGGCTTTTTATTTTTGTGTTTGGGCCTGAACTACAGTTGTTGACCCGTTTGCAGCTCCTGGCCGAGAGCAAAATTGTAAAAATTGATATAAAAGTTTACTCGCAAACAAAAAACCTTACAACCTGGGTCGATGCAATAAATATAGCTGTACATTGTAAGTTGTTGTTGAGTTACACGTCGCTGATGGGGGTTACGGGTATTTGTTATCTTCTAGAATTTTTTACAACAGCAAAAGAAACTGAAGTGGTGATACTTTAAATAGCACCCTCCAGTGCCGAGTTAATAATTCAAGAACTTGGAATGCAAAATGCCATCAGGTTGAGACGTGCAGTACATTAATTTAGCTTCGATTTGGAGAGTGTTTCATAATTAAACTTGTTCACTTCGGCACACAACCGTTAAAAATATCAATAAATAACATACAAAAGCACACAATTATTATCCACTATTACAACCTCACAAAGTTGGTGTATTAAATCATTCTTTCAAAAATAATGCAATAGCTTACCGTGACTTGTGGTAAGCAGCTAAACTAAACGCAGCTGTCACTTGTATTACAAAGATATTCTTACAATATGTATTACAAAGATATTTCTCATAAAATGCATCTTAAATTTGCTTAAGTTTCATTACCAAACTGATCGTGGACCAATCTAGAGGAATTCGATTTCGAAGCGAGTTGCTAAATCAAATTAAAATAAAAGCTTTCATAAACTTGCAGCTTAGTGCACGGGCATTGAGCAAATGAACAACACTGCACCAAAGAAACATCGCAGCGGGACGAGACGTTAGCGACACTGCATCCGATTTTGACCGGACCAAGAATCAAAACGCAAACCTCACGCTCCGATGGCGGTGTCTTTAACTACTAACGCTGACCGGTCGTTTAAATCTAAAAAAAGGCGGGCTTGCTAAAGCAGTTGCATTCAGATAGTTATTTTAATGACAAGAAGGCTATGGTGGAATGCGCAATTGTGTTTTCATAAACAAGACATCAAGATGAATGATTCAGTAACCTAGTGGTCCTAATACACGGCAAACACCTTAATGTATAACAAATATCTGAGTTACGGTATTATTTTTTATCAAGACTTTATTTCTCCGATACCGCTCTGAAAATCTTTTAGGTTCACGCGTCTTCCCCATTCGGTGGCCCATGTTTATACCTCAGGTTTATACCTCAAGCTATTTTAATCTTCACTGGACCTAATTGTTACGTCTAACGTTTGATATTTACGAAAAAGCAGTGGTAAAGTAGACTTAAGTTCATCATTCTGAGTCTGCAATCTTAACTGTATCATACTACGAAAGATCTGTTCAACAGTATGAGACTGAAAACAATCACTTTGAGGTTTGAGCTATCCTGATTAACCTTCCTTGACCAAACCTTATCGCATTGCCATGCTACCACCTCAAACTCGGTCCACGTGCAAGGAACCTGAACGAGAAAAAGGTTTAGAGCGTTTACTACCAGAAAGAAAAAATGTAGACAGCGGCAATTAGCACCTTCAACAAAGATCAACATCAAATAATACCGCTAAAGCGGCTTCTTCCCCTCCAGACTGTTTTACATCACACCTTTCATAAGTAAATAACAATATTTCAGTTTTAGCCTGTTTTCAGCATATTGCTAAATTACAAAAAATAATGGCAACACGCATGCAATTTTCAAATTGCATTCAACGGCTTAAAAGATCGCTGTGTTTCGATACGATTACGAACAAAATTAAATAGGTTTGAAAGCTTTGATTGGAGCATTGTTTGCTGCAAAAGTTCTTTTATCCCTCTAGTTTCTTGTTTTCGTAAAATATAGTCTCTATTTTGATTTTAGGTTTGTTACAGTAAATTAGCTTAAGACAGGCCACAAACAATGCGCCAAAGCATGCAATTTTAAATATTGCATGCGTGTTGCCATTTATTGTATGTGATTCAGCAATATGAAAAAAAGCGAATAACTAAGCGGCAAAACCAAGTCGTGATAGCCGGTTGGTATTGGCTTTAAGTAATGTAAGTCAGAGTGAGTTTTTGATACGGTGCTGTTCGCACTATTTAGGCTAAATTTTGAGCTATAAAAGTGAAAGCAAGATGTGATATCAATTTAAACAAAGAGTTACCGGTAGTTGGTTCAGTTAGTATTTAGTTAGCCTAAGCTAAAGCTAGTCGTAGAATTTGCACTTGGTTTGCAAAAAAGTTTTTAGGACTATCAATTAACTACCGTTTGGTAGTTTTGCTACTTTGCTTGTGCTTTACCGGTTCTTAAATAAACTAAACAAGGCCAGGCCTATCCATATATACATTGGACTAGCCTTGAGCCCACTAGCCTGCTTAATATTGTATAGCATCGCTGGCTGTTGCCAGCAGGCTACGATATATTGTAATGACATGAGGAAGAGGCTTTGAAAGTAGGATATAAGTGAATTTACACAGTATCCGTTTTTCGTACGTTTTCGTCCGTTTTTTTACGTTTTTGCTTCTTCTTGAAAAAGTATGTGCTTTTTCATCCGCATTTTTATAAGTCCATATCCGCACTAAGTAGACTGTTGTATAAAGATAAAAATTTTTTTCAAAAGTTTTGAGTATGAAGGATAAGAGCGATATTTCAAAATAAAGCTGTACCTCTTTACAAAAAAAATTTTTCGGAAAACTTGTTCAGTATGTGACTGTCTGGTTAGTGCGGATATGGACTTATAAAAATGCGGATGAAAAAGCGCATACTTTTTCAAGAAGAAGCAAAAACGTAAAAAAACGGACGAAAACGTACGAAAAACGGATACTGTGTAAATTCACCTTATGTATTTGCTATTCCGCAAGGTGGCTTAGCTTAGTTCTGCAATTAATGTTTTTGCTTCAATGTTATTAACAGAGGTGGAGTCGAGGACACAAGGCTCGAGGCCAAGGCCAAGGACACAAAAAAAATCCGAGGCCAAGGCCAAGAACAGCCTTTTCGAGGACAGAACCTCTCGAGGCCAAGGACAGGAATGCTCAAGGCCAAGGACCAAGGACACAGCCGCAAGCGTTCTCCGAAAAAAAAGCTCTTTAAAAATTTTTTCAGGCGATCTCCTATTTATAAGCGAACCCAAAATTTTCGAATGGGGGAGGCCTAAACCACAAATCACATAAAATGACGTCATCAAAATTTTTCCAAAACGGAGGTTTTTGTGGGACAAAGGTATCGTAGGATGGAAGATCTGAAATCGTTGCTTGTTGGCACATAACCATGATTTTGCAAAGGGAGAGGGCTTAAACTAATAGTTCAAAAATGCAAATATCAAACTTTGAAAACGTGTTGAGAAATCTAGTGTAACCCAAACCTATCACAGACGGGGGTCTGGGGGCGGGGCCCCCAGCCGCCGGAGGCTTTGGAGGTCTGGGGGCGAAGCTCCCAGCCGTTGGGCAATTTTTCGTAATGTTTTGGAAAAAAACAGCTATTTTAATGCCATTGAATCACAATTCGCAAGTGTTCAGAGCCATTTGAAAACACTACATTTTTGAAATTTGAAAGCCAACTGAAAAAATGAAATTGTTTATTTTTTCTTTTACTTGCCATTTAAGTCCAAAACACGTTTAACATCTTGCATTTTGGAGCTAAATTTTAATTGTAACTGATTTGGTCCAGGTAGGGGGAAGTAAGGTGCACACTCTCTTGCAACATTTTAACAATAAATAATAATCCACTGGAAGATTTTCCTTAGAGATTTTTGTTTTGTCATGAAAATAACCAGTTATAGGAGTACATGTTCGGCCAGGGGGCCCAGGCCTCCTCAATTAAAGTTCAATGATTTGTTCAATCAGCATTTTCCATGGCTAATTTTTTTAAAAATATTTTGTGCGTAAAAACCGGCGAGGTTGGAGGTGAGTTACTGAATTGTTATTGGAAAATGGTACAATAGATGGTTACGTCTACTAACCATGTTAATATTGCCAGGCCGGATTTACATCGCGCTGGGCCTCTGGCACTTAGGAGATTTTCGCAACATCTTTCTGCCAAATATAGGTGAAGACCAAAAAAAGCTTTGCGATTTCAGCTCGAGGCCTCAAGCTTGTACTGCGTCATATTATGGTAAATCGGGACCTGATAATGCATTGCGTTCATAAAACGGCTAGATGTGGGCCTGAGATAGCTACGTTTAGGACAAAAACTCTCCATTTCCTCCGGGTTATACGTTTAAATTGGCTGGCAAAAATTGAATTGAGGGGGGCCCGGTGCCCCAGGTCTTCAATATTGTTGTTAGTAACTGTTGTCAGCGAAAAATGGTAAAAAGAAACTGAAACTGAAGAAGCAATAGGCTTTTTGGCACATTTTTGTCATTGGTGAAATTTCAGTTGGGGGGGAGTGGGACCCCTGCCCCCTTTGAGTACGCCTATGCTCCAAAAGAGGAAAACAAAAAAGGTGTTCGCAAAATTTACGCGAGTTTTCTGGCGTTTTCCAAATAAATTTCAACTGTTCAAAAAATAGTGCTGTCCTCGAGCCGAGGACAGGCCAATTTTCGAGGACTTGAGGCTTTAAGGCCAAGGACTTGACCTTCGAGGCCAAGGCCAAGGACTTCAAAATGTGTCCTCGAGGCCAAGGACGTCCTCGAGGACTCCACCTCTGGTTATTAAGCCTACTTTACTGTTAGTGTTAGCCTAGTATGGTACTGGAAACCGGCTACTGGCACATATAAAACTGCTAGACCTGTCACTGTAGTAACACAAGGAAGACTTGTACAGGAACAGTAAATGTACAGTACACACCAATGTGTAGCCTACTGGAGAGCAGGGCCACCGAGAGGGGCGGGCAGGGGAGTATAATGACCCCAGGGCCCATAGACTTTGGAGGCCCATTGGCTTCAGGAAGGCTCGAAAGGGGCCCATCAAACGACATTCAAAAATGAGCATGTGAGACCTTCTTTTTGGAGATCACCTGGTTTTGACCGAAAAAACTGATAGAATTCCCGTAAAGAATTTTTTTTTTTGAAGATCACATCATAATTAGGACTAAACTGCGGCATTGTCTCCGTGTGTTTTGGAGTTCACAAAACCTGAATTCTGTCATATTTCAGCTGGCCCCGGGCCTACGTTCGGCTCTCAGCGCCCTTGCTGGAGAGAGGAGGCCTAGTTGCCATACCAGACATTTATTAGTGTTTAGTTGGTTTTTTATTTCACTGCTTGATAATTAATGACGTCATCAAAACTGATGACGCCATCATAACTGCATGCCTAATCTGAAATGTCACGCTACGCCACTGGTACAGGATGTTAGTGTCTGCCCACATTCCACATATGAAATGCAATTTTCCGTCTTCAAAGGGCACACAATAATGGTAATTGGTAAGAACAGGTACCTGTATTGATTACAAGTGGTTTTGACTGGTTACCACAGATCACCACAGCAAAACATACCTACATTTTAAAAATAGAATAAGACTACAACATGGGCATATCAAAAAATTGATCTACTTGGTAGGCTGGGTAACATTTTATGCCTGCCACCAGAGTTCTCTATTAGAGAACTCTGCTGCCACACAATTTTGTATTTTGAATAATCATAGAATACAACATGTAAACATTTCTTAAGTTCAACAATTTAGTATCTATTGTGCAAAAAAATTAGGGTACTCAACTTGAGCAGATAAGAGACAAATAATTTAGCCTACCTAATCTGAGATCTAGTACCGGTAGTAGGTTTGGCGTTACCATTCTCCAGACTATCAAGAAATTGCCACAATTAACTCAGGCTCAACGCCTTAAAATATGTAGCCTAAACAGCAAAATAAACCTAACTCAAGGCTTAATTGACCAAGCTCTTTTACTGACCTGCCACCTGCCTAGCCTACCCTACACATCTTGACGTAGCCCTAGGTCTTCTTACCATTTTAATGTTAACACTGCGAATCAAGCCAAAACTGAGAGCAAATTATTTACTTATTTATTTATTTATTTCACGTCGAAGACGTAAGGAAGGCGCAAAAAACACATTGAGCGTTATAGCATGAGACGCGAAAACATTAAAAAGCAAACGATATACCAAAACTACTTAAGTAACTCGACTACATGTATGCACTACCTTGCAAATAAAAGTAAAATTAATGTGACATAACGAAAAAGCTTTTAAAAAAATGTTGACCAGTAGGCCTGCAGTACCATTTTCAATTCAAAATACGCAATTTATGTTTTTTAAAATTGTCATGAAATTTTGGTCATAAATAATCACGGTTTCTGGAAAATGAGAAAAACACGGTACTAGCACGAGTATTTACAATTATCATCAATTTATACAATTAAAAAGGCATTATATACATTATGTACACAATTGCTCAACATGAAGCAACGAGTTATAAGCAACGAGTTATAAGCAACGAGTTATAATATACCAAAGATGGTATAGTATGCACAGCGTAGAACTGGTAAGCACCGTATATGCCAACGCTAACCTTGAACTGAACAGTGAACCTTCAATCGAGCCCAAACATACTACTGTGTTGCTACGGTATGTCATATCTAACCTACCGGTATGCTACTATGCTTACTTAAACCTACGGTCAGGGCATGGTATGGAATCGAATGGAACACGATTTTTCCATATTCCATACTGGCAATTTTCTTCCATTCCATTTCAATTCCATACCAAAAATCTTCCATTCCATATTAAAAATTTCTTCCATATTCCATTCCATATATTTCCATACCAAAGAAATTTTAAACTGGAAGCAATGCAACGTATATTTTGTGGCTTTGCACCTTTGCAATGTTGTAAGCAACTGCTCGTGAAGTACGCCAACAATACTAAGATGCGGATATCTGGTATGCATATTGCACAAGGTTTAATGCATTGGCGTAGCCTGCGAGGGCTAAACCGCAAATCACGTGCAATGAGGTCATCAGAAGTTTTTGAAAAGAGGGACTTTTTATGGGACAAAAAATGAAAGATCAAAGCTGTGGGTCTGATTTGGCTCGTGACTTAGATTTGCTATAGAGGAAGGACTGGAACCGCAAGTTGAAAATTTTTCTATCCTATCAAAATTTTAAATTGGGAGACGTGGTGAACAGATTAGTGCAACTCAAGCATGTCACAGAGGGGGCATGGGGGCGGAGCCCCTAGTCGCTGGGCGATTTTTTGTAATGTTTTGGAAAAAAATGGCTATTTAATGCGATTTGGATCACATTTTGCACGTTTTCAGAGCCATTTGAAAGATCAAAATTTTTGATGTTTGAAAGCCAATTGAAAAAATCACTTTCTTTACTTTAGGCCAAGTCCAAAGCACGTTTAAAATCTTACATTTTGGGGTTAAATTTTGTGACTTGGCCCAAGTCTATGAAATCAAAGTACATTACTTTCTGCAAGATTTTTATCATTAAATAGTGCACTCGAAGATTTGCCTTTGAAGATTTTTGTTTTGGCATGAAAATAACCAGTTTTAGGAATATATGTACGACCAAATTCAGTATTTGTTCAATAAGCATTTCCCCTAGGAAGGCTTTTTCAAAAGCATTTTGTCGCGTAAAAACTGACGAGATGGAGGTGGATTGTTATTTAAAGTTGGTAATTTAAAGTTGGTACATTAGATGCCATAAATGGTTACTAATCATGTTATTGTAATATAAAAGTTAGCTGGGGGCCTAAAACATTTTATAGCATTAAAAAGTTGGGTGACTGCCTGAGATTGCTCCTTTTAGAACAAAAACACTGAATTTCTTCCGGCGTGTACATTTAAATTGGTTGGGAAAGATTTAAATCGAGAGGGCATGGGCCCCCTGGTTGTCAATATTAATATTAAGTTATTGCTAATTGCCGTTGTACGCATGTACTGTTGCGCTCCAAAAATGCTAAAAGAAACAGAATAAATAGGCTTTGTGTCATCATTTTTATCATTGGTCGCTTTTTGATTGGGGGGGGGGAGGCAGGGGGCCAGGCTTCTGGCTATACCTGTGGTTTAATGATTATCGTACTAGTTTGCTCTCACATCTACTACAACATTTACCGTAATAGAAATACCAAGTTTTAGAACCAAAAAGAATTACTATAAGCTTAAAAACTACAAATATATATAAAATTAAGCTGAAGTGGGGATGAAATAGCAAATACGAGTTTCATGACGATGTAAGAAAACAAAATTTACAACTGGGCAAATTGTCAGTCTCAAAATAAAAAAAGAACAACTCAAATCTATCAAGGTCATCAACCGTATCATCAATGCTGCTAGTAAATTGCAATGTACTTACGATGATGCAATTCGTAAACTGTTTGCGCAATGTACACAACCAAAGTACCGCGATTTGTCGACAAAATATGCGTAGATATTAAAGTTGAATACTTCTGTGACAATATTATTCATCACTATCCGAAATCGGTATGTATTTTTCTGTAGATACAATGCACGAAATCTAGTATGGAATTGGTATGGAAGAATGGAAGATTGTCTTCCATTCCATTCTTGAAATCTTCCATTTCATTCCATTCTGGCATTTTCCATATTCCATACCGAAATTTCCGTTCCATTCCATTCCATTTTCCATTCCATTTCATACCATGCCCTGCCTACGGTACCAAAATCCAGAAGTTTTTTGCTTAAACTTTGTCGAAAGTTTATTTACTTACTAGTTACTCTGAGCATTGCGCAGATGAATCGAGTGATTTACATTAACGATTAACTGACTCCGTAAGTGACTCTTGCTCTGTCTACTATAACCTACCGGTAGTCTATTTTGTATCTAAAAAGCAGATGTGGAGTCGAGGACACAAGGCTCGAGGCCAAGGCCAAGGACACAAAAAAAATCCGAGGCCAAGGCCAAGGACAGCCTTTCCGAGGACAGACACTCTCGAGGCCAAGGACAGGAATGCTCGAGGCCAAGGACCAAGGACACAAGCGCAAGTGCTCTCCAAAATCACAAAAATTTTTTAGGCGATCTCCAAAAAAAAAAAAAAAAAGGTCTTCACAAAAATTTTTCTAGCGATCTCCACAAAAACACGTTTTCCAAAAAATTTTTCAAGCGCTTCACAAAATTTTAGCAATTCAAAAAATACTGCTGTCCTCGAGCCGAGGACAGGCCAATTTTCGAGGACTTGAGGCCTCGAGGCCAAGGCCAAGGACTTGACCTTCGAGGCCAAGGCCAAGGACTTCAAAATGTGTCCTCGAGGACGTCCTGGCTACTATCTGCCATTTACGAATAGGCCTACTAAGTAAATACACATAACATGAACAAAACTTTGAATTGCACCAAAATTATCACAATCTGACTACCATCACTTTTGACATCCCTATGATATTATGCAATTAGTGAATTACTTTAAATTTTTATCTAGTAGCCTACCGGTAGGCTTAATATTGCAACAATCGCTCAGATTCGAGTCAACAGCTTAACTGTGATGCTTACAACAACTTGTCAGACGCTATAGACACTATAGTCCGGTAGAAATAGCTTTTACCCTGAAAAAATTTATAATAAGCTGAAATTTGGCACGATGGCTCAGGACCATGTCCTGAGCCACCAAAAAAAATCCCCATGTTTTGGACGTGGGAGTTCCCCTCTTTTTCGGCCTTTAAAGTCTGCCATCTTGTGTCAAAGAGCTTTTACTATCCAACAGCCAATCCAAAAGTTTTAAAAGTGCCAAGTTTTGAGTAATAGTTGGTTTTCAAGTGCAGGTATAAAAAAATTTACTTTGAAATTGATGATGTCGTTGTTGGTGACGTCATTGCCAAAGTTTTTGAAAAAAATGACGTATTGATGGCTCGAATATAGTAAATGAGAGTTAGGTTTTTGGTTCCAAATAAAAAATTGCTTAAATCAAAGTGATGACGTCACAAGCGTTTTTGATGACGTCATTTGTCAAGAGTTTTGATCGTAATTCTGAAAAAGAGTGTTTGACCAAACGAAACATGGCTAACTTTTTTTTTAATTAGCTTTAAACTTGAGAGAATTATATTGTGAATTTATACAGTCTATTGAAGGTCAAAAACTGTGTTGTCAGTAAAACGTTGGGGTAGCAATCAAGCAGATAAAATTTAGGCCTCCCAATAGGCAGTGGTGGCAATAACAAATTAGGTTTTTAGTAGTTTTTACACTAATGACACTACTTTTTAAAAAAGTAATTTTTTGGTAATTTATAATTTTTTAGAGGTGTTAAAATTACTAATTACAAATTAGGCTACTTAGTAAATATTACCATCCAATAGAAACGCTTGACTGGCTGCTTAGTTTATAAAACCGGCCGATCAAAAAGTTGTTTCTGTTGAGAATGACTCAGGGTCGTACCATGGGCCGTATGTCTTTGCATGCTAGAATGGTTTATAAATGCAATGCTACTGTAGTTTCGTCTAAGACAATCGATCATTGATAGAGCTTAAAGGGACAGAGTTGTTAGTCGGGCCGGGCTTTTCGGGCCGGGTTTGGCCTAAACTTGACAAAAATTTCGGGATTTATTTGGGCCTGAGACGTGCTTTTTGTCTTAGGTGCACCAAAATATGATTAAAATAGCTTGGCAACATTGCTAAATTTTTCAGACCGTACTTAACTTTTGGGTTTTTTCGGGCATAATTGGGCTTTAAATTAGTTTTCGCGTTCGGGCTTATATTTTTGGGTTCGGGCCTGAACTAGTCGACCCGTTTACAACTCTGCATAAGGATGCAACAAAAGCTTAATAGCAATAGAAAATATACTGTCAAGTTTTTTAATTCCACTGGTTTCAAGGAGGAGAATTCGGTGGCGGTATTTTGTTGTTTGCTTAATTATAAACATGCCCGGGCTTTATTTACGAAAGTTTTGTTTTGTATCTTTGATTAACCAACATCGATCTGAATAATTTATGGTTAACATTATTATCTACCTTCGCGTAGTATCAAATTTTGATGCTGTGCAAAAACAGAAGATAGGTATTGCAATACCCTATTCTTTCATATAATACGCCAATGGGTAAAATTTTTGTTATAGCTACTACACAGAGGTGGACAAAGTAGTCGAAAAATCTACTTAAGTAGAAGTATTGTTACTTACTCAAAAATGCCTTTCAAGTAAAAGTAGAAGTATGGCGAAGCATTTCCACTTAAGTAAAAGTAGGAAAGTAGTCAAAATTAATTCTACTTAAGTAATGAAAGTAGAAAGTAATTTCGAATTTCACATGTTTATTTATTCTTCGAAGGTTTGCTGTTGTGACGCCTACGATCAATGTTCAAGCAAAGCCATACTTACGGTAGCATATCAAAAAATCAAAGTTTTATTATTCTCTTGAAATTACACCGAAGCGTGTTACGAATACGATTTAGTAGGGACTCTGGGCTCATCTCCGCTCCTGGACAACACAGCTTGAGAAGAAATGTCGCAGCGATGGCGAGTCGTTAGCAACACTGTTCGTTAACCGGCTAGGGAATTGAACCCCAGACAGGCCGCAGCAAACGCAACTCCGTTAACCGCTAATCTTTTTCGTATGAACCAGGAGTAATGCGCATGCCTAGTTTGTCTACTGTACCATGCTAATCAGGGTTCGGTATGTTTTTTTTTTTTTTAGTGAGACTGAGTCAACACCTGGTATTTGATGCAACGCAAAAACACACTACCCTAGATGACCTGTAAATGAATCGGCGTAACTATTCAATAAGTTTCGTAGTACTGTACAGTAAAACAAACTCGATACGTACTTATTGTACACGTTGTGAGGTGAAATAATGTTTACTTCGTTATTGTACACGTTGTGAGGTAGAATAATGGCTAGGTGTTTACTTCTACTTTACATAAAAGTCATTACTACTCAAGTAGCGTTACTTCGAGAGAATTTTACTTGAAGTAAAAGTAGAAGTATCAGAAATGAAAAATACTTAAGTAAGTCGCTCGTTACCGAAAATACTACTTAAGTAGTCTACTTAAGTAGAACTACTTCGTTACTGACCACCTCTGCTACTACATCAATACAAAAAAAGAACAGTATTTTGGTTAAAACAGTTAGTATTTTTAAACGTTGTGTGCGAAATAAGTTTTAGGGCAAAAGCTGAAAACTACGAAGTCTTTCCAAAGATTGTCAAAGAAAAAAATACACGCATAATAAACAAAGATAAATTTGCAAAAAGCGAATAAAATCACAAACGTCCTCTTTATAAACTTTTATAATATTTTTAGTCGCTAAAAAGAGGTGATACCAGTAGGCGAGACCAAATTTATACTGCGCCAGACCCTTTACCACATTTTCAGCCAACAAAATTTGTTGACCGCAAAAAAAAAAGTTTTCCACCGCTTAGGAGTTGCATTTTCCGTCGAAACTAGAGCTAAAACAACCTAAAAAAAAGTCTTCACCGCCCAAGGGTCGCAATATTGCTTCAGGCACAGTGCCATCATCGTCTTTTTATTAGTAGACCAGATACAAACGCGCGGAGAAAAAGAGAAGAGGATTGAAGAAAAAAGTTTGCTCTTGTTGCGATTTTTTTGCCGTCACGCGTATTCAACTGAATTGATTGGACATATTCGTAGAACGAGCGAACCGTGAAGAAAAAACTCACGCTTATGGACAAACCGGCATATTCTAGAACAAATAAACCACAAGAAAAAAGACAAGCTCTTAGTTTCCAGTTTACTAGTATGGTACCATTTTGCCACACGGTAAACTTGGCTCCGCCGGTAAGTTCTGTGAAGATAAAAGATTGAAAAAATACTACCAGAGTGTGATAGACAAAAAAGCTTTTATTATACTCGCTGTATTAAGCGTGTAACGAGTTGGCGCGGGTCATCTCAACGCCATTGCGTCCGGACAGCACAGCTTCGTGCCGTTGGCAACACTGCGCCTGATTTGACCGGCCCGAGATTAGAACCTTAGACGTTAGACCTCCCGCTCCAGAGAAAAACGCGTTACCGCTCGACCAACAAATAGATCAATCACGTTTTTTAAATTTTTTATCTTGATAGCACTTTTATGTGAGAATTACCTTAAGCGTGTTATTTAGATTATTAGCGTATATTTAGCGACTTATCTGAAATTATTTATTAAAACCTGAGAAAGTGCAGTAAATTTGGAGTTAATTACAGCATCAAATTTTAATTGCTCGACTTGCTTCTTGAGTCATAATATAAGCGTGATCTGACTTCAGTGCACTAGGAGTCAAGATAGCCGGCTTGTTATGATATGACCTAGACCGCAGAAACAAAAGACCTGAAATTCGGAAACCGCATAGTTTTAAAACAATTTTGTACTCACTCAGACTATGGGATCGACGCTCAGACGTAATACAGTGATCAAAATAATATTGGCGAGCACTGAGCCGTATCGAAGAGCTATAGCTTGAAAATCATACTTGGATCCCGTACGAAATCTTGTTTTTTTTTGATTTAGCGCCATTAGAAATAGTGATGTAAAGTAGATTATTGTCATTTTGGCAAAATTTTTCATTCAAAGTAATTTGTAACGACAGTTACTGACTATTTTTTCCGAGAAGTAACGAATACGGTAATTTTATTACTTTTTTACAGTAATTTTTGATGACGTAGTGTCATTACTTTTACACAGTAATTTGCCCACCACTGCCAATAAGAGACTAAAATAAAATAATGCATTTTGCAGCCTAATCAAGAAAGCCCTTAAATGTTTATCGAAAGCTCCCACGCGCAGTTAAAGTTAATCTGCAATTTTAGTAAGATGCAAGCTTGAGGAACGATAGAAAAAATCATTAAGGTGGCGAATTGTCAAATATTAGCGTGGTTATTATAAATTCAGATAATAATATTGTCAGACATTGCAATAATATCGCAAATACGCAAAATAATACCTGATAATAATATTTTGGACATTATTTTGAGTAAGATAATAGCATTGTCAGGCATTGCAAAGCGGTAGAAATTTTGTTCGAATCAGATATATCATCGTGCTCGGCACATATTCGTACCAATTTACATATAATTACACTAGTTATTTTTTAAAATCATTGCATGTAGGAGGATGAGGCAAGACCTCGGCCAAGGACTTGAAGATGCCTAAGAAACTCGAATAATGATGATGCTAAAATTCCCAAAGTGTTGCAATGTTTCGTTTGGTCAAACACTCTTTTTCAGAATTACGATCAAAACTCTTGACAAATGACGTCATCAAAAACGCTTGTGACGTCATCACTTTGATTTAAGCAATTTTTTATTTGGAACCAAAAACCTAACTCTCATTTACTATATTCGAGCCATCAATACGTCATTTTTTTCAAAAACTTTGGCAATGACGTCACCAACAATGACGTCATCAATTTCAAAGTAAATTTTTTTATACCTGCACTTGAAAACCAACTATTACTCAAAACTTGGCACTTTTAAAACTTTTGGATTGGCTGTTGGATAGTAAAAGCTCTTTGACACTAGATGGCAGACTTTAAAGGCCAAAAAAGGGGGAAGTCCCACGTCCAAAACATGGGGATTTTTTTTGGTGGCTCAGGACATGATCCTGAGCCATCGTGCCAAATTTCAGCTTATTATAAATTTTTTTCGGGTTTTAATGTATTTTGTCGTATTTCTACCGGAGTACTAGGCTAACTAAATACGTTGACATAATCGGCGTATTTACCTACATGATCACCAACCTATAGGCTAACCTGACTCTTGCATTAATTTGCCTGTGAGTACAGCGGATCAAGGCAAATTGAGCGCGGAGTATAGATTGGACACAGATGTGACGTAATAAATCTGCAAAACCAAGGTAAAAAAATGTTTTTCGCCGCCAGTAAAAGTGGACAATATCAGGCAATGGACAATAAGAATTCACAAAAGGCAAAACTTTCAAGTCCCGCTTAGCTATGTAAACTGCATAAATCGTCCCTGGTAACTTTCAATTAAGGCCAGGCTAGCTATAAAAGTATTTCTTTACAATCAAATTCTCTAAACATTCCCACTGAAAGAATTATACGGTGATTTGCGGTAACTTCCAATGCTTTGTAATGGCGTTTTGACGTCTAATCGTTTTGGCGGGAAAAAGCTACGACGTAGGTGCAATCCATCAATAAAACCTAGCTGCAACCAAATCCTTGTACTATATGATGGATAATGTTGCAGTCAAATCAATCGACATTGTCAAATTTGTCATAGCTTTGTGATGTCATAGTGGTCTCCCGATTACATCCTTCACTCGATCCGATTTATGTCTTTTGACTATTTTGTATTTATTCAATATTGGCGTTAGGCTAAATCAGGCTGTCCAATACCAAGCATGAATAGGAAATTAAACAATATGTATATGCAAAATGACGTCACAAAAGCGTATCGTCCACCCTCTACTAGGATAGAAAACCTTGAGCAGCCAAGAAGATCTTGCTTTGATTTAAGATCAATGATTGCACTAAAACACTTGAAATTTGCATATTTTCAACAAGCATTATGACGTCATAGTGGGCTCCCGACATCTTTGCGCATGCTTCGTGCCGATTTCCAAGAATTGAGAAAGCTTAAACGTAACGTATCGTCCACCCTCTACTAGGATAGAAAACCTTGAGCAGCCAAGAAGATCTTGCTTTGATTTGAGATCAATGATTGCACTAAAACACTTGAAATTTGCATATTTTCAACAAGCATTATGACGTCATAGTGGGCTCCCGACATCTTTGCGCATGCTTCGTGCCGATTTCCAAGAATTGAGAAAGCTTAAACGTAACAGTTCTGTGGCGTGTCAAAAGGGAGCGCGCTCCGATTGCGGTTAACCGGCTCGACTGCACAGCCTATAAGCTGCTATGATCTGTTGATTTAAGAAGCCATCGGTTAGAATTATCTTTCGTTTGTGGTTACTTCCATGCTAGTTTCCACATCGCCACTGGATGAAGCAGAAACTGCGACAGTTCGCTCGCCCACTGCGCTTTCCTCAAGCCCAAAGTGTATTAATTCAAATGAAAAACCCCGAAGTTTTTTTGAAAAAAATATTCAACATTAAAATAATTGAAAAAAATTGGAAATTTGATTTTTCACCTTGGCATGTAGTGACGAGACGAAGGATGGCAGTACGGTACGGTACGTTTAGAATTTGTGTACTACGTACCTCGCACCTTGAACCATACCGTACCAGCGTACTGTACTTCAGTTCAATTTTTAAAGCGTACCGTACCAACGTACCGTACCCGTACCATTACAAAAAAGGCGTACCGTCCCAGCGTACTGTACTTCTTAGCAAAAATTGAGGCGTACCATACTGTACTTACGTACCGTACCGTACTGTCATCCTTTCTTTAAACTACTCGCAACTTTAACTGACTTTGAAATCACTAGCCTATAAATCAGCGATCTCAATTGTCAATTCACACATTTAGCGTCGGTTTCAGCTGTTTTTTGCCTCTGTATACAAAAAGCCGGAGCATCGTGCGAAGAGTCTGGGGTTTTTAATTCAAAGAGCGTACCAACGTACCGTACCGGTACCTTTGCAAAAAAGGCGTACCGTATCAACGTACCGTACCCGTACCATCACAAAAAAGCGTACCGTACCAGCGCACCGTACCTCTTCGCAAAAATTGAGCCGTACCCTACCTACGTAGCGTACCGTACTGCAATCCTTGGACGTGACCAACCCAAAAAAAGTCCTTATGACGCAACACATGCTTTAACAATGCTATTTGCTTGAAGTGAACATGCTGTGTACAGTACATTGGTGTACTGTGCACTATGCAGTGCAGGGGCACACAGGTGCAATAAAGCGGTATACCCATTACCAGTACTCAGGTACTGACCGACTGAGCACCAAAATTCAGAATTCGTGTTTCAGTCAGTTCAGAGCTGTACTTTATGCACAGTGCCATAAAAGTGGAGGTGGCTAGTGTTACGTTAACGCTCATAAAGAGAATACCGGTAAGTGAGCAAATGCCAAATGCCTTGAAAGGAAATGCCGAGAAATAGTGGAATCAAAACTGGAAGATGGTCAGTGCGGTTTTCGTCCGGGTCGCAGCACCACGGACCAAATCTTCACTCTGAAGCAAATCTTCGAGAAATCTTGGGAGTATGGCAAAGATCTCTTTGCATGCTTTGTCGATCTTGAAAAAGCATATGACCGAGTTCCTCGGGATAAACTTTGGAAGGTTTTGCAGGAGTATGGCGTTGATGGTCAATTGTTACGCGCTATTAAGTCATTCTACTGCAGACCGGAGGTTTGTGTTCGGGTAAATGGCAAGCAATCAAAGCCGTTCCATGTGGGCGTTGGACTCCGGCAAGGGTGCGTTTTGTCACCTCTCCTTTTCATTGTTTACATGAATTGGATCGACAAATGCAGCCAAGCTGATGAGTGTGCCACGATTGGAAATTGCAAAATTAGTCGTCTGCTATTCGCAGATGATTTGGTTCTGCTTTCTTCCACAGAATCTGGCCTCCAGCGCGCATTAAATAGCTATGCAGATGCATGCAACACCGCCGGAATGAAAATAAGCACGGCCAAAACTGAGGTACTTCATCTTTCAAGAAACCCTGATCAGCAACAGAGGTTAAATCAGTTTTTGAGCACAAAAGATGCACGTGTGCACTCCTCCAATGCACACGTGCACTACCACGTGCACATGTGCACTTCTCACATGCACATGTGCATTTCTCATGTGCAAACATGCACATGCACTTTAGAAGTGCACGTGCACTTTGGAAGTGCACGTGCACATTTCAAACGTCTTACATGCACAAGTAGTGTACGTGCACTCTTCAAAAGAAAGTTGTTGGTCAGCTGAAGAGTCTCTCATGCACAAGTGCACGTGCACAGTTCAGAAGATAGTTGGCTGGTTGCTGAGGTTAGCGTCTCGCGTGCATGTGCACACTTTAGAAGAGAGTAGGCTCCAGAGACTCAGAGAGTAAAGTGGTTGCTGAGCTGAAGCCTCTGGCGTGCACACATTTGGAGAAAGAAATTAAATGGCTGATGCAGGATGGTAGGCTAGGGTATCAGGTATTGGAAGTTGATTAGAGATTGGGAAACGCAGCTTTTACTTGTTGTGTTACTGTTAGTGTTAAACTGTTAAATACCAGAGCTGAACAGAAGAGAATGCAGTCAAGTTAAGGGTGGCCTAACTATTCACTTTCTCAGTATTCGTCTATTGTTGTAACACTAACAGTGAACTAGGTTAGTTGATGAGAGATCGCGAAAACGGAAAAGCAGCTTTAACCTGTTAGGCCTATAGTGTTAAATCAGAACTGCCCAAAGCTAATACAAAAGAATGCAGTCAAGTATTAGTAGCCTACAAAGTTACCCATAACTAGCTTAGCCTATTCTTGCAACAGTGCACTGTGCACTAGACTGCTAGAGCAGCTTGTACACTAGTTTAGCAAACAGCATAATAATCTGCATAGGTGGGCACACATCCGTTAATCGTTAATAATGAAGCTAACTTTTTCATTAACTCGTTAATCCGTTAAAAATTTTTTTCATGTTAACGGACTAAATTAACACCACTGTAATTCCGGCGGAATAATGCGTCTTAAGTCACGCGATCGACGTCCCGCTGTAATAAAAAAAAAGAAGACGCGATTAAAGCTACAGCTTTTGGCGACCCACAACTACAAATTTAAACCTCATTGAAAATCAATTTGTTAACCTTAATTTCAATCTGTCACTAAACTTGACTACATAGTCTGTAACGGAAATTCAACGCTCTACTCGAAAATGGGGCGCATTTTGTCCATATCGTGGGGGAATGGGGCTCAAAATTACATTTGTCGACACCCGCTTTGGCGGTATTGTCAAGTTTTTTCTAAGTTCTCAATACTCAATTATTCGTCATGTTTCAAACTTATTGCGATGATATTAACATTACAGGGCCACCTATTTGACCACACTATCTGTAACAGAAATTCAACGCTCTACTCGAAAATGGGGCGCATTTTGTCAATATCGTGGGGGAATGAGGCTCAAAGCTACGTTTGTCGACACCCAGTTTGGCGGCTTTTTCGAATTTTTTCTAAGTTCTCAATACTCCATTATTCGTCATGTTTCAAACTTATTCCGATGATATTAACATTACAGTGCCACCTATTTGACCACACTATCTGTAACGGAAATTCAACGCTCTACTCGAAAATGGGGCGCAGTTTGTCAATATCGTGGGGGAATGGGGCTCAAAATTACGTTTGGCGACACCCGCTTTGGCGGTATTGTCAAGTTTTTTCTAAGTTCTCAATACTCCATTATTCGTCATGTTTCAAACTTATTCTGATGATATTAACATTACAGTGCCACCTATTTGACCACACTATCTGTAACGGAAATTCAACGCTCTACTCGAAAATGGGGAGCATATTGTCAATATCGTGGGGGAATGGGGCTCAAAATTACGTTTGTCGACACCCAGTTTGGCGGCTTTATGAAGTTTTTTCTAAGTTCGCAATACTCCATTAATCGTCATGTTTCAAACTTATTCCGATGATATTAACATTACAGTGCCACCTATTTGACCACACTATCTGTAACGGAAATTCAACGCTCTACTCGAAAATGGGGCGCATTTTGTCAATATCGTGGGGGAATGGGGCTCAAAATTACGTTTGTCGACACCCAGTTGGGCGGCTTTATGAAGTTTTTTTTAAGTTCTCAATACTCCATTATTCGTCATGTTTCAAACTTATTCCGATGATATTAACATTACAGTGCCACCTATTTGACCACACTATCTGTAACGGAAATTCAACGCTCTACTCGAAAATGGGGCGCATTTTGTCAATATCGTGGGGGAATGGGGCTCAAAATTACGTTTGGCGACACCCGCTTTGGCGGTATTGTCAAGTTTTTTCTAAGTTCTCAATACTCCATTATTCGTCATGTTTCAAACTTATTCCGATGATATTAACATTACAGTGCCACCTATTTGACCACACTATCTGTAACGGAAATTCAACGCTCTACTCGAAAATGGGGCGCATATTGTCAATATCGTGGGGGAATGGGGCTCAAAATTACGTTTGTCGACACCCAGTTTGGCGGTATTGTCAAGTTTTTTCTAAGTTCGCAATACTCCATTAATCGTCATGTTTCAAACTTATTCCGATGATATTAACATTACAGTGCCACCTATTTGACCACACTATCTGTAACGGAAATTCAACGCTCTACTCGAAAATGGGGCGCATTTTGTCAATATCGTGGGGGAATGGGGCTCAAAATTACGTTTGTCGACACCCAGTTTGGCGGTATTGTCAAGTTTTTTCTAAGTTCGCAATACTCCATTAATCGTCATGTTTCAAACTTATTCCGATGATATTAACATTACAGTGCCACCTATTTGACCACACTATCTGTAACGGAAATTCAACGCTCTACTCGAAAATGGGGCGCATTTTGTCAATATCGTGGGGGAATGGGGCTCAAAACTACGTTCGGCGACACCCGCTTTGGCGGTATTGTCAAGTTTTTTCTAAGTTCTCAATACGCCATTATTCGTCATGTTTCAAACTTATTCCGATGATATTATATTATAATATTATATGAGATGATATTAACAATATGTTTCAAACTTATTATATGTTTCAAACTTATTTCCGATGATATTCCGATGATATTCGAATTTTTCTAAATTCCTAATACTTCACATTTTGTCATGTTTCAAATTTATTGCGATGATATTAACATTACAGTGCCACCTATTTGACCACACTATCTGTAACAGAAATTCAACGCTCTACTCGAAAATGGGGCGCAATTCGTCAATATCGTGGGGGAATGGGGCTCAAAATTACGTTTGTCGACACCCAGTTGGGCGGCTTTATGAAGTTTTTTCTAAGTTCTCAATACGCCATTATATTCGTCATGTTTCAAACTTATTCCGATGATATTAACATTACAGTGCCACCTATTTGACCACACTATCTGTAACGGAAATTCAACGCTCTACTCGAAAATGGGGCGCATTTTGTCAATATCGTGGGGGAATGGGGCTCAAAATTACGTTTGTCGACACCCAGTTGGGCGGCATTATGAAGTTTTTTCTAAGTTCTCAATACGCCATTATTCGTCATGTTTCAAACTTATTCCGATGATATTCAAACTTATGATATTTCAAACTTATTCCGATGATATTCAAACTTCATAAAGCCGCAAAACTGGGTGTCGACAAACGTAGTTTTGAGCCCCATTCCCCCACGATATTGACAAAATGCGCCCCATTTTCGAGTAGAGCGTTGAATTTCCGTTACAGATAGTGTGGTCAAATAGGTGGCACTGTAATGTTAATATCATCGGAATAAGTTTGAAACATGACGAATAATGGAGTATTGAGAACTTAAAAAAAACTTCATAAAGCCGCCCAACTGGGTGTCGACAAACGTAATTTTGAGCCCCATTCCCCCACGATATTGACAAACTGCGCCCCATTTTCGAGTAGAGCGTTGAATTTCCGTTACAGATAGTGTGGTCAAATAGGTGGCACTGTAATGTTAATATCATCGGAATAAGTTTGAAACATGACGAATAATGGAGTATTGAGAACTTAGAAAAAACTTGACAATACCGCCAAAGCGGGTGTCGACAAACGTAATTTTGAGCCCCATTCCCCCACGATATTGACAAAATGCGCCCCATTTTCGAGTAGAGCGTTGAATTTCCGTTACAGATAGTGTGGTCAAATAGGTGGCACTGTAATGTTAATATCATCGGAATAAGTTTGAAACATGACGAATAATGGCGTATTGAGAACTTAGAAAAAACTTCATAAAGCCGCCAAACTGGGTGTCCACAAACGTTGTTTTGAGCCCCATTCCCCCACGATATTGACAAACTGCGCCCCATTTTCGAGTAGAGCGTTGAATTTCCGTTACAGATAGTGTGGTCAAATAGATGGCACTGTAATGTTAATATCATCGGAATAAGTTTGAAACATGACGAATAATGGAGTATTGAGAACTTAGAAAAAACTTGACAATACCGCCAAAGCGGGTGTCGACAAACGTAGTTTTGAGCCCCATTCCCCCACGATATTGACAAACTGCGCCCCATTTTCGAGTAGAGCGTTGAATTTCCGTTACAGATAGTGTGGTCAAATAGGTGGCACTGTAATGTTAATATCATCGGAATAAGTTTGAAACATGACGAATAATGGCGTATTGAGAACTTAAAAAAAACTTCATAAAGCCGCCAAACTGGGTGTCGACAAACGTAATTTTGAGCCCCATTCCCCCACGATATTGACAAAATGCGCCCCATTTTCGAGTAGAGCGTTGAATTTCCGTTACAGATAGTGTGGTCAAATAGGTGGCACTGTAATGTTAATATCATCGGAATAAGTTTGAAACATGACGAATAATGGAGTTATGAAAACTTAGAAAAAACTTGACAATACCGCCAAAGCGGGTGTCGACAAACGTAATTTTGAGCCCCATTCCCCCACGATATTGACAAAATGCGCCCCATTTTCGAGTAGAGCGTTGAATTTCCGTTACAGATAGTGTGGTCAAATAGGTGGCACTGTAATGTTAATATCATCGGAATAAGTTTGAAACATGACGAATAATGGAGTATTGAGAACTTAGAAAAAACTTCATAAAGCCGCCAAACTGGGTGTCGACAAACGTAATTTTGAGCCCCATTCCCCCACGATATTGACAAACTGCGCCCCATTTTCGAGTAGAGCGTTGAATTTCCGTTACAGATAGTGTGGTCAAATAGGTGGCACTGTAATGTTAATATCATCGGAATAAGTTTGAAACATGACGAATAATGGAGTATTAAGAACTTAAAAAAAACTTCATAAAGCCGCCAAACTGGGTGTCGACAAACGTAATTTTGAGCCCCATTCCCCCACGATATTGACAAACTGCGCCCCATTTTCGAGTAGAGCGTTGAATTTCCGTTACAGATAGTGTGGTCAAATAGATGGCACTGTAATGTTAATATCATCGGAATAAGTTTGAAACATGACGAATAATTGAGTATTGAGAACTTAGAAAAAACTTTATAAAGCCGCCAAACTGGGTGTCGACAAACGTAATTTTGAGCCCCATTCCCCCACGATATTGACAAACTGCGCCCCATTTTCGAGTAGAGCGTTGAATTTCCGTTACAGATAGTGTGGTCAAATAGGTGGCACTGTAATGTTAATATCATCGGAATAAGTTTGAAACATGACGAATAATGGAGTATTGAGAACTTAGAAAAAACTTGACAATACCGCCAAAGCGGGTGTCGACAAACGTAGTTTTGAGCCCCATTCCCCCACGATATTGACAAAATGCGCCCCATTTTCGAGTAGAGCGTTGAATTTCCGTTACAGATAGTGTGGTCAAATAGGTGGCACTGTAATGTTAATATCATCGGAATAAGTTTGAAACATGACGAATAATTGAGTATTGAGAACTTAGAAAAAACTTGACAATACCGCCAAAGCGGGTGTCGACAAACGTAGTTTTGAGCCCCATTCCCCCACGATATTGACAAAATGCGCCCCATTTTCGAGTAGAGCGTTGAATTTCCGTTACAGATAGTGTGGTCAAATAGGTGGCACTGTAATGTTAATATCATCGGAATAAGTTTGAAACATGACGAATAATGGCGTATTGAGAACTTAGAAAAAACTTGACAATACCGCCAAAGCGGGTGTCGACAAACGTAATTTTGAGCCCCATTCCCCCACGATATTGACAAAATGCGCCCCATTTTCGAGTAGAGCGTTGAATTTCCGTTACAGATAGTGTGGTCAAATAGGTGGCACTGTAATGTTAATATCATCGGAATAAGTTTGAAACATGACGAATAATGGAGTATTGAGAACTTAAAAAAAACTTGACAATACCGCCAAAGCGGGTGTCGACAAACGTAGCTTTGAGCCCCATTCCCCCACGATATTGACAAAATGCGCCCCATTTTCGAGTAGAGCGTTGAATTTCCGTTACAGATAGTGTGGTCAAATAGGTGGCACTGTAATGTTAATATCATCGGAATAAGTTTGAAACATGACGAATAATGGAGTATTGAGAACTTAGAAAAAACTTGACAATACCGCCAAAGCGGGTGTCGACAAACGTAGTTTTGAGCCCCATTCCCCCACGATATTGACAAAATGCGCCCCATTTTCGAGTAGAGCGTTGAATTTCCGTTACAGATAGTGTGGTCAAATAGGTGGCACTGTAATGTTAATATCATCGGAATAAGTTTGAAACATGACGAATAATGGCGTATTGAGAACTTAAAAAAAACTTCATAAAGCCGCCAAACTGGGTGTCGACAAACGTAATTTTGAGCCCCATTCCCCCACGATATTGACAAAATGCGCCCCATTTTCGAGTAGAGCGTTGAATTTCCGTTACAGATAGTGTGGTCAAATAGGTGGCACTGTAATGTTAATATCATCGGAATAAGTTTGAAACATGACGAATAATGGAGTTATGAAAACTTAGAAAAAACTTGACAATACCGCCAAAGCGGGTGTCGACAAACGTAATTTTGAGCCCCATTCCCCCACGATATTGACAAACTGCGCCCCATTTTCGAGTAGAGCGTTGAATTTCCGTTATAGATAGTGTGGTCAAATAGGTGGCACTGTAATGTTAATATCATCGGAATAAGTTTGAAACATGACGAATAATGGAGTATTAAGAACTTAAAAAAAACTTCATAAAGCCGCCAAAGCGGGTGTCGACAAACGTAATTTTGAGCCCCATTCCCCCACGATATTGACAAACTGCGCCCCATTTTCGAGTAGAGCGTTGAATTTCCGTTACAGATAGTGTGGTCAAATAGGTGGCACTGTAATGTTAATATCATCGGAATAAGTTTGAAACATGACGAATAATTGAGTATTGAGAACTTAGAAAAAACTTTATAAAGCCGCCAAACTGGGTGTCGACAAACGTAATTTTGAGCCCCATTCCCCCACGATATTGACAAAATGCGCCCCATTTTCGAGTAGAGCGTTGAATTTCCGTTACAGATAGTGTGGTCAAATAGGTGGCACTGTAATGTTAATATCATCGGAATAAGTTTGAAACATGACGAATAATGGAGTATTGAGAACTTAGAAAAAACTTGACAATACCGCCAAAGCGGGTGTCGCCAAACGTAATTTTGAGCCCCATTCCCCCACGATATTGACAAAATGCGCCCCATTTTCGAGTAGAGCGTTGAATTTCCGTTACAGATAGTGTGGTCAAATAGGTGGCACTGTAATGTTAATATCATCGGAATAAGTTTGAAACATGACGAATAATGGCGTATTGAGAACTTAGAAAAAACTTCATAAAGCCGCCAAACTGGGTGTCGACAAACGTAATTTTGAGCCCCATTCCCCCACGATATTGACAAAATGCGCCCCATTTTCGAGTAGAGCGTTGAATTTCCGTTACAGATAGTGTGGTCAAATAGATGGCACTGTAATGTTAATATCATCGGAATAAGTTTGAAACATGACGAATAATTGAGTATTGAGAACTTAGAAAAAACTTTATAAAGCCGCCAAACTGGGTGTCGACAAACGTAATTTTGAGCCCCATTCCCCCACGATATTGACAAAATGCGCCCCATTTTCGAGTAGAGCGTTGAATTTCCGTTACAGATAGTGTGGTCAAATAGGTGGCACTGTAATGTTAATATCATCGGAATAAGTTTGAAACATGACGAATAATGGAGTATTGAGAACTTAAAAAAAACTTGACAATACCGCCAAAGCGGGTGTCGACAAACGTAGCTTTGAGCCCCATTCCCCCACGATATTGACAAAATGCGCCCCATTTTCGAGTAGAGCGTTGAATTTCCGTTACAGATAGTGTGGTCAAATAGGTGGCACTGTAATGTTAATATCATCGGAATAAGTTTGAAACATGACGAATAATGGAGTATTGAGAACTTAGAAAAAACTTGACAATACCGCCAAAGCGGGTGTCGACAAACGTAGTTTTGAGCCCCATTCCCCCACGATATTGACAAAATGCGCCCCATTTTCGAGTAGAGCGTTGAATTTCCGTTACAGATAGTGTGGTCAAATAGGTGGCACTGTAATGTTAATATCATCGGAATAAGTTTGAAACATGACGAATAATGGCGTATTGAGAACTTAAAAAAAACTTCATAAAGCCGCCAAACTGGGTGTCGACAAACGTAATTTTGAGCCCCATTCCCCCACGATATTGACAAAATGCGCCCCATTTTCGAGTAGAGCGTTGAATTTCCGTTACAGATAGTGTGGTCAAATAGGTGGCACTGTAATGTTAATATCATCGGAATAAGTTTGAAACATGACGAATAATGGAGTTATGAAAACTTAGAAAAAACTTGACAATACCGCCAAAGCGGGTGTCGACAAACGTAATTTTGAGCCCCATTCCCCCACGATATTGACAAACTGCGCCCCATTTTCGAGTAGAGCGTTGAATTTCCGTTATAGATAGTGTGGTCAAATAGGTGGCACTGTAATGTTAATATCATCGGAATAAGTTTGAAACATGACGAATAATGGAGTATTAAGAACTTAAAAAAAACTTCATAAAGCCGCCAAAGCGGGTGTCGACAAACGTAATTTTGAGCCCCATTCCCCCACGATATTGACAAACTGCGCCCCATTTTCGAGTAGAGCGTTGAATTTCCGTTACAGATAGTGTGGTCAAATAGGTGGCACTGTAATGTTAATATCATCGGAATAAGTTTGAAACATGACGAATAATTGAGTATTGAGAACTTAGAAAAAACTTTATAAAGCCGCCAAACTGGGTGTCGACAAACGTAATTTTGAGCCCCATTCCCCCACGATATTGACAAAATGCGCCCCATTTTCGAGTAGAGCGTTGAATTTCCGTTACAGATAGTGTGGTCAAATAGGTGGCACTGTAATGTTAATATCATCGGAATAAGTTTGAAACATGACGAATAATGGAGTATTGAGAACTTAGAAAAAACTTGACAATACCGCCAAAGCGGGTGTCGCCAAACGTAATTTTGAGCCCCATTCCCCCACGATATTGACAAAATGCGCCCCATTTTCGAGTAGAGCGTTGAATTTCCGTTACAGATAGTGTGGTCAAATAGGTGGCACTGTAATGTTAATATCATCGGAATAAGTTTGAAACATGACGAATAATGGCGTATTGAGAACTTAGAAAAAACTTGACAATACCGCCAAAGCGGGTGTCGACAAACGTAGTTTTGAGCCCCATTCCCCCACGATATTGACAAAATGCGCCCCATTTTCGAGTAGAGCGTTGAATTTCCGTTACAGATAGTATGGTCAAATAGGTGGCACTGTAATGTTAATATCATCGGAATAAGTTTGAAACATGACGAATAATGGCGTATTGAGAACTTAGAAAAAACTTCATAAAGCCGCCAAACTGGGTGTCGACAAACGTAGTTTTGAGCCCCATTCCCCCACGATATTGACAAAATGCGCCCCATTTTCGAGTAGAGCGTTGAATTTCCGTTACAGATAGTGTGGTCAAATAGATGGCACTGTAATGTTAATATCATCGGAATAAGTTTGAAACATGACGAATAATTGAGTATTGAGAACTTAGAAAAAACTTTATAAAGCCGCCAAACTGGGTGTCGACAAACGTAATTTTGAGCCCCATTCCCCCACGATATTGACAAACTGCGCCCCATTTTCGAGTAGAGCGTTGAATTTCCGTTACAGATAGTGTGGTCAAATAGGTGGCACTGTAATGTTAATATCATCAGAATAAGTTTGAAACATGACGAATAATGGCGTATTGAGAACTTAGAAAAAACTTGACAATACCGCCAAAGCGGGTGTCGACAAACGTAATTTTGAGCCCCATTCCCCCACGATATTGACAAACTGCGCCCCATTTTCGAGTAGAGCGTTGAATTTCCGTTACAGATAGTGTGGTCAAATAGGTGGCACTGTAATGTTAATATCATCGGAATAAGTTTGAAACATGACGAATAATGGCGTATTGAGAACTTAGAAAAAACTTGACAATACCGCCAAAGCGGGTGTCGACAAACGTAGTTTTGAGCCCCATTCCCCCACGATATTGACAAAATGCGCCCCATTTTCGAGTAGAGCGTTGAATTTCCGTTACAGATAGTGTGGTCAAATAGGTGGCACTGTAATGTTAATATCATCGGAATAAGTTTGAAACATGACGAATAATGGCGTATTGAGAACTTAGAAAAAACTTCATAAAGCCGCCAAACTGGGTGTCGACAAACGTAATTTTGAGCCCCATTCCCCCACGATATTGACAAAATGCGCCCCATTTTCGAGTAGAGCGTTGAATTTCCGTTACAGATAGTGTGGTCAAATAGGTGGCACTGTAATGTTAATATCATCGGAATAAGTTTGAAACATGACGAATAATGGAGTATTGAGAACTTAGAAAAAACTTGACAATACCGCCAAAGCGGGTGTCGACAAACGTAGTTTTGAGCCCCATTCCCCCACGATATTGACAAACTGCGCCCCATTTTCGAGTAGAGCGTTGAATTTCCGTTACAGATAGTGTGGTCAAATAGATGGCACTGTAATGTTAATATCATCGGAATAAGTTTGAAACATGACGAATAATGGAGTTATGAAAACTTAGAAAAAACTTGACAATACCGCCAAAGCGGGTGTCGACAAACGTAATTTTGAGCCCCATTCCCCCACGATATTGACAAAATGCGCCCCATTTTCGAGTAGAGCGTTAAATTTCCGTTACAGACTATGTAGTCAAGTTTAGTGGCAGATTGAAATTAAGATTAACAAATTGAATTTCAATTAGGTTTAATTCTGTAGTTGTGGGTCGCCAAAAGCTGTAGCTTTAATCGCGTCTTTTTTTTTTTTGTTACAGCGCGACGTCGATCGCGTGACTTAAGACGCATTATTCCGCCGGAATTACAGTGGTAAATTAACTTCCGTTAAGTTCTGTTAACGGACTAAATTAACTTAAGTTCTGTTAACTTCCGTTAAGGTTTTTATTGTTAATATCTTGCACCATTTATTCATCGTACCGGTACAAACCAGCTTGCACTGGTACCACTTGTTGCGTATTAGCACAAGTTTTATAGAAAAAAGTGAAGAAAGGACCTTTTTTGTGGCAAATAATAAGCTGAAGGGTGCAGCCTCACAGGTCTATTGATTATCGCTGTTCACAATTTCCAAAAATTTTCCAATCGCAGCTTTGTTAGTGCATTTGAACTTATTTTTATCTTGAAATTAGATTAGACTGTAAAATGTAACTTCCGAAACACAAAAAGACCACCACATCAATAAATATTTCCGTACAATCAGCTCAACAGCGTCAATACCGGTACGTGTTCTAGAAGCGAGTGAATAAAAAGAAATGTAAATTACACGCAAAATGTTAACGAATTAACGGACTTTATTAACTTCATTAATTTAAGCTGAAAATAACGGATTAACGTTAATGGAGGTGTGAAGTTTGTTAACGGACTAGTGGTTAACGAAGCTAACGTTTTGCATTAACTTGCCCACCTATGATAATCTGTAATGTAGTTTTTAGGAAAAAGCTGGTGTTTTGTTACCAGTAAGCATTAAGGTGGGCACTTGAAAAATTGCGTTACAGCAAAGGTGGGCACTTAAAAAATTGCGGCCCAACTACCTATTTTGCCTGCAATAGCGCTTGCACTGCAATTATTTTTCAACGGTTGCTCTATGCTTGCATTGCTAGTATTTAACGATTATGAAAGCAATCGCGAAAAAGCAATTCAAATCTGATTAAGAATGATTTTTTTTCACTTAACTGTGATTGAAGTTCAGAAAAACATTGACAAGGTAGGTTCATAAAAGCCTTGTTATGGGAAATTGCATTTGTCCACTGCTTGCAAGCCTTCTTTCACGGAAAGCTTTTCTCCTAAAATATTTTGCCAATTTTTCAAAAAAAAAGTCAATTATTTCAAAAATGGTTATAAAATCAAATTTTAAACAAAACAATTGTTTTTGTGATTGTCTTTCAAGAACTATGTTACTCGTTCCTAAAAATTTTTAAATTGCTTGAAGTGTTGAATGCATTACACACAACAGTCTTACTTTTTTACCAAAATTTCAGAATTTGAAAACAAGCTGCAAAAACTGTTAAGACATAAAACTATTACAACTTTTTTGCTATTCTGGAAAATTTTGAAAGATATTGTGAACAGAACCAGGGAGTGACAGCATCGGTAGTTTACTTTAATGATTCGATTTTTTTTAACAAAAAAACATAATAATTTTTATAGCATGCTTCATGTGTCAGAAAGTGATGTGGTGATACTGATGTATACAGTACTAATTGTTCCAGAAGCACAAATGCATCAAAGCTGGTAGCCTATTTTGTTTGATAAGCCATTAAAAAAAACAGCAACTCCAAAGTCATTTGCTTACCACCCAACAGCCCAAGACGTTATTCAGTATTACTATTAGTGGAATTTTTTTACACCCGGATTTCATTAATTGCGGGTGTTGCAAGTCTTTTATTAAGTATAAAGAGGTTCTTTGCCCAAAGGGGTTAAGCAATGAGCATTTGTAAATGCTTACCACTATATTTTTTAAGGAAATCAATAGTTTTTTCTTTACTAATTAGGTAGCATGCATAATTTGCTTTGAATATTGGTTTTCTAACGTAGCCTAGTGCAGTTTGAGCCGTCAATTAGAATTGTACTTTTCAAAATATCACGCGTGCACTTGCGTGGCAATTATTTTTTGGTAGTAACTATTTCTCCGAAAATTTTCAAGTTAAATAAAAAGAACAAAACAAAAATGAGAAATATTCTTTCACATGTTTTTTATTTGCTTTTTCACGTTTAAGATTAGGGTTTAAGTTAAGGTTTGGGTTAGGGTTCAATTTGGGATAATTTTAGAGTAAGTATTTGAGTTAGGGTTAGATTTGAGTCACAATTAATAAAAAAGTAGATAAAAATTTCCAATGAAATATAGCCTTCTTTATTTTTTAGGCTTGAGGAAAAAGCTTGCGACGCAAGAATTTTAAGAGTATTTGTGTGTGCGCTTTTGGTGCTACTTTTATGGCTTGTGCTGCCCACCTGTGTTGATACGTAACGCCCGAAAGATTAAGCCATTGTGCACTCATTTGCTCTTTTTTGTTGTTTAATTATCGTTAGGGTGTTGGTTAGATTTTGAGTTTAGGTTAGAATTAATGTTGGTGTTGAGGTTACAGTGAGGGCTAGGATAGTGATTTTCTAATTCTTACGTTATGTAACAGCAGCCTCTGCCTTTTTTTTTTTCAGATGAGCATGTACAAGTAGCCTATCGTAAATATTTACCCACCCATTAGCTGACTTTTTTTGGTTATCTGTTATGGTTTTCAGTTATATAATGACAAAATCCTGTACTTTTCTGTGCTCACGGGCAGCATTTCATGTTATTTGAAATTCATGCATGTGTGGGTGATGTTTGATTCTTCTACTGGTGATTGGTTGCACAAGTGCACAGTGTCTTCAGAAAAATAATTCTGTATTCATGAAGTCTGTAGCCAAAGGGTACATCTGACATTATTCTAGAGGGTGCAATGAAATTGGAACAACGACAATGGTACGAAATGTGTTTGAAAACTGTTCAATTGCACTTCAGAGCAGTGTAGAATAGTGTGTCATTTTCATGTTGTACAAATATTTCTGCTTAGTTTTGCTTAATGCTTATGCAAAAAAGATCAAAATTTTATCTTCATTGTGCTATTTCATTTACCAGACTTCAAACTGGCAGTGCTAATCTTACTTCATTCTGCATTAATGGTAACAGATCTTCTTTTGGAGAAATGTTTCGTTAATGACGTATGTTAGGCCGGTTGGCAGTACTGATTTCATTTTGACTGATTTGAAAAATAAACTTCAAGTCTTCTGTTTAGCAGCATCTCTGTTACAGTTCAATCAACCATATATTATATGAGTTAATTATTAATTTTGTGATTGCAGATTTACTGATTGAGACTTTAAAAGAAAGAGCAAGATAAAAACAAACTGGAATTATTTTTATCATCAAAAGTAATTCCTCACTAAATTCCCCACATTTTTTGACCGAAAATGATCCTCCTACTTCTTTCACTCCACTTAAGAAAAGTTGCCCTTACTGCAGTGGAAGCTTGGTTGCAAAACGCAAAAAAACTTTTACCAATTTCGGTGTTGGATCAATATTGCAAGGTACGTAGTGTAAGCAACACGTTAAGAATGTAGTGTTTATTATGAGGCTTTCATTTTGTTTGAAAATTTGCCAAGAAATTGCTTTTACTTGAGATTGAAATACTTACTTATCATGTAAAATAATATGTAGTAGAAATGGATACAACGACTGAGCAATTAACAACTTTGTGATGTTCAGAACACTAATGATAATTGATAGTTGAAAACTTCCTAATCAAGAATACGTTATTATTAAAAGCCACTAATCTTACCATTTTTGACAAAAAACAGTAGGCTAGTAAAGAATACATTGTAATTTAATTAGATAAGCTAATCAAGATAAATTTTGAGGCTCATAAGTTGAATTGATGTGCTTTACTGTTTGTGACATGCCCGTCAGCTTTGAGGATTATGGCCGCGGCGTTAATAACTTTAACAATAGTGTGATGTTAACGCTCAATCTCTCTCATTTTCTTTGAGTAGTCTAAGTTACTTCTGGAGCATAGGTTGATTTATTTGTGCACTAAAATATACATGTTTGCATGTATATTTGTTCACCAAAAAGAAGTATTTTGTTTCACTACAATATTTTTTATTGGTAAAAATTTATTGCCAAATGAAAAATTTAAACCTTTTCCCTGATTGTCTAGAAAAGGATTTGAACCCCTTGACTGGATATAACTTATATCACGATTCATGACCTTTTGTATAATGGGATGACAAGATCACATTGTCAATACAGTTACGTTCAAAATGTCATAACAGCAAAATAATTAGAGGCTGCGCATTGTTATAATGTACATTGTACAATACATGACGAAAAGTTAAGTATAAAATTAAAAATTAACTGCGTACATTTTGTTACAGACAATATGCCTAACGTGTGCAATGGATAACGTTGACAATAACTGGGTGAGTCAAAAGTTCGGATTTTAAAATTTGTTTTAGTTGGAAACGTGTTCAAGGATAATTTTTTCATAATACCAACACGGTTGCAAAGAGTTTATCAGTTTTTACTAAAATGTATTTTAATAAATAAATATATTGATTTTAAAATGATAGTCGTAAAAAGCACGTTTATTGAGTGAACACCTCCAAACTAAGCTATCATGTTGTTACCCAATACTTTGTAAGAACTTCTTACTTTATAGTAATCGATTCGCATGATTAATTCATTCGTGTGTGTGAATCAAGCTATTTGCGTTTATTCTTGGATCTCTGGTCCAGACCATGAGATGTGGCCCGACTTTTGGGTGTCAGCTTTTCCATCCTCAAGGGGTAGGGTAGCAGCATCATCACCTGCGGCTATTTGACCACACCAACGCAGAGCACCTTGTTTACAAGAGTTTCCACCAGGGTTGGCCACTAACACGGATAAACTGCTTAGCATTTGGCAATAGTGAAAAATTCGCTTTAGTGTTTTTCAAGGACACTACAACGCATTGGCAGTTTGGGAATCGAAGTGGGGTCCAGCAAGGTTTCGATCACTAACTCGACGCTATACCCCCTCAACTATCGCCACCACTTCACATAATTATTTTTTTAGGTTGATTGCGACATCTGTTCTCGCTAGCTCCACACGAAGTGCGCCAATCGAAGTGCGGAAAAAGGAAAAGTTTTTGGATGTGCCTTATGCATGAATATGAATAGACTTAGAAATCATTGAAATAGCAAATTATTAAGGAATACCTCATCCCCCAACTTTTGTGATGTGCCCCCATTCAGGTAACTGCTGAGTGTGTCAGAATTAATGGATGATTTAAAAAATTTTATAACTTTGTATACAATCAAGATAGATAAATAAAATTCGTTTCAAATGAAAGATAATTGTTTACCGTGGTGACTTTTGTTATATTGTTGTCAATTTTTGGTCATAAATTTTTGGCCCAAAAAACGGCATTTTTTAATGGCATAGTCAGTTCAAATTTTGGATGTAAGTTAGTTTTTTTAATGTGAGTCAAGAAATCTATTAGTAAAAATAATAATCTCACAAAGGTCTTACGGCGTCATTTAACTTCGATGTGGACCAAAAACGACCAAAATTTGTGTGGATTGTCACTGAAAAGTTGATGGTGTTGTTTTCTCCCCACCCTCCACCCATGCAAAGTAGAGTTAAAACTGATCAGCGCGTTAAGTTTGAAATGTGCGCTTAAATTGCTTTTGTAGATTGTTTAAAAAATATAAAATGAGTCTGAAATTATCTTTCATTTGAAACCAATTTTAGGTATCGGTATGTAAAAGTTTGAAACCATCAATTTATTTTGGGACACTATGCGTAAATTTCGTGGTTTGGTATACCCCTTATCAATTTCGGATTGGAGGAAATGTATGCTTATCGTTTTGTAAGACTAATTATGATTTTAAAATGTCGTACAGATATGAATTTTTTTAATCGATTTTGTAATGTATTTTATACTGTGTCTTGAAATCTTGCAACAGCGTATTTTTGCCAAGACTTTTTTAAAGATATTTGTGTGTTTAATGGTGCACATATTTTTGACCTCATATGCGTTTTTGTTTTTTTTTTTGCCTATTTTAAGCTGAAATGTAACTTTAATATACTTTGCGTTTTAGACTTAGCTTGCGTTTTAGGAGCCTATTTTAATACACTTTATCTGCCAAAAAGAAGGTTTAACCATGACTTGCCTAGTTTATCGCCCATACCGCGATTCATTGTACTTGTAAGCACTAAATACTGCCACGTTTGTGTTTTGACATTTTGTTATTTATATTTTATTGGCATTGGCATGCAAGTGTTACAAAACTGCATTCGTTGTAGAAAAAAATGCTCATCGCGCATTTGTATGTACTGATACTACGATATTTGATTTTTTTCGAAATCCATTTAGTGCTTTCGAGCTTATTGTATTGCTATGAAATTCGGTGCTACTCCGTAAGTAAAGTGAACGTGTTTTTTGTTACGAAACTGCCCTAAGCCAAACTAGATTGTTACTACTGTGTTGAACGATAAAAAAAAAACGTTTTACAATGAGTGTATTTTATGCAGCAAGCTTACGTGCAATATTGTACGCCCAATCGCCCTCTGTACGTAGTTTTATGCCAAGACTGTGCCTTACATTTGCTTCAATTGCGTTATTGGTCTTTTGTTTAAAGTGTTGTTGTTTTCAAAGTGATTGCGCTACGTTACTATCGTGTATACGTAGCTGCACATCATTTGCTGTTTTGCTAGTGTAATGCTTAGATTATCTGTCACGTCAGCGACTAGGGCCTGGTCGTCAGTTTTGAGAAATATCTTCGTAGCATTTACGCTTTACAAAACTTTTGCTTGTGTCCCTCATTTTCCACTTATTAGTTTTCCCCTTTGCCAATAATTTTCATCGAACATTTGTAAACCAGAGGTGTTAATAAAAAAGACCAATGTGGACTTGGAGACCTTTTATTCGTAGCTGTGAAGATCTTTGTTTTTGCGCCCTGAAACGTTTTCATTCTGATTGCGTTTGGTTATGGATGCAGAAGCGTTTCCCCATCAATATTTTACAGTTTAAGTGCTAGATACAATGGCACCTCCAACAAAAATCTCGGCTTAAAAGATGTCACAGGTGATTAAAAAAAGGTACTTTTATTTGTGAATATTTTACTTTCGTGCAATGCATGTCTTATTCGTATGTTTTCAAAATTAAAAATTGCTTTTCGAGTTCTCAGTTGATGGTGTTCTGCGCAAAACAATTGTTTTACCAATAGGCTGGAGAACAGAAGGCCTGGAATCTGTTCTTGGGAGTTCAAACTAAAAACAGTACTTGAGCTGCTTCAAAGGTGCGCCACCGCTCTATCGCGAAAATCGCTTTGAATTGTACGCTGTAGAGACAGAGTCGGTTACTTAGCCGTTTGCAACTTTAGTGCTGTAATTATGCTTGCTTTAGCTTGGCATGCATTTTTGATCCAATTACACACGAGTAGCAAACACAGTCTGACAAAAACTAACTCACTCTGAACGGTACTCGGATTACGCACTAACTGAACGTAGATCACGCAATACAGGAACACGTTCATTCATTTTTTTATTCGGACCACCACAACAATAGCGAATGCATAGTAACACGTAGAATCAGGAAGTAGCGACACAACGTCAGACGTTAAGCCATGCCGAGGATATTGAAAACAAAAAAATTGCTTCTGAACACTAAGTTTTATTTGCATGGTTGCTTGACCTGTCACACCAGTTGAAATATGCACAACATAGGCCAAATCAAATCACACTCTTCAACATATACATGCAGGAACACAAGATGCAAGTAAATCTAACGGCTGGAGTAGTTGATCAAATAACTGATGAAGAAACAGGGGGGAGTGACTAGGGCGAGGGAAAGCACGGTAACGTAGGTAGTCAATGGGTGGCGCAACCGGCCCAAAAACTACCTTTAGCTCAACAGAGCATGGTGAGGAAAGAAAAATCACCTTGAAAACAAAACCTCACAGGGTTCGAAAATCCTTTCAAGTAGCAGCTGGTCATAGCATCAAGATAATAACGACAAATTTTGTAATCAACGCATATGCATACAACATACAGCAAAAGTTAGTCACACCAACCACACTGCGTCTAAATGGATAGCCGAGAAGTAAAGGCGTCGTTTTTACGACGACTCTGATCGCATGATCTGGGTTCAACCCGCACCCTGGTCAAGCTGTTGTGTCCTTGGATAAGACGTTTTACGATGATTATCTCTGCTTGGTGGCTTCTAACAAGCAGCAAATTCAGTGGGCAAGAATTCGAAGAAATTCCAAGGAACATTGTATTACTGGAAACTCCTAACCAGGTGCGGATTGCTCAACAACGAAATAATCACTGCAATAAAAAAAAGCGCGGATAGTCCAATATTTAGCGTCTGACGCTGTCAGGTGACACGAGGATAAATATGCGCTACAACAACTTTGAGATTACACATCTTTCAATGCCACCAAACGTACCGAAACGCGGCTGAGCTATGTACAAAGCCCTCAATTAACATATAATGAACATCTACTGCCGACTGAATACGTATGCTTAATTGCTTAAGCACGTCGAAGTGAATGATGTGTATGTAGATTATGGGTTCTACCAAATTGGTTTAGCATACAGTGTAGTAATTCATTTTGAGTAAACCAAATAACAAACATACAAATTACAGCATTAGTTTTTATTACTCACAACAAAGCGTTTCAAAGAAATCTCGCAAGTTCAACAAAAACAGCATTGCTTCAAGTTTGGTCTTTTACGGTGCCATGCTATTTGCGATCACCTAACCTGCGACAGGATTTCATTAAGTCGGCAGCGTGGCTTAGAGGTAAAGGCGTTTCGAACGTGCAGCGTTTGGACTACCGGTCCACTGCTCTACCACCCGAGCTGGAGAAGACGTCTCACCGCATGCCCAACCCTGACTATCCAAACCCAGCAACTTGCTTGTTCCATGATTTTAACACGTCAAACGTGATGTTTCTTGACAAGGTTCAAATCGTGTGGGAGGACAACTTTTTCGCATTGCTTGTTTTGGGTAGTCGTCGTTCTGGTGGTTAAACCTTAAAACTCTGGCCGACAAACGTTAAAAACATCAAAATTGACTCTATTGAAAGCATGAATACGTTCGCTTATATATCAGGGGTGGAGTCGAGGACACAAGACTCAAGGCCAAGGACACAAAAAAAAATCTGAGGCCAAGGACAGCCTTTCCGAGGACAGACCCTCTCGAGGCCAAGGACAGGAATGCTCGAGGCCAACGACACAGGCGCACGTGTTCTCCAAAAAAAAGTCTTCAAAGTTTTTTTCAGGCGATCTCAAAAAAAGGTCTTCAAAAATTTTTTATTTAATTTTAACAATCAAAAAAAAATAGTGCTGTCCTCGAGCAGAGGACAGGGCAATTTTCGAGGATTTGACCTTCGAGGCCAAGGTCTTCAAAATGTGTCCTCGAGGACTCTACCTCCGTTAATTATGTCAAAGCGAATGATGAGTAGATTATGAGTTCTATTAAACTGGTTTAACATAGTGTAAAAAATCTTTTTGAGTAAACGAAACAAGAAACATGCAAATTACAGAAGCATTAGTTTAGTTTATTACTAACAACAACGCGTTTCAAACAAATCTGGCAAGTTTAAACAACATTGCAGCAAGTTTAGTCTTTTGCGGCGCCATAACCAGCGACAAGATAAGTCGACAGCATGCCTGAGAGGTTTAGGCGTCGTTTTTACGACCCTGATCGCATGAACTGAGTTCAACTCGCACGCTGGTCACGTTTTTGCGTTCTTCGATAAAACGCTTTGCGACGATTATCTCTGCTTAATGGCTTCGAACAAGCAGCAAATTCAGGGGACAAAAATTCGCACAGGGACACTGGAAATTCCCAAGTTGGTGCGGATTCTTTCAAGCACGAAGTAGTTATCAAAACGTAAAGTGTGTGTTATCGTCCAATAGTCAACGATAAATATCATTGCAACAACGAAAACAAAACTAGTGCAGCACCAAGAAATAAGTTAGCTAGCTACTAAAACCATAAAGTCAGAAGGGCTTTTGTTGACAATTCATATATTACGGTGGTGGTCAATTGGCGCATTTTTTGCCCACAACGACAAAGTAATTTTGTTGAGCTTGGCACATGTTAAATCGTAACAAGTGGGACACTCCCTCCTCCCCATTTAAAAGAGCATTTTATCTATTTGAACTAACTCGTTTCCAGCTATTTAAAAGCACTGCAAATTTACAATAATGATATACAACCATTGTGATATAACGGTATTGTATAAATAACAGGTTCAGCAATATTTTTCAATAGTGATTAGCAAACAATGTGTGTTTTGTGTTACAATAATTATAATCAGCAGCTATGCGAGCCGGAACGCCGTTCCACTAAAAGATGGGGAGTCAAAACGGCCCAAATCTTTCTAGAGGAAAATCTTATCAACAGCATTCCGATAACAAAACCACTTTAACCACTGGCACTGCTACTCATTGAAAATTGCCTTATATGCAATCAAAAATAAAAAAAAATTAATTCACTTGTCAGTAGTTAGTGCAGCAATATAGTTAATTAAATATTCCATCTGAATAAAATTGAAAACGACTTTAGTCGAAACGTCTCGTAAATAAACTGAATCATTTCATCTTGGCTCTTTTTGTTTTGTCACATATTTCAATTTAATCATAAAATAGTAAATGTCACAAAAAGAAAAGGTTAAAAACTTATAATTTTCGGGCTACCGTACCTAAACATCCTACAGCCCGCTGCTTTAAGCAATTAATTTCAAACTATCGCTATTGCATATGGTAGTTCTTATTCTGTAATAAAATAACATCTACCATTTGTATGAATTATTATTCGAGCCTGGCATGAAATCGAGCTAAGTTTTTCCAATCAAGCACAGCAAAAACAAGAAACCGAAACATGAAGTAAGTTAAATCAGATTTTATTTCTGTCCAGGCTCCAATGCAGAAAGACTGTGAAGCCATCTGCTGGTCAAAGAGATTACACGCAACCGTTAAAATGGTTGAATGAATAACAGCAGGCCAGACTGTATACTACAACACATACACACAAAACAAGCTATGACAAAAATAATTAGTGGAAAAATTCACAAAAGAGCCACTTTACCTTTTCTATTTACAACTCATGAAATACTGTTGCAGTAAAATACTTGAAAATAATAAATATGAATTATTAACATGTAAAAAAGCAATAAATAGAGCGCAGCTAAAAACAAACTTTACATAATGATACTAATATGCTCAAAATTTCGCAATATTAAGCACTGCAATTCAGAGAGGCAAACATCACTTCCAAGCCTAATTACGAAATAAAAAAAAATACTGCAAGTATTCTCAACGTCTTGGACACATTTTCACATTAAATACCATGAAAACTCTTAATGATATAAAAACACATCTCATAATATTCTGAAAGCTTGCGCTACAATCGAAATTTTTCATAAAATGTTAAAAAGTATTCAATGTGTGCACCATTGACAACACAGCACAAATCAAGCCGCAAGTCCAGTTTCTTGCCAAATGTGTTCCAGCATTTTGTTCTCAAAGGTTGCAACAGCTTTCGTTATTCAGCACTTCAGCTCATCTAGTCTCTTGAAAAGAGAGGCATTTAGACCAGTGTTTTTATAAATCTCTACAAAAACATATCACAGTGTGTGAGATCTAGGAGGCCAGGGCGTGATGAAAACGTAATCATATTGCCTATAATGTCTAATTTATCTCTCTGGCAGTGCTGCATTCAAAAACTGTAACTCTGAGACTCCAGCGCAGCAGTACCGATTTTGTTGAAAAATGAAGTCATCCAACTTTTCCTCACTTACTGGTATCCATTGACCAGTTTTGAAGCATGTCGACTGTTGAGACATGCCTCACCATTGCTTGTTGCTCTTTCAAAGAAGGATAGTTAGTAAACAGCTTTCTTGAACTGGTAGCACAAAACACGGCCACATTTTGAGGATCTTGCTGATGCTCAAGAATTTGAAGTGGTTTTTTAATACTGGTACCCCATAAGTGAGTGTTATGTTAGTTAATTTTGCCATTTATGAGAAAAGTCACCTCATTTCTAAAAAAATCCAGTCATCAAACCCATTATTTTCCATCTTCTTGTGTATTGCAATGCAAAAGTCACAACAAGGCAAGCTGGTTTGTCAATGTCCATTAACTATCGCACTAACTGCAGCTTGTTAAGCATCATGTACAATTGTCTTGTAGTGTCTTTTAAGACATGCAAAACAGTTGTTGTAGAAAGGTAAAGTTTCCTACTGGCTCTTCTAAACAATTTACGAGGGTTCCACTAGAAAGCAGTTTACATCTTCAGAAGCTAACAGGCACCTATTCTTCATGAATTTACCATGCCACAGTAATATGAACTTCCTTTCTGCTGCCTCTTTGGAATTTTATGCAAAAAGCACATTGAACAAGTGTCCAACTGTCCATTAGTCAATTCTTTTCAAATTCAAGCATGCTAAAAGCCTTTCCAGGCTCTGCAAATGGTGAAAACGTTTTTGAGCTATTAACTTTAATGCTTTGTTGGATGCATTACATTACTAGATCTGAAAAGAAAGAAACTTATTAGCATAACAAAATACTTAACAAATTTAGTTCTAAAACTGATACCACTTTCATCTTATTGCCATTTATAGTTTATTGCCATTATAGTTTATCATCCATTAATAGCTAATAAATGTGCACAAGACTTTTGGAACACTCTTTGAAGAATGTAACTCAATTTTCAGCAAATTGAAAGGACTTGGCTTTATGTTTTCTAAAAGTAATTGGAAACAAAGTTGGAAAAAAGCCAAAAAAAAAATGAAGCCCGAACTCATACTTTACATCTAGAATTAATTAAAGGCAATAAGGACGGCATTAATTATCGGTAACAGTATTAACACATTTGTTCGAGTATAAGAGGCATTTTTGTACCAAAATATTGCATAAAAAAGTGAGGTGTGATTTATACACGAGTACATGAATTGTATCGTTTGTGATACAAAATTTATTTGCGATATTTTTCCTTTATCACTTTCTATGCTATTGCCTTTCTCATGATCGATTGCGTTACTTAGTGCCTTCCATGCAAGTCACATTACGCTTTCTATACTATTGCCTTTCTCACGATTGATCGCAAGAGCTATCACCTTCCATGCATTATGTTTTCTACATTGCTTCCTTTCTCACAATCAATCGCATTAGGTATTGTCTTCCTTCCATCCCTAATCTTGAATTGATAATCAATGAAATGGTTAGTGGATAGGTCTAAAACTTCATCAAGAAAAGATGGGATCAGCCACAAAACAGGGGATCACAAACATCAATTCCGTCGAAAAGACCTGGGTGGCAGTAATCTGCTCAGCCACATTACTGCTAACCGAGGATCACTTTAAGCCATCATAATTACAAGATTCGCATAGGCTAGGAATAATTTTTGGTGGATAATTGGTACCGGCAAAGTCCAAAGCATAACAATTTTGTTAAGTCATAGAGCTCAGTCAATTTCTTGACCGAACTACCACCAAGCAAAACAGTCGTGCGAAAAAAAAAAAATCTTCTCTGTAGCAAAATGAAATTTGAGAGTAAAATAACCCTCCATGCAATGCTCAGGATAGCGCTATTTCGGTCAATACCAAACCTCGTCAGCTGAGCTGGCATGAATCGAAATGAGTTAAAAACAAAAAATTTTCTCACTATTTATAGAATTTCCAGTCGCCGAAAACAGGCCAAGCCAAAAAAAATATAGAAGGCCGAAACAAAAGAGCAAAAAATGGGCAAAACCTACAATAAGCTCCGAAGTCAAAATTATCGTTTCGCCAGCGATCAAAATGCAAATAAAGCATAAATGCAAATGCAAATCAAAATTGACATAAATCAAAATCAAAATGCAAATGAAGCGATCAAAATTGACTGAGCTCTATGACTTAACAAAATTGTTATGCTTTGGACTTTGCCGGTACCAATTATCCACCAAAAATTATTCCTAGCCTATGCGAATCTTGCAATGAAATGGTTTTTAGGTGTTCTTTGCCAATCACTTTGACTTAGTTGTGATTATTTTAATGTTATGCTGTTGTTTTGTTGATTTTGTGAATTCTGAATAGGAGCAAATAAATTTATTTCTTTTATCAATCATAAGCATTACATGCTATTACACGAAATAAGGATTTTTATTGTTTTGAATAGTCTATTAACATGGGTTAACAAAATTAGAATAACATTTCAACTGTTTACTTTTACACTTATGATTGCAGATTTAATAGATAGAATATTAAGGTCTGAGGTACTGTACTACAACCAGTGTACCAGATCAGACTTGGAAAGGTGGAACAGTTACTGTGTTACAAAACTAAAAAGTGGTAAATGTTACCAAACGGCTGCCAAAACCAAAACAAAAAAGAGAATTCACAATAGAACAAAGAGTGGAGCCTGCTCCTTTTCTCATTCTATAATAAAAATTGAGTGCTTAATATAATTATATAGCCTACTACTTAACTTATATAAACTGTATGCGTTAGTAAAAAACTAATTTGGACAGTTGCATAAGGCAGTTGAAGAAAAAAAATCATACACGTGTATAAATCAGATTGATAGCACTAAGCAATTAACATAGCCAGTAACAAATAAGTACCGTAAATAAGCTTATCCATATAAATTCAGTGCTTTTAATTTATTCACTAACATATTCAGTAACATTATTGAATTCAAAAAATCACATGGGATACTTTTCATGCAATACAATATTGTAATATTTTATGCAATGCAATTCCACAGATAAAAAAACAATTCTATAAAAACAAATGTCATGACTTCAGACTTAAAGCACGTGAAAACGTGCAGCTGATCTGTGATAACACAACTGATATTGCAAATGAACATGCACTCCTAAACTGATACCAGGTGCTCCAGCTGATACCATTCCAGATTGAGATACTTGAAATGGGACATGCTCGTGAAAAGGTTCAGCTGATTTGTGATTACACAACTGATACACCAGACACTCTATAGCAAATGAATGTGCACTCCTAAACTGTGCAGTGTGCACCTTTACATGTGCAATTGCATGCCACACGCTCCAGCTGATACCATTCTGATACTTAGATTGGGATATGCATGTGAAAAGCTCCGGCTGATCTCTGATAGTGATAACATAACTGATAGTGATACAGTAGAGTATTGCAAATGAACATGCACTCCTAAACTGTGCGTGTCTACTTGTGCATGCCAGACGCTCCAGCTGATACCATTCTGATAGGCAGATAGGCTTACTTCAAAAGCTTTGGCTGATCTCTGATAACATAGGCCAACTGATACAGTATAGCAAATGAACGTGCACTCCTAAACTGTGCACGTCTACTTGTGCATGCAAGACGCTCCAGCTGATACCATTCTGGTGGGCCTACTTCAAAAGCTTCAGCTGATCTGTGATAACATAACTTAACTGATAAGCTTATTGCAAATGAACGTGCACTCCTAAACTGTGCACGTCTAATCTACTTGTGCATCAAGACGCTCCAGCTGATACCATTCTGATAGGCCTATCGGTACTTCAAAAGCTTTAGCCGATCTGTGATAACATAACAGTATCTGATAAGCCTATTACAAATGAAGTGCACTCCTAAACTGTGCAAGTCTACCAGTCTACTTGTGCATGCCAGACGCTCCAGCTAACACCCTTCTGATAGGCCTACTTCAAACGCTTCATCTGATCTATGATAATATAACTGATAAGCCTATTGCAAATGAACGTGCACTGCTAAACTGTGCACGTCAACTTGTGCATGCAAGGCGATCCATTCTGATATTTCAATCGCACGAGAAAAGCTCCGGCAGCTGATCAGTGATAACATAACTGATATTGCAAATAAACGCGCACTCCTAACCCCTGCATAAGCTGTGCACGTCTATTTGTGCATGCCAGACGCTCCAGCTAATACCATTCTGTTACTTGAATTGGGACATGCACGGGAGGAGTGCACAACTGCACATCATAAGTGCACGTGCACCTGTGCACGTGAAAAGTGCACTGTGCACTTAGGAAGTGCACATGTGCACTAGGGGAATGCACATGTGCACGTTTTGTGCTCAAAATTGAATTCTACCCCTACTCCTGATCAGTGCGTATTACAAGTGAATGGAGCGACACTGAAGCAGGTAGAGAAGTTCAAGTATCTTGGGGTTGCATTTACAAGTGACGGAAGGCAAGACGAAGAACTGGATACCCGAATAGGCAAGGCTAGTGCAGTAATGCGAGCTTTGCACTACTCGGTTGTCATGAAACGAGAATTGTCGAAAAAGGCAAAACTCTCAATTTTCAAAGCAGTTTTTGTCCCCATTCTCACTTATGGTCATGAATCTTGGGTAATGACCGAAAGAATGCGATCACATGTGCAGGCGTCCGAAATGAGGTTTTTACGAAGAATCGAAGGAGTTACACTGTTTAACAAGGTGCGTAGCTCTGAAATTCGAAAATCTCTTAACATCGAGCCGTTACTTCTCCGAATTGAAAGATCACAGCTTAGATGGTTTGGCCATGTAAGCAGAATGCCTCAGGAAAGACTCCCCAAACAAGCTTTACATGCCAAAGCAAATGGGAGAAGACCAGTCGGACGACCTAGAACTAGATGGACCGATTACATTGAGGATCTTGGATGGAATCGCTTGGGACTTCGCCCAAGCGAAATGATGGAGGTGCTGGAAGACCGTGAGGTGGGAGAAGACCAGTCGGACGACCTAGAACTAGATGGACCGATTACATTGAGGATCTTGGATGGAATCGCTTGGGACTTCGCCCAAGCGAAATGATGGAGGTGCTGGAAGACCGTGAGGTGTGGCGGCTCAATCTTGAGCTACTGCCCCCGCAACCCTCACGGAAAAGCGGGCAATGAAGAAAGAAGACTCTTTTTTATTTTTTGAATTACCGGTAGCTTATCCTTAGGGTTTGGGTTAAATTTTGGATGTGTTAGGATTAACGTTAGGGTTAGAGCGAAGGTTAAAGTTTGGGTTAGGTTTAGAGTTGCGTTTAGGGGCGAAGATAGCGATTTTCTTATTCTTATGTAACGTAACAGCAGCCTCTGCCTATAAAAACAGGTGTCGATAGGCTATACACTTTTTTACTGTGCTTTAAGTGTCAGGTATACGGTACCGGTAGGCGGTAGTTATTGTAAACAGATCAGAGATACAGTACATATGGTACAGAGATATTAGTAAGCTAAAGCTTGCATTTGTACATCTGTATCGTAGCCTACACTGTAAGTGTGAAGATAAGGGTAGTTAATTAATCGGCATTTCTGTAGCCTATTTTCAATTTCAATTTATTAACATTATCAAACCTGAAACTGCAAAAAGGCTAGGCCTACAGTATTGTAGTAATCGAAGTCAGCTGTCACAAAATCAATAGTGCAGTAAAGATAGCATATATACCTGATACCGTATGTATGCAACCTAACAAAACGAAATAAGCAAGTCTATTTACTGTACAGCACAAACATGTTATAAACATGTTATTATCAAATTTGTGTTTTTACCGCAAAAATTTAATTTTTTGACCTCATAATTTACAACATTCAATTTTACTTTTCCAAATGATTTTTGTCATGGTGTATTAGAAAAAGGCTTCTCGTGTTCCAATTGGTTTGAAGTTTTGATTTTATGTGAAAGTTCTTCTATTTCTACTCTACTTGATCTTAACGATCCATCGGTATTCACTCCAAGAATCAGATATCATCAGCCTTTTCAGATCATATTTAGATTTGAAGTGCTTCATGTTTTTAACATTTAGTGGTATTTGGTTCCATACTTTGGGCCCTATATCTGATATATGTTAATGAATTTTGTGATTGTGTTGTTTCAACCCCAGGTACCCGTATGAAATACACTACAGTAGTTTTTACTCAGTACTTTGTTTTCTTCTTGTATGATGTGAATGGGTAGCCTATTGTCAAGTAATTTGTATGTATCTCTGTTTAAATTGCCAATGGTCAGTGAATTGTTGTAGAGTCTGCGCATTAATTTAGTTATATTTAAGTGTGTGCAAATCATGCAGTTTTAGTATCTGTAATTTATGAAGTGAAGGTTTGGTGTGAACTGTGCTATTGCTATGTCTCTATCTGTTATGATTCTTACTGCTCGTTTTTGTCTTCTTCTTCTTCTTTCTTCATTGCCTGCTTTTCCGTGAGAGTTATCTAATGGGTTTAAGGTTGTTTTGGAAGCATTTTTCCAGCTGCTTATGCAGTAGCTTAAATAAGAAGGAAGTATGCTACAATATACCATCATTAAAGTATGGAAGGCTTTATTTCACCGGAAATTTTTATCTAGTTTTTTATTAATTCTGACTCAAATATAACGCAAACTCAAATGCTTAGTCTAAAACTATTCCCAAATCGAACCCTAACCCAAACCCTAACCTAAACCCTAATCTTAACCCCTAAAAAAGCAAATGAAAAAAGCGCGGATGAATATTTCTCATTCTCGTTTTATTCTCTCTAAGTTGAAAATTTTCGGTGAAATAGTCACTACCTTAAAGTATTGCAAGTGTACATATTTTTGTAGATGATATATCGGTAGTGCCCAGCATCCACTGGCAATTTTAGAACACATTTTATAGATTTGGCTCACCCATTTTAAAGAATCATCAATCAATATGCCGAGATACTTCACACAAGTGTTTTGATTGATTATGTTGTTGTCCATTTTTAAATTGAATTTGGCTCCTTTTCTCTTGTTTGTTATCACTATATATTTTGTTTTTATTGTAGTTAATAAATTGATAGCTTATTTCATCCAATTACTAATTTTCTGCAGTTCAGTGTTTACAATTTCTTCTAGTAGATTTTCACTGTGATGTGATGCAGTTAAGGTTTGTGTCATCTTCATCTACAAATAACCTAACCTGTAGTTTTGTAGCTTGTGGTAGATAATGTGTGTAAATGATAAAGAGAAGTGGCCCCAGTGTAAAACCCTGAGGCACTCCACATGTTATTTCCTTCATGTCAGATGACACCCCATTTACTATTGTGAATTGATTTCAGATTTGAAAGATAACTTCAAAATAGTTTAAGTGGTAAACTTCTTATTCCATATTTCTCAAAATTTTTTAGTAATATCAGATATGTTATGATTTAGACAATCAAAAGCTTTTGATCAGTCCAAAAACATACACAAGTTACTTGTTTTTTGTTTAAATTAAGTAAAAATTCATTATAAGCATTGCATCGATAACGACATCATTTGTGGATGAATGTTTATAACCTGTATTGGTTTTTAGTTAGATTATTGTTTTGGGTGAAATAATTGTGCAACTGAATATGTAAGCATTTTTCAAATATTTTAGAAGATGGAAATTGGGCGATAGTTTGAACATAAGTTTTTTGGACCTGATTTATAAAGTGGGATAACTTCAGCTGTCTTCAAAATGTCAGAAAAACAACCAGTTGTATAGGACTGATTGTAAAAATGTAGGAGTATGGGTGCAATGACATAAACTGAAAGCTTAATGCATTTCATAGGAATCCCAAGGCTCTACCCACGTTTAGAAGGGTTTAATTCATTAATGTGATTTATTAATTCTTGGACTCCTATCTGAGAATGATTGGGGATTAGTGATGTTTCAGTAAACGGGCAATTAGTTACTACTGAGATTTTACTACTTAATGATTTTCCTACATCAATAAAGTAGTCATTAAAAGCATTGCTGATTAATTTATGATCCTCAGAGTCAATTCCAATTTATACGCATTTTTTGAGGCATTCGATTTGATTTTTTGTGTTTATGATGAAATAAATCATTAATAGTTTTCCACATCTTGGCAGTGTTTTGTTTTTTTCTCTGAAATAACCTTTTGAATATATATCTTTTTTGCCTGTTCTTTCATGTGTGTCACTTGGAATCTCAGATTTTGTAGAAGGTTGCAGCATTGAATATTTGTATTTTTAATGTATCACCTAGTACTAGAAGCCTAAGCTGAAGTATTATTAGTGTTACTAATGCTACTCTGTAATGTAGCTTAGTTTTGTTTGGTCCACATTGTAGTTGAGAAGTTAAAATTTAGGTCTAATACCTGATACTGTAGTGTAATTGCATTGTGCCATGGCATCAGAATTTGTTGGTCGACATGTAAGCATAAACTGTGGCCCTTCTCTTGGATACTTTCAGGGACAAATTAAAGCAGTAGATGCATCTCAACAAAGCCTTTGCATTTCCAATCCTTACAAAAATGGAGTTCAATGCAATTTTGCAGAAATTACTTTATCGTAAGTCATGATTTCTGATTTGATTAGGCTTGGTGTAATTATAGTACATCTTTGTTTTCCAAGTTGCCTTGACCTGTTGGCCAGGAGACACCAAAGAGACTTTTCAGTCTTAGATTCAAGCTTCCATTTATCTACCACACACCTGACATGGTGGAGGCTTTACATTATCCCTTTATTGTTTAACACGAAACAAGAAAGCTGTGAATACCAATTTTTAAAGTCTTTGGTTTGAGCTGACTGGGAATCAAATCAGGGTCTACAGCTGCAATAGCAGATGCTCTATCCACTCGACCACTGATCGGTTGTGATAAGCATAAGCGCTTACAACGCAGAATGTGTTATATTCTTTGTGAATTTAGTTTTTGATTATTAACTTATTTGTTTCACAAAATATAGTGGGCTGTTAATCTCTGATGTGCTTTACGTAGTATGTAATGATCTGTAGTTTCACATCAGTTTTTGTTGCTAGTTTAATATGCAATGTTTTAGCCGAAGCAATGATGGCGATGTTATGCTAAATTTGTTGCTCTGAGTTTGCATCTTAGTCGGAAGATCTAAAGTACTCTTCAAAGTTCAAAGACTTTTAGCAGCTTATCATTATCTACCAGAGTATAGTATATATACTGGAACATAATTACCTGAAAAGTGACCTTTTTGGCAGAGTTTCAATGTTTTCAAACGCATATACACTATAATTGACTGGCAAGTTACGGATCATTTTAAAAACCTACCATTAAAATGCACTGTAACATGCTGTGTTTGCTCTGTGCTTAAGCCTAATGAAATTTTATTGTTTAACTATGTCATAATTTTTAGATCACAAGACATCATAGATTTAACTTTAATTGACGAAGTTGTTGATAGTTCTAAGCTGACTCATAAATTGGAGTCTAAATCGAGTAAGAACATTGGTGTGACAAAAGCTGCAAAGCCTGCTTACAACAAAACATCGACATCTCAGCCTCCAAAAGTGTCTGAAGCTGTGCCTTCACAATCACCTCCTCGACTGACACATAGTTTTAAAGAACAACGCCATTTCCAAGTTAGAGATGGAAGACCTCAACCACATGGTAAGTCAAGTGGCCTTGAAGCACTTAGATATTTCACAATTCAAATTTCTGTATTGAAACAATACTGCTCGCGATTGGTTTTATTGAAGAAACGAGAGTTCTATTTTTAAGGTAATAAAGAGGTGTCGCAAACATTGTTCCACTATTTCGCTTGTCTGCAAAAATGGTTTTAATCCGTTTGACTTCATACCATTGGCAACTCTGCTTTTAAAAATTTTGTGACATCAGAAAACATGACTTGGCAAAATTTCTTTCAGAATGTCAAAGAGCACACTAGATTACATATTCTGCAAGAAATTTTGCAAAGTCATCCTTTTCGGACGTCATAAAAGTTCAAAACACAGGGTTGCAAATGGTATAATACGTAATTAAACAAATTAAATCAATTTTTGATTTGAGGAATTGGTGCAATTTGCTGAATAACTATGTAATCACAGTTAATGAGGCATTGAAGTCCAGTTTTTCACTGCTGACCAAAATGCTGGGATAAGCCTAAAATTCATCACCAAATTTGAACTTTTTATATCTTCTTGTTTTCAAGATATTATATACACTTCAAAAATATCAATTTTTTTTCTATTACTTCATTATTCCCATTTGGTTAATGCAGTCGACCATCGATTTAATGAATTTCCGATTTAACAGACATTTATTTGAGCTGCGAAATTTTATTTTTTTATTTTTTAAAATAAATTGCAAAAGATTTGATTTTAAGATGTAACAAGCGTTCATTGCATATCATAAGCATAGGGACACTAACTTTTATGCACTTTGTAATGATTACTGCTGCCTAATTTACAGGCACATTTTGATACTGCTACAAAACCGCAATCAAGGGATTTTAACCAAAGTGTGTTATGTACATCTAAACTAGGTAAAGTTTGTGTATTTTCAAATAGCGGACATTTTCCAATAACGGGCAATGGTATTTCCACATTAATTCATTTAATCGAGGTTTAGCTGTATTGTGACAAAAGATTAACTTCTGGAAAGCTTGCTTACAGTTACAGTAGAATGCCAATTACCTGAACGGCTGTTATCCGCAATGCCTGTTATCAGAACACAATTTTAACCAAAGATATTAAAAGCATGCTGTCAATAAGTGAAAAAGTCGATTGCGTTAATAGAAAAAAAAAGTTGTTTATATACAATAAATCACAATGTCTGTATAGTGTGTACTCAATGTATATGATGCATTTTCGCAATACGTAATTAGATGTTGTTGTAAGCTATGTGATGAATTTTCGTAATATTGCATGTTGTTTGATCATCCTATCAAGTCGCTTATTCAAACCACCTTTGGTTTTAACTAGTTCAGATAATTGTCGTTCTACTGTACTTAAAAGGCAGCTTACTTACAATTCTGATCCTTTACTTTGTCATGACAACAACTCTGCCATATGAAATTTTGTTTTTAGTTGGCAATCCTGGCATAATTTTCAAGGGGAAATATAAACTGTTATATCTCAGAAATGGAAGGTTATAGAAAGCTCAAATTGGCGAAGTTATTATTCAGATCTGTCAATTTTTTTTTTCAGGGAAAATTGAACAAAATTCTTTTCAATCTGAATTTTCTGACCTATTAATGGCGACAAAATTTTTTGAACGAGATTGTTTTTCGATTTTTTTTAAAGTGATAAAATGTTTCAAAACTGCAGAATCAGTTTGGATTGGGTTGTTAAATCTGTTAATGCGTTGAAAATTAACGATTTTTGGAGTGATCTTATATGATCTGTTGATAAATTATGGTTTAAAAGATGCTCACCTTTTGAGTTAATGAATTCTGTACTGCCACATGTTCAAATCAACATTCTTTGGTACAAGTTTAGCTGTCGATTTTCAATTGTAACTCATCATGTAATTTGTTATACTGGGTGGCTTATCATTTATTTAATATATAGTTCTAAAATTAATTTAGGATTTCAACGACCACGAGCCACCTCATACCGCAATCAAGATGACTGTTTCAATGTCGACTGTAATGAGTTCAGTGAAGATTTTGATTTTGAGAAAAATTTGGCTTTGTTTGACAAGCAAGCTTTGTACGATGAAGTTTATTCTGGGAGTGATGGGGAAGTAAGGTATACAATAATAATGCTGTCTATGCTAGTACTTTGCTGTTATCAGAATGCAGTAATAAAAAGCGTTTAATGCTAGATAGCATTTACTAATGGTAGTGACTATTTCACCGAAAATTTTCAACTTAAAGAGAATAAAACGAGAATGAGAAATATTCATCCGCGCTTTTTTCATTTGCTTTTTTAGGGGTTAAGATTAGGGTTTAGGTTAGGGTTTGGGTTAGGGTTCGATTTGGGAATAGTTTTAGAGCAAACATTGGAGTTTGTGTCAGATTTGAGTCAGAACTAATAAAAAACTAGATAAAAATTTCCGGTGAAATAAAGCCTTCCTTTACTAATTGCACATGACAAAATTGCTCTTACACGAACTATTTGAAATATATGTCTGCATTTACAATGATTAAATGTTCAGGTTGTCACATCCTGGAAAAGTTCTGGATTTTTTTTGCTGTCCTGGAAAGTCCTTGAACTTTGTTTACAAGTTCTAGAAAGTTCTGGAAAACATTTTGGAAGTTTTTCCGTGATATACCTGAACAAAATGTGAATTTTTGTATAATAACTAGCACCTTGTAAGAAGAGTGAATTTATGGACGGTAATTTTTTGCAATGCGATACTGTTACTGCTAGTAGCAGTGGCGTAGGGGGTGATAGGCTTTCCCCAATGCTTTTTGCACTATACTTTTGAGGCAGTTTTTTTGCTGTAATATGGACTCTTTAAAGTAGTTTAAAGACAGTTTTGAAACATTGTTTGGGAGGGGCTAATATGCTAATATTGGTCAAAACTAAATCAGTAACAACAAACTAAAAAAGACTAAAGATAGAAAATCAATTTGATCGCTTGATGCAAAATACTTAACGTAGGCTTTATAAAAATATTATTGGGAGTTTATTAAGGTATTTAATTCAGTTAATTGCAATCACCTCTTTCAAATCTCGTTTCTTTAGCCACTCTGCCCAAATTATCTTTATCAAGTGTTATAAAATACAGTCGATTTGGATTGATACTTGTGAGTTTTTTCAAAGGAAGTGCCTATTTGTACAAGTCCATGACAACTGATCGCGGCAAACTTGACCGCAAACAAATTAACCGCGAACCAAATGATGCCGATTGGCTAAGAAGGGCGATCATAACAAAATTTTACTCTCCCCAGAGCCATCTTGCCAAAACCTTCACTTTATGAAGAAATCACTTTGATAAAACCGTTGGTTCGCAGTCAGTTTGTCGTTGCTCTCTATCATGCAAATAAGCTCTGCTTTAAGAGAATGAGGCAGCAAGAGTGGGTGTTGATTTACTGATTTACTCTTATTTCAAATTATTATCGTTTAGGTTTGGATTTGGACTTTGAGTTTGGGTTAGGATTAACGTGTGGGTAAGAGCTTACAGTTTTAGGGATAGGATAGCGATTTTTTTATTTGCACGCCGGCATGCAAATAAGCTTTACTTTTTTCAAATGATAGGATTTTATGGTTTACTGACTAGAAATAAAGCTAGGGCTAAAGTTTTACCATCTGCCATTGCCCACATACTTTAGCTCATTTATGCGACCAGTTTAATGATGTTTGGCAGTGCTAATTTTTGTGCCACATTTTAGTTTTTTTTACCAAATTAATGTTTTGCCAAACTAGGCCCAAAATTAAGTTATTATTGCAAAAAAATTGCAAAATTCTCGGGCGTTGTGGCTCTTTTTCCAGACCCCTAAAGGCCTCCCATGGCTGGGGGCTCCGCTGTGTGCACCCATACCGTCGAGCACAGCCCTCCCATTGCAGATTTCTGGCTAGTAGTCTGTATAAGGAATGCAAATGCATTACATCAAAATTTTCTTCAATCACAAGTGCAAAAAAACAGGTGCATGAATGAGTTATTGTAAAAATTAAATCTTAAGTTCCTTAAACAGTCGTGGAAAAGTACTGGAAAATGACCTAAAAAAGTCCTAAAACTTGATTTTGCAGTTTCATTTGCACCCTGTATTCTGGCGTTTGGATTGAGTTTGGGAAGCAGTGTTGGACTGCTAGTAGCACTTGATTTTATTTTTGGTATAATGCATTTATCTCAACAAAAACTATTCAAATAAACCCAAATCCAAATGAACAGCAAAATAAAAATTATTGTCTCAAGCAGTTTGAAAACACTAGACTATTATATTGGTATAAGATTTACTTTGCTGCATGTTTAAGGTAAAAGTGGCCGCAATGTGAAAGCTGAAGTCTTTGAAGCGTTTTGTGAATGTAAAATCAAATTACTCGGTTCAATTTGCTGCAACTGATCATTTGTGCCTACCTAGCACTGGTCACTTCCTCTCAATTATTCAATCTGCTGTTCTTAAGCTATCGGTTGCTTATAGATCTTGATAGCCTGAACAGAATGTATGTTGATAAGTGTGATTAGGCCTACATTGTAAAATCTTTGTGTGGTAGTAGCAACCATGGTAATAAAATTTGCTTGTTTTGTCTTCAATATCTTTGCATGTTTTGTGCATTTGTTGTTGCGTCGCTACTTGTTTTTCTTAGCTCTGCTATTTATATGTTACTACCTATCGTTATGATTGTAATAGTCAAAAAGAAAAACGAATTTCTATCCATTCAACGTAATTTTGTAGGACACCTATCAAATCTCGTTCAAGAGGTAAAGTTGTTGCAAAATACCGGCATGATGAAAACGTTCTAGAAAGTCAACCGACTGTTTATAGACAAATTGTTATCAAGAGTCCCATCAAATCCGAAGTTACTGAGTATTATACAGGTTGCGTATTTTTGTCATTGTAGCATGTGTGTGGTTAAGCCTGGACTGGTAAACTTTGTAGAATTTAGGCAGTGTAATAATCTTTAATGACAGATTTAGTTGTGCAGTATTGTGAAAGTGTGAAGTGATGATTAGCCTAATTAGAACTCAATCATCACACATCAATGTAACTCGATCTCAAAAATTAAAAGCTACACGCCAAATGATTGTAAATATCTACTGTTTGCAAGTAAGAAAAACATTAATCTGGAGAGATAATCTCTAAGTTAAAGCCCGGGTGAAGGCAAGAAAAACAAAACACAATTGTTAAATGGAGAATCAGTATCGTCCTTGGGTGCTGCCCTTGGCGGTTACAAAAATGACTGACATTCTTCAAGAAGCACTTTGCAAACTGGGATCAAATTGCTTTTACCAAAGTCTAAAAAATAAGCCTGTGGACCACATAATTGTTATAGTTTTAGTGCTGAAGAGTTGATGTTTATTCAGCTGTTTTCTGGTCGTAAGCCATCGCAACTGCACTAAGAACGTAATCAATTACTGAGACAAGCTTCAATAAAGGCAATCAATTAAAGCAGGCTGCAATTAACTTGTTTCAGCCCATAGTTTAGTGGTAAAGTCAATATCCTCATAATATCTCTTGAGTTATCATCAAACTTATGTTTCAAAGTATTTATTTCGTCAAAAGTTATCGCAAATTTTGAAACTTTAAAAATTTTAATTTGCAGACACCGGGCTCGTGATTCCTTGTATAAGTTTTGATTTACACAATAAAATTTGCAACGCAGCTTCTGAGATGGGGATAAATTACACGAGGCAGTTGGAAGTTTTTGGACTAAATGCCAGTCAGATGGCCTTGAACCTGCTGGGTGGTAGCAACAGGTCTGTAATTTTTTGCTTTCAAAAGATAATTTCGATGAAAAAAATATTAGTTTGTTTTGTATTCATAAAAAATATTAAACGAAATGCAGTTGACGTAGATGACCGCATGGTCTTCTCGATGTTTCCTGCCTAGACTTTTAGGCGTATGGTGAAATAAACTTGACTTGATCGTTTCTTTGTAGACTTGCCGTAACATGGATATTGATCAAGCTGTTTCTTTTACTCTTAGCAAAACAAGCAGTTCAAGATATGTAAACTGCAATGCTATGAAAATCGCATTATGAAAATTTACACTTAGATATTTGCTGAATTTTGCTTTTGAAGAAATGTTGCAGCGGTAGCAGACTGTTGGCAACTTTCTCAGATTTGACGGCCTCGGAAATCCACCCCAGAGCTCTAGTTCTAGAGGCGAAATCGTATAACGGGAAGATTGTAGGTAGCGTGTTTCTCAACCTCTTGTTGTATTTGAAAGAAGAGTTTACAAATACGGGGTTATTGTTCTCATAAGTTAACTCTTTCGTTAGTAGATGATTTGAAGTATTACTGCTCACAAGTAAAACTTTCCCGCAAAAAATTCTCTACTAAATACTGTAATTATTGCTACGAAAACCCAGACTTCATCCGAGAAACGCTCACCAGTGCCCTCAAGTGGTTGTATTTGCTGGACCCCACCATGTTGGTGCTCAGGGAATTGCCACTGCGCGACATCTAGCAACACAGAATATCCACGTTGAGGTTTTCCTTGCCAATTTTGTCAAAGTAGGTGACTTAAATTTAATTGTTTCGCACTAACATGCAGGGTGCCCAAGAACTCGCTCCGGAGTTCGCGTAACGTCAAATTTGGCTTGCGGATTGTTGTTCATCAAAAATTAAAAAAAATTGGTTCGTAGTTGATGACGTCATCATAGTGCATTACAGATGATTTTTTGCAAACTAGCGTCATTTTTGGATGACGCTGTAGGATATTCAAATTTTGCACGTATGTATATTGCTCGAATCTAAGTCTTAAAATGCCTAACACAAACGTTTTTTTTTCTGATCTAGTTCTCGCTTTCCCACAGCTGGAATAGCAAAAATCTTTCCTCTTAACTTGATAAGTTTGACAAATTAAAATGGGGTGATGCTAGTAAGCTTATTTAAGTTTTCTTATCCTCAAGATTTTTTCGGCAGATGAACGATAGTCTGCAGGAAGAATTGAAGTTGCTTGGTTTAACGTCAGCTCGTCTGGTTGATGACATTAAAGGTATGGAAGTGAAAGAATCAAACTTTTGTAATTTTCTTTAACATGTTCTCTTTCTGGAACCCAGCAGATGCCCCTGCATGCATGGGTCAGCCGGTTTGCAGCCTCGTCGCCATTTTTCACGATCTTGTGCGTCCGACGTTTGCAAACCTCTGGCAATCACGTCGCTTTCCAACACTTTCCATCTCTTTCTTGGTTTTCCTTTTTTGATCCATCAGCTTTTAAGTGTAGTGCCTTTACTGAATTTCTTTCTCCATCCATTTTCTCCACTTGCCCCAGTCATTGCAATTTATTTTCTCAGAAATTCTTCCTATCTCTCCTCATGATACACCCGTCATTTCACGAATCTCCTTCAAATATTTTCCACGTATCATTAGCAGTATTCTCATTTTTGTAGTCTTCAGCTTCTTTCTTCTTCTACTCTCAATGCTCAACATTTAGCACCATAAATCAAAACAATGCTCACATAGCTCTTGTATAAGGTGCTTCTAACCTGCAGCGATATGCTTTTTCCGCATAGAACATTCGAAATCTCTTTAAATTTGCCCATGCCGATCTAGTCCTTGATATTGCAACCTCTTGAGCTTCTCCTTACGCAATGATTTCGGACTATATTGTAGTTAGTTAAAAGCGATTACTTGCGGGCGCTGTGTGTTGCATTCAGTTGAAAATCATTGCGTTATTAGTGGTTCATTTCACTTCTATTAGGATAGCTCATTTTAAAAGCAGAGCTGGGCTTTTTTAGACATTACATAAAATGCTTGATTGCTTATTGCATGCAAATCATAGTATAGCTGGTAGATTTTATGTTATTTCTTTCAAAAATGAAATTTTTCAAGTGTTAATGCTTCATCGTTTATGATGCAATAACCAAAGTCGTCTACTCCACACAAACAACAACCAATTCCGTATCAGATTAATTGAGCCGGCCTAAAAAGTACTGTGATTGGTCCTGTATATTCAGATCTCACCACGTCACCTGTTGATTTGGTAATAATTGCCATTGATGACGATCAGAGCGTTTTTCTTCGCAAGCAGACGTGGTACGACAGCGTCACCTCCTGGTGTTCTCACAGCATCGCCCCAATTCTATGTTTGTGTCCACCTGAAGAAAAGGTAGGTTAGATTAACGCCGCCGTTTAGTTCGTGATTTACATCTTTTTTTATGAGTGATGTTGTTAGTATCAATTTAATACAAAAATTAGTCAAACTTTAAATTAATTTCTGATTCTGATTCTAAACGATTTGTTGCTTGGTGATGATGAAGTCAAGCAGATTGCATTAATGCATGTATTGAGCTCTTGTTGGAGGAATTCTTAAAGCAGTGTTACTTTAAAACTCTGTCTCAGAGTAAAGATGTGTTTTTTACGAAAGTAATTTTTTCCCTCTTGTGTTTGTTAGTTGATTGAATAATACAATTTATTGATAATTTTTGTTTTGAATAATCACCGCGAAAAACTTGCCAAATCTAGTGAACTTCATTTTATTGCAGGTCGGTGCCTCGGCTTTTAGCATCAGATGGTCCGTCTGTTCTGTGCTGCCTCGCTCTTTGTCGCCTTCCTACGGGATGATTTACTTGGTTGATCTTAGTTTTCCCGAGAAAGTATTCCGCAAAGTTGGTATCAAATATCGGTCCCCCTTTTGCGCGAAGCCGTACATAGCCTTACACACAAGCCAGTAACGTTTCGGACGAAGCTCTGATGAAAATTGCCAAATTTTTGTTGTAAATGAAAGAAATTGTGTCTGAACACAGCGTCGAAGTTCAAAGATCATCAAAGCTTGCTGCATTCTATACCATGCAATACCATGTACATTGGCTTAGTAATGAATGTGTACGCAACACATAGATCCTTAAAAATGGCGTGAGGCTAATTTCTATGAAAAACTGCAGTTTTTTGTTGTTTCAAATTTGATTTGTGTATTTTTAGTGGTTTAAAGAAGTTTTACTTTCCCCTTTTAAAAGGAGTGCACACTCTCCACGTTGAATAAAAGATTTGTGTAATGCAACTAACTTTACATTTAAACCAGTGTTCAACAGCCAATAAAGTTTTTTTTAATGAACCACTCACTTGTGCAGTATTGTGAGGAACAAAGTCAGCTGTACCACGAATAGATAACTTGCGAAAAAAGTTGTTATCGATTTGTTGAGTAAACTAAATTTTATTGTGATATAAAAAAAGTACTGTAAATTATTGCAAAGTCTGTGGATCTTTCAGCTAGGTTGTGTCTGTAAATTCCTATTTCGATGCATAGCTTGGTAATTGGCATATCATGATCGCTATTACAGATGAAGTAAATTTCGTGTGCTTTGTGTTTGCCCAAAGCCTATCTAACTTAAGGGGGCATCAAGTCATGTTTTTCAATGCTGACCAAAATGTTAGGAAAAGCCTAAAATATATTCTTTCCAAATTTAAAGTTTCTACGTCTTCCCGTTTTCGCGATACTGCATTTCAAAGTTATCAATTTTTTTCTTACTTCAGTGTTGCCTTTTTTCCAGTATTGTGACGAAAGATTAAATTTTGATAAGTTGGCTTGAATTTACTTGAAAAGGAGGTAATTTACAGTTCTGACCCTTTAGTTTGTTTTGACAACAGCACTGCCGAAAACCATAGGTGGGCACAGCTAACGCAAAAATTAGCTCCGCCAAGAGCTATTCCGTTGATTGAAAATATTAGCTCCGCTAACGCTAATCCAATAACACAAATTTTCGTTAGCGGAAGCTAACGCTAATCCGCTAATTAACCATAAAAGTACAATATGAGACGGAAAAATCAATTTCATAACTTGTAGCCTTCCAATCATTGTGGCTCTCACTAACTCCGTGAAAATTATCTTGATTCAATTCTAAATTTCTTCCGAAAATCGGCACTGCAAAATGGCTATAACTCTTCTTTTTTGTTTCTTTTGTCATCGCTTAAAATTGACCGAAAAATGACATAACGAATCTGCGGAAAACTTTTGTTTTACGGTCTTCACTTAAATTCGGCCGAAAAATACCTCAACGAAACGGCGAAGACATTTTTTAAGGTTTGGTCTTCACCTAAAAAATTCGTTATTCACATACGGCTCCTGATTAAAATTCGGCTCTCATATCCAGTAACAAGTGGGTAGGCTTTAGGCTTGCAGCAAATCAGAAATAGTTCTGCCTTCTTCATATGTAGTAGCTTTTTCGTCAATTTTAGCAAAAACAGTTCAAGCTGACTGTACTATTGGGGCTAGGGATTACCCGAGTTTACTTTGAAAAATAACAGATAACGCAAGTAGGCCGAGCCTACCCTCGACGGCAGCACTGCCTTTGATAATCCTTCATAAGCTACACGCGATTGCGTTATATAGGCGATGTTTACTTTTAAGCCTTTTTAATAGTTCAGAGTTTGGATTCAATTTACATGGTTCGTTTCCACAAAAACTGCGTTTGCCCAACCACCCTTATTGCACTCTTCAGTCAGACTACTAAGCAGTAACCACAACGGGTATAACGTACTGCTTGGCTTTAAAAGTCTAGGGAATCCGGCAACGTACGGTAGATTGTAAATGCAATTACATTTTATTCACCAAGTTGCCTTGGCCAGGAGACGCTGAAGGGACCTTTCGGTCTTCGAGTCAAGCTGCCACCTGTCTACCACGCACGGCAAAGGCTTCATACTGTCCCTGCAATTGCTGAACGTCAAGCAGGGAAGCTGTGAATACCAATTTTTCTAGTCTTTGGTTTGACCCGACCGGGAATCGAACCCGAGTCTACCGTTTCAGTAGCAGACGCTCTATCCACTCGGCCACTGATCGGTTGATGGCTTTAACTGCACCTTTGGTTCCACATACAATATTTTAATGCCTGCTCCCTCTTTCTGAATGCTCGCTCTGGGGAGCAGGGGGCAATAGCCCCCCAAAAGTTTATTTTGCCCCCCAAATAAATTTCACTTTGACGCCTAAACCCTAAAATGGAGATCACTTCAAATGTCGTAGTTGATAGAGGCTTTCAGGAGTGAAAACCTTTTATTTTTTTTGGAGATCACCTCAAAATGCGTAGAAAAAACAATGGCATTTGGCACCAAAGAATTTTTTTTAGTTACAGAAATAAAAAAATAAAGAAAAAATAAATCAATAAAAAAAATGAAAATAAAAAAATTAAAAGAGAAATTATTGCCCCCCAAATTTTCGCTTGCCTTCCAAAAATTTCGTTTAGGCTATATGCCTGGCTCTGCTTGAAAAGTGAAAGAGCTCGCTAAATCCGTCCTGGGCGGCAGCACGCCGGCCAGCACAAACTAACCGAAGTTCGATATGACGTGAATAATTTTAATCGTGCATTTTCAAAATGCTGGTTAAGAATTTTTGACCTTGTATAGGCTCGTGATTGCACGAAGCCAGCATTATGATGTCATAGACCGGAAAGATTACCAACGCGAGAAAAGCATTACCATATCGAAGCACGATGTTTGCGGCAATAATTCTGATCTAAAAACGCCTTACATCGGATACATGAAGCGCTATTTCTCTGCCGGGCAAAAACGGCTAAAAGTGGTAAATTAGCGATTTGTGCCCACCTATGCCGAAATCACATGGAGAGTAGGGCATGGTATGGAATGGAAGACAATTTTTCCATATTCCATACTGGCAATTTTCTTCCATTTCATATTCCATTCCTCACTAAAATTTTCTTCAATATTCCATTCCGTACTTCCATGCCAAGGTAAGTATAAACCGGAAGCTACGCGTAATTTGTATTGTAATTTTTGCAACGCTAAGCGTACCTTTGCAAGTAGTCGCTCGCGAAGGTAAGCAGTATGGTACCGTGCATCTCATTCTATGTTTGAAGCTCTATCGCAATGAGCTACCACAGAAAATCACTCAGCATGAAAATATCAACCGCTTAATCAACAGAGAATAGGTTGACCGTTTGCACTAGAGATTTAATGATTGCAAGTTTGCAATCACACCGATTATGAAATTTGGCATTGCCAAACTGCCAAAAACATTTTACAAAAATTGTAAATACTGAAAAAAGTTTTAAGGGAAAAAAGACAACAACAAAGAATTAAGCTCAATTGAAGATAGAAAAGTAAATACAAACCTTGGTTACAATGGAAGAAAAAGTTTTCTCACTTGGCAAATTCAATGCCGTGGCTACGGGGGCCTTGCCCTCCATTTTGGTTTAGTAAAAACACTTTCTTGGACCATCATGTAAGGAAAGAAAAACGACAATAATTCAAAAAGCAATAATAACATTCAATCCTAAACCAACTTGAATAAAGTTTCCTACATCAACAGTATATTGAAGTTTTTTAACACCGAAAGTTTAGTGGTTTACGTTTCAACACCAGATTAAACATTCAAAGTTTACACCTCTAAACCTAATAGATCATCCAGTAATTAGGCTAGTCATATCAATTTCAAAACCATGAACGTTTGCATCGTATTCAATTTAAAGTATTCTAAACCCGTAAAGAGTGTTTCTCAAACTATGAGCCGGTATGCACTACAGGCTGCTAAGCGTTTAAGGATGTAGCGGGGCAACCACGAGGGCAAAGGGGCTGTCCCCTAGCCCAGTCACTTAAAAATTTTAAACCAAACATGCAAGGGTTTAAACATGTTTTTCAATTGACCTTTAAGCAAAGTACGGGCTGAATGGGCTGGGAAGTTTAATTTTTCTCCTGTCTTTTAAGTCTCAGCAATTTAATTGTTTTAAATATCTTTAAAAACGTGCAATACGTGATCCAAACGGCGTCGAAATAGTTATTTTTTCTTGAAAAATCTAAAAATCGCCCAGCGGCAGGGACTTCGCCTCCAGACCCTTGTCTATATGAGATGATTGAGTTGCACTACTTTGCTCAACTGCCACCCACTCGAGACATTTTTCAAACAAAAAAACTTTAACTATCTAGCCCCCTTCTTTAGCAAAATCTTGGTTGCACGCCTGTTTATGGGTGTGTCGGAGAGTAGAAATGTAGACCAACAAAATTGTTTATTTTGTTGTTTTAAAAAGAGCAGCTGTTTTTGTTTTCTAGTGCACGCTCAAGGTTGCTTAGGTCGCTGTCACTGCTGTAGATAAAGTTTTTCTAGTGATTATAAATCGGAAACGAAAGGAACTAAGAAACGCTACCGAACTTTCGAGTCTCTTTTTTGGACATGAAAACAGAATTTTAAAATTGCACATAATTTACAGCCGTGAAAGATCAGTTTTAACGTGCAAAAGTTCAGTCTGTTTTAGTGCCCTCTCACGTCGTTTGCTCTGGCGAAGGCACTAGGCAAATTGCCAATCTCAAAACAAATACTCAGCCAGTCAGCATCAATGCAGCGGCAAATTGCTATGAACATAATCTATGATCTGATGATGCAATGCCTACACTGTTTGCACAATGTTCATTACCGAATTACCCTATTAGTTTGTCAACAGATGATTAGCTGCTGAACGCTTCCACGTATTTTTAGTTGTCACTATCCGTATACATTTTTCCATAAGTGGGCAAGTTAATGCAAATCGTTAGCTTCGTTAACCACTAGTCCGATAACAAACCTCACACCTCCGTAAACGTTAATTAGTTATTTTCAACTTTAATTAACGGAAGTTAATAAAGTCCGTTAATCCGTTCACATTTTGCGTGTAATTTACATTTCTTTTTATTCACTCGCTTCTAGAACACGTATTGACGCTGTTGAACTGATTGCAAGGAAATATTTATTGCTACGGTGGTCTTTTTGTGTTTTGGAAGTTAAATTTTACAGTCTAATCTAATTTCAAGATAAAAATAAGTTCAAATGCACAACGAAGCTGCGATCGAAAAATGTTTGGAAATTGTGAACAGCGATAATTAATAGACCTATGAGGCTATGAGGCAGCAGGTTATTATTTTCCCCAAAAAAGAGCTCCTTTCTTCGCTTTCTTCTATAAAACTCGTGCTAATACGCAACTTAAGTGTTACCAGTGCAAACTGGTTTGTACCGGTCCTATGAATGAATCGTGCAAGATATTAACGATAAAAAGTTTTTCTGTAAATGCAATGAGAGAAATTTAGTATGGAATTGGTATGGAAGTGTGGAAGATTGTCTTCCATTCCATTCTTGAAATTTTCCATTCCATTTCATTCTGGCATCTTCCATATTCCATACCGAAATTTCCCCCATTTCATTTTCCATTCCATTCCATACCATGCCCTGATGGAGAGTTACAAACATGCAGCAACTTTTTGAAAATCTGTTTGAAGTTGGCAACCCTGGCAAAATTTCTACGGGGAAAATGCCTTTCTATAAGCGGTAATTGAATAATTGTCCGATCTTGGGAACGGAAGGTCGTAGAAAGCCCAAATTTGGTAAAATTAGGCTTCGATTTGTCAAAATTTCTTTCTACCTGAATGCCCTTTCAGACGAGATGCCGATCATGCGAAGGCGTAACCTAGCGATCACCAATTTTACTAATGATAACTTATTTCTATTCATCTCGCATCTTGCGCCTCAGGCAGTCATCGTCCAGCAAACACTTCAACATACCATCAAACAAGCCAGGCAATCTTTAGTAATAGCACGTTTAGTTTATTTCCGTTTTAAGTGGTGATAAGCCAAAACAAAGCAGAGAAACAATAGATTTGTAGGCACACTGGCAGGATATCATGCCTAAACGAAGAGATTATATTTAGTTTTGCGTAGTAGTTGAAGTGTTTTTACAGCAATTTCGTTGCCACCCGTCAGGCAAGGCTTAGCATTTGGCCTTCGCGATACCGATTTCTGTATTTACTGCTTTGATCAACGTTTAGTTTATTTTGATTTGTATCGTTATCAAACAAAACTTTAAAACGGAAATCTACTCCTTAAGTAAGCTTAGCCAAAGTTCTTTCAGCTTCTTGCTCCCAGCAGTCAGCATTACCTCTACTAAGCATCTGGCACGGCTTATTTCTACAGAGTTGTGTTTGTGCTTCAGGAAGCCGAGCGGTTGTAGGGAGAGTGAGATAGCTTTAGGTCTTGCACTCTTGCGTAATATACACTGCAGTGTTTTCTATGCCGTTTTATTTTGCAAACTTAGAATGCGTTTTTAATCCATACAGTGGTTTGATTTAATAACCTCCAAGCATGATTTTTCAACGAAAAAAGTTTTGATGTTCTCGATAGTTTACTTAGGAGTACTTTAACGCACAAAATAAAAATTAGATGATGCTAATATGCAAATTGTATCTAATATGCAAATTATAAGATGTACAGTTGTACACACTTGTGTACATTGGTGCTGAGTTGAGTCAATTTAATATGAATTTGTTCACGATAGTGTACATGTGATGTTCAAACAAACTATTCAATACCTATAGGGATAAATGTCCAACTTGCTTCCGATCGGGCAGAACTTTGTTAGTCTGTTTAATGTTGTTCAGTAAAACTTGTTTTTAACGGGTTTATTGATCTCAAACCATGTTTGGGTAAATAACAGGCGATAGCAAACTCGAAACAAATTGAAAACATAGATAATTTCTGATCTTGGTGTTTTAGCTGCTAATTTACCCCAGCACCCTAGGTAGGTCGTAAGTGTTAACAACGAGTATTGTTAGGAAGGCATATTTCACTATGAATTTTTATCCATGTTTAGATTAAATTTGACCCAAACCCCAATCACTCAAAAGAAGTTGTCCCACTGTCAAATCAGGAAGCACCTTGGACTAAAAACCTTCGGGTTTGTCGATGCTTCCTGACCTGAACAAACTGAAGTAAATTTAAAAACCGTATCAGCCTGCCAATATCAAATGAAATCTTTTATTATAATCGCTGTATTACGCCGATGCGTGTAACGAGGTGCAGGGCCCATCAACGCCATTAAAAAGAAATATATTTCTCCCAAAGGGGTATATCAGTGCTGAAGAATAACAACAGCGTGTAAGACACTAAAGTTAGGTATAAAAAGTATCAATAAGAGCTGCAAGTTAAAAAGTACACTAACTGACAAGTACAGAATACAAGCAGGCTAGAATGGCAGTACGGTACGGTACGTTCAGAATTTGCGTACTACGTACCTCGCACCTTAAACCGTACCATACCAGCGCACCGTACTTCAGTTCAATTTTTGAAGGGTACCGTACCAACGTACCGTACCCGTACCACAACAAAAAAGGCGTAGGCTACTGTACACCGTACTTCCTGGAAAAAATTGAGGCCTACCCTACCCTACCCTACTGCCATCCTTGCTTTTGTAGCGTCAGCCTCCAATGTAGCCACAAGTAGAAGTTTAATCGGATTAACTGGTTATTAAGTCAACCCGGAGGGTAGCTTGATAGGTTGTTCAACCGAGCCGGTCGACCACTTTGGGACGTGTTGTTTTGACACGGATGTTACAATGGCAAGCACGCCTGGACGTTGGATTGGTGGATTCTCTCCCTGGCCCTGGTTGGAGACGTTAAAGTGCCGTCGCCAGCGCAAAGGGAGGGGGACAAATGCAGCGTCGCACTCCAGCGTAGCCTCAAGTACAAATTTAATCCGATCAATTGGCTATTAAATCAACCCGGATAGTAGCTTGATAGGTTGTTCAACCGAGCCGGTTGACAGCATTAGAAGGCGTTCTTTAGACAAGGATGTAACACTTTTAACTACTCGCTACTTTAACTGACTTTTCAATTTACACATTTAGCGTCGGCTTCAGCTATCTTTTGCCTTATATACAAAAAGCCGGCGCAATGTGCGAAAAGTCTGGAAGTTTTAAAACACTGCGTATTCAGCTAAATTGTTGCGGTTGTTTTCGTTCAAATTCTTCAATATATGACATGCCACGATAGTCCTAGGCTTCTAGCATCTATAGGCAGTAGTTATGACATCGCAATTGGCTATACTTGCGACTGTGACGTGAGACATCATAATACAATTGTAACGACAAATTAAGAGGCTATAATGACCACTGGGGAACAGTGTTTGCAGAGTCGGAGTCGGGTGTCGGAGTCGATGGAGTTGAAGGTTTTTACTGGGAGTCGGAGTCAGGGTCGGAGTCGAAAAAAGAAATTTTCCGGAAGCGGAGTCAGAGTCGAAAAATATATGCTCGACTCCCAACTCCCAGTGTTGCACAAAAATCTGATTAAAATGTAAGCTACAATCCTATGTTAATGCTACTGTAGTCAAGTTGCATGTAGGCACGCAGCAGTCTGGATACAACAGTATGCGCAGTAGTGTGACTGCAACATCTTCACATTTTTGAACATATTTGTAATCTTTGTATTTAGTGTGCTGTCGTACTATGCTAATTTGACAAAATTTCGGGCGGAGCCCCGGACGCTTTAGCCTTTTTGATGTTTTTTTAGGACAAAATGCAGCATTTGGTAATGTTGTAACACCAAAGTTTGCGAACATATAGGGTGACAAAAAAAGTGCAGCTGTGTAAATATCGAAATTCAACGACAAATTTATAAGACTATATATCAAAATTTATGTCAGCAAAACTTATTGAAGTTGTAGTCGGAGTCAAAATTTTACCATTAGAGTCAGGAGTCAGAGTCGAGCATAAAGCCCGGGAGTCATAATTAGAGTCGGAGTCGAACTGAAAAATGGATGAGAGTCAGAGTCGAACTGATTTTGCTTCAACGCTGCAACCCTGCTTGAGAATAGCCTAGCTAGACTAGGCGTGCAAGCCGGGAACGGTCGCGCGAATCTTTATTGACAGCCGCTTGCTGCACGTAAAACGTTTAGTAGGCAAATTCAAACAGCGTACCAACGTAGCATACCAGTATCATGACAAAAAAGACATACCGTACCACTGTATCGTACCATTACAAAAAAGGCGTACTGTGCCACGTACCGTACTTCTTAACAAAAATTGAGGCGTAACATACCTACGTACCGCCGTACCGAACTGCCATTCTTGCAAGCTGGCAATAAGAAGAGAGGTAGTGAGTGAAAAAGGCGCAAAACTATAATGTAACAAACCTAATAAATAATGACGTAATTCCTAACATCAAGTCACAGTATACCAAGGATGGCAGTACGTTGCGTTGCATACGTACGGTACGGTACGCCTCAGTTTTGCTAAAAAGTACGCTACGCTTGTACGGTACGCGCTTGTTGTGAAGGTACGGGTACGGTTCGTTGGTACGCTGTTTGAATAAGCGTACTAACGTACCGTACCATGTAAAAACGTTACGTAACGGCATCTGCAACACGCTGAAGACGCTACGTACCGTACTTGTGTTAGTATGATTCTGAGTTCTGATTATTTGTTCTCCTACTCTTTCTTTCTTAAAAACTAAAACCAAAAGGCGTCACACGAGTTAAAAAGCTCTAAACTTGGCAAAACTGATATTTATGAATTTTATTTTGGAATATATATGCAGTTAAACCTTTTTTTTAAAGCGCAGAAAACGAGAACTTTAAAAAAACCCTAGCAATTCTTTACTTACGTAACATCCTATGAAATGTACGTAGGTATGGTACGCATGCAACATTTTTTTTTTGGTACGTTACGTTAGTACGGTACGGTGAATTTTTGAAGTACGCTGTGTTCAAATTTTGAACGTACCGTATCGTACTGCCATCCTTGAAGTATACAAATTGATAACCAACAAGAGAAACCAGGGCCCACATGACAGAACATGTTAGCGAGCTCGTAAGGCCATTCTCGCTCGTTAAAAGGCGCTAACAAACCAAAAAACTTCGTACACAAATTGCCATTTCGAACCGTCTTGCCCAACATGCGTTGAAATTGCTTGCTCGAATTTCTTTGGGAGTTGTTCGTAACCTGCGTTAGTACGTAAAAAATACCTCATTGTGACGTCAGATGCATTTCTACTGCAAAATAATGCGTTCAAGCGTACTGTAAGTACTGCAATTGTTATCAAAAAAGATGCTATGAGCTATGCGTTACTATTCTAAGCTTGCAAATAGTAAAAACAGTACTTTATTTTTCATAACAAAGGTTTAACACACAAGTCAGAAGTAACATTCCAAACACAAGGAGCACCGAATGAACGACAGAATTTAAATATATTTTTGAATGAATGTTAAAAAAACAACTTTTTCCACGCTATAATTTTTTAAATGACGTAAAGCGCCCTTGAGGTTGTTCGTGGGTAACCTTATATGTAAACAGTAACTTTTGGTTTCAAAATTTTTCAAAAGTGAATAAGTCGAAGTACACTCTTCTTTTTTAGAACCGGAAAATCTTGAGTTGCAACTGGCTTTTTAAAATTTTTTGCCGATTTTCAGCCTCATTGTTCTTGGCTTTTTACAAATTTTGACAGCATCGATGTCAATTTTCGCGGCCATGTTCGTAACTTTGTTTAATTCCTAATACTCTATACCTTCTTCAATAAAGGCTTTTTTCCTAATTTTCCTCATTGTAAAATTGCAAAAGAGAAAAAGCAAGCTTTTTTTAGTTGAACAACTGCCAAAAATGTTTTTCAATTGCTTGTGCAGAGCAAACAGCGCTCTATAATCTTAAAATAGCAGCAATTTTGCTTGCAAACACAAAATCACTAAAATTTTTTCGTTTTGAATCAGCACAAAATTTAGTTTCTTTCATTGATTTGAATTTTTTTCGTTTGTTTTTGGTTTATTTGTTGCCGAGGCTGGCATTGCTTTTAACTTGTTTTTGAATTTTGAGCGAAAATGAGCGTCGTGTTATTAGAAAATAGTTCTTATGAAAAGAGTGTATTGCTGTTTTTGTCAACTGGCGCTACTCAATATTTCTTTATCAGTCGAAACATAGCAATGATTTTATTTAATTTTCAGCAAAAATTCGTTTTAGTCGGAGTTTTCAAGATTTTGCCGTTAAATTTCTGAACTAATAAAGATTTCTCGCACCTTTAAGAGTTTTTCATAATCTTCGTTAAGTTGGAAGGAAAATGTGACGTTTTTTTACTCGAGTTATATCTCGCAATCAATCCAAGCAACTTAGCGAGCAAAAATGACGGTACCCAGCTCTCAGAGCTTCAGATGCACGTGTAAAAATAACCTCTTGCTTTTAACGAGTATTTCGTTTTTTAGCGCCTCTCAAAAACTTCTCGTTACTAATGAGAACGAGGAAATTTCTGTCATGTGGGGCCAGGTTCAGTAGAGAGGACGTAAAACCATTTTTTTTGCGAATTAACATTGGCATTTGTCGTCGGTGAGCCAATGTGCCCCCCAAACTTTTTTCTTGAGTAGGTTGTTTGTCTACAAAACCAACATAATAACAATCACTGATTTTAGGTTTAGAAGAAAAAGCATCACTGTGAGGAAGCGCAAAATGTCCTACATAATGCAGTGGCATCATTTTGGTCATCAAATGCACTGACGGCAAGGTTCTTCCAGGGTTGCGAACTCGATCAACCTTTTTTTCGAGTTCAAATTCGGTAAAATTATTAAGGTTTTGAATTCGAGTTCGGGCTGACATAAATACTCAGTCTTCTTTTCAAATTAATCACTCTTGTTGTTTACATGTTTTGCTGTTTTTCTACGTCGCCACGGGTGAACAAGTACACGACAATCTCCTTTTACACGGTATGATTAACAAAAACCATTTCTTTCCGACAATTTTTTAAATTTTAAATTTCATTTCAATGAACTCGAACCGTCTTATTCGAGTTCAGGAAAATTATGTTTTCGAGTTTAAGTTCCAGTTTGGCAAAACAACCGAGTTTTTTCGAGTTTCCAACCATGTCTTCTTCCAAACACCGCGCTGTTGGCACCATCTAAAGAAAAAAAAATTAAAAAAAACACAATAAATCCTACATGTTGAGATGATACGGCTTTTAATTTTATTTTGGTTTGATTTGGATTTTCTTTTTTGCCGTTATTGCCTAATAAAGCTATTTTTATCTATCTATCTATCTTGAGCAGAGTTGCCTAAACTGTGTTTCGAAGATGCGGCCCGCGTTTGGTTTCGAGATTTGTTAGAAGTTTAATTTGGCCGAACTTTTACAGAAATCAAATCCCGGTAAAGACTCTCTTTTTCTTTATTTATTTTTATTGTTTAGTCTTTACCTAAATTTCCGCTGTAAATTTCAGACTAAATTTCACTGAAAACCAATTTCTCCGCCGAAAAATTTTCAATTTATGCGGCCTGCTTGATATGATTGTATTGCCCGCTCTGCTCGTGCGGCGGCTCAAGTCAAAACGGTGTAATGCGGGCCGTTCCTCATAAAGCCTGAGCACCCCTGATCTTAAAAAAGAAGCCAAAGTGAAAAATGCGCGGATGAATATTTTTGTTTGTTTTTTTCTATTTAGCCCCAAAAAGGTTTTGATAAAATAGCCTGATGGTCGAGCGGTAACGCATTCGTCTTTGGAGCGAAAGGTCTGAGGTTCAAATCTCGGGCTAATCAAATCATGCAGTGTTACCAACGACTCGCCATCCTGCAACATTTCTTCGGAAAGAGCTGTGTTGCCTGTAGGCACAATGACGCGGAAGTGGACTTCCGCAAACTCGTTGCGCGCTTCCACGTAATACATAACAGCGAGTGTGATGAAAGATTTGATTGATTTTGATTCGTCACTTTCTTTGGCCATTGATTTGCTCACCATAGACAGATGTTTTAACGAAAAAGTAAATCGCTATTGACAACTTAAAATAAAAATCAACCAGACAGTTATAGCGATCAAAATAATTTTTTGCGGACGGCAAGGTAAAAAACACGTTTAATGCATCGTATTTTATTGTACTCAATTGCGTAAAATCGAGGATTTTTGAAATACACCTTTTTTATAAGAACACGACGCTCAATTTTACTCCAAATTTAAAAACAATGCCAGGCTCAGCATGAGAAAAATAATAATGAGCTTGAGCTAGAAAAATGCAGTATTTGTAAGTAATCATCAGTTTTTGGCCAATTTTGATTTGCGTAGTTGATTTGAACTACCAATAGTCATGATCTAAGCTTATAACAAACTATGTTCAACTCTTAACCAAGCAACTTAAGTTACAATAAATTTTGTGTCATTGAATAATTTTAGAGGCTAACGCCAAAGAGGAATTTACACAGTATCCGTTTTTCGTCCGTTTTTGTCCGTTTTTTTACGTTTTTGCTTCCCCTAGAAAAAGTATGCGCTTTTTTATCCGCTTTTTTAAAGTCCATATCTGCACTAGTAGAGTGTTATATATCGAAAAAATTTTGTTCAAAAATTTTGTGTTTGAACGATAAGAGCGATATTTCAAAATAAGGCTGTACCCCTATGCAAAAATTTTTTTCGGACCACTTTTGTCCACTATATGACAATTTGGTTATTGCGGATATGGACATATAAAAATGCGGATGAAAAAGGACATACTTGTTCACGGAGAAGCAAAAACGTAAAAAAACGAACAAAAACGGACAAAAAACGGATACATGTGTAAATTCACCTTGAGGGCTCTGCCCTCAAAACTAGTCTTTATACTTTTGAACTTAGCCCCCTGGCCTTATTCCAAATTTTTGCGACGTACTGTAAAATTTAAAATAGTATTCAAATCAAAAGTTTTTCCTCCATTTTCTCTCAAAAAATTTTGACACTTCTGAAGACTAACCTAACTAAATTTGAGCTTTTTATAACCTTTGGTTTCCAAGATATTTGAATTTAGATTTCCCCTAATAGAAAATTTTTTTCCCCTTAGAAATTTTGCCACTGTTGCAAGCTTCAAACAAAACTTCAAAAAGTTACTGCATGTTTGTAACTTACAATAAGTCTTTCGGCAGTGTTGTTGTTAAAACAAAGGAAAGGGTTAGAACTGTAAATTAACTGCTTTTCAAGTAGATTCAAGCCAATTTTCTTAAAGTTAATCTTTTGTCACAATACTGAACAAATGGCAACACTGAAACTAGAGAATAAGTTGTTAACCTAGAACTGCAATGTCTGAAAAACGGTACGATGTAAGAAGTTCAAATTTGGTGAGAATGTATTTTAGGTATGATGCAGTCAAAAAAATTTGATAACCTCTGGGTTAAAGCAGCGGTCTGTAACCACCGGTCTGCCGGATCGGTGCCGGTGCGTGGAGAGTTCGTTACCGAGCAGCATACTTTTCCCGGTTAAATATTTTGAATATATTTATAACGCTAATTGCAATTGCTTTTGAAAGTTTTATGAAAAAAATTGATTACACGAATTTTAACATTCAGTTTGCAGCAAATAGTACATTAATCTGTTGAAATATTTATAGTTTACTGGAAATAGAGCATTGCTAAACATTGATTGTGGTTACTTTTAAAGTCGGTCCACGAAAAATTTTTAGTTTTTGACCGGTTCGCAGTATAAAAAGGCTGCCGACCTCTTGGTTAAAGTATAGTCTGGTTAAAAAAAGCTTTTTTTGAATCTTTTTTAGAGTTTTTTGTTAACAATTTTGCTGAGCATTTTAAGGTTGTGGTTAAAGTCCGGTATTTAAAATGTTACTTTTTTAAGACCAATGTACACTGCGGTAAAATTATGAGCGTCTACGAGCACCTTCAGTTTATTTTAAGCGACTGGCAGTTTGTATGCTAGAAAAGTGGTGTACTGAAACGTACTAAAAATACGCTGGTACGCTCACGATTTTATGAACAGTGTAGAGTATAGCAGTAGGCTACTGGACCCCTATTTATTGGCCTGTCGAACAAAATGCAGATTGAGAAAAATACCACGTTTTTCGCACTTTTGAGACTGCGTCTTTCGCACTGTAATGGTCTCAATAATGATTTAAATTAACTTTTAAAAACTTTTAAAAATGGCCAAAAATAAGCAATCAAATTTGATTCCTTGTTGAAAATCTTGAGCACTGGTTTCATCAAAAATATATATATAAACTCAGGAATAGAGGGTGCGGGAGTTATTCAGTATCAGCAAATTACCAATCACTTCTCTCAAACATCGTTTCATTAGCCTCCCTCCCCCCAATTATTTTTCTCTATAAAATAGAGACAAAATAGATTACTTTTTGTGAGTTTTACTGAACTGTAAAACTGTAAGATTATACCAGCTTCTAAATTAGAGAAGTGAAATTTTACCATTAGCCACCTCCCTCAAAGCCCATTTATGCAACCGGATTAATTATGTTTTTCGATTGCTAATTTCCATGCCATATTTCAAAAGCATTAATTTTTATCAAAATATGCCTAAAATTAAGTAAGTGTTGCAAAAAAAAATGAAGTATTTAAGCGCTGACCCCCAAAACAGACCCCCTATTGAAGATTTTAGTCTTCGCGCATGGAGGGCAGACCGCATTTAAAGTTAGATTTTTGTTAGTTAGTAACGGGAAAAATTACAGTCGTAAAAACTGTTAAATATTGATATTTTCTTTTGAAACAAGCATGCTTATATTACCACCTACAGCAGTGCAGGAGTTTGCAAAAGACACCGTTTTGTCTTGTTTGTCGTTTCCTTTCAATCGCTTTGGATGGAATTTTTCAATAAAATTGCTTTTAAAATGCGAATTACAGTATGAGTTGATTTTTTTGACATGTCTTTCTTCAGCAAATATTTGCACTGTTGGGAAAGTGCCTTTATTACTAAAAAAAGACAACAAAACATGTAAAAGCCAACGCAGCATTTTATCAAGATGTTCTTTCTATTAAGTCAGAATAACAAGCAGTAAGTTTTTCAGTTCTCAGCTTTATTTAAGTTGTTTGTCTGTTGGTAACGAGGCCGAGAAGGCCGAAACATTTTAGTAACAACTCCAATCGTTTGGTTTGATTTGCACCCTGGCCAAGTTTAGATAAGGCGCTTACTTTGGGAAAATTGTTAAAGGAAAAAACAGAACATCAAACCCAAAATTACAATTACTAATTTTGAGAATGCGCTCGTCAATGTTTTATCATATTTTAGATAAATAGCTTACGGCAATTATTTTTGCTTGGTAATGAAAAATCATTAACTTCAAGCGGGTGCTGATTCGTTCCAAGAATAACGCTGCTGCCGCTTTCTCGTTACAGGAGGATAAAAACGATCGTTTTTGGTCTATCAGTTCAAAGAAATCCATCACTTCCATAGGCGTAGCCATGGGGGTGGGTGGGGGGGCTGGGCAGCAGGCCTGCTTTCCCCAATTGAAATGCTACCAATAAAAAAATGTCACAAAAACGCTATTGTTTCTTCAGTTTTAGTTTCTTTTAACATCTTCGCGTACAACAGCACACGCCTTCAGCAGCAATTAACAATAATATTGATCCAGGGGCCCGGGCCCCTCAATTTAATTTTTACCAATTAATTTGAATGGGCCTCCTACAATAATATTTAAATGGGCCCCCAACACTAATATTGGTCCAGGCCCGGGCCCCCTCAATTTAATTTTTGCCAACCAATTTACAATAATATTTAAATGGCCCCCAATTTAAATGGGCCCCAAACAATAATATTGTTCCAAGGGGCCCGGGTCCCTTTAATTTAATGTTTTTCAACCAATTTAAATACAACCCGAGTGAAATTAAGGGTTTTTATCCTAAAAGTTGCTAACTGAGGCCCTCATCTAACCTTTTTATAAACGTAATGCTATAAGCAGAAGCGGATTTAAATTTAACATATGGGTCAGTGCCAGGAGCTCCGCGCTCAGAAAATGTATTCTGGAGGAAAATATTGCAAAAATCTTAAAGTACCAGGGGCCCAACTCAATGTAAATCCGGCACGGGCAATAACATGATTTTTAGGCGTGACTATCTATTGTACATTTTTCAATAACAATTTACCTCCATCTCGCCAGTTTTTATGCAACAAAGTACTTTTGAAAAAAATTAGCTACGATAAGGAAAATGCTCATTAAACAAATTTTTGAATTGAGAGGGCCTGGGCCCCCTGGCCGTAAATGTACTCCTATAACTGATTGTTTTCATGACGAAACAATAATTCAAGAAAAATATTCGACTGGATTTTCATTTACTGCTAAAATATTGCAGGAGGCTATGTACCGGTACTTTACTTCCCCCTACCTGGACCAAATCACTTACAAAATTTAACCCCAAAATGCGAGATTTTAAAAGTGTTTTGGACTTAAATTGCAAGCAAAAGGAGGACTGAACAACTTAAGTTTTTCAATTGGCTTTCAAATGTTAAAAATCTAGTACTTTCAAATGGCTCTGAATACGTGCGAAATGTGATCCAATGGTAATAAAATAGCTTATTTTTTCCAAAAAATTACGAAAAATCGCCCAGCGAATGGGGGCTTTGCCCCAGACCCCCGTCTGTGATACATTTCAATTACTGTTTTTTACTCAACACACGTCTCCCAATTTCGACATTTTTGCATTTTAGCTATTGCTTTAAGCCCTCTCCTTGAGCGAGTTCTTAGTTACGTACCAACACCAGGCCACGGCTTCTGATCTTCCGTTCTACGATATCTTTGCCCCCACAAATAATTCCTCTTTTGAAGTTTCTGATGACGTCATTGCATGTGATTTGTGGTTCGGGCCCCCCCCGATCAAAAATCCTGGCTACGCCTATGATCACTTCTTTTTAGCATTTTAATGCGATATAACCTGATAGGAAATAAATAGAAAAATAAGGATCCATTGCAAATTTATATAAAGTTCTCATTAGCATCGACATTTCTAAATATTCCGGATTAGCAATGTGTTTATTTACTTCAGATGATTTGGCAAAGATATTGAGGTTTACATTAGCACTTTAAAATGCAATTGGTCAAAAAATTCAAATTCCCAAATGCAAATTTTAAAAGCTGTTGCTGCATTTGTATAATGGCCGTTTTACTTACTTTTTCTTTAATCAAATCAATAAACAAAAGAAGCGACTTAGTAATAAAAAAAGTTCAAGATGGCTACATTTTGAATAAATTTTCAAACTCGTAAGTACGAATTATCATTATATTTTGCTAACTTTATTACAAAAGAATTTAATAACTGCCACAACTTCGCCTGCCCCTATCGCAATTGCAATTTGGCAAATCCTTAATTCAAAAAATTCTAGATGCCATTGTGCTGTAGAACGCCATTTTGGTTAATTACATTTCGGAGCATAAGTGATACTTTGCCTTTTATGTATATTTAAAAGGTACTACAATAAGCAGTGTTTTCCTAGTTTTTAACGTTTTCCACGTGTACAACATAAACTAAAACAAGCAAAAACAGGAAAAACGCAGAGTTAATAGCACCTCACAACAACTTCAATTTCGGAAAATATCCAAACATTTTTGGAGAGCAAAAGAAATCACAACCTTGAAACAACGCCAATTGTTACCAATAAAAAAGGCACAAAAGAATATACAGTTGTAACAAAATACTGCATATATCAGAAGTCAGAGCACATGATTTTGTGTTTTTGTTTGGAGCCAAACCGCAATTCTCTGTAGTCTGTAATCTCATCAAATAGTTAGTAACTGTATAAAATCGTCTCATTTAATCGGTCACTGAAAACTAAAGTATGAACATTGGCATACAAAAACATTGTAGAGCGAACAATTTCTTAAATATTTACTTGTTGGATTTTAGACGTCTTCAAGAAACAGGCAATGCTTTTCATTGCGAAGGTGAGTGCTGAGTCATATGTTATAATTCAAGAGTTTTATCTATGCCTGCTATGCTATACGTTGATGCGTGTAATGAGTCTAAGTCGAGTGAAATGAGTACTTTAATCACCTTATCATGCTGATTTATGCTTATTTTTTTGTTTGTTAATTTAGCAATTATTTCATTACTTCCTACCAAAGCCATCAAGCCAAACAAAACACACACTCGCACGCACGCACACACATTAATAATATTGCAAAAATAAATTAATATCGTTGCATAAATAGAAGCAGCAAAAATTAGTCAATATAATTATTGCTCGACAAAAAAAGAACGATGGTTTCGTCAATAAATGTGCATGGCGGCTATACCTTGAAACCGAAAGAAATAGAAACCAGGGTGTTTATTGCTATTCTAGTTGTAATTACATTTTATTCACCAAGTTGCCTTGGCCAGGAGACAGCGAAAGGGACCTTTCAGTCTTCGAGTCAAGCTGCCACCTGCCCACCTGTCTACCACACACGGCGGAGGCTTCACACTGACCCTTTTAATGCTGAGCGTCAAGCAGGGAAGCTGTGAATACCAATTTTTATAGTCTTTGGTTTGACCCGACCGGGAATCGAACCCGAGTCTACCGCTTCAGTAGCAGACGCTCTATCCACTCGACCACTGATTAGTTATTACGTGCGTGTGTGTTTACAAGAAATACTAAAAAAAAACACATGCTTGTTAACAAGAAATATTCAAAAGGAACAACATTAACTCAGACGTCAAATCAAACACAGACATACTGTACACATTTTAGCACACAAGCATTATGCAGTTTAACCTTATATCTACCGGGCTATTTTTATACCCTATTTGTACCGGGAAGGGGGGCAAGTTTGCCCCCCTATCTAAAACTGTTTGGTAAGTGATAGAAGTAAGATTTTTTGCTTGTTGAAGCTATTTTTTGTTAAAGTTTTAAAAATAAATATTTCGAGGTTGTGACGTCGCGAAAACGACAATGACGTCATCAAAACCAATAAATCCTTTTAACATGCAAATTACTCTAAATGTTGCAAAATATTATTTTCAGTTTGGACTTTTGTTTTTTCGAAGACATCAACGTCACTGCAAATGATGACGTCACAAGCATGGTGACGTCGCATGGTGACGACGGTAATTTTTTGTAACTGAGATATGCGAGTTGTAATTTACAAAATTTTAGAATAGCGCAGCATTATTTTCATTATATCATTCAACAGTTGATGAAAATGAATCCTTTTTATGCAAACGCAATTTGTTCCGAGAAATAGCAGAAAAAGCAATAGTTTTGAATTATGACGTCATCAATGACGTAATGACGATGCAATGCATTTATTAGTAAATAAAATATTTTGTTCCAGCTAAAAATTAGCATCAACAATGAATACGCAGTACAATGAATAGAATAAGCGCACTGATAAGCATGCATTGTGCTCAAAACTGTATGAAACTCCTTAGTTGCATCTGACAAAGGCAAAAAATGACGTCATTTTTGGTTGTCCGGCTGACCCCAAACTTTCTTAAAATGTGTGTTATTAAATTTGATTCAAAGTCAGGGTGCATCAAAGCAAATTTTTTTTAGTTTAGGAGTTATATTAGAACGACTATAATGGGGGGGGGGGCAAATTTGACCCCCCTCCGCACAAAAACAGGGTTAAATCATGCAACGGTTGATCAAGTACGATCTTAATTACGGCAATTGTGTTGTTGAGAGTTTACGTAAATTTGTTATTTGATTTCAATTAATTTGTTTAATTCAATGGGATTTTGGTTGCTGAACATCAAAGCCTATACATTGCCTTATGTGAAATAAAAAAACCCTCGCCAATACTTAGAGAAATGGTCAGAGTCAATGATACAGTAAGTCTTCAAACAATGATAAATTAACAGGAATTTTTTTGATAAAATGAAGTCATAAAAACGGAAGATTAAATAATAATGCCGTGGAATAAATTTATCCCTTAACAATCGACAGATAAAACAGGATCTAGAGTGTAGTGTATTCAAAACTTTAGCTAAAATTGTTAATTTTCATAATTTCCAATCTGTTTTTTCAAATTGTTTCACAAAATAAGAATCAAAATTCAAATTTTGATTAAACATTAGAGTGCCAAACGTTTTTGAAATTTTTTTGGTGCAAATATAATCTCAATAATAATTATGTTTTGCAGATGTATTGTTGGGTTGTTTCCCATTCAAAGAACAAAATGCAAATGTTGTAGAAGCATCAAGCATGACAAAAATGGAATGCTTGTTAACGTGTTCATCCAAGTAAGTAAATTTATTTATACAAAATTGGGGCAAAATGCTCAAATCTTCAAACTTTATATACTTTTTGATAGATCTGACAAGTAAGGAAATAAATGCATTAAATCATTTCTAATTTGCAAATACAATAGTGGGAAAAGAGCTTCTTTGTAATTGTTTTTTTTTTTTTTTCAAACAACTGCTTTCTAGGGAGTGAATGTTTCACCAAAAAGTTAAAGAGAATAAAACAAAAATGAGCAATATTCATCCGCACATTTTTTGTGTTATCTTTTTAAGGGAATTAGGGTTTGGGTTAGATTTTGGGATAAGGTTAGGTTTGGAGTTGTTTAGAGCAATGCTCTTCAACCGGGTGCACGGACTGCACGGCGCGCACTGCAGTGCACCAAAAATATTTGGGGTGCACCACTACGAAAGGGTACACAAGAGTACATCACAACCTAACCGACTATACATGCAGAACCTTTTTTTAAACAATTGCGAATAAAAATAAACCATGATTAGACAAACTGAGAGTAACCATAAGTTTGAAACAAGACAAACCAATTTTATAGCAGTAGGGCAATTATTAAGCATCAGACTTTTTCCTACAATTTGTTTTGAGTAGTTGCGTATTTGTGATTCATGTACTTGCATGGCATATTAAAAGAAGACGGCCGCACATTTCACCAACAGCGAGAAAATTAGAAGGATAACTTTTGCCCGTCGCTTTGTTTGGGGGCTTACTTAACACGCAAAACGCAAAAGCTACTCTTCTAATTTTCTCGCTGTTACGCGACATGTGCGGCCGTCTTCTTTTAAATATGCCGTGGTACCAGGGACGTTGCTAAGGATGGTGGAACCCGGGGCGGGATTTCGTGGTGGCACCCTTTCTCGGTCCAAAATTAGGTGAAGACAAAAGAAAAGGTCTTCGCCGCAAAATGCGTGGGTTTGCGCTCTAAAAGTAGGTGAAGACAAAAAAAAAAAACGTCTTCGCCGCAAAATCAGTGGGTTTTTTGTTCGAATGAGAATAGGGACCAAACAAAGTGAAAAAAGAAACGTATTCACCCGAAATTGGAGAAGTTATGGCTTCACATCATAATGGTGCCCCCCCTAATGTTGTTACCCCAAAATGGTGACACCCTGGGCGGGCCACCCGTCCCCCCATTCGCCCAGCGACGCCACTGCATGATACTTGGGATACAAAATTAGACCACAAATATCAGTAGACTAGTTTGAAGCATCTGTAGGTTTACGGTTACGGCAGCCTACTAAATTAAACCACAGAATGGGAGTACAACAGGCCTGCACAGCATACGATCTGCGGGCTTTGATTGCGGCCTTAAAAGTGGCTTTATCTTTCATGTGGTCTCAAGCTTAACCTCTTTTAAACAATTCATATTTGTTGTGGCAAGAAGCCTGATGCAATTGTGTGTATGTGTGTAAAACTGGAATCTACGTTTTACTTACATACCTCTTTGACAGTACTTTCTAAAAAATTACCTCTGTGATAAAACCGAATAGCGTCAAAATTTTTTTCAGACTTTACGCTTTTGTATGACTTTATGACAAAACATGAAAGCAATTTTCCGATGCCACTGCTTCCACTTATTGAAGCGCATCTTAAATTGCTGCAAAAAATTTTGAGAAGTATCTCACTGCTGAATAGAATGCCGCACTTGGTGCTAATTCTTGGGTATTACACCCTTTCACTTATGATAGTGTTAATACTGAAACTGAAAATTTATTTAATCTTCAATCAAATTTCGGCATGAAAGCATTATTTAAAGAGACACCATATACCGAATTTTGGGTGCACCTACTAATTGTGCCAGAATACATAAGCATAGCAAAAAAGCAATTTCTGTTCTCATTGAGATGTCCAAAATGTATTTATGCGAAAGTGGTTTTTTGTGTTTGAGTGAGATCAAATCTCGCAAAAGAAATTCAATCACACACATCGATCCATTGATGATGGAGCAGTTAAAAAGGATATATTTCTCGATTTGGAATCTTGGTTGATAAAATGCACTGCAAAAAAGTCATTAAAGATAATTTCTTGAATTTGTGTTGTGCTCTGTCTTGTGTTATTCTTAGTGCAGACTGTAGTGCAATTGTTTTTTGGCATATTAATTTAATAATTTCAATATGGCTTTTTGCTTCATTTCAAATTTTAACCGCAGGATGCACGAGCTCGTCACAAGATTTTTTAGCGTGCACCATAACCGAAAAGGTTGAAGAGCACTGGTTTAGAGTAAGAATTTGAGTTTGGGCTATAGATTTTGGTCAGAATTAGAATAATAAAGAGTAATAAAACAATGGTATATAAATAAAAATTTCTGGCGAAATAGTTTTTTCCTTTTATGGGGAAACCAATAATGATTTTTTAAAAAGTTGACCAAATCGTTTTGTAGCGATGGATGTATGTATTTTTATCATATTCTATTTGATGTAAAACTGTAATATCTAACATGCAATTATTAAAACTATTTTCCAGCTGAGTTTTTTCATACGAAATGGGCGATTTTCTCTATAGATTGTAGATACTGATCTACCTACAATGGGTTATTCCCGGTCGGGTCATACCATAGACTATAAAACTTGGTAATCAAAAGTTTTCTGCTTGACATTCAGCAATTAAAGAGACAGTTTGAAGCCTCCACCGTATGTGGTAGACAGGTGAGCATGTGGCAGCTTGACTCGAAGACCGAAAAGTCTCTTTGCTCCCTCCTGGCGAAGGCAACTTTGTGAATAAAATGAAATTACAATTCTGTTTCAATATCAGTATTTTTTAATAAAGAATAAATAAAATAATAATAAATAAACTGTTGCTTATGCTATAGAAAACATTCCTTTTATAATAAATAAATAAACTGTTGCTTATGCTATAGAAAACATTCCTACGCCGGTTTACGCAATGGAAATGCTTGTGCATGCGCTCCTAACATGTTCCGTAAAGATTACACCAATCAGTTATCTGGGCGAGAGTGTAATATTCAGTGCTCTGGAAATAGAGGAGAGACATGTGGTGGAAGCAAAACAACACAGTGGTATCGAATAAAAGGACCTTGCTTTACCGGTACAAAACCAAATAACCTCTGAAAATTTGACCAGATAAAGATGCATTACATCATGCATCCAACAGCACATTTGGATAGGGAAACCTTCTAGTCGTTGCTATTTGGTCACAATAAAAATATGATTATAGAACAAGATTTAAGCTGTTATTTCTTTGTTGAATGCAGTCTTTGTACTGTATAACCTTATTTTTCTACTTTACAGCTACTTGCTTGTTACTTATTACTATTATTTGCTTGGCAAACCATAGAATAAATAAACAGAATTACCACTTCTATTACTACTGCTATTGATACTACTCTTCCTACTACTAGTACTACAAGAACTAAAATGTCCCAAAACAAAATGAATACTGTAAAATAATATGAAACGCGATGCATATAATCTTTTTTTTATTAAGAACAAAGTGGTTATGTAATTTCCAAAATAACTACCAAGCTACTCTATCTCACGTATATTTTGATTAGGAAAGAACCTTCCGGAATATTTTGAGGAAACCAGATTTATGGGTTGTTTCATTAATGATGTCAACAGAAAAATCGCTTTCAATTCTTCTGCAAAGCAGCGTGGCCAGTCTACGTCATCATGTATTCTACGTTGTGGCGAGTTGGAACATCCACTTGCATTTGCTGATGACGTCTCGTGTGCGTGTGGAGGATTTTCTGAAACGTAAGGAATTATATTAAAAAACAAACGTCTCCTTTAGCGTCGAATCAGCATAAATTATAATAAAAGCAAATACAGTATATCGTTTTGGCTTCTCTCCAAGCCATTATCAGTTTAAATAATAAAAGGAAGATAAAAATAAAACCCCCAAAACTGCCAAAACAACCATTAGAAGTTTTTGACTTAGCTATCGCAAAACATTCGCAACAATAATCTACAAAGGTTAATTTTAATCAACAAAAAATTACAATTTACGTGTTTATGGTTCAAATTTTGATGATCCTGAATTTTTGCAAGTACGTTTTTTTCAAGAACTCATCAAGTTTTCAGCATTATGAAACTTATATTGAAGGAAACTTTGATTTAGTTCTTAATGGTGGATAAATTGTAATGAACCACCACATAGAAATGTTTGTGCTAGGAATGTGATTGTCGCCCATATGAATTTACTAAACTTAAACTTGAAAGTAATGTTTTTCATGTCAAAATCCTACAGTTAAATTTTTCACTAAATTAAATTTTAAATTAAATTTTTATATAACTTTTTTATAACCACAAGACTTGATCTTTTCCTGATGTCCAATGATTATTTATCTGTGCTCGCAAGTTATTAAATCTGAAGGAACGGCATGTGTGAAATCTGATCCTACTGTTAAATTTTTCAGTAGATATCGATTCAATCTCTTTACTACCACAAGACTAATCTTTCTTGATAATCAAGTATCTGTGCGATCAAGTACTAAAATCTCAGATTTTAGAAATGCTCAGATTTTAGAAAAAAACTTCGGCAAACCTCAAAATCGGAAAACTTTTTCTTACCTTAGCAACTTCTGATTTTCAGACGCTGTTTTTGAGTAATGTTGACACAAAGTTAAATTAGTTTAAAGTCAAAATCTCATTGTGAAAGGGTTTATTACGAAAGAAACGAGAGAAGAAGCGTTTTTGTACATTTCTTGCGTAAAATATTAAGATTAACCAGCATTTTGAGTATTTAGAGCAAGGCCAATAAATCATTTACACTAAAGCTAAATGGGCCAAGTACGATGAGAAGACCAATATTTCTCAAATTTAGAAAAACACCATGCTGCTTATAACAAGCTGCTTAACAAGTTACAGTACCCTGCGTCCGGCTAAGAATTGCCACTGATTAAGCAGAAATGTTGTTCCTGCCGCATGAGTTTTATGCTGCGTTGTTTTCCAATGGTGAAGACCTTAGATCAAATGATATTGAAGAGTCCTTGTCTCATATTTTCTTGCCTGAATTAGATTTGAAAGATACAAGGCTTTGCGACGCAGACTTTGATAAAGCTGAATTCTGAGCGACTTATCAAACGATGTCAAACAATAAATCGCCCGGCCCAAATGAATTCTAGCTGAATTTTATAAAAAGTTTTGAAACGATCTAAAATCTGTTTTTTTATCCTCGGTATATATTTTTGTCAGTTACGGAGCTTTAAGCTCCTTCGAACCGAAAAATATCATTGTATCCTCCAAAAGGTAAAGACCCGTTGTTACCGTCAAGTTATCGTTCAATTACGCTTTTGAATTGTGATTGCCAACTAATTGCTAAGGTGGTGAAAAATTTGCATCAAGCCTTATTTGAATTTTTTAACTCTTTGGGACCAATCGGGTTTTATCAAAGTTCGGTCTATTAAAAGCAAATATTTAGTTGTTATTTGATATCATTGATTTTGCTGACATCAAAGATGATTCAGGAGCTGTGTTGTCAATAGATATACAGTATTTTCAAAGCGTTTGATTCTATATGCATTGTAGCTTTTTTCTTAAAATTATGAATCAGGTGAAAAATTTTGTTTGTGAGTTTGCTTGTTTTATAATAATCCTCAGTGCCTATATAAACAACAGTTTCTTCTTAAATATTATAGATATTCCTAAAGGTGTTAGACAAGGCGTTATTTGCTTACCATTTTCATTGAATGTTTAGCTTTTTCATCGGGAAATGATGCTTCTTTCTTAAGTATCAACATTGGAAATAATTGTAGTAAAATATCTTTGTTTGCAGATGATTTGAGCATATATTGGGATGGTGATTTGGATAAATTTGAGATAATATTTTAAAATTCAGACAAATTTGCGCAATAGCATCTGGCTGCTCTGTCAATTTAAAAATATCTCAATCAATATCATTCGCTAAAAACAAAGAATAACTACACAGCCTTTTTCGGATAAATGACACGAGAGGCCGGCGTTTGTATGAGTTGAAATGTTAAAGAATTGAAATAATTTTTAGCAATTTGTATGCTCATGAGTATTTTGTTTGTGATTAATTTTGACGATTTTTTGTCTTGAGCTAAACCTATTATTTCTGATTAAGGGAACGCTTGTGGTCTCATACTGCGGGAAAAAGATTAATACGGTTACTTTTTGCATTACCGGGATTGCGGGGCTCGAGTTAAGAAAGAATTAGCAGAGGAAAACAGTAGAATGATATTGATCAAGGTGTGCTAAATATGATTGATTTTGGTAACTATTTTCTTTGTTTAAAATTCAAACGAGTTAATTTTTTTTACAACTTTGAGGCTTCTTGGAAAGCATTCAACTCAATGGTGTCTTGTCCCAGTTACTGATTACGCTGATCTAATCTTAGTCTGGAACAAAAACAATTAAAATCGTTAAATCTTTTTACCTCTTTGGGGGTATCGATTCAGAGTACTACGATATAAGTCAGTGGCTCTTAAACTGGGTTCGATCGAACCCCTGGGGTTCGGTGAGTCAGTATCAGGGGTTTAGCGGAGATTAGGATAAGTATACACACGCTATATGTATCATGTATAGCAATCACAATGCTCTCTACTTAACCCTAAGTAAGTCAATTGATGCACGAGGCTGATGTGCAATTGTGCAATAGATGCATAGTTCACTTTAAGCCAGTGCAACCCTAAATTGGGCCCGCCCAACAAGTTTTTGGGGCCTGCTCCTGGTCTCGAGGTGTACTGTAAGTTTCTCTTCATACTTGCAAGTTTTTTACAAAAAAAATATTTTTGTCAAATTTACGGACGCGGATTTTTTCAAGCATTAATTTGAAATTTTTGTGAATGCTATTTGGTTTATAACGCCACTATACGAGTTAGAAAGCTGCAAATTTGCGTTACCTTGGCCTCTACAGAAGCTGGAGTGTAACTACTTTTGTTTCATTAGTTGAATGTTTATCACCGCGGACTTTGCATTTTTAAACGAAGGGTCACCGGAGCTAAATAGAGTATACCTCATATTTCATTCAAGATATCTTCAGTAGTGAAGTTCTTGGAAAACAGGCGTTGCGGGGGCTGATTAGAAGCTTCTCTTTTAAGCCAAGTAATTGAAAAAGTTTCAAAATTCAAAAATACCAATTTTGCTATTACTTTTAAACATCTTTTAAACCTGACCAATAAATGGGGGATGAATTGACTTAGTGATGCAATTATTTGAAGTCACTCTAAAAGTGCAGAATTTCTTTTTTTAATGGCGCTAAACTGGTTATATTTTTCTATAATTCAGAAGTTACATAGCAGACTTGAAACATAAATTTTTTATTCACGGTTGTGAGGTAGCACTTACCTCACATATCTGCTTTCTCATTAGGCTAGTGTTTCATCAGCATCTGAATTCACGTATAGCCTATCCTGGCATCCCACCCGAACCTTCAAACCACACACGAGGGCAATTTCTACACTTGCCATCGTACCCTCTTCTCAGATTACTCTGATCTAAGTCTGATAACAAGGTCACCAGAAAGAGGATTCTCGACCAGTATCACACTGGCACTGCATTTAGCTCAATTACAGAGCACTAGCATGCAGGACTAAGCATTTACACCATATATGACATCTGATGATAACAAACAAGTTTGAAATATGCATATAGCGTACTATTGTGGTAAATTGCTAATGTGATGTCATATATGGTGTCCATGCTTAGTGATGCTAGCGCAATGCGGTTGAGCTAAGTGAAGTGCCAGTGTGATACTGGTCGAGAATCCTCTTTCTGGTGACCTTGTTATCAGACTTAGATCAGAGTAATCTGAGAAGAGGGTACGATGGCAAGTGTAGAAATTGCCCTCGTGTGTGGTTTGAAGGTTCGGGTGGGATGCCAGGATAGGCTATACGTGAATTCGGATGCTGATGAAACACTAGCCTAATGGGAAAGCAGATATGTGAGGTAAGTGCTACCTCACAACCGTGAATAAAAAATTTTTCTATAAATTGCAAAAATTGCCCAGCGGCAGAGGTTTTTGCTTCTGAATGTTGTTTATGATGCATTTTATACGTGCAGCAGTTTATCCATTGCATCGGTTGCTGAATACTGTGCAAACTTTGGCATGGAAAAATGTTAGCTTTTCTTTGAAGCCCCTCCTTGAGCAAAATTCTGGATGTGGTTCTTTCACCTACTGTTTTTCAACGAACTTTAATGTTTGGTGAACACAAAACGAAGTTTTTATTAAGGTTAACTCCGGTTTAAAAATTATTTAATTTGGTAAAACAATGCAAAACTTATGTGAGCAGTGTTCGGATAAAAGCCATCCAAACATTTTATGAAAATTTTGTGGCCCGCTAAAGCTCAAAAAATCAATCCAGCCTACCTCTCAAAAACTTTGGGCACCCCTGCTTTAGACTCAAGGTTATTAACAGATATATTTTGAATTTCAACGAAGGGTTCGGTGAATGCCCGCATAAAACTTGCGGGGTTCGGTACCTCCAACAAGTTTAAGAACCACTGATATAAGTTATTAATGATAGAGATGATGGATTTCTGTAAGACAAATCGATAATAGATATTTTATGTTGAACAAGTCTGTTGCTATCGCAACATGCTTTTGTTTGACAAAGAAATGGTGATCGCTGACGTCGCAGATTATTACAGCCGTCTCAGTAGCATAGCCAGGGGGGGCAGGGGGGCTCGAGCCCCCCCATTGGCTTGTAAAGTACGCAAAATCGCACGTATTTGGTGCTTTTGAGGCGGATTTTTGGTGAAAAATTGAAAACAGCCCCCCAAAGGAAATTGGATGCGGAAGTTGTGAAGTACATGTCGTGATTCGGCCTGAAAAAGCGTTTGAATTTCCGATTTTGGCCAAAAACTCAGTCTCGATTTCGGTGAAGACCTTTTTTTTATTGGAGATCACCTGTTTTTGGGCAGAAAAAACGTTTGAATTTCCGATTTTGGCCGAAAAATCAGTCTCAATTTCGGTGAAGACCTTTTTTCTTTTTTTGGAGATCACCTGTTTTTGGGCAGAAAAAACGTTTGAATTTACGAGAAATTCCGTCTCAATTTTCGGACAAACCGTGTGATTCTGATTCAAGAACAATGAAAATTTGGGTCATGGTCGTTTGCACTTTTCTCACTCTTTCAAAAAAGCCCCCCCCCTTTTCCAAATCCTGGCTACGCGCCTGAGCCGTCTTATTATTCCACACAAAAAATTAAAAAAAAAATGACATAATTTCCCTCAATGGAGGTCTTGCTCCGAATAGCACTGTTTTTACAAAAGTAACTAAATTCTGAAAGGTTCTTTTTTTATGGGAAAAACAACACGATTATGTGCTGCCTAAGGCTAACAATAGCATATCTGCCCTAAAAGATTCACAGTGTAAATTAAGGTTTTTATGTAATTCTTTATACATATGGCTTGCGTCAATTTAAAAGAGTTTTGCCGTTTAAACACTGCAGTTGACTGGAAAAAATTTATAAAATATTGTAACCATTTGGCTGCGATTGAAATTAAGCTGCGTTCATTCCAAATACTGCTAAATCTCCGAACCATTATGACCGGCCTAATAACGAACATTGCAACTACTCGCATGTTGAAATGCTTATGAAAACATTTGTGCCTTAACGTTTGGGTTTCAAACGTTCTAAGAATTACTTTTAACGTTAATAACTTCAATAAAACTTCTGGCGTTCTTCCAAATGATCTTAGCTTTGATTGCAGTATTTATTTATTAAATTGTTCGTTATTACATGTATGTGCTAAGTTTACGATTCATAAAGGCAAAAACGTCAATTGAACTCCAACAGTTTTTGAATATAAGCAATTCGTGCAAAAGTAAAATAAGATCGAGGAATTTTTGCTATTCAAACGAATAATAATTATTTGAAAACATTCCAAAAAAAAGAAAATATTTATTGATATGAGCTATAACCCATAATGGAATGTTTTTTATAGTACTGTAAGTGCCATACATCGATATTGCTTTTATAATTTTTTTTTGTGATTTTGTGAGGGTGTATGTGTTGAGTATGTTGTTTTTGTGCATCAATAAAGAAATAATAAAAATAATGATTTAAAAAACTAGCCTACGAAAAGATTTTACCGAAAATCTAAAAATTTCGTCCGAAAAAACAGCTGAGTGAAGTAAAAAATTGCAAGCTAATGGTGGCTTAAAAGGAAGCCGAAATCAATTTTTTTGTTTACTTTTTCAGATTTGATGACACATTTTTTTAATTTTTTTTGTTTTATACATTTTTGTTTTATTTTCTGTTTTATATATTTTTGTTATGTATTCTGTTTTAAATGTTATTTGTTGCGAACCAAACAAATTGCTCGATGACACTAGGTCAGAGCCTGTTAACTATTATAAAACACCTGTAAAATCACTAAATTAATGCCCCCAACAGGCTGTTTTGCCGTTAGGCTTCTCAGATATTTAAATCTTATTCAAATAGAATAGAATTTTATATGATTAAGATTTGCTACCACCCCCCTGAGGAGCCTAACGGCGAAACAGCCTGTTGGTAGCATTATTTTAATGATTTTAAAGGTGTTTTATTACTGTATTCTGTTTTAAATATTTTTATTGCTTATTATGCTTTATATTCCCGAAATAAACAACGATCAGCGATTGCTGCATCAGTAACTTCACATTTTGGAAAGATTGTCCCATAGACTTGAATCATACAGTGAAGAATTATATGCAAATTGGCCGGAAAGAAGTTTTTGGAGTTTATATCGCTTTGATTGTTTCTGCAACATTTTATTATTGAACATTGCAAAGCAAATTTAGATTTACATTACTTGCAAATACTCCAGTACTAATAGAATTGTGTGATATTATTTGACCAAAATTTCAAAACTAAAATTCACATCGTAGAAATCGTGCATAACACGTTCTTACAGGTCATTGGATTGTTGACATAAATACTATTGAGGCCTTTTATTATCCTCAAAAGCCATATTTCAAGGTTATGTGATAGCTGTGTCAGGCCATAATAATGTTAAGATTGGTTGACAACGAATTAAGTGTATTATTTGAACATATCAACTTCAAACAGATAAATTTCTAACAAGCACTTACGATACTAGCTACCTTAGCAACAGTTAGGAATTAGGATTGAACAAACATTAATTATGGTACGTCGATATCAGTTCAAAATCATAGACCATTTCTTTGATGGTATGTTTATCCAAAGCAACCGGACAACTAAACATAGAATTTTAATGTAATACTTGCAAGATCATGATTTTCTCTAAGATTAGTATTGGCCGGCATATTTAGTTTGTTATCGTTTTCTTTTTATGGAGGGAGATGGTTGCGGTATTTTGAATGAGGTTTTGTTTGGAAACTATTTTGGTAAATTTTGATTTGGTAAATATTTTGTTTAGACTGATAATGATGGCTAAAATAGGGTTCAAAATTGATTCCCTTTTAATTCGATTTTTAAGTGCATTTTTTAATTGCTATTACATTTTTATTCACTAAGTTGCCTAGGCCAAAAGAAAGTGGAAAGATCTTGAAATTTTTGAACCACACTGCCACCTTCCCACGTGTCTACTACACGGGTACTTCAAACTGTCCCTTTAAAAACTGAATGTCAAAGAAAGAAACTGTGAATACGAACTTTTATAGTTTTTTGGTTTGGCCCATACCCGACTCTATCATTTCAGTAGCAGACACTCTATCTACTCAACCACAGATCGGCTTTGTGATGTGAAACAAAGTTCATTCTTATTCAGGTTAAAATGGAATAATCTCGAGCATGAATGCAAAGCTGATTCGTTAAATGTTTATCGGACACTTTCCGAGGATAAAAACTGCGAACGGCTGGCGTTTCTCCCTCCGCAATCGCCAGTTAAAAAGGCAGCTTTGGTGAGTTACCCTGGCTCCGGCAACACTTGGATCCGCCATATGCTGGAACAAGCAACTGGAATCTACACCGGAACTGTTTATGGAGATCGAAAATTATTTGACACAGGTAAGATGTTTGACATTGTATGCTCGAAGAGCTATACACTTATTCATTTTTTGCTATTTTTAACCAAAATAAAAATGAATTTATCAAGTCACTGAACGCGGCAGAGTGGAAAAGAAGAAAAGGGCGAGATTTTTACGACCAGGCCGATCGCGCAGTCTGAATCCAACCCGTGTCCTGGTCACGTTTTTACGTTCTTGGATTCGACAATTTACGATGATTATGTGTTTGCTGACTTCGAATAAGCAGCAAATTCAGTTGATAAGAATTCGAAAAACTCAACAGAAACATTGTAACACTAGAAACTCCTTAGCAGGTGCTGATTCCTACATGCACGCAGTAGTTTTTGCATTGAAAAGTCTGCAGATCATCCAACAGTTAGATCATCTGACGCTGTCCGGTGACAGGAGGATGAACTTGCAACACACAAAGTCTTTCTGTAGGCACACAATTAGAGTCAAGGTTTCTTTAACTTTGTGCCGCCAAAGCCTAGAAGATTACTGCTGTGCGTAATGTGCAATGAGCCGATGCTGATTTTGTCTGCTTCATTGTTGAATTGAGATTTGTGGGTTGCTTGGCTTCGAGACTTAGGTCCTCCTGCACTACCTGTTACTTACTGTATTTTTGTAATACACAGATTTTTTTATTTTATTTGGAGGTAAGGTTTATCGATTGATCTTTTTGAACAAGTTTAGGTGGTTCAAAGTTTAAATATGATTTCAGCAAAGTCAACTTCATTAGCTTTCTCGTTGGAGGGTTTTCGAAAGACTTCGGTAAAGGTCTCGGTCTTCTGCTCAAAGATTTTTACCGAAAAGTTCTTTCTGAAGAGTTTTCAACGAAAAAAAGCTAATAAAGCGACTTTGCTAAAAGTTTAATTTGAATTGGATTTTTGTATCGAATAGCAAGTGAAAATATATTTGTTTGGTTCTCTCTTTCCATTAGAAACTAAAGTAAACCATTTTATGAGAATGACATCACTAAAATAAGCAGATTTATAGGACGCTATTACGAAGGAGCATATAGCATTGAAGGGTGGAATGACTCATTCAAAACTGTATAGAAACCATATAAACCTATATAAGTAAGTGAAGTGTTACCACCCAGCATTTTTAGTAACCTGTATTTAAAGGTTGTAGAACAGTTAAAGATAGGGATAAGCTTCGGAAACAGTTACAAAACGCTACTGAATTATGGTTTTATTTTGCTCAGGTTTTCTGGGAGAAATGCCTTCAGAACAAACACGAACCTTCATAATCAAAAATCATTTGTTCCAAAACAATGTAAAAAAGTTTCACTCGGTGATTTTTCTCATCCGAAATCCTTATGATGCCATTGTTGCTGATTTTAACCGGTATTTCTCTGGAAAGAATCACGTTGGCCATGCAAGCGAAGAGGCTTTTACAAAAAGTAAGTCTCTTCACCTATGTAAGTTAAAACAACAAGCTTTCATAATAGAATACTTTTAGCGCCACTTGAAAGTGTCAGATGAGTGTTGGTTTGCAGACCTATCTCAGTTTCATTGAGCCTATAAGCATTACTTAAATTGTGAAATTTTGCATGGGGGGACGCTTGTTCAGCGTTGACTGAACCTTAGAGAAGAACAAGCTCGTAGCCAGAATTTTTTGGGAGAGTGTTCCATAAACGAACTTGACCCAAATTTTCATTATTCCTGAATTGGATTTAGGCGAATTTTCAGTGAAAATCAAGTGATCTCCAAAAAAAAAGGTCTTCGCCGAAATCCGAAGGCTTTTTCTGGCCGAAATCAGAAATTCATACAGTTTTTCCGGCCAAAAACAGCAATTTTTTCCACCCATAAATCAGCACTCAAATCTTGATGGGGGAACGCCTAAATCTTGATGGGGGGACGCTCAATCTCGATGGGGGGACGCGTCCCCTCGTCCCCCCTACAATTTAGATACTGCCTATAAGCTTTACGTAACTTTTAATAAAGATATGTTGCGGCGATGGTGATCCGTTGGGTAATCTGTGCCCGAAATAACCGGACCAAGAATCAAACTCTGAATCTCCCCTTCCAGAGCTGTGCGAGTGCGTAATTCGTCGATAATTTACTAAAAAATGTTATGCTTTTAGATTTTGACAACTTTATCGACCATTATTTGCAAATTCACCATTTAACATGGGAAATATTATTCAAATATGTCATTGAAAGCGAGAGACCTTTGCATCTGCTTCTGTATGAAGATCTGCTGAAGGACCCGATTGCAGAAATTTTTAAAATTATTAAGTTTCTTGAACAGAAAAACGAATATGAAGTAAAAAATCTTGAGCAAAGACTGATTTGCTTGAGTGAAAACATGCAAGGAACACACAAACGAAAGAAAACACAACAACACATTTTTCCGTACAATAAAAAGTTAAAAATAACAATTAACGCAAAAATAAATTATGCGCAAAAACTCTTGGACAAATATGGCTTGAGCATTAATCTTTCTTTTTACAAAAAAGACCCGGAATAACATAATTCCAGGATTTTCATCGTTGTGACATTTTTATTCGTATATTATTTAAACAAAATATATTTGCATTTTATTTTCAACTCGGTTTTAATTTATTAATTTTATACTTTAAATTTACAACTTTAAAACATGCGAATCAAACTAGACTAAGATTTCAAATGGATACGTTTCGACGTTATTGGCATTATCCTGTTAGATGCTTATTACGTTATTAGAGATGTGCTTAACTGTTACTTTTGAATAACTGTTACTAACTGCTGCTTTAAAAATTTTGCATGTTACTTTTAACTGTTATTTTTTATTCGTGAAGCGAAAACAGCACTTTCGCTATTAGCAGATACGAGAAATAACAGAAAACAAAAAAGCAATTGAACTGCACGAGCAGATACGAGAATAACGGATGAGAAAAACAGCAAACTAGTAGCAACGATACGAGAAATCTTATAAGAAAATGGCTACAATTTAACAGTACTGGGGGGAGATCACGAGCTCATCTCGTTAAGCATTCTCGCTCGCACATGACGTATAATCTCGGTGTGGTAACTGAGAGCGATCACGAGATTTTTCTCGCTCGTAAAACTTGTGTTTTTCTCTCGGAAAGCCAAGAGGAAGTCAGAGCACTCGTACAGCAGCTTTTTATTGCAAACCGAGTCCGAAAATGGCTGCGTTTTTGGCTCTTCGAAGTGTCCGTAGAAAACAAAAACAATGTAGACAAGAAAATCCATTGCAGAGGCCTGAAAACGAGCTTATTTATGAATACCGACTGAATAAAGCTGCTATTATGGAACTTTTCGATCTGTTAAGAGAGGATTTAAAACCAGCGCTATGTAGCTCAAGAGTTTTGACGGTGGAGCAACAGGTTTTGATATCATTGAAGTTGCTAGCTTCAGGCAGTTTTCAAAGTTCAGCCGAAGATAATATAAACGTGGCACAATCTACTGTTAGTTGCACGCTCTCTCGATTTATGGATAGCTTGCTTTCCAAAAAGAAAGAATTTATTTACATGCCGGACAGTGTTTATGCTGAGGAAATTAAGCTCCAATTCTACTTGCTCGGGAGATTTCCAAGTGTTATTGGAGCGATTGATGGGACTCATATTCCCATAATTGCTCCGGCTGAAGATGAACATCTTTTTGTAAACAGAAAAGGTTTCCATTCCCTCAACGTTCAGGTGAGACTATAGACGTATTGATACGATGTAATTTAACCTATAATAATTCCGGTTTTAGACGATATTCCAACCCAAAAAACTCCGAGCCTAAAAAAACCATCCTAAATTTTTGAATTACAGAGCCGTTATTCCGCCAAATAATCCATTGTCGGCCTAATCTTCCATTTAAACTTTTGGTGAAATAGTCACTATACCGTACCTTTTTTATTTAGTTAAGGCCTAACTTTTTCTTACATTTGTACGTTTTTACGTGCAGGCAATATGTGATGCGAATATGGTGTTCACGGATGTAGTGTGCAAATATCCTGGATCGTGCCACGATTCATTTATACTGCAAAATTCGAACATCTACGACAGTTTCCAAAATGGCACGTACGGAAGTGGTGTTATACTGGGAGACAGCGGATATCCACTGAAACCATTGTTAATGACACCAATTTCAGATCCCAAAACTAATGCTGAGATTAGATACAACAAATCTCACAAGAAGTGTCGAGTAACTATAGAAAAGTAAGTGATGAATTTGAAACGTTTAAATTTTGAAAGAATTATTGAATTTTTGTTTGTGCTTTGTAAAACGTTAGTTGCCAACCTTAGTCTGTATTTATGCAGAGCCTTTGGAGTACTGAAGCAGCGATGACGCATCATAGACCATACCGGGGGACGATTATGCTACACACCATTAAAAGCATGCAAGATCACAATGTGTTGCTTCATCCTTCACAATATTTGCCGAAGACACAATATTCCCGTGCCACACATCGAACCATCTCCTGCAAGCTGCTTAACAACCGCCGAACGGCCCGAAGAAGGTACCGGTGTCCATGATCAACAAGATGGCAATACCGTCCGGGAAGCTATTATTTCCAGTTTTCAATAATATGAAAAAACACGCACCGTACTTGTAGTCAGCTTAGTGTATTATTATCACAAGCTTTTGATTAAAAAGAAGTTAGAGTTAGTGGCTTATTGGTTGAACGTATGTTGTAACTTGGCTATCGTTTTTTTTTGTAGACTCAAAACCAACCCATTTCATTTTACCGCTAATGTCTTAAGCCGTTTTGGAGAATTTGAAAGAGGAAAAAAACGTTGGAGAGGTTACAGCGCTTCCCCCCCCCCCCATACCCCCCAGCTGCATAGTCTATTGGTTGTTTGTAGTAAAAAAGTTTCAAAAAAGGACATTTTTTTAATATACCGTGTTCGATTGATAAAGTCAAAATTTAAAATTTTTTGTCCCCTCACCCTCCCCCCCCAAATCAAAATAATTTCTGGCTACGCTAGTGGTGAAGAGTAAGCAAAAATAACTAACGCCAAAGAGGGCGTGACTGAAAAAAGTTTTAAGAACCTCTGCTTTAAACGAAACAACAGCTATAAACATGTAGGCTACAAACTACAATGCATGGGCCCTTATTGCAGCAGCAAAGTGAATAAATAGTTTGAACCATGGTTTGAACACTGTTAAGAACTGCACTTACGATAAGCAGCCAAAGAAAAGAAATAACGAAAATTAAAAACGTCTTGAAAAGTTTCGTTAATATTCATTAAAAATTGATGTTATCATTGTCATCCTGATGGAAAGTAAAGAGCTGACTTCCGGTAATTTCAGTACTTTCGTTGTGAAGTTTTCCAGCTTCTAGATCGTTTCTTCTTTGCAACTGCCTCAATATGCCAGAATGAATTGTTGTTAGTTCCGTTAACTTGAGCAAAATTTCTTTTTGTACTTGAACTATTTCCGCTTCGGGGCTTGCTTTTATCTTTTTTACAGTTACCTTTTTTGCAGAGGAGGTACTTTGAGTGGAGGTTGCAGGGCTTACGGATGCATGAAGCAATTCCAGAAAGCTTTGTGAACTCCCTTGCGCTGTAGGAGTAATGGCGAATGGGAGTTCATTATGCTTTTCCTATAGCTCTGGGTCAAATCCTGGATCTGCACTTGTGCAAAATTCGCTTTCATCTACAGTAAAAACAAACATGCACTTTTAACACGTAATCGAAATCGCAAAAAATGTAATGTAAAGCAAAAATTTAAAACAAAAAAATGTGAAGTGACTTCAGAGCAATTGCAATTTCAATCACAATAACACCGAAAAATTATGAGGTCGAGCCCTCTCCTCTATAGGCCTAGATACTACTTAAAAATAAGTGCGGTAAAATTTTGCTACAGCCTGAGAAACATCTCAAATGTGTTATGTAAACTTGGCAATTTATGAGAACATTCACCAATATGAATGCTAATATTTATCACGTCATTCTTGCTTAATTTTCCATCTTCACCAAAATCAAACACGCTGTCACGTCACGTTACAAACATTTGAAAATTTGTAAACTACTACAGAATTGCAGATAAGCCAACAGACAACGCTTATGCATCGAAAATTTTCGGGCGGTTTATTTTGTATAAAACGTAATAGGTCCTTACTTTCAGTGGTTTCCAATCCCGACGCTCCTGCAACTCCCATTACACTCTGCATCCCAATAATCGAAACTACACGTGATTGCAGTTCCGTTGGAGGTGGTGCTGTGTTCCGTCCACCTCCAGTTTTGACAGATTCTTTCTTATATAACGCAATTGCCTTTTTGGAGGAGCTTTTGATATCCCACCATTTGTGTTCAACTTGCTCTCTAGTTCTGTTGAATCCAGTGATATTGACGGAATTTACCTGTATAATGGAATACAATTTTAAGATGTACCCAAATCGCAAATCACTTTCAACGCTTTTGCGTTTTGTTTCATCCTTATTCATTTTCTGGTACCAGTTTGTTATTGTTCGTTCGTTGTTGTTATAGTCATTGTGTGAGGTCAGAAACCAAAGTTGTTTGATTGTATGCCCTATTAATATAATCTTAACGGATGCAGCGGGCATCTGCTGCTGCTCGTAGCCAATTATATAATACTGCCACGCCGACACCTTATAACTGTAGCCGAGCAGCCTACAAGAAGTAACAATTTTTACACGAACGTACTCACTAACCTTAGTTGTCACCAGCTTCCAGGCTTGCGTCTTCGTACTGGAGGTAATGTCTGAAGAAAAAGACCCTAGTATTTGCCTTCGTTGCGATTCAACAGCATTTACTAGGGCATTTATCTCAACTTCCGACCATTTAGGAGCTCTTTTTTAACTGCTTTTAATTTTTCCATCTTTTGTTTCCTTAACGGTATCAAAACCAAGTCCAAATCAAAACAAAGAAACTCAAAGATTATGTTTTTCTTTCCGCGTCCACGTGCAGCGTGTCCAAAGTACAGAAGAATCCACGACGCATATTGCTTTTTTCTCAACTTTTTGACGCAAACTCTCACTTTTGCGTCAAACCTTAAGAGGCGATTAAGAGAAATACTCATGATATCAAAACACCCTCGCTCGTAATTCCCTCGCTGTTTGTCCTTGCACATACAAAGAAGCTATAACGAGCGAGAAAAAAGTCGTGATCCCGCCCCTGCTCTTCTCTAATCCGTAATTGTTCGTGTCTGCAACAATGAAGAAAAAAGACTCTTAGCAAACAGGAAAAAAGCTTTAAAAGTACTGTAGCAGAAGAAAGAATCGGGATTGTAGCTTTTTACAAATGAAAGAGTTTCGGCAATAATAAGTCCCAGGATAACGCAGAGTGAGCTGCTCATAACAGTAACTTCTTAAAGCCGCATTTACATGAGCGAGTTTTTTGCTACGCTATTCGAAGATTTTTTATGCGTGAAAATCGCTCTCGCAGGGTGGTTACTCACACGAGGCATGACTCGCTTGCCGCGCTCGCGTTTGGGAATCGCCGCCGTGTAAGTAACACCTGCAATTTGCGATGCCAATTATATTTTCGCGATTCGATGCAACAACCGTTCTCGCCCGCGATCACTTACATGAGGTCGATTTTAACGTTTCAAGAGTCCCAGGGCAAAGTCGCGCTCGTGTAAACAGCAAATCGTATGCAATTTACGAGTCGCCCAGGCATAGCGCAATGCACAAACGCTTTGCGAGTCGCTGGCTTCGATTATCCCAAAATTTCTTCATAAAATATTGTGTTCATAGTACACAATAGTTTTGTAGTGCTTTTACAGTAATTAATTGTGATTTCAATACTAAATTTACTTCATATTAGTTTGAAACGCAGAAGTAATAATTTTCTTGCTGATGCTGGCACTGGTGTACTGCCGATACGGCAGTCATGAGCTGATAACTGTGAAGCCGATCAAGCAAGACTTTAACCGTTTATAAAATGTATGATAAAATAACTACAGGTCACAGTAGCTTAATTGCATTCTGCTTTATAATATCGTAAATACACTTTTTTTAAAAGAACCAGTAAAATTTGAGTTGAGGCTGTTGTTCTTAATTTTTTGCCAATGTTGAGCCTCAGTTGCTCTTAATTAATTGGTTCTTAAATTTTAAGATCATTGATATTAATTATGGCGACCATGTTCGTTAATTCCTAATGATCTGTCTGCTTGCAAACGCCTTTTTAGCTGCTTTTGCAGCTATCGTAAAATTGTGAAAGCGAAAAAGCGAGCAATAGTTTTCGTTTGAACGAGAGCCAAAAAGTTTTTTTGTTACCTGCGCAGTGCGCAAAAGCACTCTATAGTCCCATAATTGTTGCAATTTGCTCGTAAATACCAGAAAACCTCTCAAGTTTTATTGTTTTGAATCAGTACAGAATTTAGTTTCTTTTTTGATTTGGAATGGATTCTTTTGCGGTTGTTCTTAATATCATTTTTTGTTGCTGAGACTGGTGTTGTTCCTAATTTGTAATTTAATTTTGAGCAAAAATGAGCCTCCTGTTTTTACAAAATTATAAAAAAGTGTAATTAATTTTGTCATTGCTAATATTCTGTCATAGCAAAAACAAAAGTTAAAAATCTGAAAACCCTAGAATAGCTAAGACAATGAATTCACAATAATGACATTTGGACACTATATTTTGGAAATGGAGGCGCTCGTTACAGAAGCCCTCCGTAACACTGTTGACTGTAGGTGCTCCAGAGAAACTCTGGAGCCTTCACTGTGTCCGTCTGGGCAAACCACAATTGAAATTCTCCAACTTAAACTGTATTAAACGAGTGGTTTTGTGGCGCTTTTTCATTTGAATAACGCCAAGAGTGAGTTTTGACCTGAAGTTACTGATGTATTTTAGCTCTGTTCATAATAATTCATCCTCTGTACTACACTTTGTGTAATTGCCTAGCGTTTAGCAAATGCATGCGCTGCTTATTTCATTGTTGTGGATATTGGTGCTTGTAACAGCTGTAGTTTAGTAGCTCCATATAACAATTAGCATTTCGTGTAATATGACCGAACAGATCTCTTATAAAATACAAAATACTTGTGCACTATCAAGGAAATAAACAATATGAATTTGTCAGCCACACATACTTGCAGAAAAGGTAATTTCAAAGGTGTTTTTAAAATTAACTGCTCAAAAATGTTGATAAGTTTTATTATTTTACCAAATATTATGTATAACCAAACAAGAATCACAGTCAGAAATGGGTTGCTGTAGAGAAAAACCAAGTCCAAAAGGGTAAATGACAGAATTTTATAATAAATTATGAGCATTAATGCACTCTTGACTTTGCTCCATCCAAGCCAACTCAAAATGATGCAGAGTAAGTAAGCTTTTTTGAATAATATTAAGCGTTTTCGTATCACACATTCTGCTCGAGCAGCACGCCGCCTTTGCTGCTTCATCTTTCACTTTGCTTTTTCATAGCAAATTTTAACGACATTAGCTGCTCAATTGTATTCAGTGTATTTCGTTTTACACTTGCGTAGGCTTAATGCAATTTCTTTTCAAAATTCCGAAGCGTGATTGTTTCAAATACAAAAGCTGACAAACGGCGCATTTGAAGTGTTTTTGCCACAGTTGGCGTTTGCAAATTCAAAACCAGCAAGCCACGCTTTGAAACTATCTCGAACTGTGTAAGTAAACCAGGGCGACAGCGACTCTTCCGCCGACTCGATTTTGTGAGAATCACTGACACGCAGTGATGGGCACAGCGGCGCTGTTCACCAGCGGGCGATACTAGCAGCGCCAGAGATGGAACCGGTCAGGATTTTCTCGACCCGACCCGACCGGTAAATTTCAAAATCATTGCCGATTGACCGGGCCGGTCGACCGGTTTTTTTCACAGAAGGTTTTTGTTCACTGTTCAATGTATCTAATGAAAAACTTCCAAAAGAGGGGAGGAGCATGGGTGAGGTGTTAAAATTTGTGACTTTGGACGGGGGTCTCGGAAAAAAAAACGCAAAAAAGTTTTTGTTTTTTTTGCAAAAATGACTCAATTTTAAGACCATTTTTATTTAAGTTTCGATTCGAAAGACCTGTTTTAAGCAGCGCAAAACGTGCACAAAATAAGCATAAAAATCACTGGAGGCACAAGCTAAATTATAAGACATTCTTTCTCATGATATTATGCGAAGGCCAAAAAATGAATTTTTCAGCTGTTTGTGACTGATTATTTGCAATTTGCCGAGCAGCAAACACTAAACTTTTTTTCGGCAGTAGGCTACTGCTTTTGCAGGTACAAAAAGATAAATGAGAAAAAAATAACAGCAGAAGATAGGTAACAGTAAAAATATACGAACATCACAATACTACTTGTACTATTATACCCAAAAACATTAAAGTGATGGAGCAATAACATTATATAATATTGAAAATTACGTCACTTACAGCGTGAAAAAAAGAAATATTGAAAAATTATGTCACTAACAGCGAGAAAAAAGGAATACTGAAAAATTATGTCACTCATAAGCGTAGAAGGTGGGGGGGGGGGGAGCGGATAGTACTGGCCCCCCCGCTTGGTTTTAAGGTGTCGATAGCGTGTCAAAATTTTGGGAATTTCATACTTTTTGGGCAATTTTGCGTTAAAATTTTGTGCGATTTCATATTTTGTTGGCAATTTTGCGTCAAAATTTTGGGCAATTTCATATTTTTGGGCAAGTTCGTCCGCCTGAAATTTTCAGCATGCCCACGCAAACCCCTCTTCCCCTTCCCTTTCCTTTTTTTGGAAACCAACAAACTTTTTTTTTTGGAGGTCACATCATTGTTTTTTTGGACAGAAGAACTGTCTGAATTTCAGTGAAGACCTTTTGTTTTGTTTTTTTATTTGGAGATCACCTCAATTTTTTTTATATCTTTGCAGATCACCTCAATTTGGACAAAAAAACTGTCTCAATTTTATCGAAGACCTTTTTTTTGGGGGGGGGGAGATCACCTCAATTTGGACAGAAAAACTGTCTCAATTTCAGTGAAGACCTTCTTTTTTTTTTTGGTGATCACCTTAATTTGGACAAAAAAACCGTCTCAATTTCAGTGAAAACCTAGTGGTTTTTCCGCCAAAATTGAATGAATCAAGTCATTTTTCAGGCAAAAGTTTGGTGCCCCCCCCAAATCATCTTGAGCTCCTACGCCCATTATGTCACTAACAGCGTGAAAAAAATTAATAATATTCATAACAACTAGGCTGCTTCGCTAACAGTTTGAGAAAGTATGAAAAGGATCTATTGCAAAACATTATGTACAGGAAGAGGTTTTTAGCTCCACAGAGATTTATATACGGACGGACCAATTAATATAAATCTCTGTGCAGCTAAAAAGCTTTTCCAGCACATAATGTTTTGCAATAAATCCTTTTCATACTTTCTCAAATTGTTAGTGAAGCAGCCTAGTTGTTATGAATATTTTTTTTCACGCTGTTAGTGACATAATTTTCTATATTATATAATGTTATTGCTCCGTCATTTTAAGGTTTTTGGGCATAATAGTACAAGAATTGTGAGGTTCGTATGTTTTTACTGTTACCTATCTTCTGCTGCTATTTTTTTCTCATTTATCTTTTTGTAACTGCAAAGGCAGCACTGCAAGTTGTTCTGAAGAAGCTTTCCAGTTTGGGAAGCGAAACGCCAAACCAATAAATAGACTCATCGGTAGTACGAAGTGGTTATGAATAACTACCCCGATGAACAAAATGCGTCCGTTATTTTCATTGAAAACACTAAACTGGTATGACATTGGCTAGAAAACATTCGAAATATGATGTGCCCCAGCAGTTTGTAGAAATGCTGCTACTTCAGAACAAGCTATGGCTAGTTAGATGTAAAAATAATAAGAGCTATGTCTTTCTTGCCCAGTGTAGAGTGTGGTAAATTTAAGTTGAAAAAAGCTTTTCAGAGCGGCAAGATTTTAGCATGTACTAAAAAATCTGTAATCAGCGCCACCTCTACTCTTAAGCTGATTAAAATGATGCTAAAATGCCAGGTAGCAAAAGCCTTTTCCACATGCATGCTTTATCAGAATCTGATTACGCGATTTTAACGTATATTTTGCCCTTTTTTCTTTTGTGCCGTGGCCCAAATGGGGGGTGGGGGCAGGGCACTATACTCCCACCCTAAATACGTCCCTGGATGTGCATGTCTTAATGCTCACTGTATATTAATTAGTCTAGTTACAGCTTGAAACCATTCAACAAGTGTTTTCGAAAGGTGTGGTTTGTTAATACTGATTTTTTATAATAGTTTTATTTAGGATGAAATATATAAATATATTTTGGTTGGTGCTTAGATGTTTTTTAGTTGCCAGAAAGGATAATTTGACCGGTTTTTCTACCGGCTTGACCAGCCGGTCGAAGAATCTCGACCCGACCGGCAACCCGACCGGCCGGTTGACCCGACCGGTTTCAATCTCTGAGCGGCGCTACTTTTGCGGTAGCGGTAGCGGCAGCGCCGTTGCTTTTTTTCGTCATCATCGACATGCGGCAGCGCCGCTGTTTTTTTAGCCAAAAAGCGGCAGCGCTCAGCGCTGTTTTTTAAGCAAATTTTCTGCCCCTGCCGCTACTGCTAATAATCTCGTTCCAAGACTTTTTCAATTCACATTTTCACACGTTACCGTTTGGAGTCTTTACTCTCCGCTTGTTTTCACTCTGCTCTTGTTACCTCGTTATTTCAGTTTAGTAGAACATACAAGACCTTTGTGACGTTTTGTCGTTGCTCTTGTACTGTATGTATAGGCAGTACTTAAATTGTAAAATTTTGCATGGGGGTACGCTTTTGCAGCCTTGACCAAACTTCAGTGGAGATTATGTAATTCCGTCCCCGCAATTGAATGAGGACCAAAACAAAAAGATCTTCACCGCAGTTTGGGACTATATTTGGCCGGAATTTGTAAGATTTATTGGTGCTGGCTGGCTATTTTTTGTTTGAACATCCAGCGCACAAATCTCGATAGGGGTACGTCTAAATCTCGATGGGGGAACGCGTCCCCCTTACAATTTAAGTACTGTGTATAGGCGAGTTTTATCGCACATGGTCAGATTTTTTTTCAATCGAAGTTGAACAAATAATGTGGTCTAGTAGCGGGTCAATTTGAACTGATAAAACCGATTTCAATAAAGCCGATTTCGAGCACTATCTCTTTAACGAAAATGCAATAATTAGAGTTCGATAAATTGCTAAAAACTTGCAGATCGCAAAGACGGTTTTCCGCGATATTTCCTCAAAATGCTAGTTCTAGCATTTAGTACAACAAATGAAGATGATTTATTGGCAATCTGGTCACAGACCACAGTATTTTTTTCATTCCATATTTTTTACAATTTTTTTCCATTCCATTTCCATTCCATACTAAAAATCTTCCATTTCATATTCCATTCCATACTAAAATTTTCTTCCATATTCCATTCCATACTTTCATACCAAAGCAGAAGGTAAGTTTAAACCGGAAGCTACGCGTAATTTGTATTGTACTTTTGCAACGTTAAGCGTACCTTTGCAAGTAGCCGCTCGCGAAGATAAGCAGTATGGTACGATGCATCTCATTCCATATTTGAAGCACTATCGCAATGAGCTACCATAAAAATTCACTTAGCATGAAAATATCAACCACTTAATCAACAGACAATAGATTGACTAATATGCACTGGGTTTGATGATTGCAAGTTTAATCACACTAATTATGAAATTTGGCATAGCTAAACTGCCAAAAAATTTTTACAAAAATACCAAAAAAAAGTTTAAACGCAAAAAACAACAACAAAGAACTAAGCTAAACCGAGGATAAAAAAGTAAATACAAATCTTTGTTACCCTGTAAGAAAAAAGTTTTGTCTCTTGGCAAATTCAGTGCCGTCGCTAAGTGGGGCCAGGGGCCTTGTCCCCCATTTTGGTTCACCAAAAATTCTTTTTTTGGAACATCATGCAGCGACAAGAAAACGACAATGATGCAAAAAGGAAAAATAACGTTCAATCTTACCAACTTCACTAAAATAACGTCTATTAGCAGTGCATTGAAGTTTTTAAATACAGAAAGTTTAGTGGTTCAAGTTTCAAACACCAGATTAAACATCCAAAGCTTTAGTCTTATCAGTTTCAAAACCATGAACGTTTGCATCGCAATCAATTCAAAGTATTCTACTCCCGAAGCCAGTGTTCAGTGTTTCTCAAATTATGGGCCGCGATGCACAACAGGCCACCAGGCGTTTACGGATATAGTGGCGGCGCAACTACGTGGACAAAGGGGGCTTTCCCCTCCAGCCAAGACACTGAAAAAATTTAGCCCTAAAATTCTAACACTTAAACGTGTTTTGGAATTGACCTGTAAGCAAAGTAGGGGCTGATTGGGTTGGGCAATTTAATTTTTCTATTGGCTTCTAAGTCTTCGCAATTTAATTCTTTCAAATAGCTTTAAAAATGTGCAAAATGTCATCCGAATGGCGTTGAAATAATTATCTTTTCTCGAAAAAATCAAAAAATTGCCCAACAACATGGGCTTTTTTTCTTTTTTTTTTTGCAAACGTCAAAAAACATCTTAATTGACTTATTATTACAACATGGGCTTTACCCCTAGACGCCCGCGTATATGAGATGATTGAGTTGCACCACTTTGCTCAGCTCGCGAATCAGTCGAGGGATTTTTCAAACAAAAAAATTTTAACTTTCAAGCCCCCTCCATTAGCGTAGTCTTGTTTGCTCGACTATTTATGGGTGTGTCGGAGAGTAGAAATGTAGACCAACCAAATCGTTTATTTCGTTTTCAAAAGACCAGCTGTTTTTGTTTTTTTAGAGCACACTCAAGGTTGTTTTGGTCGCAGTCACTGCTGCATTTATACAGACTTTTCAAGTGATTATAGGCCGGAAACGAAAGGAGCTAAGAAACGTTACCGGACTTACATATCTCTTTTTTAGACATGACAATAGAATTTTGAAATTGGGCATAATTTGCAGCTGTGCAGAATCAGTTTTAATGTGAAGTCCAGTCTGTTTCAATGCTCTCTCTCTTTGTTTGCTCTGGCGACGGCACTAGGCAAATTGTCATTCTCAAAACAAAATTAAGTGAGTCAGCATTTATGCAGCTGCAAATTGCAATGAACATATTCTACGATCTGATGATGCAATGTTTACACCGTTTGTGCAAGGTTCATGACCGAATTACCCTTTTAATGTGTCGGCAGATTGTTAGCTTCTAAACGCTTCCACATACTTTTAGTTATCACTATCCGTGTACCTGTAATTATATATTTTTATAAATTTCATGATTGAAATTTAGCATGGAATTGGTATGGAAATATGGAAGATTGTTTTCCATTCCATTCTTAAAATCTTCTATTCCATTCTATTCTGGCATCTTCCTTATTCCATACCAAAATTTCCGTTCCATTCCATACCATGCCCTGGTTGCATGTACACTCAACTAAATTTTTAAAACAGATTTTTGATTAAAGTTACAGTACTACTGATTTCGATGTTTTATATAAACCACTGTATATAGTAAATGATAGCACAAACAGGAGAAGCAGCGAAAATGTAGGGCGTTCTTGCTGTACTGCTTCTCCTGTTCGTGCTATCATTTATTATATAGTATACTTCATTTTGTTTCACGTACTGGCTATAAGTAGCGCAAACAAAATAAATAAATAAAAAATAAACAAATAAACTTCGCTTAGACAAAATTCTTGAAGAGTGGTTGGCTTATTTGAACAAGTTACGTTGGCGACTACTCGCGAAGTTTGCCAAACTTCGCATCCGGGGTAAACGCCTCCGCGTCTAGTGTAAACGCACTTTGCAGCGCAGCTACAGTACTATCCACAATTACTCTATCATAGCCAACTAGCTGCTAAGATTAAGAGGAGTGCTAGGGTTGATACAGATATCCATGGGTTAATAGTAACGCTTGATAGCATAAAACTTTAGCTATGTAGTCATAGTAGAACATTACAGAATTGTAAACGGGCCGAGTAGTTCAGGCTAGAACCTAGCCCAAACCCGAAAGTTAATTTGAACTCCAAATTATGCCCAAAAAAACCCAAAAGCTAAGTTAGGTCTGAAAAATTTAGCAATGTTGCCAAGTTATTTTGATTATATTTTTGTGCATCTACGCCAAAAAGCACGTTTCAGGCCCGAATTAAGCCCAAAATTTTTGTCAACTTTAGGCCCGAACCCGACCCGAAATGCCCAGCCCCACTTACGACTCTGGAGCATTAATTTTGAAACATTTTTATTTCCCTAGCAACTAAATTTTAAATTTATTATGCTTGAGGGGTCGCGAGATTCTTTTAAAACTTAGAATTGGGGCGTGTTCAAAAAAGTTTAAAAATTACTGCCCAAAAATACTTTTTCAACCAAGTTGCGAACAATGTTCTTCTAGCAGTATGTTCGCTTGTTCTTAGACGTTTGTTACTCAGCTTCGTAGCTTGATTTCCACCGAGATCTCTAGCAGAGATGGAGTCGAGGCCACAAGGCTCGAGGCCAAGGCCAAGGACACAAAAAAAAAAAAATCCGAGGCCAAGGCCAAGAACAGCCTTTTCGAGGACAGACCCTCTCGAGGCCAAGGACAGGAATGCTCAAGGCCAAGGACCAAGGACACAGCCGCAAGTGTTCTCCAAAAAAAAAAAAGTTTTCAAAAAAGTTTTTCAGGCGATTTCCAATTCATAGGCTTACCCAGAATTTTTGATTGGGGGAGGCCTAAACCACAAATCATATGCAATGACGTCATCAAAATTTTTCCAAAGAGGAAGTTTTGGTGGGACGAAGATATCGTAGAATGAAAGATCTGAAATCGTTGCCCGCTGCACGTAATCAGGATTTTGCAAAGAGAGTGCGCTTAAACTAATAGTCAAAAAGTGCAAATATCTGACTTTGGAAACGTGTTAAGAAAGCTAGTGTAATTCAAATGTATCACAGACGGGGGTCTGGGGACGGGGCCCCCAGCTGCCGGAGACTTTGGGGGTGTGGGGGCGAAGTCACCAGCGGTTGGACAATTTTTTGTAATTTTTTGGTGAAAAAACGCTATTTTAATGCCATTAAATCACATTTCGCAAGCGTTCAGAGCCATTTGGAAGCACTAGATTTTTGACATTTGAAAGCCAATTGAAAAAATCAAATTGTTTAATTCTCCTTTTCTTTGCAATTTAAGTCCAAAACACGTTTTCATCCTGCATTTTGGAGTTAAATTTTAATTGTAAGTAATTTGATCCAGGTAGGGAGAGGTAAGGTGCATTGTCTCTTGCAACATTTTAGCTGTAAATAATAATCCACTGGAAGATTTTTCTTAGAGATGTTTGTTTTGTAATGAAAACAACCAGTTATAGGAGTACATGTTCGGCCAGGGGGCCCAAGCCCCCTTAACTGAACTTCAATGATTTGTTCAATCAGCATTTTCTATGGCTAAATTTTTTAAAGTATTTTGTGGGTAAACATCCGCGAGGTTGGAGGTGAATTACTGAATTGTTATTGAAAAATGGTACAATAGATAGTTACGCCTACTAACCATGTTATTGCTGGGCCAGATTTACTTCGCACTGCTGAGCACAAGGTACTTTGGCTCATGGCACTTTTGCCAACTATAGGTGAAAACCAAAAAAGTCTTACGATTTGAGCGCGGGGCCCCTAGCTGGTACTTCGCCATATTATGATAAATCCGGCCCTGATTAAGGCATTACGTTCATAAAAAAGGCTGGATGTGGGCTTGAGATAACAAATTTTAGAACAAAAACTCTCCATTTCTTCCGGGTTGTGCGTTTAAATTGGCTGGCAACAATTGAATTGAGGGGGGCCCGGGGCCCGTGGTCTTCAATATTGTTGTTAGTTACTGTAGTGAGCGAAAAATGTTAAAAAGAAACCGAAACTGAAGAAACAATAAGCGTTTTTGGTGAAATTTCAATTGGGGGGGGGGCGGGCTTCCTGGCCCTCCCTCATGGCTACGTCTATGCTCCAAGTGAGGAAAACAAAAAAGGTGTTCGCAAATTTTTTGCGAGGTTTCAGGTGTTTTCCCACAAAATTTCTACTGTTCAAAAAATAGTGCTGTCCTCGAGTCGAGGACTGGGCAATTTTCGAGGACTTGAGGCTTCGAGGCCAAGGCCAAGGACTTCAAAATGTGTTCTCGAGGCTAAAGACGTCCTCGAAAGCTCCACCTCTGATCTCTTGGCTACTGAACAATCTTTTTTCCAAATCAGATCTGTTCTGTTGACATGATCATACTGATTAATGTGTAGCAAAACGGCTCAATGCCGTAGCCTAATAGCGGTATAGTGCTATGACAGAACAGGGATGGCGTTGAAAATGAGATCAATGTCAGAATTGCAAATAAAAATTAAAACCATGTAGGCCACTACGTCGTGCTTTTGGAAGAATACTGTATCTCTGGATCGGCGGGGTCAAGAAAGATGGAGTCAACGCCATTCTAATCTACTATGATACGATTGCCCTAACTTTGGATACCCCTATTGATTTTGCCTGTGGTTCTAGTTTAAATATGCTCGAAAAATGACCAATTTCGCAAAGTAGGTTTATTGGCTTTGACAAAATTAAAAATTAGAAAAATTCCCTCACTTTAGCAACTTCAAACTTTTAGGGTTATTTGAAAATAAATTTGAAACAAAGTCAAGTTAGTTTAAAAAAAAGCTTGGTTTTGAAGGGATTTATCACAAAAAAATGAGGGGGGACATTTTTGCTCTCTCCTTCGTAGATGTAGCCAGGATTTTTGATTGGGGGTGGCCCAAACTACAACTCACCTGCAATGACGTCATCAAAAATTTTCAAAAGAGGAAGTTTTTTTAGGGCAAAGTTATCGTAAAATGTAAGATCTGAAGCAGCAGCCTGTTCGCACCTAACCAGAACTTTGGTAAAGAAAAAGGGCAAAAAGTAATTGCTAGAGCGCGCAAATATGTAACTTAGGAGATGTGTTGAGTAACCTGGAGTACTCAAACGTATCACAGACGGGGCTCTGGGGGCAAAGCCCCCAGCCGCTGGGCAATTTTTGTAAGTTTTTGGAAAAAAAGCTATTTTAATGTCATTGGATCACATTTCGCACGTGTTCAGAGCCATTTGAAAGAACTAGATTTTTAACATTTGAAAGCCAATCGAAAAAATTTTTGTTCAATCTTCTTTTTACTTGCAATTTAAGTCCAAAACACGTTTAAAATCTTGTATTATGGTGTAAAATTTTAATTGTAAATGATTTGGGCCATGCAGGTTAAGTTTGGCACATTGCCTTCTGCAATATTTTGGCAGTAAATAATAAATTCACTCGATGATTTTCCGTAGAAATTTTTGTTTTGTCATGAAGTTAACCAGTTATTGGAGTACATTTACGGCGTGGGGGCCGAGGCCCCCTCAATTGAAATTCAATAATTTGTTCAATAAGCAATTTTCCCTAACTCCTTTTTTTTTAAGTATTTAGTGCGTGAAAACTGGCGAGGTAGAGGTAAATCGTTTTTGAAAAATGGTACAATAGATGGTTACGCTTACTAGACATGTTATTGCCCGGCCGGATTTACATTGCGCGGGGCCCCTAGCACTTAAGAGATTTTTGCAAAATCTCGCCAAATTTAAGTAAAGATCAAAAATAGTCCTACTATCTGAGCGCAGAGCCCTGACACTGTGCCACATGGCAAATACGGCGCTGGTTATTGCACTACGTTGGCTTCAGGAGGCCCAGCAGAGGGCCTATCAAAATGACAATAGAAATAACAATGTGGAAGACCGAAGACCTTTTTTTTTTTTTTTTTTTTGAGATCGCATCAAAATCCTGACAAAACTTGGTGGCATTTTCCCCAGCTGTTTTGAAGCTCCCAAAACCGGAGATGCCTAATATTTGAGCTGACTCCGGGCCCACGTTTGGCTCTTGGTGACACTGGTTAGGAGCCCCGGGGCCCCCTAGTTGTCAGTTAGGGGCTCCAGGGCCCCCTGGTCGTTGGTTAGGGACCCCGTGGCTGTCAGTTAGGGGCCCCGGAACCTCCTGGTTGTCGGTTTGGGGCCCCGAAATCCCCTGGTTGTTAGTTAGGGGCCCTGGGGGCCACTGGTTGTTAGTTAGGGCCCCGGGGACCTCATGTTCGTCAGTTAGGGGCCCCCTGGTTGTCAGTTAGGGGCTCCGGAGCCCCCTGGTTGTTAGCTAGGGGCTCCCTCGTCGTAATTAACATTATTGTTAAGCACTGTTATGTGTATAATTAAAGTAAAAAAATAATAGTTTGCTTAAAAGTTTACTTTGCGATCAATCATTAACATAAAATAAAACACGACTGTAGGGTTCGAATCCTAAATATCGTCGTAACAGGTTATAGAGCCATTTGATTTGATCTTCATTGCTTTTAATGACTTTTTAGATTTCTAAAAATGAAGGCTCTAAGTTTTGGCTTTTCTGAAGAAGAAAACAGAAAGTTTATTTTGTTGTGTAGCAGTCACGTGATAGCTACATAATCAACTGGCACGTTGTCAAACAAATTTAACCAACAAAACTTAAATTTAGAAACATAGAGTTATTAGTCCAGGCAATTGCTCTTAGGTTGTGCAACTGAGCCGGTCGACCGCAATGTGGGGCGCTTCCTTTTGACGCTAGATGCTAAAGTTACATGACAACGTCAAGGATAACACTACTTAGAAAATTGATATTGCAGATAACAGGCAGCCGCAGCAAAAGAACCAAAGACAATCACGTCATGGGCAGTTTAAATTTTGCACATAGGTTTGATTTTTGATTCTGAATCATAAAATATCTAAGTCAAAGAGTGATTATATGTCACAAACATGCCTTGTAAAGTTATTTAAACTAAACAAGGACTGCATGCAAATTTAATGGAAGTATTTCCAGTTAGGGCAATCGTATTAGATTAAATTGGCGTTGATTCCATCGTTCTTGACCCAGCCATTCCTGACTAATGGTTTTCAAGTCAAACAGAAGCGAGGGAGATCAGAAAAGAAAGCAGAGTTGGATGGTTTTTGTAAGATTTCTTGAAGTATATATTTTTTCAATACACTTGTTTATTTTATCTTTATGCGTAGCTAAGATGCTATTGAGATGTTCCAACAAAAAGTGAGTTTTGTCATGAAAACAAAACTTCGAGCTCTCAGTTTAAAATATTGTTGTTGGATGATTTGCATATTTACATCTTTTCTGACATTGTCCGGTTTCATTTCATTGAAACATCGGTATCCTTTTTTGAGAAAGTACGCAGTTGATAGTTGTCCGCTTTGGTAAGTTACTTTTGCTATCTTGCGAATAAATTGATCAGGTCATTTTTGTCACCAAGTAATGCACATTAAAATTCCTCTTGGTGGGGCGACTGTAGTATGTAGCAAATATTAAATAAACAAATTCTTGACGAGATAAAAAATAAATAAAGGAAATAATAAAAGAATAAGACCTCGGCAGTAGCCTTCCTATTTTATGTTCTTATAAACATTTGTGTAGTATATTTACTGTATGGTATATAGTGTGTATTAAATAAGGAGACCGAGCCGTTTCTCTGGAGTGGCGCTCGTCAGTTGTGTGCTGATTGCTTTAAAAAACGTGTAAAAAAGTGGAGTCCCTGAAATGCAGTTAAAAGTTTTTAAATGTGTGGGACTTAAAAAAATTTTTAAGACAACCCGAGTGCTCAAATTCCAGCCATGAAGCAATGAGTGAATACAAAATGCTACCGCCTGAGGTGTCTATTTTATTCAAAATTCTCTTTTTTGTGAAAACAAAACAAACATATGCTCTAAAGAAACGCTACACAGTTTTGTAACAAACACGTAACATCTCGCAGGTACGGTAGTTACATGTTCGTGCTGAATTTTGCAACTGCTGAGAGTCGAACTTTCATCCTAGCGAATTTGAGTCCGCTTTGCTGTGCGCATCCGCAAATTTATGTCGACCCCAACCGTGTAATCTTTGTAGCAACAATTCTTCCCACTGCTCATCACTCCGGGGAGGACGGGTTGGATCGTGTTTTTACTGATTCAAACATGCAGATTAATCTAGAGAGTAATAAAAGCGCTTTTACTTCTCAACGTTTTACTGTAAATTTTTATACGAATGCTTTCAGGAGCAAAAGGTAGCTAATTTTAAAGGCCGCTAGTTGCTATGGCTAATTGCAAATGTGGTTGCTAATAGATTGCTGCTTGCAAAAAAAATGGCTAAAAAATGATTGTTGGATTGCTAAAAGGCTGCAAACTTTATGGTAGCTAATTTAAAAAGTAGCAAAAAGCGTTGGCAACATTGATTGATACGATTTGACATGCCGGTAATTTATAACCCAGAACTAACAGTTCTAGAATCAGAAGCGCAAGTCACGTGTCTAATTGAACGGAGTGTCAACCTTTTTACATGAGGCTTTGCAATGGTGTTGATGAAAATTTTCAGCATTATTTCGTCATAGTTAATGGCTATTGCATCACAAAAGCTTGTATCACAACAATTATTAACATATAAAAGTTTTCATAACAACCGTGATATTATTTATGACAAAATAGTGTTGATTTTTTTCATTAACACCATTGCAAAGTCTCATGTAAAAAGGTTGTGTGTGAATGATTGACCGAACGCTGTATTTCATTTTAGGTTTTCACAAAACTACAGCGATATATCTCATTGCGAAAGTAAGACTTGTTTGCAAAAATAAACAACTACGTTGTGATGATATGTTCTGTCGTACGAGGAAATGATACTTTGAAATATTTTGAGAATGGATATTACGGGTTTAAAAGACATTTCTTATTTTTTAGAAATTACTGCAAGTATTAAACGTTTTATCATTTCCTGGTAGGTGGTAGCGACACCCATATATTTTCAAACACAGCAAAGAACCATTTGCAATTGAATTGGAATTAACCTTCTCCCTATTTCCTTTCATTGTCCACTTTTCCGTGAATGCTGTGGGGGCAGCAGCTCCATATTACGTCCCAAGCGATTTTATCCGAGAAGTTTAACATAATTGATTCATCTAATTCGGAATCGTCCAACTAGCCATTTTTTATGCTTTGGCAAGTAAATCATGTTTGGAAATCCTTTCCTGAGGCATTCTGCTTACATGGCCACAAAACCTACTGTAAGCTGAAATGTTTCGATTTCAATTCGGCGAAGTAGCGCTCAAAAGACATAAATAAAACTTGATTTTTAAACTTTTTTACAGGTATATTGTTGGGCTGCTTTCCTTTCCGAAAGCAGAATGAAAATATTTGCTTATCAACCCAAATGACAAAGGCAAAATGTTTTCAGTCATGCTCAAACCAGTAAGTGCATTCGGCCTAAAACTGATTTCTTAAATTAAATTATCCTTTTATTGTCAACTTTTCTCACATTTGTTAATACTTTTTAGTTTTTAATTTCTCTACCACCACCAAATTAAAATAAAGCTTCTAGCTGTATCAGTCTTGGAGTTAGCGTATAATGCGGACAAAAATTTCGTAATATAAGGAAAAAAGAAAGAAAACGAAAAAAACAAAATAAGACTAAATAATAATAACGTCGGAATTCAAAAATTTGGAATGTGGAGTCTGAACGTACATCAACAGGTGGCTCAAAAGTGGCTCAATAATCAAATTCTCCTGAGCTTTTTAGTTACTGCAGTTAGGAAGCTAAAGCCGTTTAAAACCCCAATTGTTTTTTTATGTTTTAGCTTGGAAACCCGTATTTTGTGACCAATTACCCCCAAAATTTGCACTAAAGGGTGTTTTATGCACTCTTCATCCAAGTTTTAAGTATTTAAGCTTCTCCCTTTATACCATTTCGAAACTATGGCAATTTTACCTTTGATGGTAGCAGAAAAAACGTTTTTTTTTGGCACAGAAATAATCAAAGAGACCACTAAGTCCCTATTTGTAAAAAATCTCATCGAAACAAATATAATCAAATTATTAAAATTTTCTGCAGTTGATTAAAAAAAAGTTTGAAAAAAAAATTTGTAATTTTTAGTGGAATAGTGATAATATGATAATCATAGCGTTAGCTAAAAAAATTTATGTCCTAGAAAACAATTTTACGCCGGAATGCACAATGGAAATGTCTGCGTGTGCTCTGATAGCATGTTTGATGAAGATTACACGAATCAGTTATCAGAACAAGAATGTGATACACCGTGCTCTGAAAACAAAACCGAAAACTGTGGAGGAAGCAAAACAACCGAGTGGTATCGATTAAAAAAGCCTTGCATTGATGGTAAATATGTAATTACTGTAAGTGATAGAAACAAGGGCTAGACACGTTTTAGTACAGCATAGAGAAAAGGAGCACATGAATTCGATAATCAATTATTACTACTCAGCCTGCAATCATTTAATCTATGGACGACAGTTCACATCATTAAACCTTTAACCATGCCCACTGAGCCGCAGTTGGTATTATTAGGGCTATAGCTAGTTTAATGCTGTAGTTTGTTCGCGAGGTAAAATGACATGTTGCATGTAGCAGTATTTACTTACAGTCTATGACAACATAAGGTACACATCGGTGAGAGGTCAAGCATCTGTGACAAATTATGATATCATGGAGTAGATTATGACGAAGTAAAGGGTAAATGGAGCCAAGAACCTGTGAGACAAAAATTGAGGTTAACTTTCTCTCTAAGGGCTTGGAAAAAGATTTAAGGTTTTAATGTAATATTGCATTTCGAAAGGGCTAAAATATTCAAATGACATCTTTTCTTTCTGAATAGCGCTTGCCAGTTGGTTACCCAAACTTGTTTTGTGCAAAGCATAAACAGTATCAGATCAGGTATTGCTCGTATAAAAACGAAGAATGAAATAAAAATTTGTATAGCTGCCCAACTACCCAAATTGCCACTCAAGCCCGGCGCCATGAGAGGGTATTCCAGAGCCTTGCCCCCCAAATTACTGCTTGTGCCCCCCCAAACGATAATTGTACCCCCCCAAGCAAAGATTGTGCCCCAAAGAAACTAACAGGCTCGGTGCTACTGGAGTGTAGTTCGAGGCCTGAGACTCCCGAAATACTGGTTATCACCCCAGAATTCGTGAGAAAGAACTGTTTTTTTCTTAGATTTTGCAATAAAGACCGTTTGTTTTTGTGGTTTGACCCAAAAATTCTTGAAAATTTGCGCATTTTCGAGACAAAGACCGTTTTTTTTTTTTGGTCTTCACCTCAGATTTCGTGGAAACTCAAGCATTTTTTGAGATATGGACCTTTCTTTTTTCTTGGTCTTTACCCCAGATTTTGTCGAATTTCGTGATGAACACCTTTGTTTTTTTGGTCCACTTTCTCGAATTCAAAGAATTAAAGTTTTTGTTCCCCCCAAAATTTGTTTATGCCCCCCCAGTCTCGCTATCCTGGCACCGGGTTTGTTGCCACTTCTGCTCAGGGCTAGCATGTTATATTGTGATCTAGAGTGTTGTTTTGAAAATAATAACTAAAGTTTTACGCAATTTTCGAAAAAAAATCAAGGTTTTCCGACCTTGCACAACGTACATTACTTCAAAAAAATAAAATAAAATAAAAGAATCTACTCTCGCCCAAAAGTCACAATAGTAGTAGTAGTAGTTTATTAGTAACAAAGGTTTAACGCACAAGTCAGAGGTCACATTCGAAACACAAGGAGCACCGAATAACCGTAAGGTTTTCTAGTCGGGATGGTCCTTGTTAAAATGCACAATGCATTATCACACTAAGACGTAATAAAATGATGAATTACAGCGAATAGTACAGATAATGTTGTTTGTAGCGAAGCTCTCACATGTTCAAATGCGTACGTGTACAGTGCATACAATGCTTAATCAATAGAATACAATGCTTAATCAATACCACAATGTTACATGGAGAAAAGGGAGATTTTTGACAAGCCTTTTAGGTTTGCGTGATAAATCCCTGCACAAACAAGCTTTTTACTTCAAATAAACTTGACTTTAAGTCAAATTTATTCACAAATAACTTCTCCGAATTTGAAGTTGCTGAGGTAACGGGAAGTTGCTCAATTTTGAGATTTCCCGAAGTCATTTTCCTGTATCTGAACATTTTTTGGCTAATTTAACTTAAATGACGTCATAAGATGCTTTTGTGACGTAATCAACTTGACTTCAGTATTTTATGATTGGGTATTAAAAAAAATCTAATGTACAAAATTTAACCGCCTGTGACGATTCGCAAAAATGACGTCATTATTATTTCGAAAAGTTTTGGGGAACACCAACCCGCATGCTAATTTTGGTGTTCCCATGACTTTTGATTTACAAATTTATTTGGGGGTATTTTTGCCTCCACTCCCAGTGTAACATAATGTTGGTCAAATACCCCATGTAAAATAGAGTTAACAAAAAAACATTTAATCTTCTTTATTGTCGTTCCACCCCGCTTGAATGATGTTTTTTGCTTCGGCCGTGCTTGTATTAAAACAAAGTTTTTGAACCGGTTTTATTTTTGAAGAAAAGGAACTTCCTGAAAATTTTGAAGAAACTAGATTTATGGGCTGTTTTAATGATGACGTGAAACAAAGAAAATCGTCTTTCATTCCTTTTGCGCAGCAACGAAATCAGCCTGCGCTGTCATGTATTCTTCGTTGCGGCGTGATGGAACGCCCGCTTGCATTTTCCGATGACGCCACATGTATTTGTGGAGAATTTACAAAAAAGTAAGAAATTATGAAACTGATTAGGGTTGTTTGTGAAATGATTAGTTTGTCGCACTACCGAACAATGTTTGTGAAGTATACACGAATGACAAACCTTGGGACAAATGCTCTTTTCTTAATTCAATCTTGGCTTTGTTTGTCTTAACTTGCGGATGGAGCGACTTAAAACATTGGTTTGGCTGTTCCTGAGAGACAGAAGAGACAAAAATCATAGTAAACACTTTGAACAAGCCAAAATTTATGCATTTACTTTCGGTCATAGTTTGCCAAAGTTTTAGGCAATGCAGTATTTTTATGCGCTTACTAATTGGAGAAAAGGGCCCCAAAATGGAGGAGGCCTTGTGCATTTGTACGCTTTGCACATTCCTCGTGCCACTAAACGATGCAAAACATACGATTTGTAAGAAAAGAGAGAGCTGCTGCAGTTCACATAATCAAGTTTTCTTTCAACAGATTTCTAAATCTTTGTCTGATTTGTCATTCATCAGATTGAAGTGGAACAGCGTGGTGTATAAATGCAATATGGGATCATTAAAGATTTATCGGACACTTTCCGAGGATAAAAACTGCGAACGGCTGGCGTTTCTCCCTCCGCAATCGCCAGTTAAAAAGGCGGCTTTGGTGAGTTACCCTGGCTCCGGCAACACTTGGATCCGCCATATGCTGGAACAAGCAACTGGAATCTACACCGGAACTGTTTACGGAGATCGAAAATTATTTGACTCAGGTAAGATATCTATCTTAAATAAATTTAGCAATCTAAATGCTAACACTTAAGTTTCATCGGAGTGGCCAGGAGGGGGGGCAGGTGGTCCGCCCCCCTCCCCAACTGAAATGCCACCAATGATAAAAATGTGACAAAAAATCCTATTGTTTCTTTAGTTTCAGTTTCTTTTAGCATTTTTCGCGATAATATACATGCGTACAAAAATAATGAACGATGCGTACAAAAATATTGACTACATGCGTACAAAAAATACATGCGTACAAAAATAATGAACGATGCGTACAAAAATATTGACGACCAGGGGGCCCGGGCCCACTGAATTTAATTTTTGCCAACCAATTTATATGCGTAACCCGGGTGAAATTAAGGGTTTTTGTCCTAAAAGTCGCAACCTCAGGCCCTCTTGTAACCTTTTTATGAACGTAATGCAATAGCAGGGGCGGATTTATCATATGGCACTGTTCCCTGGGCGCGACCTCAGATGGTAAGACTTTTTTGGTCTTCACCTAAATTTGGCAAGAAGATGTAGCGAAAATTCCATAAGTACCAAAGGCCCCATGCAATTTAAATCCGGCCCTGTCAATAATATGGTTACTTCAGTAAGCCTAACTATCCATTGTACCTTTTTTCAACAACAATTCACCTCCACCTAGCCAGTTTTTACGCGCCAATATGCTTTAAAAAAATCAGCTAGGGAAAAGCTTATTGAACAAATTATTGAATTTGAATTGAGGGGCCTGGGCTCCCAGGTCGTACTGTACATGAAATCCTATAACTGGTTATTTTTATGACAAAACAAAAATTTCTTTGGAGAATATCTTTGAGACGAAATATTTTATTATTGCAGTGGACAATGTTACTTACTTTCCCCTACCTGGGCCAAAACCTTTACAAAATTAAATCCCAAAATGTAAGATTTTAATGGTGCTTTGGACTTAAATTGTAAGTAACAGGAGGATCGAGCAACTTTATTTTTTCAATTGGATTTTTAATGCTAAAAATCCAATTTTTTCGAATGGCCTATGCACACGTCCGAAATGTAATCCAATGGCATTTGAAATAGCTTGTTTTTGAAAAAATCGCTAAGCCTCTAGAGGCTTCGTCCCAGACCCCTAAAGCCTTTGGCGGCTGGGGGCTTCGCCCCCAAACCCCGTCTGTGATACGTGTGAGTTACTTTAGGTCACTTGCACACGTCTCCCAATTTTGATATTTTCACTTTTTAACTTTGGTAAACCAGACAACGACTTCTGGTCTTCTATTCTACGATATCTTTGTCCCACAAAATATCCTCTTTCGAAAATTTCTGATAACGTCATTGCATGTAATTTGTGGTTTGGTCCTTCCCAATCAAAAATCCTGGTTACGTCTATGTTAAGTTTTACTACATAAAAACAAAAAATTACAGCATGCTGCGGTTCTACTGTAGAAGTGGGTTTATTCATTTGTGATCCTGTCTAACCACATTAACACAGATTACCATTTTCGGGTTCTGGTTTCAAGTTTTTCGTCCGGCTGGACTACCACAACGAGTAGCTTGCTAAGCCCCAACGAGAAATATTTACGAAAAGCATCTTTTTCAAAGACATAACTACGCATTACCAGTTTGGTTATTGAAACGGAAGTCATCACACAGCACCCTTTTGATCACTAACCCCAACACTTGATCAACATTGAGCTATCGCGCCTTTGAAGTGGATGCAAGAACTATGGTTGCATTTGTTGGTGATTTCAAATGAGTACCGATAAGAAAAGAAATTAAAAGTATTACCCGCTGAGGATCCCGATGATTTCTCCTTTTTGCGCTTTTGTGGCTAAATTTGTGGACAATTTGTGCTTTTATGGCATTGTTTTAACAAAAGATCCAACGTAGCATCGTTGAAACTGGTTGTTAAAAATTGCTAAAATAGAAAAAACAGAAGCCATAAAAGTACAAATTTTCCATAAACTTTGTTACGCGAGAAACTTTTTTTAATTTTCCGAGAATTTTTAAGTTTTAGGCTGATTCAGCTACTCACCTAAGCTTTCTAATTTCTGGTTTTGCTTGTACTGTAGGTTTTCTTGGAGAGATGCCTTCAGAAGAAAATCGAACATTCGTAATCAAAAATCATCTGTTTGACAACAATGTGGAAGATTATCATTCCGTAATTTTTCTTGTTCGTAATCCTTATGACGCATACATAGCCAACTTCAATCGAGTTGAATCTGGAAACAACCACGTTGGCCTCGCTGACGCTAGAGATTTTGCTGAAAGTAATGATCATTTTCACGTACACTCGTCAAGCTTCAGCATGACAATGAAGCGTGTAACGAGTTGGTCGCTTATTTCCGCGTCATTGCTTCTATGCTAAACCATAGTCAGAGGCACAACCAGGCGGGACTATAGAGCCTTCAGCCCCTCTTAGCCAAGTCACTTAGAAAATTTAGTCCAATAATGCAAGCGTTAAACGTGTTTATGACTTTGCTTGTGGGTAAAGAGGGACAGGATAATCTAATTTTTCAACTGGCTTTCAAATCTTTGCTATTTAGAAGCGTTCTTTTAGGTGGCTTCAAACAGCGCTGCAAGCTACAGTATGATCCAAATTGATTTGTTTGAGCATTAAAATGGCTATTTTTTTTCAAAAAAATCACAGAAATTTTCAGCGGCCGGGGGGTTCTGCTTTGTGAACTCCCCCCCCTACGATGCGTATGAGTTGCCTGCACGCCGCTTGATTGAGACATTTTTTCCAAAAAAGTTCTTACTTTCGATTCAAAGTTACCCCTCTGCAAAATTCTGGTTAAGCTCTTGACCATAGTCACTAAATATTGCATAAGATTACTGAACCATAAGAAATATTTATAATTATTTAGAGACTATGGTTGAGTTTTGCCCCCGCTTTGAAATGTGTAAAAATTGCTAAATCAGCTGTTCTCAAACTTGTTAAGAGCTGTTGGACTTTTTTTTGAAATCAGTTACTGATATGTACTAGCAAATTCTTGCTCCTATTTGATTTCATAATATTTAATTTAGGATCTATGTTGATTTGATTTTTTTTGTAGGGTTCAAATTGTCTATCGACCACTACTTTGAAATCCATCACATGAATTGGGAAATTTTGTTTAAATTTGTGATGGAAAGCGAAAAGCAAGTTCACTTGGTTCTTTATGAAGATTTAATAAAAAATCCTGTTGAGGAAATCGGAAAAATTGTCAAGTTTCTGCAAGACGTTAACGGATTCAAAAGCAAAGACATTGATCAGAGATTGATTTGTTTGAGCGAAAATTTACAAGGAACACAGAAGCGAAAGAAACCGCGAAAATCAGCAGCGCGATTCACAAACAATATGAAACAGAAAATAAACGATAAAATTAACTTTGCGCAAAAAGTTTTGAAAAACCACCGCATTGACGTCGATCTTTCGTCCTACAAAAGAATTATATCAACGTAATGACACAGTTTGCGTTCACTTTATTTGGATCATAATAAAAAATGAAACTATATGATTCTTGAAGTTAATTATCAAACCAAATCTTTCGTTATACTCGCTGTAATAGTGCTTTAGGCTTGTGGGCCTCGGCCACACCGCTGATTTCGAAGAAATGTCGCGGCGGTGGCGAACCGTTGGTAACTCTGTGTCCTGTCCAATTTGACCGGGCCGAGATTTGAACCTCTGACCTTCCGCTCTGGTGACGCAAGCGTCATCTCTCGACCTTACAGGCAGAACTGATTTGTTAATTTACAGAAACATCACGTCTTACAATCCTACTTTATTTGACAATTGGGTAATGTGGGTAATCCTACTTTTATTGACAACTGGGTAATGACTCCAAATGACGCTTAGTTGAAGCGGAGCACGAGCACCCTTCAAGGGCAAATTTTCCATTGTTTCGAAGGCAACTGTTGTCATCATTAATGCAACGCAGAGTCGGCACAGTTCGAAAAGTTGCATCACCAGGAGTCTCTCCGTTGTTGCCGATGTCTTCTTCTCCAAGGTATGCAAATAGCCCAGTCATCTGGTCCTCCTCTACCAACCCGCTCAAAGCATTTGTTATAGTCCAATCGTCCCGAATTTACCTTTTCAATCTGATCTTATCAGATCAAAAAGATTGTGGAGTAATAATACAAAAAAATTGTAGATTCGATACAGCCCGGAGCGACAAAACAAGTCAAGAAATTGGAATGGAATAGATATTAAATGAAAAGATTGGTCGCCAGCCTGTTAATGGGTACCAGCACTTCAAAAAAATGATTATGATCTGATTAGAGGCGAGTTCCACTCAACTCATCCAAATGTGAGTCCTATTTTTTTTCTGCACTGATCCCCACCAAGCTAACCCCCAACCACTTCTAATGCTGTTGGGCATTAGAAGTAAATGGGGGTGGCTTGGTATGGATGTTTCTCCTATCTGTTTCATCTCCGTCCTTCAAATTGCTTGTTTTTACTTTCCACAGAAACTTTTTCTTTGGGGTCCATGTTCAGTCCGTCTGCTCCAAATTTTACACCAAATACAAATTCTTATGCTCGATTGCTGCTGCCTCCACGATTCCTTCAAAACGTACTTTTTTCTCTTCTATACAAAGCTTTCGTAAAAGACCGGTTGCCTCTCTTGAATGGTTTTCCTCCCTGTATGCAACATGTTGATCAACCATCAAGATATATTTTTCACCTACGCATTCTAGAGTTGTAGCTGGGTGTTTTTCCTCCACTTCCACCGCGTTTCTTCTTGAGTCAGAACTTTCCATCTAAAAAAAACTTTTAAACACAAGGCAATATTCTACAATGATTTTGTTCTACGTCTCCCCAAAAGTCATTCACTCGCATTGTCCTGCCGCGTAATTTCTGATCAGCTGGTTCAAGAAACCCTCTTGGTGATCATATTGCATTTCAATTAACATCTTAAATCCTTACGCTAGAGTCTTTGACTTCATGCCCCCAGCAATTTTCCCATTGTCACACATTAATTTCCCAATATTCTTCTAAAAGCCAAACTATACTGAAAAGTAATAACAAAGTTGCAGTTTATGCTTGCCTGTTCTACTGTAAATAAACAGTCAATTTGCTTCCAATTATAAGGAATAACTTACTGTGTATGTATGTCATTATTGGCCAAGCGGTAACACGTTCGATTTTGGAACGGGAGTTAGAGGTTCAAATCTCGGGCGGGTCAAAGCGTACACAGAGTTGCTAACGGCTCGCCAAGGCTGCTACATTCTTCAAAAGGAGCTGTGTTGCTCCGGCACAATGACGCGGAGATGGGCCCGCCGACTGGCTACGCGCTTCGGCGTAGTACAGCGAGCATAATGAAAAAATTGGTTTGATTGAATTATCAACATCATTCTGCTTTTCATTCTGATAACGATTGAATCAAGAGCAACTAGAAAAGTTCATGATGACGACGCAGTGTTATATGCGTGATCTTTATTAACGTGATTTCATAACGTGGTACACTGCTCCTTTATTGTTTATCAACGTACCAGTTTAAAAGAACAAACATCACATGCAAATTAAAAATTACAACAGACTGCTGCATTTTCACGCTTATCAGGATTTACGCTTTAGCGAATTAGATCCTAAAATAAAGCAGCAAAAGCGTCTTTTTAATTATTTACACAGCAAATTATACTTCTCGTTTATAAAACGAAAAGTCAATTTTGATTCCTGCACCTGCAAAAATTTTTTCTGCTAAAATTATTTCGTTATTTAATTTTTCTTTCAATTCATCTGAATAAGGATCTACTGTTAATTTCTTTTTTGTTCGTTTATAGTTTCCTTGCATATTTTCGCTCAAACAGAGAAGCCTTTCTTCAAGATTGGGTTGTTTAAATTGATTCTTTTCTTCTAGAAATTTCATAATTTTTCTCATTTCATAAATAGGATCTTGAACTAATTCTTCATAAACCACAAGATGGAGATTTTTTTGGCTTTCAACCACATATTTTATCAATTCCACCCAACTTTTCATTTTTTCGTTGCCCAAGACTCTGTCTTGAAAATCTGCAACAATACATTGTCAAATTGAGCAATAAATAAATTATTGAAACTGTAGGGGTTGTAAAAATAGTTGGCTGATAGTTGACAGGTTATTAAATGCAACGGTTTTACTCCAACCGATCTATTTTTGCTCAAATCAAATTTTGTATTACTGTATTTTGTCATTACGTCAAAAAAAAAAGCGTCAAAAAAGTGTTATGCATGTAGCGTCAAAAAAAAGCAACGTCAAAAACGTCTAAAAAAAAGTAACGCCAAAAACGTAACGTCAAAAAAATCTTCAGTAACGTCAAAAAAAGCTTCAGTAAAGACTTAGGCATTTCTATGCGACTCCAGATTTCTACTTATAATTACGGTTTTTGAGTCAAACTGCCACCTGTCTACCACAAGTAGTGGAAGCTTGACTTTCATTGCTGAAAATCGAACAGGAAGCTCTGGATGCCAATCTATAATTAAGGTCACTATAATGGATTTTTTTCGCTAGATTTTTTTTGTGAATTTTTTTGGGTTTTTGGATACGTGTGGAGTTTGTGGGATGGTAGTGGGAGTAGTATTGAGAGCTGAAGACACTTTTTCAAGCATCCACAGCTGCTCTGAGTGTAAACTGTTGTACCAGCTGACTCAGCACAAAGAACGCGTTGCCGCGTCCTAAGTGCTTTGAGCGCCAGTGATTGTTAAGCTCTGCAAACACTTATGAGGCATTTGCATTAGTGCTAGTAAATCTATCGTGGCGAAAGAAGCTCTATCTACTGTAGGTAGTCGAACTAGCTTTCCTACGAACCTTTACAGAAATCAATACAAGGGACCCGCCATGATAGCGGATCTCAAGCAATAACCTTGAAAAGAATGATCACTTGATCTTAGCTCTTGAGAGCTGAGAAGCGATGAGGGGTTTTGTTCTAGTTTACATTATTCCGTTAGTGCACAAGCAATTCCCTAGATTTGACTTCTCAACGTAGTTTTTTTGTTTGTGTTTTTTTTTGTTTTCAGAAGCTCATCCAGTCATTAAGACTCCTAAAACTTTTTTTTCTGCAAAATGATCGAAATTTTAACGTTTGGTTTAACGTTATTTTGGTGTAATATTAACCTTATATCTACCGGGCTATTTTAACATCCTATTTATACCGGGAGGGGGGCAAATTTGCCTCCCTATCTAAAAATCAATTGGGAAGTGATAGAAGTAAGATTTTTTCCTTGTTGAAGCTATTTTTTGTAAAATTTTTAAAAATAATTATTTTATGAAAACAATGATGACGTCATCAAAACCAGTAAATTCTCACAAAAGCAAGCAAATTTGTCTAAATGTTGCGAAATATTATTTTCAGTTTGGACTTTTGTTATTTCAAAGACATCTCTGATAAAGTCACTGCAGATGATGACGTCACATGCACGATGACGTCATGTTTAATATATTGTCTTGATTATTATTTGTAATCTTTTTGTAACTGAAATATAGCATAATTCACAAAACTTGAGAATACTGCAGTATTATTTTCATTATATCATTCAACAGTTGATGAAAATGAATATTTTTTTTATGCAAACGCGGTTTATTTGAGAAACAGCAGAAAAAGCAATAGTTTTGAATTATGACGTCATCAATGACGTAATGATGATGCAATGCATTTATCAGCAAATAAACTATTTTATTCCAGCTAAAGATTAAGATCGACAATGAATACGCAGTACCACGAATAGAATTCGCGCACTGATAAGCATGCATTGTGCTCAAAACTGCATGAATCTCCGTAGGTGCCTCTGACAAAGACAAAAATGACGTCATTTCCGGTTGTCCGGCTGACCCCAAACTTTCTAAAAATGTCTGTTGTTAAATTTGATTAAAAGTCAGGGTGCATCAAAGCAAAACTTTTTTTTAGTTTAGGAGCTATATTAAAATAACTAAGTGGGGGGGTTGGCAAATTTGTCCCCCCCCGGTACAAATAGCAAAATAGGGCTAAGTTGGCATTACCTTTACTAAAGAAATCGTCAGCATTAGCGTAACCAAGTTTATCTGAAGTTTTTTTTCGATTGTACTCAGCAATATGGGCTTTGTATGGATTTCGAACCAATAAAATTGCTGAGTCATACACGTCCATATTACTCTTCAAAACCATGTGATTTTTGATAATGAGTGTCCATCCGTTTCTAAACCTATTGAGATCTCCCAAAAATCCTAAAATCAAATTGAAAAAAAAACAAACATAAAACTAAAAGAAAAAGCAAAAATAAGAATGATAAAAATTCAATCAATAGGATAGAAAGCATAAAATATGATTTATTGTGTTGTTATAAGCCGCAACATCATTTCGCAATGAGACAAGAAGCGATTCATAAACCTTCAAAGCTTCTTTGTTTCATTTTTTCTTAAATCAACAACCAAAAATAGTTATAGTATAAGAAAAATCCAAAAACTGTCAAAGCGAATGCTAGTAAAGTTCTGAGCAAAATGGTGGGAACTGCAAAGTGCAAATGACTTTGACGCAAAACGCCACCAAGGCATCTGTTTTTTAGCTGAAGTTTCTAGAATCAACTTAACTTGCTGTCAGACTTAATTTAGCTAAAGTACTGCACGTTCTTTGTGATCTAAATAACTTTCCAAAACTGTTTGTGAGATCATTATTATTGGAAGTCGATATGGCAAGGGTATGGTCAATCGAGTAATTTTGTCCATTACTAAATTCACTACATCTAGGATAAACTCATTTGATACAGCACGTTTGTGCAGCAAGTAGTTAAGCTGTTTAATTTGAAAAATGATCCAATTTTGGAAGTTTTAGTTGAAATAAGTTTTGCTTTATTATCTAGTTTTTGAAAAAAAAAATGATTTACTTCTATTTCTTTTGTAATATGACTTGACATTATTATTGTGCTTTGAGATAATTTAGTAAAATGCAGACATTGATCTCTGCCAAATAAATACCATTTTTATACTAAATCCTCCTATAAACCAAAGCTGCTATACGTTGAATTACTTTTATGCTTATTTAATGCTAAATTACTGCATATTAAAAGCAACTACAGTACAAAAAGGCAATCATTTTGCTTTAAAAAATTTTCCAACCCACTAAACATTTTAATGCTTCGTTTACCAGCTCTTCTTAAACGTTTACTCCCATAAACGCTTCCAGAATAGATTCCGGTAGTCTGCTCGAGCATGTGACGCAACCAAGTGCTTCCTGACCCTGGGAAACTGACCAAAGCTGCTCTTTTAACCGTTGAATTCTTGGGAAGAAATTTTAGGGGCTCACATCGTTTGTCTTCGGAATAAGATCGGAAAATCTTCATGGATGGTCCATTGCAGTTGTCAGCCAGGTGCGTCAAATTTAACCTGAAACATTTTTCATTGAGCACTTTCTGAAAGCACCAACCTGCACAGCATTACGTTTTTGCACATGTATTTTACACATACAGAATAAGGAAGTAAGTGTAGGTATATGTACTGTATTTTTTGGACTATAAGGCGCAGCATCGATGAATGGCCTTAATTGCTTTCATTTCCTTATATAAAACGCAATGGAATATAAGGCTCACTGAATGAAATGCAAATTACACAGCTCTAAAAACTGGACTAAAGCTCTAAATAACTCTGAATTATGTCTTAAAGAGAAAGAAAGCATAACCTGATCGATATATAAGGTGCAACTTCAGTTTGTTTGAATTTTTGAGTATTTTAAGAGCGCCTTGTGGTCCGAAAAATAGGGTTAATTATCCTGCAATTAAGTGATATAGCATAATATTTTTTGCTTCATGCCTAAAATGAACGTTAAACTACAGTTCTTTATTTGCTACTCTTGAAACTTCCTTATGGATTACAACTCGGTCAATGTTCATGCATATGATGGAATGAAAATTATTATTATTTTGAAAAATATTTCTCACGTATTATTTATTATTGTTGATTTCCGCTATAAATTTCCTAAAAAATAAAACGAAATTTTGGCAAAGACCTTTTGTTGATGTTCACCTAAAATTGATAGAAAAACCAACACTAGGTAAAAACCGTTTTAGTTTGGACGCAACATAATCAGTGTTTGTCAATAATGTTGTTTGAGCCAATTCACTTATTTGTTTAGGAAGGTACGCGCGAACTGACAGTCCTCCTTCTGCTGCCAATTTACACTGCATATCATGGTAGTCGTTTATCGGGCAAGCTGCTGCTACCTGTCCATTTTATCTACCACAATCAGTGGAGACTCTACTTTGTCCCTTATAATGCTGAGCGTCAAGTAGAGAAGTTGTTAATATCAATTTTTATAGTCTTTGGGTTGATCTGACTGGAAATCTAACCGTGCCTGCGGTTTCAGTGGCAGACAGGAGCGTACGCAGGATTTTCAAAAGGGGGGGAGGCGCATAGCCAGGAATTTGGAAAGGAAGGTAAAAACCAGGGCAAAACAATCTTAATTTCCAAACTGGAGAAGATGAAGACCAAAAACATAAAGATCAAAGAAAAAAGGTCTTTACTGAGAATAAGTCCGTTTTTCTGCCCAGGTTTAGGTGAAGACCCGCCAAAAAAGGTCTTCACTCAGATTCAGTTCGTTTTTCAGCACAGATTTGCAGCCCAAATTCCGAATGGGGGCATGGCACAATTTTGCGTGCTATTATGACGTATTCATACTTTACTGGCGACCCAAAGGGGGCGGCCATAGCACAATGGCCCCCCCTAAATACGTCCCTGGTTGCAGACGCATCATTTAGTCGGCCTTTGACGCTTTATCTACTGCACCATAATCTAACATTTTTTGCTCATAAAATGGTATACATTGAGTGTTTACTTAAGTCGGACTCAATCCAAGCCACATGTTCCTAAAACAAGCTCCTAAAACAATGGTCCTAAAACAAACATCTGTTATTTCTGTAGTCATTTATTTCATATTGTATAGTAAGTTACTTTTTCGTTAATATTCCACAAACGCATTGTGTAGTAACGTCATCTAGAAACGCGAGTGGATATTGCGACGAGCTACAATGCAAGATGCATGCTGAAGGGGACAAATTTGGTTGTTTAGAAGCACTTTTGGATGACATCAGAGCGTGTCTTACGTCATCCGCAAAGCATCCTATTAAGCGGAGTTTTTCTTCGGGTTTAGAAAGCAATTTATTTCCTATAAACACAAATAATATGTGTAGTATCTGGTATGTGTGTAAAATGTAGTATATGTCTAAATGAAAAGTGTAGTACATCCAGCACATGAGAAATAGGAGTAGTGCTTTTACAGAAATGGAGCGGAGTTGAATTCTGTTTATCAAATTTTACTCGCTTATTACAGTAAAGCTTATAAAATCAACATTTGGCGGTGTGAAGCCTCCGCTGTGAGTGGTAGACAAGTAGGCTTGATTCGAAGACCACAAGGTCCCTTTGTGTCTCCTGGAGAAGACATCTTCGTCAATGAAGAGGCAATTTTTTTTTGAGTGAATCAGTACAGCCTATCTTTGCAATAGTGCGCGTACCTGCACACAACCCAACCAGCAGTAAAAGACTTTGCCGCGGTAGCGAGTAATAAACCACATTACGATGTCTGATTTGACCAGGCTGACAGTTCAACACAAGATTTTCAGTCCTCAAACAATTGGGTTGTCACCAAACCAAATGATTAGAAGCAAAACTGACTAAGTAGGCATATACCATTTGGTAACGAAGTCATAAAATTAACTTTTTGATAATGTCACTCGCACCTTTTTTCCTATTTCAAAAATAATAAAAAAAATCTTAAAAAGACAAAAAAACCTGTTACGCAGGGTGCCTGCAGATTAAACCACGCAATAGCATTGCTCCCTCCACAAGTTTCTCTTTTGCCACCAAAACATTTTGAGCTGCATTGATCCTTGTTTAAGAGGTGGACTGGATCATTAATCCCCCAAGTGCACATGCAAGTGTCTCCGTTTGTTATTCCTACATACAGCGGCAAAGACCTATAGAAACGTTTTAGACGTTTATTGGACATTCATGGTAACAAATGCAACATCAGCAGCATCAGCTTCATCGTCATCAGCAACATTAGAAATAGCAATAATCAAGCAATGCTGAGCAGAAAAAGCACAATTTAATTCACGAATTAGTGATAAATCATGATTTAATATGCAACAAAACACATTCTCACCAAATCAAAAATCAAAATTTTATGATTATCGTTAGTTTTTTGGCAAGTAATAATTTCGCCTGTTTGAAAGTGACGCTGTGGAATCATTCATAGGTTCCAATTTAGCAAAAGTCTAAACTTATATTAACCTAGACATGTTGTTAAAGATTTTTAAGTCAATACAAGTGCAAAATGAATCGTTGCAAACGGTTGCAGAATTTAATTTGCTGAGGAAAATTGGTTGTCGAAATGGATTCTTCGATTTATTTTGCACTATATACAAATGTCTGAAAGTGAAACAAGTGTGATAGTGTTAACATCAAAAATCAACAAAAGCAATTTTTAATCTTACTTGGACGAACATAGTTGGAAACATTGCTGCTGCGTTAATGATGGAAAAGATTGAACGAGCAGGACGTCCTTTTTTTTCTTCGGTTTAGTGAAAGATGCCAGGCAGCCAATAGATGTAACTAAAGTTTTAGATTCTCGTTTGCTTTGGTCAGTCATGTGTTTTATAGTCGCACGTCAATTAGTTGAAAGCAGTTTCAACAGCATGGTTTTACTAAGTTCACTACTGCATGAAAGAAACAAATGGTCTGAAGATGTTAAAGTCTATTAGCTGACTTTTTTTCTGAACATAACAAAAAATCTACAAAATATCTCTACCAAGCTTATGCATTTTTAGTTTTTTTATGATACTTGTTGTTTGAAATAGATCTCAAACTGACGACAATAGAATCGTTTAAAGGAGTATTCAATTAATTTGATTGCAAAAAGCAGTTGTTTTTTTACTTCCAATTGAAATTGCTGATGTGCTTCGACTCGTAACTCATCCAATTGGTTGTTTTAGCACTGCTGTTGTGCTGTACTAGTCAGCGATCTCGATTTTAAAATTGCACTTCAAAGTTTTCTGTCTGTAGAGCTTATTACTTCAAAACAAAGTTTTTGTACACAGTTTATTTTCGTCTTTTTTGTTGGCCGCTTTTCAATTAAAGCTGCTCGAGATCAAATTGACACACTACAAATTCTTCCATAACTTTTTCTACTTTGCGTTAGAAAGTCCCATACAATTCCATTTAAGATCCTAAACTTAACTGATTTATCCCGTTTGAGGTCTTCCAACTGGTGTTTCACTATTTTCTTTGGCAACCAAACTTGCCTAGAAATCCAAAATCTTTGCCTGAGAAATTCTGCTTTCATGACCAACCCGTTTAATCTTAAAACTTTTGATTGGGAGAAGTGGTTCGATGTTCAGAGATTTTTGAACCTAAGAGCTACGCACCTTGTCAATTTATGTAACTCTTCGCGTTAAAAAAATCATTTCCAAAGCTTGTATAAGTTTTGGTATTGCACTCATTACCCGCGATTTATGACCATAGGTGAAAGTAGAAACAAAAACTGTTTCGAAAATTAAAAGCTTTTCTTTTTTTGACAATTTTTGTTTCATGACAACCGAATAAAGCAAAACTTGTAGTACTTCACTAGCTGATTACTTGAAACTTTTTCCCTGTTTTATTGAAACGACCGACTCTCGCGTCCTGTGTTCTCTTGCTTTAAATTGGCCATTTTCAAACTAATGCGTGCGTGGTTTCAGACGTTTGCTTATAACTCGAGAACAATTTGATCTAGGCAGTAGCGTAGCCAGGGGGGGGGGGGCTCGATTTTGCATACTTTATTGGCTTGTGAAGTATGCAAAATCGCACCTTTTTGGTGGTTTTGAGGCCGATTTTTTGTGAAAAATTGAAAATAGTTTCCCCCATGGAAAAACAGCCCTCCCTCAAACGTTTGGATTTCCTATTTTGGCCGAAAAATCAGTCTCGAATTCGGTGAAGACCTTTTTTTTTTGGAGACCACCTGATTTTGGGCGGAAAAACCCTTGAATTTCCGAGCTTTCCGAGAAATTTCGTCTCAATTTTCGGACAAACCGTGTGAAACTGATTCAAGAGCAATGAAAATTCGGGTCAAGGTCGTTTGCACACTTCTCACTCTTTCAAAATAGCCCCCCCCCCTTTTTCAAATCCTGGCTACGCGCCTGGATCTAGGTACAAGAAATTTTGACAGCAGTTTAAGATTAATGAGTTGTACGTTTGTACCAAATTTTGAAACAATAGATTACGTGACTTTAGTTTTACGAACCGAAAACGGGCCCAAAAGTTTGGCGTAAAAAGCAGTCTCATTCAAAAACGGCTTTAGCACGGCAAAATGGCTATATGTCTTGAGATACTTTTTCATCCCTACCGACCCACTTTTGGCCGTGATAAGGTTTTTTTGTTTTTCTTTTCCTTTTGTTTTTCTTTTTTTCCTTTTCTTTCTTTTTTTTTCTTGCTAAATTGTGTATGCTCTTTTTCTCCTAAATCACAATAACATCGAAATTTAATTTTTGTGTAAAACCGTTGAGCTGCAAACGCAATTTTGCCTTCCAAATTTTTTAGGCCAGTTTCCCCGGGAACTTTCCTAAATGGGGCCCCCGAAAATCAATTTTTTGAACGGCTCAAGCTGGGGCGCCAGTTTTTTTGATATCAGTAGATATTTAACAGACAAACATTTTAACATAGTTCTGGAGTACTACTTCCCCGCCCTCAAATGGTCCTCCAAAAATCAAATTTTTGAACGGCTTAACCTAGGTTGGCAGTTTTTTGATATCAGCAGATATTTAGAAGAAAATTCGTTTGAAATAGTTTGGGGTGCCACCCAGGAACCCCTCCCAAAACCAATTTTTTAAAGGCTAAATATAGGCTGCCAGTGCTGTTTGCTATCAGTAAATATTTAACAGACAAATATTTTAGCATAATTTGGGGGTAACACTCCCCGGGGATCTCCAAACAAAAAAATCCCCAAAATAATTTTTTGAACGACTTAATCTAGGGTGCCAGTTTTTTTGTTATCAGTAGAATTTAAGAGACTAATATTTTGGCATAATTTGGAGATACCCATGGCTCATCCCGGGGACCCCTTAATTGGACGCCCACAAAATCAATTTTTTGAACTGCTTAATTTAGGGATCCAGTTATTTTTTGACATCAGTAGATATTTAGCATACAAATATTTTGATTTAGTTTGGGGGTACCACATTCCCAGGTACCCCCAAATGGACTCCCGAAAAAACAATTTTTAAATGGCATAAGCTAGGATAGTTTTTTTTGATATCAGTAGATGCTTAAGAAACAAATATTTTGGCATAGTTTGGGGGTTGCCGGAAACCTCCTAGATGAACCCTTCTAAGTCAATTTTTTGAACGGCTAAAGCCAGAACGCTAGTTTTCTTTTGAAATCTGAACATATTTGCGTCGTTCGTTTGAAGGGATTGCTCCTCAGCAAGCTCCAATCTAGTTGTTGCTCGATTCACTGAAACAATTAAGCCCTAACCAGGGTTTCTCCAAAAATGAAGTACTCGGTTTTGGCCTTACTAATTTTCATCCCAGGAATATCGCATGCAGCTACAAAACAATTCAAAGTGCGCTGGAGACCAGGGCCCACATGACAGAACATGTTAGCGAGTTCGTAAAGACAATTCTCGCTCGTTAAAAGGCGTTAACGAACAAAAAATACTTCGTACACAAACTGCCATTTCAAACCGTCTCGCCCAACATGCGTTGAAACTGCAAGCTCGGATTTCTTCGCGAGATGTTCGTAACCTGCGTTACTATGTAATAAATACCTCATTGTGAAGTCAGATGCATTTCTACTTGAAAATAAAGCGTTCAAGCGTACTGTATGTATTGCATTGTTATGGAAAATATACTATGAGCTATGCGTTATTATTCTAAGCTTGCAAATTCCTCGACTGCTAATAATTCGTTCATCACCGAAAGAATTTAATTATATTTTTAGATCAATTTTAATAAAGAACAAATTTTCCATATTACAGTTTTTTTAAGTGACGTAGACATTGTTGGTGGGTAAACTTATATTTTGACAGTAACTTTTGGTCTCAAAATTTGTCAAAAGTGAGCAATTCGAAATTAATACTCTCTTCTTTTTTAGAACCGTTAAATCTTGAGTTGAGACTGGCTGTTTTTAATTTTTTTGCAGATTTTCAGCTTCATTTGTTATTGATTTTTTTTAATTTTGAGAGCATCGACGTCAATTTTAGTGGCGGTCATATTTCTAACATTGTTTAATTCGTATTGCTCTGTTTGCTTGAGTGAAGGCTTTTTTCCTGCTTTTGCAACACCGTGAAATTGCAAAAGAGAAAAAGCAAGCTTTTTTAAGTAAAACGAATGCCCAAATTTTTTTTCAATTGAGCAACAGCACTCTATAACCTTGGAATAGTTGCAATTTTGCTTGCAGAAACAAGAAAATGCTAAAATTTTACTATTTTAAGTCAGTACAAAATTTAGTGTCTTTTATTAATTTGATTTTTTTTCGCTTGTTTTTGGTTTATTTTCTGCCAAGGCTGGCATTGTTTTTAATTTGTTTTTAAATTTTGAGCAAAAATGCGCTTCGCGTTCTTAGAAAATTGTTCTTATAAAAAGAGTGTGTTGCTATTTTTGTCAACTGCTGCTACTCAATATTTCTTTATCAGTCAAAACAGCAAATGGTTCTTAATGCAATTCGCTTTCTTCGTAGCAGCCTAATAGCAAACATGGCGACCATTTTAATTGAGTTTTAGCAAAAATTCGCTTTAGTTGGAGTTTTTCACCATTTTGCCATAAAATTTCTGAACCAAAAAAGATTTCTCGCACGCCTAAAGAGTATTTCAAAGTTTTGCTTTTAAAGAGTATTTTGTTTGATAGCGCCTCTTTGAAAATTCTGAATATTAATGTGAACAAAGAAATTTCTCTCATGTGGGCCCAAATCTATCACTATTCGTTTTCGAGTTTTAACGACATTTACTGGTACTGTAATTCACAAATATTTTGAAAAACTCTATTTTCTCACTGCTATCTGATGCAGTATTTTCCTGGGAAGTAATACAATCTCATACTCAACTTACCTTCACAGTAATAAGATTCACGCAATTTTTTCACATATTCTCTGTAATGTATAAAGATTTATGGGCAACGAACTGGTTTTGTTGACGTTATCGACCTAAGATTAAAATACGAAAAAGGAAAATCATGTGGTTCTTTTCAAAACCTGATTTTCAACTCTAAATTTGAGTATAGCAAAAGCCTTTCACAGTTGTTTTAGATACCCAGCAAATTTCAAAAGAATTTGGTGTTATAAATTACATTAGTTATTCAATCGATATTCATGTCCTACTATAGGGCTAAGCCTTTCTAGGTTTATGCGACATAAATGCAAGTAAACAAAAATTCACTCTATTAACACCAAAATCGCTTTTTACATTTTCCAATAAAATAAGCTCAAAAAATACCTTACTACGTTACATTTTTTCAAACTACGGGAGATAATTTGTAGGTGATACCTTCTTTGACTGGCAGTTGGTCGAGCTGTAGCTAGTTCGTTTCTGGAGCGGAAGATCTGAGGTTCAAATCTCAGACCCGTCTAATCGGACACAGTGTCACCAACTGTTCGCCACCGCTGCAACATTTATTCAAAAGGAGTTGTGTTATCCGAGCGAAATGACGCGGAGATGGGCTCGCCAACTCCTGACACGCCTTCGGTGTAGTACTACGAGTACAATGAAATATTTCTTTTTGATTGGATTCTTGTCGTTGACCAAATACTTACACGGTTTCTTTGTTTTTCGTATAATTTTTGCGGACGTCTTTGATTACAACGGTTTCAAAAAAGTCCAAACTTTTATCAGCGAAAAGTTTTCGATTATTATCTCCATCAAGCTGTATATTCATTGTCGCCAGTAACAAGACTAAAATCAAAATAATAATGTATTTCGTAGCATCATTGTTTATGACAAAGTTTTTAACAATTCGAATCATGAATAAGCAATGCAGCAACCAAATACCAACCTATATAAGAAACAGCTAAGTTAGAAAAAAAATTTGGTCAATGTAATGAGCATATTTGTGAAGTCATATTGGGAGGCTGTATCTATTTGGTGCTTTTTAAATTACGTACAGCGAAGTATCTTTCATCAAAGAGTAAGTTTATCGTTAAGAGAAGAAACTAATCATAAACCCCATAGTTATTAATTCGTTACTTCTTGTTTTTTTTTACCTTGTGTTGGACAACTTTCCAGTTCAGCTAAACGTTTTAATTGTCTGATTAAGCAGCTGCTTGAACTAGTACCATTGTTTATATATACTGTAACATAGTATATGAAGACAATGCTTGCGCTAGAATAGAATCAACGCAGTCAATTTGTTAGACAATTACTATAAAACGACAAAGAAACTGTTAAAACTGTTTTTAGCAGAATTTTAATTTTAATTTTTATATGCTATTTTCTACTGCCCTCTATTCACTCAAGCGGAACCGTAGCTGACGTTTGTTAATAATACATATTGTCGTTCATAGTGCATGCATTTTTTCATTTACTTCTTTTTGTTCGAGCGAAATCTTTGCAAATGTGAAGTAAATTGATTGTTCGTACTGTTTCCCCTCTATTATCATACAAACTTTTGGTTTATACGACTGAAAAGAATGAGCTGAGATTAAAACTGTTTTGTGTAAAGTGAGAAACTTTATTAATGCCAAGCATGCAAGCAAATTGCAATACAACCAAAGTTGAAAACAAACGGTATCACATTAAAACTTCTATCCAGCGTAAAAAAAGCGGCATTCAAACACAAAAATATCACTAAAAATAAACCAATTGAAAACAAATAACATAGTAACAGGACGAAAATGCCCCCACTCCCAGTGTAAAACGCGTTGGCCAACTACACCGTTAAGTTGCTAGGGTCAAGGTTAAGTTGACCCAAGCAACGTATAAAAAAATAAGGTTAAGTTGCTTGGGTCAGGAACCAGACAAGGGATTTTGGTTTATCAAGCTGCCACCGTTCCACCTCTCCACAACACAAAACGTAAGCTTGACACTAGCTTCATTTAATGCTGAAGGATACAATAACTAGATTACTAAACACACCTCCATTTAAAAAAATGTGAATTTTTGATTTGACCAGGCTGGGAATTGAACTCTAGCAATTTCTGTATGAATAATAAACACTCAAAAACCAGAAACCATCGCATTACTCTTATCTTTTTCTAAATATGTTAGTTCAAAATGCTGCAAACTGCGGAAGATTATTACTCACTGTTTAATATTGCCATTTCACTTCATTCTGCTTTCCATTTGATTTTATCAATCAAAATTTCAAAGCAATAGCGACGATATTAATACTGAGATACGGTATGCAATGCGTAGTCGTAATCACTGTGAGCTCATAACATGATCCAAAATAATGCTCGTATTTTGCATCATCATGAAAACCAGATTACCTAGTATGATACGAGCAAACAATTCACATAATTTAAAATCTTCACAAAGTTTTTTGCTTTATAGTAGTATTCACGCGTATAAACCAAGCACTTTGCATCTGTCTCACTACACCAACGCGCAGCACCCTTTCTTGGGTTCTGCTTACAAGACTTTTGTTTGGCTAGGACACCAGCGAGCAGACTGCTTGAACCCGATGAGAAACAAGCGCAAAGTATCTTTTCCAAAAACACAACAAGGTATTGCCAGTTAGGGAATCCAACCAGCAGCTAGCAGTATTTCGATTACAAGCCCGACGCTCCACCAATGAGTTATCGTCGCCGTATTTCAAGCCAGCAAAAACATTTTAAAATGCCAAATCGTAAATAAAACTTGTCATTTTTCTCGTTTATAAGACGAAAAATCAATTTTTATTCCTGCATCTATAAAAATTTTTTCTGCTGAAATTATTTCATTATTTAATTTTTCTTTCATTTCATCTGAATAAGGGTCTACTGTTAGTTTCTTTTTCGATCGTTTGTGCGTTCCTTGGATGTTTTCGCTCAAACAGAGAAGCCTTTCTTCCAGATTATGATGCTTAAATCCATTTTTTTCTTCAAGAAACTTCATAATTTTTCTCATTTCACGAATAGGTTCTTGAACCAAATCTTCATAAACAACAAGAAGAAAATTTTTTTGACTTTTAACTACATATTGTATCAATTCCACCCAACTTTTTATTCTTCCTCTGCCCATGACTCTGTCTTGAAAATCTGCAACAATACAAAGTAAACAATGCATAAAATTGTATGGAAGTAGTTACCAACGACAATAGCACACTTTTTAGCGTTAATTGCCTTTGCTTTTCACGCTTACCCTTTTCACTACTGAAGTTTATATGGCAAGCTCAAACTCAGACACCCTCTTTACAACCGCACTTCAACCTCAGTAACATTTCAGAAACGTCTTGCATCCAGTTGTCCAGTTCATCAACAACCTTTTATCTGTGGAACACCTCCTCCACTGTCAATACTAGAGGAGATGAGTGGTGCAAACTTGGTCCCATCCTTCCCAATTTGGTGTTAAGCTTTTCGCCTTTTCCTGTTAGATCTGATCTGTCAAGAAAAGTATGAACAACCTTGCAGTAAATCACCTATGCACAGGCATACTTAAATCCAGTACGCTTACGTCTCAGTTTTTTTTTTAATTTTACGGTATGACCCTGTGGTGCAAAAGACCAAACTAGAATACTATACCATCATTCCATCAACCACTGCACGTAATTCCAACCACTGCATGGCTCAGAAAAAATACAAACATTGAGCAAACAGACAGTGTCTTGCTTGACGCATTAGCACTTCCCGTTACTGTATTATACGGCAGTGTCTCACGCTAACAATAAAAGCTTGAGTATTATGTTTAACGGCTATACACAGTGCACACACTATATAACCAGTCTCCGTATCGATTTTTGCTAAAACGAAAATGATTGAGTTATTTTTGCAATTAAGAGTGCAAGTGTCTGAAATGAGGTTTTTACAAAGAATCGAAGGTGTTACATTATTTAACAAGATGCGTAGCTCTCAAGTTCGAAAATCTCTAAACACCGAGCCGTTACTTTTTCTAATTGAAAGATCTCAGCTTCGATAGTTTGTGTATTTAAGCAGAATGCTTCAGGAAAGACTCCCCAAACAAGCTTTACTTGCCAAAGCAAACGGGAGAAGACCACTTGGAGGACCTAGAACTAGATGAAACAATTACATTGTGGATCTTGGATGGAATCGCTTGGGACTTTACCTCAGCAAAAAGAAGAATGTGATGGAAAACCGTGAAGTGCGGCGGCTTAATCTCGAGCTGCTGCCCCAACAACTTTCACGGAACAGTAGGCAATGAAGAAAGAAGAAGAAAAACTACATTATTGCCTTTCAGATTTTTAATTTGGATCCAGACATCATTAAAGGCTGTGTCATTAAGTAACGTTTCCTAGGAAATACGATGTCGTATGTGCTGTTTGTTTCAAAAACATTAAGTCATAGTAACACTTACTGCGTAATGCTTTGCATGATGACCCCCCCAAAATCCTTGGTTTGATTTGGAACGTTTTTTTTTTGAAAGTTCATCAGACTATCCCGATTAGCCGATTGCTTTTTCTGTTTAGGACTCATATTGTTGTGACATTTGATTAGCAAGCATTATTGAAGAATATCGATCAGCGGTCACGTGGATAGAGCGTTTGTTACTGAAAAGGTAGTCTCGGGTTTGATTCCCGGTTGAGCCAAATCAAAGACAATTGGTAATAGGAGCTTTCTTGCTTGACGTTCAAAGCAATTAAAGGGATAGCGTGAAGCCTACATTTTGTGTGGTAGACAGGTGACCAAAATACGAAGACCAAAAATCTTTTTGCTGTTTCCTAGCCAGGGCAACTTAGTGAATAAAAATGTGATTGCAATTACCTTCCGTAAAGAAATCGTCAGTTTTGGCATGACCAATTTGATCTGAAGTTTTTATTCGATTGTATTCAGCAACATGAGCTTTGTATGGGTTTCGAACCAACAAAATTGCTGAATCATACCCGCTCATAGTATCCTTCAATACCATGTGGTTTTTAATAATAAATGTCCATTCATTTCTGAACTCTTTGGGCTCACCCAAAAATCCTAAAATCAAACTAAAACGTTAAAAATAGCGAAATCAGAAGAAAAACGTTGATGCATTGTACTGTTTTTTTTTTATGGTAAATTTGAACGACCTTTATTCATCACAGTTATATGCAAATGAACTTAAAATGATTATGAAATGAAAAACTAATGAATCAGACCCAGATTTTGTTGCTTAATTTATAAGGTAGTGCTTACACTATGTCTAACTAAGCTATTGTTGCTGAAACAAAATTTCAGTGTTTGGTTTTTTTGCATTAACTTTCTGACGCCAAAAAAGTTTTGTTAAAGTCATATAAAATTTTTCACGTGAATTGAGGGTTCCATAAGCATTAGTGGTGAAGGATTTATAATCCGTCCTTACTACTTTTGTCTCAATTCTCGTTGATAGAAAGAAAAGTAATGATTCAAGCAAGCAAGCAGGATTATTATATTATTTTTTGACCTAGTCTTTTCTTTTCATAAATGAATGGAAATACAATACGTCCGAAAAAATGTCTGCAGTAAATTAGTCGAGTTTTAAATTATTTCAACTTTATTTAACTGAAATTCTCGTATTAACCGGCTCTGGCCCATGTCCATCAAACACTTTGGAAAACGGGAAGACAGTGTACACGTATGTTCGAAAAACTACAAAAAGATCATACGCTTGCTTCCAAAACTTTTCCCACTCAGTGCATTCTCTAACTTCACAAGTTTACCGGCTCTACATAAATGTTGATTTCCATACACGCTTCCAGAGTAGATTCCTGTAGTTTGTTCAAGCATGTGACGTATCCAAGTGTTTCCTGAGCCTGGGAAACTGACCAGTGCTGCTCTTTTAACGGCTGAATTTTTGGGAAGAAATTTTAGGGGCTCACACCGTTTGTCCTCAGAATAAGATCGGTAAATCTTCATTGATGATCCCTCGCAATTATCAGCCAGGTGCGTCAAATTCAACCTGAAAGAAAAATTGCAAACCACACTTTGTTCACGTTTGCTAATAGATAATCATCAAATGAAATTCAGTTAACCAAAATTATCTATTGAAGTGATATATTTATATTCAACATTAAACATTTACTTATTTTCTAAATTTTCATTACGATTAATTAACTGTTTAGATTCATAAAACGATAACAACGGTACATTGCTAATTCAATTGCCAAACACAATTAAACATTTTACTTCCTCTTAAAAATCATACATTGAGTGTTCACCTGAGCCTACGAGAGGGAGGTCCAGGAGATACATCGTACCCGGGCCCGGGCTTAGGGGGGCCCGGGATCAAGGGGCCCGGAAGAGTTCAGGTTGCTGCGTTAAGTTTTGATGTTGCATCCAAGGGCGCATTCAGGCCTGGCACCCAATTACCAAATTTAAGTGAAGTCCTTTTTATTTTTGTTCTTCACCTAATTTTGGGGAAAAACTGGGACCAAGTTTGAGTGAAGACCTTTTTTTGTTCTTCACCTAATTTTGGGGAAAAACTGGGACTAAATTTGAGTGAAGACCTTGTTTTTTGGTTTGGTTTTGCTCATCGCCTATTTTTGGGGGCCCGGCATCAATTTTTGTACCCCCTGGAAATTTTCTCTCTGAGGTCCTGGTGTTCACTCAAGACGAAATTAACTTAACCAACTTTTCCTAAACGAAGCATTTCTTTAGTTAAGATATTTTACATGGTATAAGAGATTACGTTTTCGTAAATCTTCCACAAATGCATTCTAAAGTGACGTCATCAAAAAAAGCGAGTGGATAATGCGGCGAGCTACAATGTAAAATACACGCTGAAGTGGACAAATTTGGTAGCTTAGCAACACTTTTGGATGACATCAAAGCGTTTCTGACATCATCAGCTAAGCATCCCATTAAGCGGAATTCTTCGTCGGGTTTAGAAAGCAAATCATCTCCTGCAAAAACAGTCTGTGAATGAATGAGAAATTGGAGTTCTATCAGCTATTACCACAATTCAGAGTAAAAAAAAAAACGAAACAGCGAGAGATTTCTGTTAATTTAGTAATCTGTAGCCTAGCTTAATACAGTATATTGGTAAAGACTTCAGTTGGGTAAGATTGAATTGGTTTAATTTGATTTGATGAGTAAAGATTGATACGTGACAAAGCTTATTTGTGAAAAATTCTATTATTAATGCTTTTGGTAAAGATGTGGGCCTGTCGATGAAAATGCACAAAAAGAAAAACAGCACGTATTTTGCGCTTTTAAGGCAGTTTTTTGCGATAATATGAACTCAAAAGTGGTTCAAAGCCACTTTTTAAAACATCTATTTAGGGGGGGAGGCAGATATTTGCTAAGAATAAATTTTATAACCAGTAAAATCGCTAAATATTTGTAAAAAAAATTCATCACTTGACGCAAAATGCTAGTTACAACTGAAATAGAAATAGCTAAAATTGAAATTATATTTTTTGAACTTTTTGTTCTAATTATTATGCTGCGGTTGTAAAGATATTTAACAAAGCAAAAGAGATATCCTCCAAAAAGTTTTTTAAAACCCAAAGTTTTTTCTCCCACCCGGAATTTCTAGAAAAAGAGGGCGGTTTACCAAAATTGGATTGGTCATGTAATGTTACTGCTGGAAGGTTACAAATTAATCGGTTTCTTTTTTTCCTTGGAAGCTCAAGCTGAGAGAACAGATTCAAGGTTTCCCAAAATTTTTTAGGGGGAATATCTCTTTGTATTTTTTAAATACGTTTGCAGCCACAGCCCTAAAATGAGAATAAAAATTTTCAAAAATTATATTTCAATTTTAGCAATCTGCAATTGGCTGAATGCTTCACCCCGTTTAGGCTTACCAGCATAAGCCTAAGTATTAAATTTTGCAAAAAAATTGCACAATCTTCAAGCGCCAGAGGCTCCATCTCCAGACCTCCCATTTATATCTTATAATTACTAATTAAATTAGCCTTTGTTAGCCTTTACATATATTGCTTTAACCTTTTTTAATTTTTTTTCAAGATGAAGATATTAAAAAAAAATACACGCACATACAAAAAATAATCAAAGGAAATGGTGCCAAAAATGCACATAACTATCATCAAAAGCATAAATAAAGTATGAGCAAAGCTTCGGCGTTGTAAAATAGCAAAGCATTATTGAACGTTCATTATAATGCCATTTCATTTATTGATAACATGCACTTTTTAGAAAATAGAGTTCAGCAATTACCAAGCAACAGCAGTGTCATAAAGCGCACGTTTTGTTTTGGGCTGATTGAAAACTGGCGTTTGTATATGCTTTACCTTTGGTTAGAGTATGAAACAGTAATGGATCGCATTGACACAAGACAAGCGAACAGAACTTATGTTGGGTCATGTCATGGTTAATAAATCCTTCCTACCTTTTACGCAGGGCGTTTGCAGACTAAACCACTCAATAGCTTTGCTCCCTCCACAAGTTTCTCTTTCGTCGCCGGTACATTTTGAGCTGCACTGATCCATGTTTAGGAGTTGCACCGGATCATTAATCCCCCAAGTGCACATGCAAGTGTCTCCGTTGGTTATTCCTACATATAGCGGCAAAGACCTGCAAAAAAATTCTAAACATTCTTTGGACGTTGATGGCTACAGCACCACACCATCAACAACATTCAGCTACATCTTGATCATCATTAGTTCCATTAAGAAAAGCTAAAATCAAAATAATTTATAGCAACAAGGCGCAACTATGCAACTCTTGGAGTTAAAGCAAAATAATACACAATAAAATTAATGTAGTAAATACTGCAACAGGGTTGGAAAAATTACTTGCTTTTGCTTTAATTACAATTACAATTGCAATTACAACCTAAAATTTTCAATTACAATTATTCAAGTTCAAGTAATTGTAATTCAAATCCAATTTCAATTACAATTACAATGAAAAGATTCTCAAAACTTTGCAATCAATTTACTTACATACGAAGGCTCGAGTTTTGCTAATGTTAACACAGTGAATTTGTTTTGTATTTCTATACCAGATCTATTAGAGCCACATTTCTCTCTATCCTTGTTCTTCTATCAAACTTTGTTTAACTTTATTTTTTTTAATAATTTTGTGTGTAAGCAATTGTCAAGTATGTTATTGAATTCATATCGCTTCCAGCAAAGTTACTGTTTTATCTAAATTATGGTATCATACCGCAATTATTGGTGCAAAAGAAAAAAGTTTTAACACAATTAAAACTTAAAAAGTCGAAATTGTGTAAGTTACGACTTCAAATACAACTACTATTTAACACCATTTTAACTTTTACCAATAATATCACCAATATTAGCATGATCATACAAAATAGAACCATGAGAGTCGCTTTGACATGCACACAAGAGCAAACAAGTAAAAAAGCACACAAAATCTAAATATCACAAACAGCATTAAAGTTACAATCATAGGCGTAGCCAGGGGGGGAGCCAGGGGCCCCCAAATCGAAATGCCTCAAATGATAAAAATGTGACAAAAAAGCCTTGTTTCTTCATTTTCAGTTCTTTTAGCATCTTCGCGTACAACAGTACACGCGTACAACAGTAATTACCAATTATATTAACAACCTGGGTGCCTTGGATCCATCAATTCGATTTTGTAAACCACTTTAAATGTATAAACCGGATGAAATTAAGAATTTTTGTCCTGAAAGTTGCTTCCTCAAGTCCTCATTTAACCTTTTTATGAACATAAAGCAATAACCAGGGACGGATTTACCATATAGCAGAGTGCCAGGGTCCCGCGCTCAGATGATAAGACTTTTTTTGATCTCCACCTATACTTGGCAGGAGGATGTTGCGAAAATCCTTTAAGTACTAAGGGCAACGCGCAATGTAAATCCGGCCCTGGAATAACATGGTTAGTTGACGTAACCATCTAATATACCATTTTTCAACTACAATCCATCTCCACCTTGCTAGTTTTTACGCGACAAAATACTTTGAAAGTAAACTAGCTAGGAAAAATGCTCATTGAACAAAATAACAAAATATTGAAGTTGAATTAAGGGGTCCTGGGCTCCCTGGTCGTATATGTACTCCTATGACTAGTTAATTTTACAAAAAAAAAACAAAAATCTCCAAGGAAAATCTTTGAGTGGATTATTATTTCCTGCTAGAATAAAGTAGAAGGCAATGTTATCTGAGCCAAATAAATCACTTACTATCAAAATTCAACTACGAGTGCAAAGATTTTTACGCGTTTTTGACTTAGATTGCTGGTAAAAAGAGCATTGAACAATTCAAATTTTTCGGATGGCGTTCAAATGTAAAAAATTTAGTTTTTTCAAATGCTCTGAACACGTGCGAAATGTCATCCAATGGCATTAGAATAGCTTTTTATTTCAAAAAATGACAAAAAATCACCCCTCGTCCCTAGACTTCCGTCTGTGATAGTTTGAGTTACATTAGCTTACTCAACACGTCTCCCAAACAGTAGCGTAGCCAGAGTGGGGGCTTCAGCTCCCAATTTGCCTGAAAAGAATGCAAAATAACACGTTTTTTGTGCTTTTGAGGCCGATTTTTGCTTCATAAATGAAAACAGCCCCCCAAAGGGATTTGGGAGCCAAAGTAGTGAAGGACTTGCCGTTTTTTGGACCAGAATAGTGGAGCTTTTTGGTTTTGGAGCTCACCCAAAGTCGGTGAAGACCATTTTTTTTTTGAAGATCACCTGATTTCGGCCAGAAAAGCTGAATTTCCGATTTCGGCCGGAAAAACCCTTCGAATTTCGGTGAGGACCTTTTTTTATATTTTTTATTTTTTAGGGATCACCTAAATTTGACAGAAAAACCGCCTCAATCTCATTGAAGACTAATGAAAATTTTGGTCAAGTTCGTTTACGCTTGTATCAAACTTCCAAAAAAGCCCCCCCTTTGCGAAATCCTGGCTACGCGCCTGCTCTCAAGTTAGACATTTACACTTTTTGACTATTAGTTTACCTCCTCCACCTTTAGCAAAATTCTGGCTAATTGCCAAAAACAGGCCACGGCTTTAGATCTTCCATTCTACGATATCTTTGCCCCACAAAAAGTTCCTCTTATGAAAATTTCTGATGACGTCAATGCATGTAATTTGTGGTTTGCCCCCCCCCAATCAAAATCCTGGCTACACCAATGGTTACAATGGTTACTTGCCAACGATTACAGTCACATCTGAGTCATAGGCTAACTCTGTGCTAGGTTAATTTTTTGCTTATAGTTAGTACTAGCTATGATTAGAGTAGGTACTAAGTTTAGGTTATGAATGTGATCAACTCTATCTCTAAAACTAACTCTAACTCTCCCCAATCTACTTTAATGTTCGGTTTGGGACGTCAGATGTGATTGCAACTGGTAGAAAATATCGATTTCGATTTGCAACCGGAAGAAAATTGATATTGTTCAAACACATTTTGTTATCATCTATCCTAGTGAATAATAAAGTAATTGTAATTGAAAATAGGCCGAAAATTTTCAATTACAATTACAATTACCGACTTTTGAAAATGTCCAATTACAATTACAATTACTGCAAAATCGTGTAATTAATTAGAATTTTGTCAATTACAATTATAGTTTTTCCAGGTCTGTACTACAGTATAAATATCATTAATCATTATTGTGGTATCTACGCTGTATGACAGCTCGAAATTTATATCCAAAACCTTGAGCACTTTGGCTAATAATACTTTAGATAGATTACAACTGCTCAATTCTTAATATTTGTAAATTGGCGAAATCTAAATCAGAACATGTTTAGTTCTATAAATTTTGTAAATAATAGGGAAAGACTCATTTATATTTGCCTCAAAAAATGAAGTACAATATAATATCTTCAATTTCAACTTCTAAAATATTAATGAAATAGAATTTTGTTGGATTTAATAGAAAATAAACCTTTAGTAACAAACGCAAAAAGCATAGGAAAAATAGTTTGAATCATCACTAGTGTGTATAATGGCAACCTAATACACAAGCACACAAAAAACAACTACATCATTTGTTTTACTTGGAAGAACATTGTTTGATACATTGTTTCTTCGTCAATGACGGAGAAGATTTAAAGTGTAGCACGTCCTTTTTGTTCTTCGGTTTTGTGAAAGATGCCAGGCAACCAATAGATGTAACTGAAAGTTTTAAATCGCGTTTGCTTATGAACATTTCATTCAAATGCAATGGCACATGTAGACAGTAGAACTAAGAAGGCCAAAGACCTACCCACATCCTGCATACTTGAAACATTTAGCCCTTATGGAAAACTTTTAAAGTTACTTTGGACTTATCCAGAATGTTTTTCAAAAAAATTGAAGGAGTTAACAATTTCACCTTTAAAAAGTGGTTTTCAAACTGATTTTTTAGGACGAAAAACGAATATTCCCAACCAAAAAATACACTAATTACTCAGTAGCTTGTGACTTTGTTTTAAAAACGCAACGTGGCTTCCGGCGGTTGGGTACTCCATCCATTTGGAAAAATCTATTAAACCGATCAGTGGTCGAGTGGATAGAGCGTCTGCTACTGAAGCGGTAGACTCGGGTTCGATTCCCGGTCGAGTCAAACCAAAGACTATAAAAATTGGTATTCACAGCTTCCCTGTTTGAAGTTCAGCAAGTAAAGGGACAGTGTGAAGCCTCCATCGTGTGTGGTAGACAGATGGGCAGGTGGCAGCTTGACTCGAAGACCGAAAGGTCCCTTCGCTGTCTCCTGGCCAAGGCAACTTGGTGAATAAAATGTAATTACAATTACAATTAAAATTTGACCACTGTTTGTAATGAATTTAAAATCCTTCAAGTAAACCGGGTGCAGCACGCTTTTTCAAATCGAAAAAAAAAAATTACTTAAGACTTTTAACCCTTTTACACGAGGGGCAATTTCGCCTCTATCTCGTATTTTTTTTTGTAAGAAATTTCTTCAGAAAAAAGATTTAATTGCAAATCAGCTTGACTTTGAGTCAACATTCATCACAAACAACTTCTAAAATATTGAAGTTGCTAAGGTAACAGAAATTTTCCCGATTTTTGAGATTTTTCAAAGTTACTTCACCTAATCTGAGAATTTTTTGTCCAACACTTAACTCAAATGACGTCATAACATGTTTTTGTGACGTAACTAACTTTACTTAAGCAATTTATGATTCAGCATCAAAAAGCAAATCTATGTATTTAATTTGAACCGCCTGTGACGTATTATTAAAATGACGTCATTTTTCGAAAATATGGTCGAGACATCACAATGATGACATTATTAATTCAAAACCAATTTTTCTAAAATATTTTGGTGACCATCAACCCGCAAGCTGATTTTGGTGCACCAATGACTTTTGGTTTTGGAGTTAGATAAGGAAGTATTTTTGCTCCCTCCCCCGTGTAAAATGTATTTGTCAAACAACCCGTCAAAAATAAAGGGTTAAAGAAAGCGTGTAACTAGGCTTTTGCTTCGGAAAGAGGTTTAGGTTCTAGACAAAAATGTTCTGAGTCACAAGTTTATTCGCGAACAAAATACTGGTATCGCGTGTGCTTTCTACAGTCTCAAGTCAGTAGTTTCGAGTTACGCCCATAAATCGTTCGTGATTCGTGGAACTTGCTGCTGCGAAGTAGCGATTTGATTTAAAAAGGGCATTCAAGTCAAGTTTTGCATCGTTGACTAAAACGTTGGCATAAGTCTAAATTGCATTCTCACCAAAATTGAAGTTTCTAAGTCTTGCTGTTTTTAAGAAATTGAAGTTAAAAATATAGAATTTTCCTCTCACTTCAGCGTTGCCTTTTTGTCAGTTTTGTGATAGAAGATTAACTTTGGTGCGTTGTCTGACATTTACATGAAAAGCAGTTAATTTTACTATTCTAAACCTTTACTTTGTTTTAACAACAAGTCTGCTGCAAAGCATTTATTGAGAATCAGGTACATGCAATAACTTTTCAAAATTTTGTTTCAAATTGGCAACTCAGGCAAAAAACTCCAAAGGGAAAAAGCGGTTCTAAAATCCTTTCTAAAAGAAAATTTAAGCTGTTACATCTTAGGTACCGAAGGTCATAGAAATGTCAATTTTGGTGAAATTTGTCTTCAGATCTGTCAAAAGTTTTTGAGAGAAAACCAAGCAAAAATATTTCCGATCCGAATTTCCTTATAAAGCTATTTTCGTCAATTACTGCTGTGTAATTACTAATAACTGACTTTTTTCTGAAAAGATCCAAAAGATATAAAATATTTACCAAATTTTAATCTTAATCTGGGTGTGCAACTGTGCATAGTAGGCTAATTTAAAATGTTCTGCATTTTTGAAGAATTTTTGCATGCTTTGTGCAAAATTTTGAAATTATAATGGGATACTAGTACACAAACATTCTCATTACCAACACTTACCTTCACAGTAATAAGATTCACCCAGGTTTTGCACATATTCTCTGTAAAATATAAAGATTTACTCATAGCGAATTAGTTTCTTGTATTGTAACAGATTTATTATTTACTGATACAGGAAACGGAACTCATTAGGATCCTTGCGAAACGTGAATTCAATTTTGAATTTGATTTATGAACGAAAGCCTTCGGTGTGCTAGAGAACATTGTTTAATAAACTAGACTATTTAACCTAACTTATTTCCATTTCCGACTATATGGCTAAGCCTTTCCGTATTTATTGGACATAATTCTTCTAAATCAACAGAAAGTTCTTTTCAATCCAAAAAGTCGTGTTATAACATCGATGAAATAGAAATGGAGTAAATTGGTGACAAAATATCAACAACTGTAGTAATTATTGTAGTGTAAGTGTGTAACAATGCGTATAACAATCATTTCTTAAAGCCTCCTCGGTAACCACCAATCCAATTCAAAGATAATTTATCAACTACACAATGAAGATGCAATACAAACGTACGAATTATTCATAGATTTTATTTGGAAAAGAACCTTCTGATGAGTCGAACGAAGCAGCAGGCAGTAGAGGATTGACTTAAGTTTGTTGCTTTTCATTTTTATGGGTACGCGCTTCTGCGAGTGTCTATATGACATGGACATCAATGACTCGAACCAATTTTGCTTTAATGAGAATTGGCCGTTTTCAAGCAAAAAATAACTCCCAAAAAGAAAAAAGCAACTGAAACAAAGAGTTGAACAGGGAAAAGTGGACATGTTGCAAAGGGCTTTAGAGATATTATTCAGCATTTTTAAAAAAACCGCTTTTAAATAATTTTATGTTTTAAGTTGCGACTAAATTTAAACAAACTTTTCCCAGCCATTGCGGAAGCTCTTACATAGTTTTTTTGCTTTGAATATGATCTTCGCTGACACCATTAAGTGCAACAGTTTCAGAAAAGTCCAAATTTTTATCGGATAAAATTTTTGGAGTAATATTTTCATCATGTTGTAACTTCACAGTCATAAGTAACAGAAACAAGAACAATACCAAAATATATTTTAAAGCATGAGTGTTGATAACAAACTTTTTAACAATTCGAATCATTATAAAAATGTAACGAAATTAAGATGTGAAAAACTGCAAAACTAGGAAAAATTATTACGCATGCATTACAAAATCGTTATTTCTTAAGCTGTTTTTCTATTGAACTGCTTTTTTCAGATAAAACAATGCAATATTGTAAACTAAACACTATTAAAAGAAGCATTATCTTCACTGGTGAATTAGTAGTTGTTTCAGCTGAGGTAAAGTTTTTACAGAGTGCTGCAGAGTAGATAGAATATAAATAGCAATTTAATTCAAAAATCATATGATATCGCTACTGTCTTCGAACCAAAGTAGCGTGACATAGTGACTGCTTTCGTGGCTAACAGTAAATTTGCCCTTCCTGGTGATACAAGATTTTCAAGCTGGTTACTGCCTTTGTTTTTTGGATTTTTTCAGCTTAAAAATAGACTCCAAAGTCATACCTACGTTAGCTCAACATCTACTTTGTATTACTAAATCATCTTAGTATAATATTTTTGTTTCTACATATTAACCTTTTCTATTTTACTTTGCTTCATAAAATTATTTGAAAAGCGTAAGTACTGGTAAGTTGCTTTACAAGTTGGCTCGTTCTTTCTTCATTGCCTCTGGCTAATTATGACGCAATAACTTTTCACTGAGACTGAAGGAAAGAAGATACAAGAAACTTCAATACAAAATTGTCGCCCTTATCATAATCCTCCTGAATTTGATTTTCAAATTATCCATTCTACACAGGTTGCTGCAGCACCTATTTCTGTGGTTCACTTTTGCTCGCAGTTTCTGCTTTTTTCTAGTGAACTCTCAACAGTAATTCATAAAAACCAAAAAACAAAACAACAACAACAACAACAATAGTTCGATTCATACCGTAGTTGCAAGATCTTCATGCAGTGCCTTGTTAAAGGAAAATGGGACTGGAAAAAAAATAGACAGGTTGAGTTGAAAGCAATTGTTCAAGAATGTTTGGTATTATCAAAATAAAATTTTATAACAACGCGGTTCCATTTTGATGTCAATATGTAAGCTTTTGTACACTATGTCAGTTTGTTTATATTTTTGGGTTATTCAAACTTATTTTATTAGTTTACACTGCTGTCAAAAGCATTACAATAGAATGTTTTCAATTTTTGCAAAAGTAGTGAAATAAAGAAAATTTCTTTGCTCCTGCAATAAAATGCAACAAAAAGATTTAGTCATGAAGCAAGCAGTTTTTCCTTTTTTGTGAAGTTGGGTATTCAATAATTTGCGCTTGATTTTGTAATTTCACCCATTTAGCCTAAAACAAACTCTCTATGGTTTGAAATTTGTGATAAAGTTATCTTGTTGATTGAAATATAGCAAATCGTGCAGCATATCTTGGTGATTGAAAAAAAATAAAAAAATAAAAAGCAAAAAACAAACAGATGAAATGGTTTCCAGCTCCGAACGCTTTTAACGGCAAACTATAGACATTAAACTACAGAGATTTTTAACTAAACTCTACCAACTATGACATCATATTTTAATAATGTGCAAATACCCGGTGAAGAATTTTATTTGTAAAGCAAAATGAAGTTTTGTTAATAAGTCAACTACAATTAGTGGAAATATGGAATGTCAAATAATGAAGTAAACAAACAAAATAAACAGGTAATTGAAGTGAAGAATTTGTGTTATGCTTTCCGGAAATAGCCGACAGTTTTGATTCAGAAGCAATTCACTTCACAAAATGTGTCGGTCTGGTAAAAAATCAACAGAAATATCTCAGTATTTTAGCGTAATTTTTCAAAATTGACAGGCCCTCAAGTCCTGATGTTTAGTGAGGAATGATTTATACTCGAAAAAAGGCCCAAAACTTAATTAATACGATGTTTTTGAGATTATAGCCGGTCATGATGTTATGCGCGGTGCAACTCGTGGAGTAGTTCATTTAGTTGACTATGTTGAAGGAGTTCTTGCTATTTACGAAAATCATTTTTTGCAAAGGCAGTCGCAAATAATTCGCAACAGATTTGCCTTTGACAGAGCTGAAAATTGATTTGCTGCATGGAAGTTGCAAAAAAAACCATCGAATTATTTGAATCCTTACACAATAGGCCCATATCTAAATCAATCCATTAGTTTGGGTTTTGATTTTACGCTTTCATGCAATAAAATGCTCAATGAAAAATCCAAATCAGGTTTGCTTATATTACATTAGAAATGAGATATTTCTCCTACATGTTTCATGTTCATCACAATTCAAACAAGTATGCTTTTATTTGCAATAAAAAGAAATCTATTCACAAAGCGCTTCAGGCCCGGCGCCAGGATAACGTGACTGGATGGGGGGGGGGGGGGGGGGGCAGAAATAAATTTTTGGGGGCACGAGAAGTTTATTTATGTAAAGTTGAGTGGGGCAGGGGGGCAAGAGAAGTTTATCCCAGTCTGGATCAAACGAACAAGGTGAAGACCAAAAAAAAAGGTCTGCACTGAAATTCAGAGCGATTTTCCGGCCGAAATCAGAACTTCGAATAGTTTTTCCGGCCGAAAACAGGTGACCTAAAAAAAAAAAAAAAAACAGGTCTTCACTGAAATTTAGAGCGATTTTCCGGCCGAAATCAGAACTTCGAACAGTTTTTCCGGCCGAAAATAAGTGATCTCCAAAAAAATAAAAAAAAAGGTCTTCATCCCAAAAATTTTATGAAATCCGGTGTGAGTCCACAAAAATTACAAAAATACGGGTGCCAAACACCAAGTTGAACATCAATTTGCATTCCAGTAGCCCCGATCCTGATAATTTTTTTGGGGAACAGTGCTCGCTTTGGGGGCACAAATTTTGTTTGGGGGGCACAAGCAGTCATTTGGGGGAGCACGGCCACGGAATGCCCCCCGTGACGCCGGGCCTGCAGCGCTTGCATGGTGCATTTATGTATTATTCTATCAATGGATCGTAACTGAAAAAAAAAAGGTTGTCGCTTCTTTTTGAGTTATTTGATTACTTTTGAGAGCTGGATAGTAGTCTTGCTAGAAATTGATCTCCCAAAATTGGCAAATCAACATAGATTTAAGAGTTTTTACCCTTATTGTACAATTGTATCATAAGTATATGGAATTTCACAACAATCGGCCAATTCTAGTTAAATTTTCATAGAATTCTATCAATTTGTCGATTTCTATTTTATAAGAATTTGTTTTGATGATCTGTAAGAAAAAGAACTTGCTGTGGCAATACCTTATCTCTGCTTAACTGCAATATAAATTCGTATTTGAATTATGCAAATTTACTTTCTTTAGTAATATTAAGTCAAAGAATTTCTGAGTTTTGCTGATTTTTTCCCATATTTATATTTGAAGCTGATGACAATTTTTTTAGATTTCATTAGAAAAAACAAAAGTATCAAGCAATGAAAAGAAGGATGAAAAGCAGCTCGAATATGCTGCTGAATGCTCGAACGCGGGAAGTAAGATTGTTCATAGCAGCTTCACTAAGCTGCTAAAAAGTTCAAAGCAAATCCTTGTTTTTGAGTTTGTTATTTTTACATTTGGTGTCATTGCAACTTTCTCAGGATATTACGTCTTTTTAAACCTCCAATCCAGCATCAATATCAAAGATGGAGTTGGTAAGTTTAGTAAAAACTGAGAGAACTTCATCCCTGCTGATTTGCTCAAGTACTGGGTCATGCGGTTTTGGGAGACTTGGAGCTGTTCTTTGTAATATGTTTGATAATCGAACCAGAAATAATGAAGTCAGCAGCGATTACCTATCATGCAATATTAAGCAAAAGTTAATTTTATAATATTTCATTTTTGAGATTAGGATAGTTGCTTCTTACAGATTTACCTGCCATACTTACAGTTGCTTTGAAAGGTTTTAATCAAAATGTCAACTTTTTTCCTCTAGCTCGTATATTCAGGTCTTCAACTCACTTTGAAAGAAAAGATTTTATTAATCAATTAAATACCGATAAGGTTTAAGATGATGTCATGACAAATGCATTCCAACGTATAAGTTACTAAAACTAGATCATGGCTAACTGGCTTTTACCTATGCATGAATAAAGCAATAATGATCGTAAATTGAAAAGTTTTGTAGGTGCTGCTTCAGTCACGGCCACTTACGTTACTGCGGCGATATTTGGGGTTATCGTTACCCCAGTGTTGCTTCGAGGTATAGGGGCGAAGAAATGCGCGATTTTGAGCGAGATAGCTTATCTCATCTACGTCATACTCAATGTTTATCCAAGTAAGCTACAAGGACCAATAATAAAAGTGCATTTTCATTGTTTTAAGACACGTTTCGATTAAATCAGCCATTCTCCTTTTTACTTTATAGCGAGTAAAACATTCATTTGAGTCCTTTCTGAGATCTGAACATGTAGCTGTTGTAACACGTACATCCCCTATCTATTTGGGTCACAATTACAGCCTTGATAGGCCTTATTAGATTCTCATGGATAGATAGATAGATAAAAGTTTATTTTGCTCTTCAAAATAATTCGGAAAAACATTTGTTAAAAATAAAATGTAGTAGGAAGCTTCGAAGGATTTCTCGGTCATCGAGTCGAGCAGCCACCGAATATAATTTTCAATCAATTACTGAGGTTTGCTGTTTTAATTTAAAATAGTTAAAATTTATTCTTTTTGAAAAATTTATCCACCGCTGTGATTTATTCTAATTAATAACTGTTTTGGTACTTAAAATTTATTCATTTACAGTATATTTGGAGAGTAAATATTCTTTGTACTTTATTTCGAATCGATTAGGGGTAATTGCTTTGTGCCTTGTGGTACCGAGTTTCATATCTTGACTTCCTGATATTAAAACTTTTTGTGATTTTTGAGATTTGTATTTGGGCTGGTAAAAATTTGACTCGGATAATGCTAAACGAGTATTTCGTGTGTGTATCCCTTTAACCGGGGAAAAAAATTTGGAAAGATTTATGGGTAATTTTTTTACGCGTTTTCTGATGCATTAATTTAGCAACTTCGTATAAATACAAATCTTTAAGCTTTAGAATTTGTAGCTTCAAATAGAAAGTTGTAACATGATCACGCCATTGGGATCCAGAAACCAGTTTAACAGCTTTATTTTGAAGGGTTGCTTATCTTGTTAAGTGTTTGTCAAAAGCATTTCCCAAACCGTGATTTTGTAGAGCAAATGAAGGTGAATCATTAAATGGTTTAAGTTACGTAGTGATGATTTAGGTAAAATATGACGTAGTTTGCATAGAACTCCTAAAGATCTAGATATTTTTGTGGCAAGCACATTAATGTGTTCTTCGAAGTTCAATTTATTGTCAACTGTAACACCAAGATATTTTACTGTGTCATTAGTCTTTATCGCTGAGTCGTTGAAATATATTGAAATATTTGATATGGAAAGAGTCTTTTTACGGAGTGTTATTTAGCAGAGAGATTTTTTGGAGTTTACTCTAATTTTGTTGGCTTTAGTCCATTTAGGTACTGTAGTTAGTTCTTGATTTATTTTTTCACTCAATATTGAAGGGGTAGCCGCGGTAGTGTTCCAACAAGTATTGTCGGCGAATGATCTTGAGGTTGAATTTAGAGCATGAGGGATATCATTAATACAAATAAGAAACAAAAGAGGACCTACATTACTTTCCTGTGGCACATCGAATTTGTTTATTAATGTATCAGATGACAAGATGTGGTGAGAAACAAATTGAAAGCGATCTGACAAAAACGATTTTAGAAGTTTGTTTGCGACTCCACGAATTCCATAGTGCTCTAGTTTATAAAGAAGTATTGAATGCGAGACGGTATCAAACGCTTTTTTGAAGTCCAATGGTATTAAGACGGTGTATGAAGCCCTTCGCTCATACTATAGACTCTTTATTCAGTAGCTTAGAAACAAACGTGCGAAGAAAAAAGAGAATAGAATTGAAAAGTTTGCTCTTGCTGCGAAGGTTTTTTGTGGTAAAGCGTATTTTACTGATGTAAATGGACATATTTGTAGAACTAGTGAACCGTGAAAAAAAAGTTACGCTGATTGGACGAATTCGCTTATTTTAGAACTGAACCGTGCAGGAAAAAAAAGCAAAAAACTGTCAGCTACCAGTCTACTAATAAAGAGTTTATGTTCATACTCTCGGAAAAATTTCAGTCTACTAATAAAGAGTTTATGTTCATACTCTCGAAAAAATTTCATTACTGGTAATTTTATAAAGCTCACTCAGTATCTTGTGCATTAATCAGGACAATGTCAGACTTGAGTGACTATTAAGCTCAACTTCGCTAGTTTCAAAGTAGAATTGCAATCACATCCAAAAATTTATCTCCTATGCGATGTTGTTGAAGTATCTTCATGTCATCAACTTCGCTCATATAAAATGAGCTGGCACCTGGAGAAACTAAAACAATTGAGATTCAAGCTTTGAAAAAACAAGAACACAAATTAAACTGTGAGAAAAGTTTGCTGACGATATTACCCAATATAAAAAAATTCTACTCTTGATCTGTCACGCGTTATTCTGATAATTTTCAGGTTACGTCACCCTCATTCCTGCGGGTATTATCGCTGGGGTGGGGGAAGCAACATTATGGCCGGTAATGACGTTGTTTTGTGTTCACTACGCTTGTTGTTTCGCCCATTACGCCACGAAAAACCCAAAAACTTACGCCACCGAGCTAATAGGACTTCTATACTTCTTGTACCATCTGACCGCGGTGAGTAATAAAAGCATTACGACATAATGGTTCTGCGTTTCCATGCTCTGATCACATGGTGGTGAAATCTCCATTTTTGTAAAAGTAAAAAAAGCAAATGTGCATTAACTAGGGTCGATATACCGACATGAATTAACTTAAATTCACGGATTGACAAAACTTTTACGGGAAAAGTTTGGGCAAATGGTCAAACAAATCGTTGTAGTCATAATCGCTATACTTATGCAAAGTAATTGAAAGATCATCTATCTGAACTTGCAAATTCTGTTTAACGGATTCAAATAAGTTCATCGGTGTAAAAGATAGAAAACTGATAATCCACGCAATTTTCTTCTGCTGCATTCCATTCTTAATGCCATTTTACAAATAACAATTTATGAACTGTGTATTTAAGCCTTGTAATCCTGTATGTTTAGTATAAACTAAAACCTTCAGCGAATCTCGTCACCGATCAGTGATAGAGTGAATAGAGCCTCTGCTACTCAAACGGTAGACTCGAGTTCGAGTCCCGGTTGATTCAAACCAAAGACTATAAAAATTGGTATTCACAGCTTCACAGCTCGACATTTAGCAACTAAAAGGAATGTGAGTGTAAAGCCTCCCCATGAGTGGTAGATAAATTGGCAAGTGGCAGCTTGACTCGACGACCGAGTAGTCTCTTCTCGGTCACCTGATCAAGGCAAGTTGGAGAATAAAATGTAATTACTTCAAAAATGTGAAGATTCTGAGTTAGTAAATTCTGGCAATCATTTCAGGTATAAAATATTGAGCGTTCAATGAATAAAAAGAACAATTCCAAGTCCAACACTGCTACAAAGCTATCATCAGTTTTATTCGCATAGAACCTGCTTACCAAAATCGATTTCTGTTTATTTACTTTTTTTAATTATGGCTGATCATAGGACGTTCAATAACCTTTATTTTAATTTAATCCAGTAGGAAGTTCAGAAAGAGAAACCAATTTATTAATGTTTGGTTTTTTCTCCCAAATTCTAACTTCAAATGTCAGAGCAACTCTTGATCATCCAATATTCTTGATATCGGAATTCAAAGGAACTGATTTCTTTATCGTTTTTAGCGACAGCGCTGTAGCAAGTTTAGACTGTTTAATCTTAGAGAAGAGCTAGAAGTTAGCTTTGCAATGGCATTTAAAGGCATTTTATATCATACTTGTATATTACAGACTCTGGGCAACATTCTGAAGTATACCATTCTTTATAGTGGTCGAAGTCCGACTGAGTCAGGAAACGAAACGATAGTTCGAGATTTATCAATTTGTGGTCGAAACGATTGTCAAGATCCGAGCATCACGAATGCAAACATCGAGCGATACGAACCTGCGTCACAATCCGTGATTCACATCCTGATCGCGGTCACCGCGGGACTTATTATCTTCTCCATAATACTTCACGGGATTTTCATCAAAGACATGGATCCCATCGAGAAAGTTCAAAATGCCAAACAAATGAAGGGGAATAATGACGTCAGTGAAGACGTCATCGACCACGAGATCAGGGAACTTGAAGGTTCAGCAAAGAATCAAGTATTTGTTTGACCTCATGCCTGTTAGTAATATTGATACATTGTAATTAGGTCGATATTCACCAAGTTGCCTTGGTCAGAAGACAGCAAAGAAACTTTTCAGTCTTCCAGCCATAAGCTGCCACCTGCCCAGTGCTCACATGTCTACCACACACGGTGGAGGTTTCAACTGTGCGTTTTAATGCCAACCCGTCAAACATGAAACCTGTAAGTATCAAGTTGTATAGTGTTTGGTCCGATCAGACCGGAAATCGAACCCGATTCTACCTATTCAGTAGCAGACGCTTTATGCACTCGATTAATTCAAAATCGGTTAATGTTGACCTCTTTGTTCAAAATTCAGACTTGAATATCTAAAACCTAAAACCTCGAGTAGTTACATTCCGTGCAGTGTGTAGTAAGCTTCTACGAGGAGAACCCCGATAGCAATCCAAAACCTATTAATTCGCAATTCAATTTCCGCACTGCAATCGAGTTTTTAGCAAACAAACATAACGCATAGTTTTTATTGGGTCAGTTTACCCTTCGTGGTGTTGTATAGTCCGGTAACTTGCTTGTAAGCAGAACTCTCAAAAACTTTTTGTGCTGACAGATTGATAGGCATGAATGAAATACAACTCAATTTATTTTAAAGGTCCTCTATATATTTTAGCCATCATTGCAACCTTCCATTTCCTCTACTGTTCAAGCTACGCTCCAACATTTGTTCAAGCCAAAGCAACTACTTATTACTCCATTTGCTCTCTATAGCGGAACTGTTATATATTTTTCTCTTGGTGAAGTTACCAGAGCTTTTGGTTCTTGCATTTTTGGAGTCGATCAAGTACGAAAGCAAAACTACGTACCGCGACGTGCAATAAAACAATGATTTGCTTAAATACAAGGAAGAAGAAGAAAATACGCCGAGTCAGGGCATTATTACACCAGCACATTGTTAGGTTTGATTTCAGAGCTGGCAATGCTGCGTTGTGGCTTTAGAAAAAATGACTTGCACTAATTTTCAATTTTGGCACAGATTTGCAAACAAAACCCTTTAGTGGTCCCTTAATTTGTTTTTATTCTTTTTCTGCTGAACCTTGCATCTAACTATGGGATAGGAAAACATTGCCTATCTTAGAAATAGTACGTGATAAAAAAGACTCTATGGAAGTAAACGATGATTGCGACTCCAATAAGTTACCAAAAAAGCAGTAACCACTGTGCAAACACTCTTCAGAAATATGTGTCTCAGTAAGCGAGACGGAAGTAGGAAAAATAATATACAGTAGCTCATTTTAAAAATTCTATTTTTAATTTTTTTGTTGGCAATTACAATAAAATGATTAACAAATATAGTCGCTAAAATTATCTGTTAAGTTGGTTTCTCCACAGACTTTTTTGCTAGAAAATAGAGAATCAGGAAAAAACGAACAGAGAAAAAATATGAGTGCTAGTACAATCTATGGAGTAGTTTATTTCTTTTTCGTATTTTTTAAAAAACATTTTTCAACAATAATGTATTAATGTTTTTCTAAATGTCAGGGTTATCGGCTAGTCAATTGCGAGGAATTATTTAAAATTATAATTTACTTTTTACTAATTTTAGATCGGTTTGTTGGCTGCATTAACAGGCAGTGCGGACGGTGTGACGTCATATTTAACATGCAAGATTACTGGTCGAGCAGGTAGAAACGTCACAGTGGCCATTGGAGTCTGCATCGATATTACGTACTATGTTGTGTGTTTGTTTTGGAATCCGACCGAAAACTCAGTTGGGGTCGTGTATTTCGTGTTCATTTGTGTTGGAATTAGTGATGGGTTCTGGCAGCCACTTGTAAACGGTGAGTTTTTTTTATCTGTAGCAATCACGTGACAGCTGCATTAACTGACACGTCATCCCACAAATCCATAAAGGAAACTCAACTTCAGAAACACAGAGTTACATAACAATCTTAACATTAATTCTAAGGCTGTCCAGCCGAACCGATCGACTAAAATTATGAGGAATCATTTTCAACTTGGGTACTAAATGTCGTTCATCTGCTCTGGACTCAGAACTTGTAAACCCACTTTTAATTTCACCTTAATTTTAATTGGCCAAAATCTAACGAAGTATCGTTGCGACCTCCTAGTTAAGCTTCCAGCTGTCTACCGCTCAGGATGGAAGCTTCGCATTGTGCCATTTAATTCTGAATGTCAAGCACGAAATCTATGAATGCCATTTGTGATAGGTTGATTTGATTTGACTGAGAAATGAGCTCGACTCTACTGTTTTTAAAAGCTAAAGCTTTATCTTTAAAGAGATTTTGCTCAAAATCAGTTTTATTGAAAAAATTGCAAATTGGCAATTTCTTGCAGAATAAGGAACGCGATGTTCGATTGTCACTCCTCCTTCTTCAAGTAATTTCACAAAGTCACCCTTTTGTGATTTCACGATAGTTTGAAACTCAGTATTGACAATGTTACGGAGTGGAACGGATAAAAATTAATTTTTGCAGATACGAGGAATAGTGAAGCAAGATTTGAGATATCTCTTTATTACCTTAAGTAGTTCTCATTTCTTCCATAAAACCGATTTGGAGCAGCATCACTGTAAATCTTATTCATACTGTAAATCTGTAATATTAGCTTTATTTAACTTAATAACACATATCCTAAATAAACAGATAAATAAAATAAGTCAATAGTCTACAGTATAAACTTAAATGTAAACTGTCAACTGCTCTAGTAAAGTGTTTTTACCTACACACTACTGCACAATGCCTGTAGTTACTCAGCAGAGACAGCGTTTTGTTCATTACAAATCACGCGTTACGCAATACATGCAATCACTAGCAAAAGCGCACACTATCAGCACTTTTAGAACACTGGTTCGAATACGACAATTACCTGTTGCACCAAAGTGAAGATCTAAAGTTTGGTATTCATATCTCCCGTGCTTGACTTTTGCATCGAAAGCAAATTGAATTTTTTTTTTTTTTCTTTTAGTACCCAAAAAACAGGATACATACAAAAACTCGCAAGCGCACGATAAGTAAAAAGATCAATGTCGTTAAATTATAAGCACCAAAAAAAATATTTCACGTAAATGAAGTATTACCACAGTGTAAATATCGTGTCTACTTTTAGTGCGTTATTATTGTTAAACATTATACGTAACACAACTTTTTAATGCAGTCATGATACTGTGTTAACTATTTGCTATTTGCTATAAAGCGTCACCTAGTGATAGTTAAAGTCAAAACATTATTCCAGTAATGGTGCCCAAGTATTTCTGATTGTGGGCAGCTGTCCAGTATGCTAATATAAACAAATTAAGCAAAATATAGCCTGTAGGCAAATGTCTAGATAAAAACTATGATTGAGTTCTCCAAAAATAACTTGCTGGAAACTGCAGTATACTGCTATGCAGTTGCAGTAGTGTAGGTGCTTTGATTAAAATGTTCATGTCTTCAAGTTTAATCAAAATATTTCTCTAGTTCTGTACCACCAATCAACTTTTCAAGTAATGTAGTTGCAAAATGAGTCTGATATTTTTATTTCAGATATGCACGGAGCGTATTTTCCAGAAGAACTCGACATCGCGTTTACGGTGTGGAACATGTATCTGATTGTGGGAATAGCATGGCAGGCTGGATGGAGCACGAGCTTGTGTGTTTCGACCAAAATTTACTTCCAAATTGCTTTACTCTGCTTCACTGTTGCTTGCTACGGTAAGGTGACTACGACCATAGTCACTAGTGACCGACTATGCTACGAAGGCTAGTTTAAATCAATATTACATTTTTGACCCAAAAACAAAAAAGATAGTTTCTGTCATTTTGTTGCAAGGTTTGAATGGTATTGGTTTTAGTTTTCCAATAATTTCGATTTAGAATGTTACGATATCCAACTACACCTATTCCCAGTTCGAAGTTTTTTAATCGAAATGAAATTTTGTGTACTGTATCACCAACAGTTCTCTATCACAGAGCCATGATTTATTGTAATTGCATCTTTATTCGTCAATTTGCCCAGGCCAGGAGGCAGTGAAGATGACTTTTCAGTAAAGAAGGGGTCAAGAAGAGGACCTTTTGGTATTCGAACCAGTATTCGACCTTTTGGTATTGCAGTGAAGAAGGGGACTTTTTGGTCTTCGAGCCAAGTTGCCACCTGCCCACCAGTCTACCGCACATGATGGACGCTTCTCCTTGTCCCTTATAATGCTGAACGTCAAGCAAGGAAGTTGTGAATATCAATTTTAATAGTCTTTGGTTTGAACTGACCGCGAATCAAAACTGAGTCTACCATTTCAGTGGCAGACCTTCTATCCTGTCGACCACTGATCGGTTAAAGACTGTTGTTTGGGTAATGCAGTAAAAACTTCATCTTCAGTTTGTCACCGAGTTACAGCTCAGCAATACTATTGGGAGATTTGTGTTTTTATCTGTTTCAGTTACCTCACAATGTCTCTATTATCCAAAAAGGCCCAATACTGTAGTCAGTCTACCAGGCCTCAGTTAAAAGTAAATGCAAAATTAAACGAAACTCATCGGTTTAGCAAAAGAAGTCGTCAAATTTTCAAGAAAATTATCATCGAGTCAAGTACTTCGCAATTTTTGTCTTTTTTGCTTGAATTGCTAGAAATATACGTAGCAATATGTCGTAGCGATAGCAATATGTTATAGAAATAAAAATATTGGCAAAATAGTAAGTCGCGTTTTGATCATGCAATGATGAGCCCGGCTAAAATTTCCAGCTTCAATGAAATTAGTCTGATATAATGTCTATATAAACCTTTGCTACAGCAACATATTTGAATGTCCTTTATACATCGGTAGCGTAATGTGAAATCTGGGGTGTGTATCCGGGATTGATCATTTTAGATTTAGAGGAATGTGTTTTATTGGGGCAATGACTCAAAAATGTGCTAAGAGTTCTGCCAAGCCGTTACTGCAAAGATTAGAGTTAACATTTAAATAGGCAATGTAGCTTAGATTTTCTTTTAAGAATGTTCTAACTGGACAAATCAAAAACTCCTCTAAAAAATAATGTATTTACCTTAAAACATTTTCAGAACAGTTGGTTTCTCTTATCATTCGGCGTTGCCAAAATTTTAATGCAGCAATAAAATTTTATTCAGTTGTAAATAAAATTCCACATTCAAAATGTCGAAAAAAGTATAAATTGGCAACCACACTGTCATCAAAACATTTCGAAGATTAAATGAAGATATAAAATTTTGTTTTGAGAAGAGGCAGAAATCTCAATTTTGTGAGAATGGTTTTTGTATAATTTTAACTTTTTACAATAAGAAATACAGCCGGCAAAACCAGTCAAAAGCAAATAGCTACCATGCACACTTTTTTGGAGTGCCTTAAAAAAAAATCCTATGTCATCATGATAATATTTACCCTAAAATGTTGCCTGCTAAAAAGAGATGCATGATTGGTAAAGTATTGGTAGTTACTAACTATCTTCGTTCCGCTTTTTATGCTCTGCCACTCAACTTGAACTTTAGCCTATATCAGTTGAAACTGTTGCAAAATGATGCCACACCCCATCGATGTCAAATAAAAGGCAATTTGTCAAAACAAGCCGAAGAATTTTTTGCTGGAAATGCCCTTGTCTTTTTCAATAAAAATACCTGTAATAGTCAGTTTCTATAGAAGATCATTCAAGCTTAACCTAAACTTCAGAAACCTTTTTTCAGCTGAACAAACACTAGCTATTGAGTTTAAGCCAACACGCAGAACATAGTTTAATTCAAATTAGGCAGTGTTTCATGGATCGATGTGATAAAATTATTACAGTACTATCAACTCAAATAAGAATTGGTAAAGAAAAATATAATGTTGTAAATTACTTCAAGTATTTTGTTGAAAGAATGGCTTAGAGTATAACAACCCCGCAGCCAAAGTGATTGTGCTAGCGATATAATACGTCGCATACAGTAATTTTGTTATGTGTTTCGATTTGAAGTGCACGTACCACAACATAATTTAAAAAGATTTTGTCCAGTTAGGTTTCAATCTAAACAATAAAAACAAAAATTATATTCCACCGTTCATTTTTTGTTTGAAGAGTTAAGCAACAAAAAAAATAAATCGTTCGTTTTCGCTCTACCCCGTTTATACCATATGCGCGAGGTGTTTGTGTGTTTGATGAGCGCCTGCAAAAATATCTACACTGAACGACTTTTTTATCATTAAATTCAAATAAGTATTCTTTGGCAAATTTTACCCGTAGTCACAGTCATATCGGACGTCAGAGGCCAAACCTCATGGTAGGCTTTTTGATTTTTGAGTTGATGTCAAGTAAGGGTTAGAGTCGATGTTGAGTTTAAGTTAAAATTAAGCTTTCTTCAAACTAATCCAAACCTGATTTATTAAACTTTTAGGTTCGGCCTGTGACGTCAGATATGACTGGGACAAAGAATACTATACCTCAAATTTAAGGTGAAGCCAAAGCGTTGACATATGCGCAAGCGCAGCTAATTGTTCTGGAGACGAGCCTCGTCCAAGCTCAACAACTGCTCCTGGCCGACTTTGTGAAACTTCAATTTTCATAAAACAAACAAAAAATGAGTCGGTGCAAACTCAAAATTGAAACCGGAAGACAAGGTTGAAAGGAAAGACTTGATAACAAGGCCTGCAAATATGGGTTCAGGGGGTACGGTACATCAAACCAGGGCCCTGGGCTAGGGGCCAGTGGAAGAACCAATATGTTTACGCGCACTCAAGTAGTAGCATCAGCATCGCCAATCAATTAGTAGTAGTTCGGTTTGCATGCCAAAACCTGGTGAAGACCTTTTTTTTTATTTGGTCTTCACTTAATATTCGGTTACGGCCTTGACCGAGAGATTTGAAGTTCAAGTTAAAGTTTGAGTAAGTTTCAGTGAAAAGCAATTGTACTGTACTCTACTGTGCAGTACAGTGTTCAGCACAGACACAGTATAATGCGTGTGAGAGCATGGATCCTACATTTTACTTAAGTAGAGTGTTTTGAATTTAACTGAAAAGTAAAAAGAAATATTTATGAAGTAAAGTATTATCTTATGCGGACTTCGCGCGAGCGTGTAGTACCATTGTTTTTGTTCGCGAATTTTGGCATACGAGGATTGATTTGCTTAATTGCTAGCAAACGAAAAAATCTAGAACGTTGAAACTTGGGCTCAACGTAAAAATTAACGAAAGCGTCGTGTGTGCTAAATTTGGGAATCTTAGGTCGCGTGATCGTGAATTGAAACACAAAAAAAACATAAAAAACGGCAATTTTTGACTTGAAAACTTGTTAATTCGCTTGTTATTTTAAAACCACTAGGCGTGCAAAGCTGATATTTGGACACAATGTGGGCGCTTATGAATGCTTTATGTAAATCGAGTTTAGGGGCGCATAGTCACGTGACCAAACTTTTGCAGGCCGAAAATGGCAAAAAGTTGACGAGTTCGTACCAATATTATATCTCGGTAATTACCGATATTAATGAAAAATGGTTCGTGGTTTTTGAGCACACTATCAACCACCTTTCGTTTGGTTATGTTAGTTTACCCCAACTAGAAAACTATTTTTCTTGTTTTGCATTTTTTTTTCTCACTTTATTTTTCTTTTTTGTTTTTCTTCTGCTGCTATCTACTTTTAAACTGCTAAACGCTCTATATTCAAAGTTTGAGCGATTGAAGATATCAGGGAGAACTAGTGTGCCACTGAAATCGGTGGTGCCAGGTTGGGCGGATTCCTCTCAATCAATTCCTCCAAAATTTTGAACTTTTAAACCATTAGAGCTAGATGGATCAAATTTTCGGAATAGGTCGATATTAAAAATAAACTAAACTTAACATAAATTTGGGGTGCTTTGATGGGGGTTTTCCCCCAAACGAGCCCTCCAAAATTCAAACTTCAAAATTCAAAGCTAGATGCATGAAATTTTTAAGGTAAGTAAATATAAAGAAAAGATAAAATTTGACAAAATTTGGGAGTACCAAAATGAAGGGATCCCCTGAAGCAAGAACGTCAAAATTCCAACTTGAACCACTTACGCTGGACTGATGAAATTTTCAGAATAAGAAAATGAAGTAAAGATAAAATTTAACAAAATTTGGGGGTGCCACAATGGGGTGTACCCCTCAAATGAGGACCAAAAATTCAAACTTTGTAATTGTGTAAGCTACGCGCATCACAACTTCAGGAAACGCAAGCAAATAAGAAGAAAAGATCAAATTGGACAAAATTTAGGGCACCAAAATGGTGGTCCTTCCAAATTCAAAATTTTCAACCATTCAAGGTAGACAAATGAAATATTCAAGGTAGGTAAAAAGCATAGCATGAGAAATAAGAGGATCTCATACTATATGGGGTCCTCCAAATATGTTGACACCTCCCCCATTAACTGCAAATCTAAATAAATTAAATCTATTGGATAGGTTAATACGAATCAAAGATTAAAGACAACAAAATTTGGTTAACCACTTTGAGGAGACCATGCCAAATGGGCGCATTAAAATTTGGAATTTTTATTACGAAGTTATACTCCAGCTAGACATATCAAATTTTAAAAGTACCGGTGGCGGTACGCTAATATAACAAAAATATAAACTATGCTAAACTTGGCAATGCCATGTTGGACGATTATCCCTGAAATGTGCCTTCAATTCAAATTATATGATGAATTCTCACAATGAATCTAACTTTTCGAACTACTACAATATTTAAGACATTAAAGTTCTTGAGCTTTATGGCCTTGCTGGATGGCCGAGTTTTTTCCGAAACTGTCACTTATGACGTTGAAAAAGTCTTCTACTTGCCTCTTCAAAGTTTTTGATAAGTCTTAATAAGAAAGCTTTGGTGTGGAATAATGAATGTAATGCAATATACTGCGCGGTAAAATATCCAATACGAGGTATGTTCAATAAGTAATGAGAAATGTCAGGAGAAGCACCATATATTTCCGTAGGCTCAAAAAACTTGGTCTCCTTCAAAATTACTACCTCCTGCATCTACACACCTCTTCATGTGTCGTTTCCGAATCAGGAAAATTTCTCAAAGTCCTTCATTAGTGATCCCATCAGACAATTTTCCGATGGCTTTTTCAACTTCTCAGCTTAGTGATATCTGGTTCTTTTAAGGCTTTCTTTCATGCATGGGAACAAAAAAAAGTCACAGGGGGATAGGTTAGGGCTCTAGGGTGGGTGTTGTACGGTTTTCATTCCCCTATCGGCCACTCAGGTGATGACCAGTGTTGACTTGTGACATGGGGCATTATCCCGGTGGAATCACCATTGACCGCTCTTCCATTGCTGAGTTCTCTTCTTTGGTAGAAACTTGGCACAAATTTTGTGGAGTTCAAGATTTCGGTGAGAATTGTGTTTACTATGCCAATACCAACGCCACCAGCTTCAGATAACATCCTCACAGACATTTCACGGTCTTGCATCATCAATTTCTGCATTTTCTGAATGTTTTTCTCCTTGCGTGCACTTTTTGGTGCTCCAGATCTGGATTCATCTTCCAACTGTTTGCTTGCTTTGGAAAATTTGTTGAACCACCGATAAAAACTTGCTTTTTCTCATCTGTTCATCCCCAGAGGCCTCCTTTAACATTCCAGATGCTTATTGCGTGGTTTTCTTACGTTCAACACAAAATTTAATGGCATAACGTTACTCCATGCTTTCCTGCTTCTTGCTACGTGCTCACAGATCGGCAAACCTTGCCAGATTGGTTACAATACACTCAATACTACATTAAAACTTGTCGAGATAGATAGTTGTCGATTAGCCATTTTATAGAATATATGTTTGTGTATTTAACCATGAAGTACCATTTTGATTGAATAGCAGTTAATGTCCCTCTTGATATTTTCTCATTACTTATTGATCACACCTCGTATGTTTGCCGTTGGATCGCACTGTTAAACAGCGTTGTTACAATAGAAATCAGACGCGTTGCTAAGGATGGTGGCACCCGCGGCGGGATCTCGTGGTGTTACTTTTTGTGATGTGACGCTTTCGCAGCCGTGGCAGACTTAGGTAAAATTTATGTTCAAAAGTAGGTGAAGACCAAAAGAAAAGTTCTTCGCCGCAAAATGAGCGGGTTTTTGATCCAAATGAGGATGTAGAAGAAACAACTGAAAAAAAAAGGTCATCACCACAAATTAGTTTAGCTATGGTTTTACATCAATACAAGTTTTCAATGTGAAGTGATTGTTAAGTTAGACTACGCAACATCACTTACAAATTTACAAGGATTTGTTTTTTCGTTTTAAATTTTGTTTGTGCACGTATCTTTTTCTATGCTAATTGCTATGGCAGGCATTGTTCTGATTTAGTTCTTCAGTTTGAGAAAAATCAGTAGAACTGTTCATACATGTGTTTATATAAAATTCTTCTTAAAAAAAATATTGCAGTGGACTAGTATTGTATTGTAATTACATTTATTCACCAAGTTGCCTTGGCCAGGAGACAGCGAAGGGACCTTTCGGTCTTCGAGTCAAGCTGCCCCTGCCCACCTGTCTACCACACACGGTGGAGGCTTCACACTGTCCCTTTAATTGCTGAGCGTCAAGCAGGGAAGCTGTGAATACCAATTTTTATAGTCTTTGGTTTGACCCGACTGGAAATCGAACCCAAGTCTACCGTTTCTGTAGCAGACGCTCTATCCACTCGATCACTGATCGGTTTTACTGATCGACCAGTGATTTACCACTCGACCACTGATCCACTCGACCACTGATAGTTGAGGGCAGTAGCGTCGCTAAGGGGGGGCGGCCCGATCCGGGTGTCACCATTTTGGGGTGACACCATTTTATGATACCAAACAAAAAAGAAAACCAGACTATCGTTAATATCACTGGAAACGTTTAGCACACCGGAATGGGCAAAAGAACGCTTTTAAGCATGTTTTGAAACGTTTATTTAGAGGGGGAGGGGGCGCTAATTCGCCAAAAACTTAACTGACAAATTAGTAAAAACATTGAAAAATGCCGAAACCAAGCAATCAATTTTGATTGCTTGTTGCAACATGCTGAATATATTTTTATCAAAAAAAGATATGAGCTCAGTAATATGGGGGTGGCTATTTAGTATTAGTCGATTACCTATCCCTTCGACGTAATTATCGTTTCCTTGGGCCTTTTTCTCTTTCCCAAATTATCTTTCTCTATTAAATATAGACGAAATGGGTAACTCTTTGCAAGTTTCATTGAAGTGTAAGATTTTATGATTTAACAGCTTGTAAATAAGATAACTGAAATTTTACCATTAGCCACCTCCCACATACCCATTGCTCATTTATGCAACCCAGTTTAATGATGTTTTTACACTGCTAATTTCTGTGCCACGTTTTAAAAGAATTAATTTTTGTCAAAGTATAGACCTAAAATTCAGTTATTTTTGCCAAAAAAATACAAAATTTTTAAGCTCTGGGGACTCCGCCTCCAGACTCCCGTGCCTACAACGGCTGGAGAGTTACTCTCCAACCTCCAGTCTTCGGCAAATAGGGGATGTGCCTCAGATCCTAAAACACTCCCTCCCCATTGTACATTTCTGGCTGCGCGTCTAAATCTAGTCATGTTTTAGCACTTCTAATTTCTATGCCATGTTTTGAAAGCATTAATTTTTATCAAAATAAGCTTAAAATTATCATTTCTTGCAAAACAATACAAATTTTTTGAGTTCCGGGGGCTCCGCCCCCAGACCTCCGAAATATTCCTTTTCCCATTGCAGATTTTTGGTTACGTGTCTGTTACGAAACGTATGCTGCTCATACTTCCTAGTTTTAGAATCTTACAATGAGAATGAGCTAGTCAAATAACAACCGCTATCTACAGTAATGAAGTAGTACCGCTATCTTTCAAATATAAACTTTTGCAGATTACTAAGCATTATAAAGGGTGACACCACGAAATTCCGCCCCGGGTGTCACCATCCTTAGCGACGCCACTGGTTGAGGGTGTAGATTTGATATATACGATTGTGTGTCAAATTTCTGATCAAGATAATATAAGTTACAAATCCGAAAATCATATTGGCATTTTCAGATCAAAAAGTTTTGTTCGAAGCAGAAGGTTACTGTGGAAATATTTATTTCAAGATCTGCCTATGAACAACCATAAACACGATTAATGCAATTGTCAAGTTCGTTGGTTCAGTAGAGTTAGATACTTTCGCAAAGTCCCCGGATATCGCTTGCTATGTCATATTGTTGTTACTTCACTTTAATTGCAGAATCCATGGTGAGAGTTAGACGCGGCATATGATGTGCGTAAAATCACGAACATATGAGCACATTTTTGTTTTTTTTAGCAGAAACTCTGTGTGCCACCTTGCAAGCTGCCAAGTCAAGTCAAGTTTATTTCATCATACGTTTAAAAGTACGCAGGCACGAAACAGCGATAAGACCATGCGGTCATCTAGGTCAACTGCACCTTTTAGTAATACTTAACAGATACCGGCATCAACTTAACCTAGTCATGGAACCTAAAAAAAAACAAAAAAAAAAACAAACAAGAATTCAAAAGATCATAAGCAAATAAAAACACTAACAGTGTTCACAACTTTGCACTCAATATTTAGAAAAAAACACACACACAAAAAAACTGTTTTTTGCTTAAGAAATTGAATTATTTTGACAATGGACACTGTTAAAAGCTCAACTTGTTTAGCATCGATGTACTGTCTGTATTGTGACATACACATGAAAAGCACAGCAGATACAATGGAAGAACAAAAATAACAATAAAAAGTCAACAATTAAAAGTCAACAATATTGCAAAACTAGTGACAGCCAGAGATTTCTCGAAGATAAGTACATCAATTGTAACTGTGTAATAGCTTATTCTTAAATTTTATGGAAGAACATTGACGATATTCTTGCGGAATGCTTTTTCATTCGTTCAAACCGAGATGATGCAACGTTTTTTTCCCTGTTTCAGTGCCGAAAAAAGTTTGAAAGTACTCATTTTTATTGGTTAGAAAATTGGTGCCAATTGGTAAGAATAAACTTAAGAATACACTCCAGGCCTTTGAGTTGAAAAAGCAAAAAAAATCTTACGCTGTAATTAGTGTCTTTTTAATATGCAGTATGTAATATATCACTGCAAGATTTCCTGAGCATCATAAAAAAAAACCTAGATGAAATTTTTCAATAAAACGAAGCTCGCTCAAACGCTCAAGTTAAGTTATGTTGGTTTACCTAAGTTTTCATTGTTTTGTTTATTTCCTGTAAACAACTGCAATAAGTCAATGACCCTAAATTTTGGGAAATGGTACTTGCTAGCGTAGATGAGTCGATACAAAAAAAATAAATGAATAAATAAATAAGTATTGATGGATATACCAAATGACAAGAAGCGCACCTGCGATAGAACGACCAATAAATTCCCTTTTGCTAAGTTCTCATCACGAGTTAGGGTTTGCCCCTAATTGAACAATAAGATTCTAGATCCTGTTAGTCTTTTGAAAACAAGTTAATTACGTTACAACTGAATCACTTGAGCAAAAACCATGCTTATATAAGAGACAATTGAAAACGGTAACCCAAGGACCAAGAGTAATGGCAACAACACGTGACATACACGCTATGAAGTACAGTATGACGCAGCAATGCGAGAGTGGCGGATTTATTTTCTAAAGAATTCGCTTTGTCATTCAACTCGTTTCCATGTACGGTAATGGCAACATATTTATGACGTTTATAGAGCAATTTTTTTGTTGATTTATAAAGACATACCCTTCTGACGTCATAATAAACTTAGCCATAAATGTGACATGGAAACGGGATGATTGTAAGCAGGGTGTCGAACCGAACCTGAACCCGAACCGTAAACCCGAATGAACCGTTTCATTTTGGTGAACCCGAACCGAACCTGAACCAGCAAAATTTTACTTCAGTGAACCTGAACCAAACCTGAACCCTCAAAATTGTGCTCAAGTGAACCCGAACCGAACCTGAACCCCTAACAAAAGTAAGAATATATTTTTCCATATCCAGATGCCGCTGGCGCAGGTACACGCACAATAAGAGCAGTGGTGATCATCAACAGAATCAGCAATTTCTCCTTTTTTTTTTCTGGACGAAACGAGTAACGACAGTTAAACTTTAAGTCAATGAACCCGAACCGAACCTGAACCAGTAATATTTTACTTCAGTGAACCTGAACCAAACCTGAACCTCGAAAATGGTGCTCAAGTGAACCCGAACCAAACTTGAACCGCTAAAATATTTTGAGCAGGAGCTAAACCTGAACCCGAACCGTTATTTGAAACGGTTCGACACCCTGATTGTAAGGCAATGTTATTTTTGCATTTTTGTATTTTAGTTTTACAGCCAAAAAAAATTCAATAAGCGAATTATTCCATATGGAGTTCAGAAAAGCTCCCATTGAATCTGTGACTTTTGGACAGCCTGTGCAGGTGTGGGCTTCTTAATAGAGTAGATTCTAGATTGAGTTGTTGAAATTGAGTCTCGGACACTTCTAGTTTCATTTACTTTCGATGTGATAATTGGCCTCGCCGTAGCGGCGGCAACAGCATAGTTAGTAGTTCGCCAAGTTAATGATCGAAAGTTTGATGAGTTTTGATATTATTCTAGATCTGGCAATGCGTCGTTTGTGTCTGTTAAGTAAGACATGTCACTTGTGTTGGCCTAATTGGGGTTAGGGTACGCCACCAGTTTAACAATGCAATGCTAGATCGCATTACCTTTAAAGCAACAATCTAATTACGCCATAACTCATTCATGTGAGAAAACTATTTTCATAAAATATTAAGAAACAATGGAAAACGTCAACCCAGGAGCAAGACCCTCTGACGTCATAATAAGCTTAGCCATAAGTGCGACATGGAAACGGGGTAATTGTCAGGCAAAGTTTTTTTTTCATTTTTGTCTTTTAGTTTTATAGCGGAAAAAATTTTCAGTTTGCAAATTATCCATATAGAGTTCAGAAAAGTTCTCATTGAGTCTGTGAGTTTTGGACCGCCTGTGCACTGTGCAGGCGTGGGCTTCGTAATGCAGTGAATTGAGCTGTTGAACTTGGATCTCGCAGATTTTTGGTTTCGTTTACTTTCAGTGTGATAATTACCCAAGTCGTAGCGGCGGCAACAGCACAGTTAGTAGAGCGCCAGGTTAGTGATCGAAAGGTTGCTGACTTTTGGTTCGATTCTAGATCTCACAATGCGTCTTTGTGTCTTTTAAGGAAGGCATACCACTCGAGCTGGCTCAATTTGACAAAAGACTTGCAAACAGAAGCAAGAAAGTACTCTGAATTCGTGTGGTTAGACAGACGCAAAGTGATTGGTCAGGGTTGGATCCATTCATTTTTTTTTTAATTTTTAAATTCAAATTCATTGACTTTGAAAAAATTAAATTCAAATTCAAATTCAAATTCATTGACTTCAAAAAAACTAAATTCAAATTCAAATTCATTGACTTTGAAAAATCAAAATTCAAATTCAAATTCAAATTCATTGACTTTGCAAAAGTCGAATTCAAATTCAAATTCAAATTCATCAATAACTTGTGAGCGGATTCAAATTCAAATTCAAAATTCAAATTCAATCCAACCCCCACTTTTTACACCCAAGATTCAAAGAGAATTTTGCAATTTGCTTCTAGCAAGTCGCAGTCTCGCAGTCGCAGATGTGTACTAGCGCATCGCAGTCAGGGCCTGCGAGAGGGGGTTCAGGGGGTACATCGTACCCGGGCCCAGGGGGGGGGGCCTGGAAGAGTTCAGGTTTCCGCGTTAAGTTTTGGTATGGCACCATAACACCGTAATCAAACTTGCCTACAGCAAAAATATCGGTCAGCCTATTCACTACTGGTAATTGTTCGCTGTTTTTGCTACACAGCCTTTAGGGCATCCAATAATGGCCGATTTGATTAAAAAAAAGGAAAATGTATCAAAAGCCATTCACTTGCACCGCAATTAACGTTTTGTTGCATTTCTCTGACTTGAAAGCCTTAATTAATTTCTACGGTATAACAATGTACGAGGGCCCACATTTCCAGACATCCAAAAGCATTTTAACCTCATAGAGCGGAGTCAAAGTTGACATACTATACTACCATCATTAAGTAACTCACTCTGTCTGTATGAATTTAATAGGTATTTGGGTTTGTGAAGTCCATGATTGCAAATGACTTCTTAAAACTTTTATCAGTAAAATATTTGGATTTGCAGTATTAAAGTCGTTATATTGTGTAATATTGTGTCAATGTCATCATCCCCCATTTCACATACTTACTTTCATGTATATCGCGTTTTCTACTTGTCAATTTAAGCAAGTTTGGTGCTGGGATGTTGATCAAACGCTGTATTTTACCCTCGAGAAACATAAAAAGTGCTGAAGCTTCCGGGGCTCCGCCCCGGACCCCACTGGGGGAGCTCACAGCGCCCCCCAGACTCCCTATAGCTGGATTTAAACCAATTTTATGTCTAGTTGTGTTTTTCGTAGGTCCTAACTGTATGCGAATATCGTTATCCCCTCACTTTTAAATGAAAATCTACACCCATCCGACAAAAAACGATTTAACGCCATGGGCCCCAATAAGATTTGGGGGCCCGGTATCGACCTTCGCACCCCCTGAAAAATTTTCTCTCTGAGGTCCTGATCGCAGGGGCGTAATATACCAACAACTCAAGTTGCTTGAATCCAGAGTTGGACCCAGTACCGTCGCCAGAGCAAACGAAGTGAAAGGGCACTAGCCAAAAGTGGGGGAGGCACTAAAATTTGCGTACAAAAATTGATCTCCAGATCTTGTACGGCTACAATTTTGCGCAATTTTAAAATAAGGCCGGCCGCGTTTCTTAGCTCGTTTCGTCGGCGGCCATTAATCGCTAGAAAAATCTATCCACAGCAGTGAAAGCCACCAGACGTACAACTAGGATTTTGCTAAGAGAGGTGAACCAAATTTTTTTTTGTACAAAAACTGCTTAAATTAGCCCCCGAGCTGAACAAACTTATGCAACTCAAGCGTTTCACAGACAGACATAGATACTAAATACTAAGTGAATGTGTATGGGGCCTGAGGGCGGTGCCCCCGGCCGCTGGGCAATTTTGAAGCAAAAAAAAAACGCAATTTTAACGCCATTTTAAAATCATACTTCACACTTTTAGAAGCGATATGAATAACTAAATTTCTAAAATTCAAAAGTCATTTCAAAGAATTGAATTGCTTTGCACCTCAACCCCCCCTTACTTTTGGTCAAGTCTAAAATACGTTTAAACGCTCGCATTTTGAGATTAAATTTTCTAAGTGACTTTGCAAATGGGGTTTAAGCCCCATCACCTTAGTTGCGCCACTGAGTGTGACCTCAAAATGTTGAGTGTGCTCTAAAAATCAAAACAGCTGGTCTTTGAAAAAAAGTTTTCACGCATTGTTTCATGTCATGATCACTAACGAAGTACCGGTAACAATTCTGCATGCTTACATGTCTCTTCCGCAATTCCGCGACACATCCGTAAAGTCAGATTAATGTATAGCAGTTGGTTGCCAGCAATGTCGCAAAGAATCGAAAAAACATAAGAGGAGAATTATGTTGAAACGTGATTATTCCTTTTTCCATCATTGTCTGACTGTCTGTTGTCTTGTCGTTGCGTGATGTTTCAAAAGCAGTGTTTTTGGTCAACCAAAATGGAGGCACAAGCGGCCGTTAGGGGGTACGGCCCCCTTTGCCCCTTTTAGCAACGGCACTGGTTGGATCCATTCATTTTGTTTTTAATTTTTAAATTCAAATTCATATTCAAATTCATTGACTTTGAAAAATCAAAATTCAAATTCAAATTCAAATTCATTGATTTTGCAAAAGTCGAATTCAAATTCAAATTCAAATTCATCAATAATTCGTGAGCGGATTCAAATTCAAAATTCAAAATTCAAATTCAATCCAACCCTATGATTGGTTCGTACATATGAATTCATATTGCAGTAAGACTAAGGGCCGCTCCAGCTACAGCCTGGTGATAATGTTGGCAAATGAAGTGGATTTTCCGTTTCGAGTTTTGAGGCGGTGGAGTTCAACTTTTCGGCTTGTTGCTTGTGTCAATCCGTCATTGTGCTAGCCATTTCTCAGGTACAGATAAAAATATTCGGGTAACATTCAGGTTTAGTTATTAAAGCATCTGTCTAAATAGATTAAGAACAAAGATTAATTTTGTGGTTTAAGGCAGCAGTAAGCTATATAAACAATACTGAACTTGTAAACCAAACGCTGGGGTGCGGCTGAGTATACAGAGCCAAGCTTAATTCGATAATTTGTCGAATACGCGTGTTGGACAAACTTTATTGGATATATTCGTAAAACCAGTGAACCGTGAAGAAGAAAGTCATGCTAATTAAACGAATAGGCAGATTTTAGAACAAATGAACTGTGAAGAAAAACAAAACCAAACTGTTAGTTTCCAGTTTATTAGTAGAGTCTATACGGCGTAATCGTTTCATTCTCATTTTTCCTTACTGCTGATTACCTACTACCATTGCTTTTAAAATACGTAAAAATTTCAGTTGACATAAACACCCAAATTGATCTAATACTAATTTCTGCTCAATATCTGTCTACTTGAGTTTGAGTCTCATAATTTTTGGCTTTGAAGCTTGATATCGATATTTTGGATTACGAAAGTTTTATTGATTAACGTATTGCGTCAATGTGAAGTCAACAGCCCCCCCAAAGACAAGTGGTTATTAGGTATGCATTCAGCATGTTGCTGAATAAGATGATTGTCTAATGCAGTTTACAAGCATTTACATTAATTGTAACAGGAAGTATAAACTTAAGTCAACAAAGAATGCTTAACGTACGAGTAACAGGTAATTCCCCTAAAAAGTATTACCGTAACAAACTTTCTTCGATAATGTTTGGTTTCAGAGTAAATATATAACAGAACGTGTTAATGAAAAACAGGCTAATGAAACAGGTAGTGCGTTCAAGTAAGCAGGCTTAAAAGTTTGCTAATTAAGCAGAAATCGCAGCTCAAGCAATGCAAAGGAATTCGCCAGTAACGCGGAGATACGTCCGAAGCAAACGAGAGACTATTTTAATTTTTATCGAAAAAAGTGCAGATAAAACGGCAGATTTTCCAGTGTCAAACAATGTTTTCCTTTTCATAACATGGTTTTGCTTAGCTGCTTTTCATAGCTTTGCATAAGTAATCACTAGTGCTTCGTCTTATCATGTTAGCTTTTTGACATATTAAGCTGATTGATACTTCTGGGCGGCCGCTTAATTTTTGATTTTTCGAATCAGAGGTTTTCAAAATGGAGAGAAACCAGTCGACTTTCAAAAAAATTTCAGTGAAAAAAACTTAGAAAAAAGCTGAAAAAAGAGGTTTTACTACCGAATACTGTGAATGCTGAAAAACGGACGAAGACAAACGGCAGCATGGGAAACATTAATTCAGGACTCAATTGAATTTCTCTTGTCACAATAAAAGCAAAATTTTATTAAAATGCAAAGCTTGAGGATATGGCTTTGCTGCCGCCATTTAAATATGCTTGATTTTTCGGCTTACTCATATCATTATCCTTTGCAAAAGAGAAGTTAAAGCAAATTTCAATGATATTTAACTAACATTTTGGCAATTTTGGTGGGGTTACTTTTGAGTTTGTTTGTTCCTAGTCTGCTAATAGGTCAATTTTCATCTTAAAGAGGAACGAACTGTCCAGAAGTGCCTTACTTTTCTGTTTACCTAAGTAAGGCACTTTTGAGTGAGAGGAGTGCTGAATTAAAAATAATCTCAAGCTGCTGTAAACCCCAACATTTCAGTTTATTATTGTACAGTAATTCAGAAAAATGTCAACCACAACCTGAAAGTATGCTGTAATCTGCACATTAATAACTTACACTCTTTTTGTTATATTAGTACAATTTTATAAAAACAAGTGGCTTATTTTGCTCAAAATTTAAGAATAAATTAGGGACTAGAATAAATTCAGAAAAAGCGGTAAAAAAAAGTTGAAAGTATGAAAGTAAAAGGAAACAAAAACAAGCAAATATACAGTACTGGTATGTCACACTTGTACCGATATGATAAAACTGAACTGTAATTGTTTATAGTTGGTAATATCATAGATTATACAATTTGCTTACTAATATGTGGTGATACAGTACCTTTTCGAATGTGTGGGCTATACTACCACACATACAGACTATGCGCAAAAATGCTTCACAGCTGCACAGTACGCAGGCATCCGTTGACGCGTGAACTACAATACTGCTCGAGAATTGAAAAACTATTACCCACGCACACAGCCGTAGGAGGGCAGGGGGGCGGTCGCCCCCCCATTCGGTTCAAAACGTCGAAAATCGTCGAAAATTCGGGCAAATGATCTATTTATTTGGGCAAATAGTCTGGATATTTGGGCACACCATTGCCAAAATACCGTCTCAGTTTCGGTGAAGACCTTTTTTTTTTTTTTTTTTTTGAGAACACCTACATTTGGACTGAAAAACCGTTCAAATTTTAGGGAAGACCTTTTTTTTTTTTTGGAGAACACCTCAATTTGGGCAGAAAAAACCGTCTCAATTTTGACAGAGAAACGCAATGCATCAAGTCATTTTTCGGGCAAAAGTTTGCTGCCCCCCCAAATCATTTTGAGCTCCTACGGCCATGCCCACGCAAGTCGCAACCGACGATTTTTTTTCAATTGGATACTTTTTATTCTGTGGTTTTGCATCGCAGCTAGCTTTAGCAGTGTAGAAAAAAAGATGGCTGCAGTAGATCCAGCTGGGGGATTTTGCACTATCAGGCATCAATTTGTAACTTACGGTATTCGCGAATAAACCCTGAGCTGAACCAGAACAGCAACGATATTCATTTTTGATTTACCGTTACACGTTCGACTTTTATACTGCAAAAGCTTGCTAAGTGCTACTGATGAGAGTTAGCAACTCAAACTGCTTTGTTCAAGTCCAGGTCTGTGCATTTCTGGTATAACACACTCCGATATCAACCACATTGTCGGCAGCGTGGCCGAATGGCTAAAGACATCGTTTTTACGACGACCCTGATCGAATGGTCTGGGTTCAACCCGCACCCTGGTCACGTTGTTGCGTCCTTGAATAAGAGGCTTTACGATGATTACGGTATCTCTGCTTGGTGGCTTCAAACAAGCAGCAAATTCAGTGGACAAGAGTTCGAAGAAATCCACAGAAACATTGGACCATCGGAAACTCCTAAGCAGGTGCGGATTCCTCCAATCGCGAAGTAGTCGTTGATATAAAAAGTGCGCGGATCGTTCAACAAATTAACGTCTGACGCTGTCCGGTGACAGGAGGATAAATATGCGCTGCAACAACAACAATTATCATAGTACTAGAGTATAAAAAATCTACATCCGGTTAAAGGGTTAAGTCCAACAGTTTGTCTCACCTGTAAATAGGATCATCAAGGGTTGATAGAGTTTGATGATCATATTTACGGATGAAACCAGACTGATGGGTTTTAAAGAGTTTTAATTTTTAAAGAGTTTTAATTTTAAAGAGTTTGGTTTCAAAGAGTTTTAATGTTTTATATGATCTGCTGTGATTTTTGCTTTAAATATTCGTTACTGAACACTTCAAAAAACTCTGATATCAACCATAGACCTTTTCTGATTTAATTAATTACATTTACAATATCTTATCGTTCTTAAACGAGTCAAACATTTTCTTTGACGAGAATTATTGCAGTACATCATTGAACATGTTAGACAATTTATCATTACAATGACAACACAGCTCAAAGCAATGGCGGCTGATTCTGATTATGACGAAATGGTGTTTCTTACCGACTTGATACCAATAGTGGATAAACTTGAAAATAAACATGCGCAGGCTGAATTTATTCGAATTCTGAAAAAAATTGGAGTTGAAACTCGAGAAGATCTTAAGCTTGTAACAGAAGATGATCTTGCCCCGGCTCTCTTCACCAAGATTCAAGCGAGGAGGATAATAAGCAAATGGAAAGAAAGTAGGTTGCAATTTTAAAGCATAAAATACTTTGGCGATCACTAAAAGGTTTCCATTAATGTAAGCACCTAAACCATTACGCATATTTAGTAGAATGATACATGTTTGTTGTAGATTGACAACATAACTTGAGTATTGAACAAGCTGTTTTTAGAACAATGTTTATCATCGTTCTAGCTTTATTTTTCTAAGCTTAGTTGGGAATATATCACATTTTGATTATCTATTCTAATTAAATTATTTTGATGTCATGGTAATCAATTTTATCCCAATAAAAAAAAGAATGAACGAATTAGAAATCTAACAACTCGCTTTATCTCCAAAATATGCAATCCAACTCCGACAGTTGGTTCAGTCAGCTCTTCCAGTATCCAAGTCTATGGACTCTACAGTAATCCAGGATTAGCTAAATAAAGTGGCAAATTAAAACAACTGGGAAAATTTAATTTTGTCAAACATTTTTTCTAAAAAAAGCCTGCGAGTTCAGCAGCAGCTGAACCAGAACAACTAGTTCCAAACGACCAAAGTAGCTAAGATATTGGTGTATGATTAGCACATAGTACATCACGTTTTACTATAAAAATAAGCAAATTTCTTTCACCCGTTGTTAAGATTTAAGATCATAAGGATCGCTTGCTAAAAGTGAAATCAAATAGATTTTAGATTTGAAAACTGTTCTTAGTTTTAGAACTGAGCAAATCCTATGAAATATCTTTTTTTTTCAATTTCGATTAATTTGTTGGTCGAGTGGTAGTGCGTATATCATTGGAACGGAAGGCTTAGTGTTCAAATCTCGGGTCAGTCAGATTGGATACAGTGTAATCAACGGCTTGCCAATGCTGCAAAAAAGGTGTCTTGACACGAAGATGGGCACCGCACACTCAATACACACTTTGGCGTAAAACTGTGTTATCGTAATAAAGATTTATAGTTTTTTGATTTGCTCCGTTAGTTGGTGGCAAACATCAAATATGTGTAGCCAAACACGCAATAAATTTAAAAGATAGATAACTAAGCAGTTGAATTACCGGTAGTATTTGTAGTGACTTCATGGCTGCAAAGGTCGTTTAGTTTGCGCAAAACGAATGCCACAAGTTAGTGTATATGATTGATAAATCTTAATCTTTTAAAGCTGCTGCAACTGGTCGAAGTACAAGATAATCACGATAAACACTCTGGATTGGAAGATACTTGCGAAGCAGCAGTTTATATTTTATACTGCAGTAAAATAAGCAAAATATGTCACTTATTCAAAATTTTCATCCTAAGTTACTCAAATCAAATTTAAGCTTGATTTTAAGCATCAGAGCAAAGTATGTTAGTAGTGGGAGACCCACAGTGGCATTTTGTGGATTGACAAACAAAAACCCTCGGTTGTCTGAAAGCACCGCAGTCCTTACAATAAATTTAGAGTGGGGTTTGGTTACTATTCGGTTCATTGTTACGTAGCTTAATTGACTAAATTGCTTTGTGCAAATCGGTTTGCTGTGTTTGCTCGCCGTGCCTTGTTTGTCTGAATCTATTGATAGCAGCTAGGGCCGGATTTACATTGCGCGGGGTCCCTCGCGCGTTTGATATTTTTTGCTGGAAAAAAGTTGAGACCATAAAAAAAAGTTTTTGCCAGAGATTAAAAAAAGGTCTTCGCCAGAAATCTCTGCAATATTCTGCCAAATGAAGATGAAGGTCAAAAGTAAAGGTCTTACCATCCAAGCTTCTGGCAATGTGCTCCTATGCCATATAATATATAAGGCCCTGGATAGCAGCAAAAGTCCTTATATTTAGCCGAGGCTATTCAATGCAAATAAGTATCCAACACCAAACCAAACCCAAAGACTAACTTACGCTCAATGGGGTTAAAACAAACTTAATTCATAATCGGAAAACTAAATGTGTTGCAATATTGGCATCATGAAAATTCTAGCAAAAATACTGGGGTGTCGTTTTCAAAACTCTTCTGAGCTAGTTTCAGAAAATCCGTCTATGGTGTCATTTTTTCGTGTTTGGTTGTTGGTTGGGTTGCATACTTGACTCCGCTAGATGTTGCAAAGATGTTGTAAAGTAGCTAGAACAATAGTCGTTGTCTAAAATCGGCTTAACTTACGAGATTAGATATTTCAGAAAGCAGGCTTTTCGTAGGCTGCTGTTTTTGTGAGCACAGTCAGCAGAATGTGCTGTACCTATCGTGACAGTAATCAATGGTTAATTTATTTTTTTGCTGTTTATTGTAATTTGCCATCACTTGAAGTATATTAACGCTTTTCTGAGTGATTTGCGGTAAAGTTATAAATATAACTGTTTACTACATTGTTTATTAAATCGATTTGTTATAAATCAGAACTATTTACCGTAATATAATTTTGTATACAATGTTTGGTTGTACTCCATATTAATGTTGAGGCATGTTTAAGACTTTGTTGGTAGCGAATATAACTTGCAGTAAGCAAATATTTGTCCAAATGATATTTCGTTCTGATTCGTCATCGAGCACTTTATCTGGTTTGCCGATCCTAATGCAAGCACTGGCAACTACTTAGTGTTTCGCTTTGATGCGTAATCGAGCACTTTATCTGGTTTGCCGCCTTCCAATGCAAGCATTGTAATTTGCAGTAACTATACCAATCTTTGACCCTGCGCGACCGCGCATTTACAGACGTAGCCGCAGGGTATAGAGCGGGAGTCATAGAACTTAATAAAAATGTTTTGGTGATCCCTTCTAAAAAATATCGCATCGTATACCGTTGTACTATTCCAAACAGCTTTATTTACCGGTACGGCTTATCACAAATAAAAACAAATCTTAAGAAAAAGAATTCTAAATTTTTATCATAAAGCAATATTGTAGTTAAACCGATCTGTGGTGGTCTAGTAGATAGAGCGTCTTCTACTGAAAGCAACACTCTGTTTCAGTTGATTGACGTATCCTTATCCCCTATCACGAGAAAACGACGATGGCGTTATCCTTTGGACGAATCCGCTCCCGGTTAGGAGTTGACCATTTTTCAAGTTTTCGTGATTGACATTTGACTTCTTCCGACGTAAATTGCGACTAGTTCGAAGACACCAAACAGACATGGTCATTGTGAAGCACTTTATTGAAGAACGCAGCAATGTGACCTGGGTGCGAGTTAAAGCCAATATTATGCAATCACCGTAGTCGTAAAAACGATGCTTTTACTCTCTCGGCCACTTTGCCGACCGTCTTGGCCAGTCTGCCGATTTCCGGTCACATCAAGACAAAGACTATTAGAACTGGTATTCACAGCTTTCCTGCATATCGTTTGGTTTTAAAAAGGACTACGTGAAGCCTTTACTGTGCTTGGTAGACAGGTGGGCAGTAATACCTTACTTGAAGATCGCAAAATCATATCGCTGTCTTCTGGCGAAGTCAAATAGGAATATGAATATGTTAGGACAGTACGATTATTTACAAGTATGCTAGTGTGGGCTTTACAAAATTTGTTTTCATAGAGTTGCAAAACGCCAACTCACGTCAGGGCGAAGAAGCTCCTTCTACTTCTACGGAAAGCGAAGCAGCAAGCGTCGGTATGTAGTATTGAAAAAATTGCTAGTTTGGTAAAAATAATATAATAGCAGGTTTCTCTTTCTATTGTTGCACTGTTTTGGTGCCGTAAACCGTTTTGGAAAGGTACCGAATAAATTCAATAAATTTTCTAATGAATATTAATTTTTGGTATGATGTTTTGCAATGGTGTTCATAAAAAAACACAATTTTGTCGTAAAAAATATCACAGTTGATACAAAAAATATTTTATTACCACCACTTCAAAATCTCAAGTGAAAAGATAGACTGTCGGTGTATTGGCACGTATCTTACTTGTAAGAACTTTTTTAAGTAGCCTACATTGTAGAGTACGGATGTTGTATAATAAATCGTCAAAAGAGCTCTATAGTGTACAGCTGTAAGCTATGTTAAAAATAAGTATATCTTGAAACAACTGAAAAATCAGAAGAAAACTTAAATGATTGATAAGTATGATAAATCTTTTTCATTGATTTTGATCAATGAATTGATCAAAAAATCACGAAATAGTGAGCTGGTTATTTTCTCAGTTTTATGTAAATTGTCAATATTCAAAGTATTGTCAGTTTTTATTTGTAATTTTTAGTGTAATATTGCAGCAATAGCTTTGGAAAAAGCCGAATAATGATATTCTTTTAGTGCTTCAAACAGCAATGACGAATGGGATGAAGCATTGTCTATGTAATTTGGTGGTGGGCAGAATAATATTATACCAAAAGCGCAGCGCAACAAACTGAAATGATTTTTTCAACTACTAAAAGCACAGAGCAAGGTCCGCAATTTAATGTTTTTGTTTGCTGAAGCGCAGCGCAACTTTCACAACAAACTTATTGATTCAGTTGAAACGCAACTTCGCAATTGCAGAATGAGATTTCAGTACCAAATCAAAACGCAACCAAACTTCTGCAATTGAATTGACAAAACACAACGCAAATTCCCCATTTTTTTGATTTTAGATGGTAAAGGAGTAAATAATTCGCTAAAACAGAACGGCGTTTAACAATACTACGGTTAATTTAAATGAAACATAGGCGTAGCCAATATGGGGGGCCTGGCTCCCCCTCCAAATCGAAATGTCATCTGTGATAAAAAAGTGTGAAAAAAGCCTATTGTTTAGTTTCTTTTAGTATCTTCGCGTACAGCAGTCACGCGTACAACAGTAATTAACAATAGTATTGAAGACCACAAGGCCCGGGCCCCCTCAACTCAATTTAGCCAACCAATTAATAGGTTAAATTACAGCATTAATTTTCATAGATTAATTTACTAATCATAGTTAATATTTTCTAATCATAGTTTAAATTACAGCATTAATTTTCATGTAACGCCCAGAAATAAATCGAGGGTTCAGAACCAGAAAGTCGTATGTCCGAAAATGCCATTTTGAGAAAAGCTATTTCAAAGATTTTTTATCGTTTAAAATTTCACTGGCAAGGCAGAAAATAGTTGTAAGTTGATGTTGTTTGGAAGTAACCTTGCTTTGATACGTCAAAACATTCTAGCAGCATAAGGCTTGCATTATGACGTCACCGATCCCCATTTTGGGGTCAAAAGTGGACATAAGCTTTTCTAGCTCAAACCGATTATTCGGAAAAAGCATTCTCCATCGGACATATATTTGTACTCAGAAGTAATACGTGATCGATTTTACGGAAGTATTTGCTAGATGATAGCCCATTGATAGAGGAACGAGAAGGGGTAGGAAGAGCAAGTTCAACAACACTTGAAAAGAGATGGTTCTCTTTTTTAGGCTCACCTTACCTTGTTTGTTTTCGATTAGAACTTGCGTGACATAAAAAAAACTTTAAAAAAGCAACCGCTTGTCCCTGATATAGCTAAAACTTCTAAGGTTAAACAGCATCAACAACCATTTTTTAAAGTATTTAATGGTAGTTCAGTTTACTGCAACACAATTTTTACAAAATAAAAATAGTGGGAAAAAAACAGAAAAAACGACTATCGTTGTTTTCCATTTCAGCTGTACACATCGTGAACGCAATGCCCTTGGCATTGTCTAGTCATCATCCGAACCAGAGTCTTCAACACCAGGTTCTGGTACATGATCCGTAGTTTGGTGTGAAGTGGGCAAACTTTCATACCAATGATGCAGTTCCTCTGGTATAATGTGCTGGCGACACAATCTCAAGAGGTCAGCATTTTTGGGAATGCTGATGCCAATTCTTTGAAAATAGGCCTGAGGCAAATATTTAGGTACACTGGCTCTTCCTCGTCCAAACACATATATTTTTTTGAAAACGTCACTAAAGTTGTACTAGTAGAAAATAACGCCAGGTTCTCTTTTCGAATAGCGAAAACTTTTTACTAACAGCCAATTAACGATATTACCATCCTCATCTTTTCGTCAGTTTCAGATAATCACTTGGGCAACTTGTTAAAGATTGAAAATATCTTCATGGTGCAGAACAGTGATTTTATAGGGATTTTTCCTTCTAGCGTTACGAAAAATAGCTGTGCAGTCGCTCATTGTATTAACATCTCGGTCAGTAGCGTACGCAGGATTTTCAAAAGGGGGAGGGCCAGGAACAGGCGAGTAGCCAGGATTTGGAAAAGGGGGGGGGGCTATTTTGAAAGAGTGAGAAGTGTGCAAACGACCTTGATTGGAATTTTCAATGATCTTGTATCAGTTTCAGACGGTTTGTCCGAAACTTGAGGCGAAATGTCTCGGAAAGCTCGGAAATTCAAAGCTTTTTTCCGCCCAAAATTAGGTGATCTCCACAAAAAAAAAAAAGTCTTTGCCAAAATTCAGAGTTATTTTTCGGCCGAAATCCGAAATTCAAAGGTTTTTTCTGCCCAAAATCAGGTGATCTCCAAAAAAAAAAAAAAAAAAAAAGAAAAAGAAAAAAAAAAGGTCTTCGCCAAAATTCAGAGTGATTTTTCGGCCGAAATCCGAAATTCAAAGGTTTTTTCCGCCCAAATTTAGGTGATCTCCAAAAAAAAAAAAAAATAATAAAAGGTCTTTACTCAAGGTCCGTCCCGTTTTTCACCCGAACTCACTCAAATTTCCAGCCAAAAGCCTGAAAGCCTGATGCCCAACTTACAAAGGGGGGGGCCATGCCTCAATTTTGCTCACTTTACTATGCAATTTTACAATCCTAGCGACCCAAAGGGGGGGGCCATGGCCCAATGGCCCCCCCTAAATACGCCCCTGATCTCGGTACTTCTTTTCTTTCTCGATAGCAGCATGCATATGCATACCGTCACATTCCATCATTGTGTGACCACTCTCCAAGAAGTTATGGGAAATAACGTCAACTGCAAGCGTTTGTACTGCGTACAATAGCAATGCAGCTACATTTTGATTGCTATTCTGTCCACCACAAGTGTCAGAAAACAGGAACACCTCCTTAATTGCACTTGACAGTTGCTCCAACCACTTATGCATGCAGGTGCCAATTTCGTTGCTTCCCCTGTTTCCTTCCACTTCCGACCAACAGTAATAGAATCCAGTTTTAGGAGGGAAAGCTTCATCAATACACAAATTATAAACACAAAGTTTTCTGGAGAAATACAAAAGTGAATCGATATGCTGTTCGCCCCTGTTTCTAGCCAGTTTCCGCTTATTTTTTTTCCATGCCTTATTTTTTTTCCATATTTTTTCCATTTTTTTCCATGCCGTTTCATGCCCTCCTTTGGAAGCTTGCACACTCGAAGTTTCAGCATCTCTAACTTCTAACTCAGTATTATCATTATCTGTTGCAGCCGTGGCGAGATGTACCAGTGTTCGAAGTAAACGTCGTTTGTAGTAGCTTGTCCACTAGTAGAGGGAGAATCGAAATCACTTCACGATGTTGAACTATCAACCTCATCTTTGTCAAAATAATCTAAGTCTAAAAGTGAATCATCCAAATCTTCAAACAAATCCAGATGCCTCAGACATATTGCACTCTTCTGACAAAGCATCAAGAACAATCAGCCGAGCTTCAAAACTGTTAACTGCTAATGTTTTTGTAGATCTACCAACTGCTTGCCTAAGCTGCAATAAACATACCTTCATTAAGCTGCAAAAAGCACTGCCGAAATAAATTACCACCGAAACTGATTTAGCTTCTCAAACATTATTACGTTTTTCCAACTTATAAGCACGACAAACGATCTCATTTATGTTTTTTCAACAATTACTTACTGTATACTGCAGTTTTGGATTCTGCTAGCTTTTAGCAGTTGTTAATGTTGACCACATTCACCAATTTGACGCCAAAAATAGAAAGTAACTGATCCGTGTCATAAGTTGTTGAAATTTATAAATTTATGAGCGGTTATAACTGTTACAAAATAATTCATTATCGGCTAGTAAAGTGATGGTTTTGAAGCACATCATTTGTTGATTAATTTGCCTAGTATGACGATAAGACATAGCAATTTTAAAATAGCTAAGAAGCTGACTGACTGTCTATCAATTCCAAACAATTAATTCTTTTTAATCCATAAAACTTACTTAGCTAGCTACGCTGTATGACCTATATGGTATTACCTATACGGTATGACCAATTTTTTCTTTAGTCAGTCGAGTTTTTTAGGACATTGTTTTCTTGAAATGAAATTCTCGGACATAAGCTTTTCTAGCAAAGAAAAAAAATGGACATAAGTCTTTCTGGTTTTACAAAAAGTGCGTTTCTTCATGAAATAGGGACATAAGACTGTTGTCAGTTCAAACTTTGCGGTTGTTCCAAACTATTAAAAAGTAGAACCGATTTTTGCCATTTTTGGACATAAGACTTTCTGGTTCTGAACCCTCAAAATCAAACATAAAGTAATAAACAATGCTTAACTTTGATGGTTATATTTTAAGTAATGCATCGTAGTTAGAGTGCTCTGCGTTGATGTGGTTAGAGTGAGACGTAAAATGCTTGGTTTGCATGCAGGAATGAAAAAGTATACCATTATACAAAAATAAAAAATAAACTAAATACGTAGTTTAGAAAGGGGCTAATTATTTCATTACTACACTACTTTTTACCAATACATTCATTCATTCTTTTTTTATTCTTGACCACCACAACAATAGCAAATGCATGGTAACACAATAATAACACGTAGAGTCAGGAAAAGGAAATAGTGACACAACGTCAGACGTTAAGACATGCAGAGGATACTGAAGACAAAAAAAGCAATTTTTATTTGCATGGTTGCTACACCTGTCACACCAGCTTAAGTACATTGTAGGCCTAATCAATCATACTCATCAACATATACGCAGGCTCACAAGATGGAAGTAAAATTAACGGCAGGAGTAGTTGTTCGAATAATTGGTAAAGAGAAAAGAGTGGGACAGAGACCATCGCAAGACCAGGCAACCATTGCTTGTCCACAATTTTGTTTCAAAGTTTTGTTAATTATTACTCCATGTTTGTATATTCCATCCCTAATTTGTTGGATGAAATATTGCAGTTTACATTAAGTTCCTAAGCTTAGTACTTTTAATGCAACGTTATATGTTTAGAAGAATCGGACAACATAACTGCATCCCGCAATGAAGCGACAGTGGCAGAAACTTTTAGAAATCAAGGTACCGTATGCATAAAAATTAAAAGCACTGGTTAAGTATATATAATTACTCTCTTGCTTATGCTCGTTTGGATGGGATCATGGATTCCATTAACAGCCCTGATATTTTTTTGGTGTTGTGGACCACCGATGCAGTTTAAAAGAGCTGAAAAATTGTTCAAAAGTTTGTTGCCGTTGATTTTGCTTAATATGGACAGGGCTTATCTCTAAAATCCCAGCATTTCAAGTTTTTCATTATATAAATAAATTATATTTTATCTTGCTTTATTTTGTTGCTGTACTGCTTTTTTGTTGCCTATATTGTTCTTTTTGGTTAACGCAGTTCAAAGTGTTTCTTTTTTTGCGGGTTATTGTTTTTGTTTAGTGATCGCAACAACTATCATACAGGTCAGCGTTTCTCAACTTGGGGGTCGCGATCCCCAAGGGGGTCGCGAAGCTGTTTTCAGGGGGTCGTAAGGTTATTTATAAAATGCTGGTATTTTTTTAATCGCAAAGAATTCTGAAATTTTCAAAGTCTTTGCAGCGATCGCTTTTCAATTATATCGTAGCAAGTTGTCAACCGGTTGTATGCCTACTATTGCAAGTATTACAATACCATGTGCAGCTTAGTTGGAAAGCCAAATTTGCGAAGTGGTACAATGAAATATCGTCATGTTAGAAAATTTGTCCAGTGCTATTCACAAAGATGAAGAACTCGATAAACGTTTGAATATATTGACTACACAGCATCTCCAACCTCTTAAAACTGTGTTAAAACGATATTTTCCTGAGCTTAAAGAACAAGAAGCCGCATTCGTATGAAATCCGTTCTTAACTGCTTTGAATGTTAGTGATATTCCCAATGAATTACCAGGGGGGCGGCGCTACGGCCCCCCCCCCCCCCATTAACATGTCGACCAAAATGCAGAATAAGACAAATACCACGCTTTTAGCTCTTTTGAGACTGTTTTATACTGTAATGGACTAAAACAGTGATTTGGAACATCTTTTGAAACATATATTCAGGGGGGGAGGGGGCTAATTTGTCAAAAATAAAACTCACCAATACATGAAACCTTCGAAAAATCACCAAAAACAAGCAATCAAATTTGATCGCTTGTGTAAAAATGCTAAACATAGGTGTCATCAACAAATATACCATAAACTTAATTAGGAATAGGGGGAGGGCCATTCAGTATTAGTTGATTACCAAACGTTCCTCTCATATCTCTTTTCATTAGCCCCCTTCCCCCCAATTATTTTTCTCTATAAGCTGTGGACGAAATAGATTACTCGATGTGAATTTTATTGAACCACACGATTTTATAATTTACCAGCACCTAAATACGAGAATTAAAATTTTGCCATTAGCCACCTCCCAAATAGCCCATTTATGCAACCAGTTGAATCATGTTTCCGCTGCCAATTTCAATGCCATGTTTTAAAAGCATTATTTTTTATCAATAGGCTATAGCCCTAAAATTAAGTTATTTTTGCAAAAAATGCAAAAATTTCGAGCGTTGGGGGCAGGCACCGCCCCCAGACCCCCGTTTCTCCTGCGGCAGGGGGCTTTGCCCCCAGACCCCCTTCCTCCGACGGCTGGGGGCTTCGCCTCCAAACCCACAAAACAGCCCCCCAATGCGAATTTCTGGCTACGCCCCTGCTCTCAGTTCTAGTGTGCTATGCGCGAATCCTACCCACAAGTATCCAAACTGCCTTATTTGCAACAACATAGTACCTCTGCAAGAGCGGCTTTTCAGCTCTTGTACATATCAAAAACGAAAACTCGAAATCAAAGGAAAGTTAAAGATGATATAAGATTAGCTTTGTCCAGCACTAAACCACGAATCCCTAAATTGGCTTTGTGGTTACAAAGTCTACCGTCGCACTAACAGATGTAAAATTGATCAGTTATTTGAAATTAAATATCTTTGAAGTGTTTTTTGTTGTAATTTCTATTCGCGTAAAAAGTAGAATAAGAAGGGGGTCGCTGGCTACATGGAACTCTTAAAAGGGGTCGTGAACCGCAAAAGGTTGAGAAACACTGGCATAAACCGCAAACTTTGTAGCATTTTTCTCCATATAACTCTTTTGCGTTTGACGAAATAAGGTAGTCTATTTTCAAAAAAAGTAGTTTTGCTTAACTTTCCATTCTCCTAAACGGTGCTTCGGCAATTTTGCTAAATTAATTACATTATAGCCTTAGGACAAGCATCAAATTTTTAAATGCTTATATCAATATATTGCCAGATAGCTTCAGCACTAATACTAAATTATAAACAAAAACTTTAATGGCTTTCAATGATGCTGTTAAAAAAGGAAACTTTCAGCAAAGTGTTTGAGTTAATGTAATTTTGCCATTTTAAACGAGTTAAACAAATTTAAACTTGTTTAATTTTTGTGGGTTTTTGAACACGTTTCACTCTCTGTGACTGCAATGACATGAAAAATTTTAAAGGATCATCAAATCAAACAACAGCGACTTCATCTACTCCAAACACACGGCAAAGGCAGTTAGAAGGACTAAGTAAGTCCGTTATCAAAAAGTAAACTTTGGTACATTAATAATTACTGTGTTTTTGAAATTTTAATGAGTTTTGTATACTTGGTGTAAAAATTTAGTCGTTAATACCAACGTTTCGCCAGTTCATATCTGTTACAAATATACATCAGCTTATACTGTGTATGACCAGATAGAAGTTATTCTTTGAATTATTGTTTTATTTCAAGAAAATGACAAGTAAGCAAGTTGCACTGCAACTCATTTAGGGACATATTTCGAAAAAAAAAAGGTAGAGAAAAACCAATCTAACAAACCAAAACACTAATAGTGCTAGAATCCACAACATTGGATGCACTTTCATGAGACATAAAAATCATTTTACATATCACAAATTTCTCAAAAAAAAAAAAATCACCTCGGCAGCCGCGAATGGATAGAACTGAGGTGATAACTTTTTTACGGGTTGCTGAATACAAGTTTGTTTTGACCAGTACCAAGTCTCAATATTTAGCAACCTAACTTCCGCAGTAAAATCTACGAAACTCGATGTAATTCCGCATTTTTGCTATTTTAGACGGTAAATGAGCCAGCAATTTGCTAAAGAAGATCAGCACTTGACATGAAATAACATAAAATTTAGTTCAAGTCTAAAATTGCGCCATTAACAACAAAACAACAAAACTTGAAGCGATGCGCAATTTATCCGCAACAAATTTTAAAAACATTAGTCCGCAAACGAAATCTTTGCAATGTCTCAAAATAAAAAATATTGTGCAATGCAAGTTTTGCGATTGCGGAGGTTATGGAAGATACGCTTTGCGCGTATAGATTGCTTTTGGTTCACCTTTGCTACCGAGCCATATGAACTCTGTAGGCCGCTTCCGGGGTTCAAATGACACGCAGGTAATTTTTATCTTATATGCGGTATTTTGACCTGGTGAAGCCAGTTATTATGGGCTAGTGAAACGTTGGCAATAACTTGATATTTATATCAGTTTTGCAAAACTATTATTAAGCAACATCGATTATTCGGTACGTTAAAATTTAAATGCAGTGTTTTACAACTTTACTTTAACAGAACTACAGTTTACCCTGTATAAAGCATTTTAATTTTGGGCCTTTGTTGGTAAAGAAGGATCTATAACTTTATCATTCCTGTACCTGCAAGTATCTGAGTAGTTTGTTTGCAGAAACAGCATTGATTAATTTTGTACTTTTTTAACCAATATCTCGCCATTTAGCTTTGCGTATTTTTAAAATTTAATTTTTTGGAGCCCAGTAAGTTAGTTCGACCTCGCAGTATAAACAACAAATTAAAAAAAATTGTTTGGCAAAATGCATTGATGTTTAGTTTACACATTAGCATGTCCATCAGACTTGGACATACCCGTAAATTTGATAATAATAGCCAGTAGGCTAATGGGTTTGGGGCAGTACGTGATAACAATATTATCACTGAGTTGCAATGATTTTAAAGCCGCATTTATAGTTTCAAATTGAAGGGCGAAGCAAAATTCAAGCTTTGCTTTATAAAATCATGCGTAGAGTATCAAGTTTAAGAGACTGTAACACCAAGCAAAAAAGAGGTATTGGTTTAGTAAACATCAACGCAAGAGACAACTCCTCATTCAGCTTGCGGAATGTGAATGCTTCTGATGGAGACATGACCGTTAATGAGCGCCATTACAGGCAAGGTATTAGAAAGATTATCAAAAACGGAGTTGATAAACTTTGCATAATCTCAACGAATTCCAAGTAGGCACTGGGTAGTCATTGTTTGATGCGGAACGACTTCCGCGTGAATGGCTTGGGTCATTGAATACGTAGCAACTTTAATTTTCTGTAGCAGCTTAAGTGTAAATTAATTCTTAACACTGCGACATCTGTTTACGCGCACCTGTTCTGCTTAACCCCCACACAGTTTTGTACATCATATGTTTATCAATTTTTGATCATGTTAATTCATGTACGATTGCATAATAGCAAAAAAAAAAAAAATTAATTTCAATTTTGATGACTTGCTTAATTTTATTGCTTCAGGTTCGAGTCATACTGAAATAACCAGGTCGACGGTAACAGACTCTACAATCAAAACAGGCCGGGGAAACTTTAAAGCTTCGTATGGTAAAACACTACTAGCATATAGTGAATATTTTTGTGTTGGTGCTTGAATGGCTTTTTTTTGGTCTCAAAACAATATTTTTGTTTTTTGTTGATTTATTCAGGCCTACAAGCCAGCCATTGTGCGTCTTCATTTGGGTTTTTGTCAGGTAGAGCCATAACGAAGTTAGATTGCTTAGCTACTATGACAAGTTATAGCGTATTTTTTTCTAGCATTGCCTGCTAAGAAATTGAACCAGAACCTGATACTAGACCAACCAACATTACTGCACAACAAAACCTTACTAACAATTTTTTCATAGTAGCACCGCATGTGCTGTTACTTTACAAGTTCTAAGTATGCACCGTGCATAAGACTTTGATTACATAACTCTTGATTAAAACGTAAAATATCTGTGGTTTATCTATCTGACAGATATTCAAAATGATAAAGCTTGCGTTAACGCTATAACTAAACGAAGAGTTTAGAAGGGAAAATTTTTTCTGAGGGAAAAGCATACAAAAATAATAAATTATTATCGCATTTTGCATGTTCAAGTTTATGCGTTTTGAGTCGCCTACATAGACAAATGAGTTTGAATGCTAACTAAACCAAAACATTATCTCTAATAAAATTGCATTTTTACCAAAAGACAGCAGTTGAAAGGTTTAGGGCAACGATGTAAGCTTGAAAGTCAGGAGACAAAAACCCCAATAGCTTCATTATTTGCTGTAATTTGATTTTGAAAATATTGCACAATAAACTTTTTAACCAACAAACTCGTTTTATTCACTTTACTGAAGACTAACTTTAAAACATAATACTGGTTTTTGGTATAAAACAGATATGTCACAAAAGAAAGAAATTGTTTGTTTTGCCTGAGTTCTGTCTAACCGATTAGATTGACGTAATACGACCATAACATTGTTTAGAGTTACGTGTTTTTCTTAAGGCCCTGTCACACTAGTGCGTATGAATGAGCGTATGCTTGCGTATGACCAAATTTTTGGATACGTTGATATACGCTGAAACACGCTAAGGGTACGTTACAAGCACGCTCGCATACGTCAGAATACGTTGACATACGCAGCCATACGCAGAAGTTGAAAAAAAGTTACGTGCATGCACGTAACTTTTCAGCGTATGCCGACGTATGAATTATACGTTGCAGACACGTTTAGCGTACGTTGAATACGCTAGAAGTACGTTTCAGGTACGCAGAAGTACGCTACCGGTACGTTACTCATAGGTCGAGTACGCTTCTCGTACGCTGACCAGTCAAGTTAGCGTATGAAGAGCGAATAGTAACGTCCTTGCAACGAGTATCTAACGAATGCATAACGTATTGAACGTACGAGTAACGTATCTTCAACGTTTCAACTTCTCATAATTTTAGTGAATAAAATGGTACTGTACAATTGTTTCCGTTTCGTTTTAAAAATGAATATTAAAGCCCTGTCACACTAGTGCGTATGAATGAGCGTATGACCAAATTTTTGGATACGTTGATATACGCTGAAACACGCTAAGGGTGCGTTACAAGCACGCTCGCATACGTCGGAATACGTTGACATACGCAGCCATACGCAGAAGTTGAAAAAAAGTTACGTGCATGCACGTAACTTTTCAGCGTATGCCGACGTATGAATTATACGTTGCAGACACGTTTAGCGTACGTTGAATACGTTAGAAGTACGTTTCAGGTACGCAGAAGTACGCTACCGGTACGTTACTCATAGGTCGAGTACGCTTCTCTTACGCTGACCAGTCAAGCTAGCGTATGAAGAGCGAATCGTAACGTCCTTGCAACGAGTGTCTAACGAATGCATAACGTATTGAACGTACGAGTAACGTATCTCAAACGTTTGAACTTCTCATAATTTTAGTGAATAAAACGGTACTGTACAATTGTTTCTGTTTCGTTTAAAAAATGGATATTACTGTGCTTCAACACCAGCTAGATCTACTTCAATTGGCCATTCACTATCTTAAGAAAAAAAGGAAGAAGAAACAGAGAAAGAGACGTGTTTGTTGGGTTAAATCATGGATTGGTAGGCGACGCCAGTTTGGGCTCTATGACCAGCTTATGGTAGAACTGAGAAATGAGGACCAGAGAGCCTTCAAAAACTTTTTACATATGCCTCCAGAGATGTATGATAAACTGCTTGAGAGAATGGGTCCCAGGATCGCCAAACGACATACTAGCTGCCGGGCCCCGCTGGAACCTGGCCTAAAACTTGCATTGACTTTGCGACACCTTGCCTCTGGCAGCAGTTATATGTCAATGCGATGTGGGTGGCGGGTACCCCATAACACGCAATCTGTCATAGTGCGAGAAGTGTGTCAAGCCATAGTAGATGAGTACTTGCCAGAGGTGATGAACTGCCCCACCACTCCACAGGAATGGCTCCGAGTTTCAGAGAAATTTCTTCAAAAATGGAATTTTCCCCATACGTGTGGTGCTCTAGACGGAAAACATATTGCATGCAAGTGCCCATTCAAAAGCGGATCCCAGTATTACAACTACAAGCATTTCTATTCAATTGTGCTATTTGCTCTAGTCGACGCAGATTACTAATTTATCTGGGCAGACCTTGGCGGTACAGGCTCTGCATCTGATGCGCAGATATACAATGGTTCTGAGCTGAAAGAATTGGCAGAAAGTGGATCCCTTGGATTGCCTTTTCCAGATCCTCTACCGCATGATTACCAGGATGTACCATATTTTTTCGTTGGTGATGATGCATTTGCTCTCCGAGAGACAATGATGAAGCCATACAGCAAACGAAATTTGAACGATGATGAGAGAATATTTAACTATAGACTGTCACGTGCCAGACGAGTAGTGGAGAATGCCTTTGGCATATTGGCAAACCGCTTTCAGGTTCTACTTACTACCATGCGACATAAACCATCCACAGTTAAAGTCATCGTGAAAGCCTGCATTGTTCTGCATAATCTGATGAGGATACGGTACCCCTCTATCCAAAATGAGATGATAGACCGTCCAGAAGGCATCAACACTGATTTCATCCCTGGGGCATGGAGGCAGGACAAAAACTTAGAAGACACACACATAGTTCCTGGAAGCAACACGTCACGAAACAAGGAAGGAAAAAAGATAAGAAACCTGCTTAAGCACTGGGTGAATTCGGAAGCAGGTGCAGTACCATGGCAAGACCAGATGATTTAGATTGTAAACAAACAGACTGTATTTTGTAAAAATTTGTAAAATGTCATGTCCTACACCACGTTAATGTGATATGCATCACGTTTCTATGCTATCAAAGTTTGAAATATAACTAAATCTTCTTCAATGCTGCAACAATGTTATTTAATGCAGTTGCAATACATGAAACCACGCCGATAACAATCATCTGCCTAGAATGAAGGCCTTACAGGTAGTCGTGCCTCTCTTGAATGCCAAATTTTGCGCGGGAGACCTGGTTCAATTCCCAAGACGATCAAATCTGACACAAGTTGCAAACGATCCGCCGTCGCTGAGACATTCCACTTGGCCGCCTTGCCATCTTATAACACCCGAATCGGTATTTATCGAAGTGCGAATATAGTAAAGATTTCACTTGAATTTTTTCAGTTCGAGTCTTGCAGTGTGCTTTAGTTTCGAATGCTTTGACGCAGTATTGCGGTATAAAACGTATCATAGTGGGCTGTACTTAACATTGCCTAGAAATCATAGCGCGCAACTCTGTTCACACATGCGGCAAGCCGTAAAACTTAAGTTTAGAAAGAACTTTATTTACAAAATATCAACAGTTTTTTTCCAAATTAAAGCAAATAAAAAGTTCCAACAATTGCATTCCATGCCTATTGTGGTGGTGGCATTTCGTCCTCAAGATTATGAGGCGAAGCAAGGAATGCACTAAATCCTAATATCCCTGGCATAGAATCAAAAGTCGCTGGACTTGGCTGTCTTGCTGACTCTTCACTTTGCTGCCGGAACACCTGGGGAGCAGAAGGTGAAGATGAGGAAACCGTGCTAACGGTATATTGTTCTTGCTGCTGCCACGGTTGCAGGGGTGGCACTTTCTGATACCGATAATTTGGGTTCTTTAAGTCCCAGGCAGACGAAGTACCCAAAAGCGTGGCTGTTGTTGATCGTAAGAACCAAAAGAGGCTAGTGTCGGTCCAGAACTTGGCCTCACTGCATGGCGTGGGCTAAATACGGGCTGCTGTGTTGTTGGTACTGGAGCAGCCTGAGCAGTGGTAGTAGGCATTTCATCGTCACTGTATTCCATGAGCTCAGAAAGAGTGTGGTTGATGCTAGATCTTGCCTTCTTAAACTTGGTCTTGAACATCGTCAGTATGCTGTCTCTGACGTAATTGGCAAATGCTGACCTGGATGAAATGGACTGTTGTTGAGCCTTGGTAATATCTCTTAATACATTGCCAGACTCTTCCACCCTCTTCTGCAAAGACTGCAAAATTTCAGTGTCAGAATCAAATTGCCTTTTTTTGGGTTTTGAAGAAGTTGAAGGCAAAATTTCTTCTTCTACATCCAGTTCAGCACAGGCAGCCTCAGCAGCTTCAAGATCTCCCTTGTGTTCTTGAATAATTTTTTTCACCTGCGAAAACACACAGAAAATAGTATAGTGTAACATAAAAAATATATGGGGCATTCCGAATTGCTTGGGGTCAACTTATTTTTGAGCATCAATATATAGCACCAGAGCTAACTGGAAAGTGAAGTAGCAACTACAACTATAGGCTATACCAACTACTGCTGGTGTACCAGCTACGAGCTAACAATGCAATTGCTTTCTCAACACTATGAGTACGATATAGCTTGAGTACGGTTATGTTTCAAATAGGTTAAGGCTACTGACAATATAGAAACCTATGCAGTAAAGATGGTCATTTCATTAACTTTAAGCCTACTGATACTTGGCATTAACGAATTCAAAATTGACATGAAATGTTTAACTGCAATCTGTCAAACATTTAACGGTTAATTTTTCCATTTGGTTATTGAAACAGTTATATTGCTGCTGGTTCCCCTGATTATCATCATACTGCGTATTGTAGGCCTACTTGAATAGTGAAGACTAATTTAAGAGTAAACGCCGAAACGAACAATGGCCTGAAGTAGACTATGCACTAATTTACGATGCCAACCTTGTTTCATGTAGCCTACACCGGCAAAGAATGTGTTGTTCAATCAACGTTATGGCGTCCTTATTATTTGTACAAGCAAGCTTATAATCTTTTAAACTTTACCAAGTGGGTCAACAACACGTAGTAAGCTACAAGTAGGTTACTTACACTCTTCATCGGCTCAGGACGATGCCTGGTGATACCTTGCAGGAAAGCAAATTTCGTAATAATCCATTCCTCTCTTTCGGTAAATTGTGGCACACCACTACCGCTCTTCGTCTTGTGCAAACGTGTGTGGGTGTCTCTCAGAGACCTAAACCAACCCTTCAAATTTTCCACAGACTTTCCCATTAACTCAGCCTGATCGACCCATAATTTAGCTTTTTTATCTTTTCGCCGGTAATCAGTCTTTTTCAAATTCCATAGCACGGGATTGTCTCTAATAAAATCTAGCATTTTGTCTTCATCTTCCGGATTTAGATTAAAGTCCTTCTTCTTGGCCCTGCTTTTCTGCAATGAAGGAGAAGACTCTTGCTCCGAAACTGGAGAATCAGGCCCAGAAGTAGCACCAAGAATCTCCTCTGGACGATCGTCATTCGAAGCAGGTGAATCGATAGATTCGATATTAGCAAAGGCAAGAGCCGTTTTTGATCTTTGTGTCTTCCGCTTCGGCATTTTGGCAGAATAATTTCGACTGAAAGAACGAGTCAAATGATTTGAAAAACTGTGGTGCGTATACGCCGCTCATACGCTACACTGACGTTAAGCATACGCTCTTCATACGTTTCGCATTCGTTTGCAAACGCTACTCATACGTTCGACGTACGCAGAACAAACGCTCACATACGCTACTCGTACGTTCCCTATCGTTCAACCATCGCTTGGTATACGCTACTCATTCGTTAGCAGTGTGACACCACAAAAAATTTTGTTATACGCACAACAATACGCTGAAAACTTGTGCGTATCACACGCTCTTTATACGCTCATTTATACGCACTAGTGTAACAGGGCCTTTACGATAAGTACTTCTCTTGGAATCAATTTGGAAAAAAAGCTCCTTTTCATGAAGAAGCTTTTAATAATTCAAATAAAAAACTGACCAGTTTTGGTCAATTTTTTGAATACATTTGCAACTCCATAGTATACAATCCTTTTGATAACATAAATAAAAAAAGGAAAAATGTTTATGTAGGAGGATCAAAAATGTTTTAGAAGAGGCGACACTTTCTGCCCCTTTTCGTGATGCCTTCATTCGTATTTGCATAAATTTATGATATTATTAAATTTGCAGTTATTGATTACACTGGCCAACAAAAAAATTTTGGCATATAAGGTAAGAGCGGTTTTAGGGTATATTGGGGGCGCTGAGTTTGAAAATGACCTTATTTTTTTCAGATTGGCTCTAGTTTTTGAGATATTTTAATATTTAGGTGTATTTTTCACCGTTAGTGACTACTTTTAAATGAACATTTATATAAGGCTGGTCAATGAACAATATGTTAGTTTAGGATAACTGATAGATATATGCCTGAAAAGAATAGCTACTGAGCCAATGCTGGCAAAGCTCTTAATTTGCGGGATAAAAAAAGCATGCTATGTAGTAAACATACTGCATTCAACATCACTAAAAAGACAAATACTTGTATTGGTCCATTATTTGCAAAACAAGCACGTCACATTGGCTTGCAAGTCCAATTCCATTTTAACTGTTCATCTGAAGGAAAGTTCGCTTGTACGATTTTCGCCTATGGTTTTGTTCGGTACAATCCCGGATCAAAGTCCAGCAATAATCCGCCATCATGTGAACGTCCCAACGACCTTGATATCTTTCTTCCGTTGTCCTAATGTCTTTTTGGAACCTCTCCCCTTGTTCCTCGCTAACATCGCCAAGATTGCCTGGGAAATAGTCTAGATGGCTGAATAGATAGTGAAGTTTTATGCTCATCCTTGCGCCAAGAGCTTGAAAGTTCTGAAGCATCACATCCACAAGGATCCGGTAGTTGGAAGATTTTGTGTTACCTAGAAACTCTCGTATCACTGAGACATATGAGCACCAGGCAGCCCTCTCGACTACTGTCATACGAGCAGTGAAGGTTTGATCTTGCATTAGTTTTCGAATTTGGGGTCCATCAAAGATACCTCCTTTAAGCTTTTCTATGCTGAGGCCGGGAAAGGTTTGGGCGATGTAATTAAAACAATCGCCATCTTTATCAAGAGCCTTCACGAATTGTTTCATCAGACCCAGCTTTATGTGTAGTGGTGGCAGAATAATGCGATCACGATTTACAAGTGGCTCATTGATGATATTTTTATCTCCGACTGCAAGATCTTGTCGTAATGGCCAATCCTTCTTTACCCAGTGCTGATCAGTAGCGCGACTATCCCAGTAACAGAGAAAGCAAGGGTGTTTGGTGTATCCCCCTTGCTGTCCTAGCAAAAAATTGACCATTTTAAAGTCTACACAAAGGGCCCAGTTGTGCTTACTGTAACGCAGTTTTTCCAAACACATCTTCACATTTTGATAGTGTTCCTTAAGAACCACGGAATGTCCAATCGGAACACATGCAAACATGTTACCATTTTGAAGTAACACACATTTCAAACTACGTTTGGAGCTGTCGATAAACAATCTCCAATCATCTGGATTGTACTCTGGAAGACCCATTTTTGAAAGAAGGCCTTGGATGTCGTTACAATAAACAAAGTTATCTTCCATGGTAAAAAAACGGATCAACATGTCATCCCTGTTATGGTAGAATGTAATTTTAGTTTCCAAACCTAGTATGCCATGTTCATCAAGACGAGATGCCAAAATCTCAGAAGATTCCTTAGATAGGCCGAGATCACGAATTAGATCATTCAGTTGTCCTTGACTAAACGGTTTTGGCTTTGAACTGGGCGAAGATTCTACACCACCCATGCTGGAGGAGCTACTGATGCTACTGTCTCCACTATCAGTATCATCCATTGCCTCCAGCATTTCATCTGCAGCAGTGAGTGCAGGCAAGGAAGTGAAAGCAGGAACTGGAACTTCAGCACAATGTGGTATGGGTCGTCGAGCAGACTCAATATCAAGGTAATACCAGTCTTTCTTCTTTCGCTGATTCCATCCAGACATGTTCACTACACAAAAATAACAATCGTCATGGTGATTTTTAGGTTCACGCCATACCATAGGAACCCCAAACCGCATCGAATTGACTTTGCCTTGGGTCCAAAAGCGCAGCGTTTCAGTACAAGGTTTGCACACTTTGTGAGGTGCCCAAGGCTTGTCTTGGTCCCCTAACTTCATGCCAAAGTAGGCTTCATAAGCTCTCTTTGTAAAGTCTCTCACGTTAAATCTGCACTTTGCCATCATGTAATCACCACAAATGTAGCAAAATGCGTCTGGATTGTTTCGGCACTGCCTTCTCTTAATACTCATCTTTACTTGTCACGTAAAAATTTACAGCTTAATTCAATAAAGTGTAACTCAAGTTTCCTGCAATAAAATACAAAGCAACCCTTTTAAGTTTTTTGCAAAAAAAAACTCTAAATTCACAAGATCTAGCACATTAGCTAACTGAGTGATGCCTGCGCTTTTCACAATGTACTCCTGTACTGCCTTCTATGCTTAATCATAGCTGTTTTATTGCACAGGGTAGAGCAAATGTATTAAAACTGATACTCTTTGAAGAAATGATACTGAACTGTTTGAAGAAATGTGAACGTACTAAGAGAAACATTTAATAGGGAATCGTAAATGTTACATAAGTCGTAATTGTACTGATATTAGCTGTTAGCAATGCTCTAAACGACATCAGACTTTCAGTTTCATGAATCATCAATATTCCCATTAAACAAAATTAACCGAATTAGCAAGGATTCAACGTCGTCAGGCATTGAATCAGCGTAAAATCGTAGATTTTGTGCTGTTCTTCTTACAGGGTTATGACTTAATCTTCCTTTATCGATATACATATAACTTGCATGGAGTAAATGGACACTAAACTTTGAATGGGAAACCAGTAACATTACAAGAAAGGTGCTTGGTGTGCTTCAGAATGCACTATGCTCAGGCAAATATATAAAAATATAAAAAGTAAAATATCTCAAAAACTAGAGCCAATTCGGCAAAACTAAGTGCATTTTCGGACTCAGCACCCCCGATTTACCCTAAAAACGATCCAACATCTTCTGCCTTTTGAAAAAAAAATTTTTTTGTTGGCCTGTGTTATTAATTCGTTGTGCTCCAGATGTACGTTGTACACTTACCACGTTTACAAAGCAGAAACTTTTTCCAGGACCCAGACCAGCAAAAGAAGAAAAAAAGGAACCAAAAAAGAAAGCACCACAAACAAACCGAAGTCCAAGCAACAACCCAAAATATTCTGGTAAAATAATTGGTTGAAAATACTTTAGGGAGTGCAAACATTTAACTTGATAATGACTAAAGGATTATGCGAAACGTAGGAGTAAAATGTATAAATTTTACGTCTTTTGTTCTAAATTAAAATGAAAAAGTTTTTCCAACACAATCTTTATTTAGGCCACAGCAAAACAATTGTTCGTGACTCAAATGTGGATCGATCACAGCTTCTTGATAACGATGGAGATGCGGAAATAGAATATCAATATTAATAGGACAATCAGTGCTATTTTCTTCATGAATATTTTGAGTAAAACATGGGGTAGATAAAATCAGAGTTCGAAGCTTGAAGACAACGGCGAAAACAATTGGCGTTTTTTTGAAAAAAAAAACTTTGCCGTTTATTCCAGGGTTTCCCTAACTGTGTTCCGCGGCACAGCTGTAGGTGCCCCGCGAGGTTTTAAAATGTTTACTTATACATAACATCCATTGATCTTACTTGTGGCTTTGAAAAAGTAAAACGCCAATTTACTTTACTATACAAAGTGTGTCTAACTGCATTTGACCGAATAATTACAGTACTTCATAGAAATTTAGGCCTTTTTTTGGGTTGTGGCTCATTTAGAGTGTTTGCTTCAACTGCGGCACACGTATTTAACCGAAGACTATAAAAAGTTGATATGGTAGGCAACGTAAATTTCTATGAAGTAATGATGCGGTTAAATGCAGTTAGATACAGTATGTATTGTAAAGCAAATTGCCAATTATTTTTTCGAAACCCACTGTAACATGAATGGACGTTATGTAGGAGTATACATTTTAAAACCTCACAGCACACCAGCGTGCGGCGGAACACAGTTTGGGAAACCTTGATTAATTAACCTACACTTTTTGTTTATACTTTCTGTTGTTATTATGCTACGCTGCTTCTTAATTGATCTTGCGATGTCAGATTTTTTTATCCGAAAGTTATTTCGTTAATTAGGGAAAGTTAAACTTAAATACCTGGTTTCTTATATTATCATTTATAATTGTCTATAGTTTTTGAAGTGCCTTGGCATCTTTACGTGCAAGATGCAAGATCAAAAATGTTAAGTTAATAGTTAACTCTATTTGGTGTACGATATTTTGACCAAACTATTTTACAATTACGGAAGCAAAAATGCAACTCTCTTTAACTCTTTAACCGGAATTCGTGGGACATATAATTTGGCGTGTGGGTTGACGTTCACCGCAGTTTTAGAGAAATTGGTTTTGGGTTGATGATGTTATTATCGTGAAGTCACAGCCAATGTTTCGCCAAAGATTTCGTTTTTTTAATGACGTTATAGGCTATTCAAACTTTGCATATAAATTTGTTTTTGAAAATAAATTGAAAAGGTTTCAGTAAAAGTGGTTATGTCACAATTTTGTCTTATTCCGTCATTTAAGCTAAAATTGGCTAAAAGATGACTTCGGCGAGCCTCAAAGCAAGATTGGAAGAAATTTTCAGAAGTCAAATGTGAGGTTAAAAATTGTTAGTAACAAACTTTCAGAGATTAACAGTAAATGAACTTGAATCAAAACTCACGTTAATAAAAACTTTTTTAAAGTAAAAACGTTTTTTTTGAAGCTGTTATCACCACAAAACATGCAGAGCATTCTCCTTTTCCCTAGTACAAAATAGGCTTGGTAATCGAAGTACAACTAAGAATAGGCGCAACACATTGCACTTTTTTAGAATCATCTTTCTTGCAATTAAATTATATTGTACTGCAGTTAAAACACATTCCTGCGACATATCATCAAGTAACAACTAAAGCTCAAGTTCCTAAAAAAATCGTTTGTTACCTTACAAGCTTTAATTTTTAATATATGGTATACTACGTGCACTCACTAGGGTTGTTTGGTTTGCTTTTTTCTGCGTTGAAGATGCTGTATGAATTACGTGCTACTGTATATATTACTTACCTTATTGGTATCATTGCAATTTAAAGTAGTGATCATGGATGGCAGCACTCAACTTCTAATATTGTTGCTGTACCAGAGAGATTTGAATTGTAATTGTACAGTAATTTCACTTCATTCACCAATTTGTTTTGGCCATTGGTCAGGAGAGAGAGAGAGAGAGAGCGGACTTTTCGGTCTTCGAGTCAAGCTGCCACCAGCCCACCTGTTTACCACACTCAATGGAGACTTCACACCGTTTTTTTAATTACTGAACGTCTAGCAGGGAAGCTGTGAATACCAATTTTTATAGTTTTTGGTTTGACCCGACCGGGAATCGAACCCGAGTCTACCGTTTCAGAGCAGACGCTTTATCCACTCGACCACTTGATATATTAATGACTTTGCTGAGCTTGAAATAAAAAACAAAACAAACTCTTTTTGTTTAATACTCGAACTCAAATTTGAAAAGTAATAATATTTAGGTCAGAGCTGTCTGAAATAACATTAAGAAAAATCATGGATCTGGATCTATAAAATTATAGAGCACCAGCTTAGAAAAGATAGAATAAGAAACTCCAACTTGATTAACGAAAATTGCTTAACTTGAACTCACATAAAAATCTAATCGTGTCCTCATCCCTGCTTGTCAAATACTTTACGCATAGAAAATGCATCAAACCACTCCAACAAATATACCCCTGTTTAATTTTTATAGCTATCTGATTTTAAAGCCTGTATTATACTGTAAATTTGTAATTTTTGCGCAGCGTTATTCGTATTTAGATAATATACCGCCAATTTCGAATTTTTATAAATTTGCTCTGGTAGAGTATCTTGCGAGAAAAAATCTGCGTTAAAATGACGTACCGTACTCCTATGCGATGTTGATAATACACCTGTACGACATGTACTTGTACGTCTATTCGAATTTGAGAGTTACCGTGTTTATGCATCTTGCTGTACTGTTGTCTTTGCTGTTATTTAACACTGCTTCTGTTTTAGATTAGATTAAACTGGCTTGGTTATTGCCTGTTATACTAATCCATATTATCAGAACATAAGGTATGAATCAACAATATGGAATACCACAAATACTTTCGCAAATAAGCAACGCAAAGGTGGAGGAGATTGTTCGATTTTTGGAAGATGTAATGGGAGTTCCCGATCAATATCCACTAGAGAGTGTACGTATCGAAGATCTCACTAACAACGGTGTGTTAAGGTTTGGAGCTGCGAGAGATCTGATAGAAGCTTGGCAAAAAGGTTATTTGCTTTGAATTTGATGACTATTGTTACACTTGTTTGATGCCGTTACCTATTTTCCGTTACCTATTGTTACACTTGTTTGATGCCGTTTGATGCCGTTACACTTGTTTGATGCCGTTACATAATTCTGTTTTCGTGACTCACAAGAATTTGTTGAGGAATGCGATAGTATGTCCAAAACTGAGCTGCTACACATGCAAAGTCTTCCGCCGCAGTTGCATGGAGTCCTTAGCTATTGTTCTTACCTTAGATTTGCAATGCGATTGAAACATCTTTTCGGTGGTCATTTGATTTATCTTTTTCAATGTGAGTAATGTTTGTTTGTAAGCTCAAAAGCTAACTAACTTGAAATTTTGTAGGAGTGTCACGCAGCAATACTAGTGGTTGTGGTATTTCAATTAGTGCTCGGAAGATAGACAAAGGTAATGTTAACTACAACTCACTCAACATTACTTTTGATTTTATTAAAACGCCACAGCGTTGCTCTAAATTTCTATTCCTTGGATGCAGCATTCCTTTTATTAACGAAAACCTATCCAAATAAATTTAGCTAATAGAACTTTTACTACTGTAGAGCAGAACAATTTGTAGATCCACAATTTTTGACCAAGCAAGACATATTGCAGCAAAGATCGGCCAGTGCAGAGTTGTAAACGGGCCGACTAATACAGGCCCAAACCCGAAAAATGATTTCAAGCCAACATCAGGGCCTAGGAAGCCTGAAAGTTAAATTGGTCGAAAAATGTGAACGGTTATAGCTCGTCTGCGATTAAAATAAGCCATTTAGTGATAGTCGATTGTGACACAATATTGTGTAGTAACAATTGTTATGATTCTTAAACGAAGTCGTCATTCAGTGTTCAGAGGTATAGTAATTCGGCTTTTATAGTATCTAAAATTCGAAAACACAAAGCAAGTACAGTGCATATGTCAAGCCCGAATTAAGCCCGATATTTTGTCAATCTGAAGCCTGAATCTGACCCGAAAAGCCCTACCCGACTTATAACTCTGGGCCAGTCTACACAGCTAACCCAATCTGAAAAATAAAACAAATGTTTCCTCATAATCTAAGTCAATCCCTTGTCAAAAAAAAAAAGAAAAAAAAGATTCCGTGCAATCAGAGACAAGCGTCTGGTTTTGATGTCGCAATAATTAGTGCAGGACAGGTATTCGACTACTCACTACTCAGCCACCGTAGCTTCATGTTGCTACAAGCACAGAGCTGTAAGTCGGGCCCGGCTTTTTGGGTCGGGTTCGGGCCTAAAGTTGACAAAAATTTCGAGCTTAATTCGGGGCTGAGACGTGCTTTTTGTCTTAGGTGCACAAAAATACAATTAGAATAACTTGGCAACATTGCTAAATTTTTCAGACCTAACTTAACTTTCGGATTTTTTGGGGGTATGATTTGGGCTTTAAATTAGTTTTCGGGTTTGGACTTATATTTTTGGGTTTGGGCCGGGTTCGGGCCTGAACTAGTCGACCCTTTAACAACTCTGTATGAGCATGCTAAAATATATTTGAATGTAAAGCTTTTCGCCTTTACCGTGTCGATTTTTGACTAACATCTGCAAGCAACTTTGCGACTATAATAAAAAGCAATTTGCTTTTCACACCTTTTTGATTAAATTAAGATAGATTCAGCTTAAACGGAATGCCTTTTATTTTTCAGATTGTATGAAAGCTGTAATTGCCTTTTAGCCTATAATCGCCACCCGAGATTAATGCAAATTATTTTTCTTATTTTCTGCGTGTAAATTTTCAGCCATTACTGCTGGTCACGACTACAACGAGACTCATTACCAAAACAAGACCAGCAATCAAAGCTGCTTACCGAAAGATGCAGTTTCAAGAGGTCAAAGAAAAAGTGGTACCGGTAACATGTTGTATTTTGTTTATCTAATAACCGGCAATGTAAGTAGTTTCAAATAAATAATTTTAAATATCTGACTTTGGACTATTTGGACTACTGTAACGTTACTATGTCGCGATGGGGATATCACAAATTTTTGATATAAAGATTTGAATAAGTAGTTTTAAAAATAAAAATGATAAAACCATTTTGCTCGAGTAGATTTAAAATGTATGACATGCCAAGTGTCTATAGCACTAGTAGTACAATCATGTGGTTTACAGTATTTTCTTATTTATTATCCACTTTTTCAAATGGTAATGTTCTCTCTCTTTTTCTAAAATTGCTCTCTGATTGAACAAAAAAATTAACTACTGTTGGTTTTGCTTAGAAGTTCCTGAAAATAAAGAACGGAGTTCCACTGGAGCAAGTATTTCAATTAACGCTCGAAGTATAGGCCAAGGTAAAATCACTGAAGTTAAGTTATTGTTTCCAAAAAATTCTCTTTGCTTGATTTTAATTTACTGAAAGTTTTTGCCTCGTCTTTTCAATAGATGAGAGAATAGTGGAAGATATTGTTACACCTTGTTTCAGAAAGTTCGGAAAAGAATAAACAGTCATTTTCACACCACCTGGATGAATGGTTTAGATAGCCTTTTTGACCCAATCAGTAAAGTTGGCTTTAATATTCCATTCCAGTGAATCACTCTAATGGAGAATATCTCCATCGTGTAGTAGCTTTGCATAATTCCATAGCCATAAATTATTGGTAGTAAAGCAACTTAAACGAGATACCAAACATGCCTTAAAAGTGAGCGAGTATATTTGTTTTAATGAACGCCTATATCATCGGTTTTGGACAAACGGTGTGCTGTAACAAAAAAGTTATACAGGTTATGCAAGATCAAATGATTCAACGTCAAATAACTTTAATTAAATTTTCTATCTTCGATATATTAATACGTAAGTACAGTGGAATAAGAGATATCACCGCCTCAATATTTTAAGTTTTTATTACGCTATTTTATGCATACTAAGCTTAAAAATCGCTTACGTTTCAGGTCAGATAGATATATAACTTTTTTTTACCGCCTTGGTTAGCTTGAAAATAACACTGCGATAAGATAAAAAGTGTTTAAATGATACCAATATAACCTATATGTAATGATAAGATTTACTTAGGTGTATTGGTCAGTTTACTAGGTTTGCTTATCACTAATACTCGTGTAATAATTAAATTTAATACGTAACTCGTGTAAAGTTAAAATCAAACATACTGTATGTAATTTTTATGTCCTTTTCCAGCTAAAACTGCCGGTCACGATTACAATCAAACTTACTTTGGAAACAAATTGCACTATCATCAATCCTCGTCTCATGAAAATTTGGTTAAGAAGGAGCGAAGCAAAACAGCTGGTAAATTCTATTGTGTGAGAAAATTTCATCTAAATGTAGTTAATAAGGCTCTTCTAAGTTTTCTACAGCAGGTTTAAAGTATTTGAGTCAATATTCATGATTTGAGTGAAATATCACAGCTATGTTTCAATCATGCTGCATCCATGGTCCGTGCATCGTACTATGTAGTTAGTCAGTTTCTTACTTAAACTACAGTAGCATGGCGGAGATACTTGAAGCTTGAAGTGGAGATACTTGAAGCCTGTTCTGCGCCGAAGGACTGTCACAATCTTGATACTGGATATTCAGTGTATTTTTATGAATGCTGCTTTCGAGTTTTTGTTGTTGCTGTGTTTTTCTATTTTTTTTTATTTATTTTATCATTGTTATCAGAGGTGGAGTCCTCGAGGACGTCCTTGGCCTCGAGGACGTCCTCGAGGACACATTTTGAAGTCCTTGGCCTTGGCCTTGGCCTCGAAGGTCAAGTCCTTGGCCTTGGCCTTGGCCTCGAAGCCTCAAGTCCTCGAAAATTGGCCTGTCCTCGGCTCGAGGACAGCACTATTTTTTGAACAGTTGAAATTTCGTTGGAAAACGCCAGAAACCTCGCAGAAATTTTGCGAACACCTTTTTTGTTTTCCTCACTTGGAACATAAGCGTAGCCAAGGGGAGGGGGCAGGGGGTCCGCCCCCTTCCCAATTGAAATTTCACCAATGACAAAATGTGACAAAAAAGCCTAATTTTTTTTCAGTTTCAGTTTTTTTTTAGCATTTTTCGCTTACAACAGTATAACTAACAACAATATTGAAGACCAGGAGCTCCGGGTCCCCCTCAATTCAATTTTTCCCAGCCAATTTAAACGTATAACCCGAAGAAAACGGAGAGTTTTTGTCTTGAAAGTTGCTATCTCAGGCCCGCATCTAGCCTTTTTGTGAACGTAATGCATTAATCAGAGCTGGATTTACCATAATATGACGGAGTACCAGCAGTAGCGTTGCCATGGGGGAAGCGGGGACTATAGCCCCCCATCGGCCTGTCAACCAAAATGCCGAATAAGGAAAATACCACGTTTTTAGCTCTTTTGAGACTGTTTTTTGCGCTGGAATTGACTAAAAGTGATTTAATGCATCATTTGAAACATGTATTCAACGGGGGCTAATTGTCAAAAATTAAAGTTACAAATCAATGAAAACTTTGAAAAAATGCCCGAAAATAAACAATCAAATTTGATCGCTAATTTAAAAACGCCAAACATGGGTTTTATCAACAAATATATCATCAACTCAGGAATATGGGGGAGGGGGGGCTATTCAGTGTTAGGTAATTACCAGTCACTTCTCTCAAATATCTTTCCATTAACCCTTCCCCCAATTATTTTTATAAAATATAGGCGAAATAGATTACTACGTGTGAGTTTTATTGAATAATAGGATTTTTTGATTTACCAGCAGGTAAACAAGAGAACTGCAATGTTATCATCAGCCACTTCCCATATAGCCCATTAATGCAACTATAGTTGAATCATGTTGGGTTGCCAATTTCTATGCCACGTTCTAAAAGCATTATTTTCTATTAAAATAGCTTTAAAATTAAGTTCATTTTGCAAAAAAATGCAAAATTTTCGAGCGCTGGGGGCTTCGCCCCCTCACCCCCATTGGCCTCTGGTGACTGGGGGCCCCGCCCCCAGACCCCCAAACCGCCCCCACAGTGCGAATTTCTGGCTACGAGCCTGACTATCAGTTAGTGGCCCCGAGCTAAAATCGTAAGACTTTTTTTGGTCTTCACCTATATTTGGCAGAAAGATGTTAAGAAAATCTCCAAAGCGCCAGGGGCCTAGCGCGATGTAAATCCAGCCCGACAATAACATGGCTAGTTGAAGTTAACTATCTATTTTACCATTTTTCAATAACAATTCAGTAATTCACCTCCAACCTCTCCGGTTTTTACGCACAAAATACTTTAAAAAAAAATTAGCCATGGAAAATGCTGATTGAACGAATTATTGAACTTCAATTGAGGGAGCCTGGGCCTTCTGGCCGAACATATACTCCTATAACTGGTTATTGTCATGACAAAACAAAAATCTCTAAGGAAAATCCTCGAGTGGATTATTATTTACTGCTAAAATGTTGCAAGAGACAATGCACATTATAATTAAGACAACGCACCCTAGCTGGACCAGATCACTAACAATTAAATTTAACTCCAAAATACAAGATGTTAAACATGTTTTAAACTTAAATTGCGAGTAAAAGGAGTATTAAACAATTTGATTTTTTCAATTGGCTTTCAAATGTCAAAAATCTAGTGCTTTTAAATGGCTCTGAACATTTGCGAAATGTGATTCAATGGCATTAAAATAGCTTTTTTTTTCAAAAAATTACAAAAAATCGTCCAATGGAGACCCCCCGTTTGTGATACCTTTGAGTTACACTAGCTTTCTCAACACGTTTCCAAAGTTAAATATTTGCGTTTTTGAACTATTAGCTTAAGCCCTATCCCTTTGCAAAATCCTGGTTACGTGCTAACGGGCAGCGATATCAGATCTTCCATCCTACGATAAGTTTATCCCACAAAAACTTCCTCTTTGGAAAAATTTTGATGACGTCATTTCATTCGATTTGTGGTTTAGGCTTATCCCAATAAATTCTGGGTACGCCAACGAATTGGAGATCGCCTGAAAAAAATTTTTGAAGACTTTTTTTTTGGAGAACACTTGCGCCTGTGTCCTTGGTCCTTGGCCTTGGCCTCGAGCATTCCTGTCCTTGGCCTCGAGAGGTTCTGTCCTCGGAAGGGCTGTCCTTGGCCTTGGCCTTGGCCTCGGATTTTTTTTGTGTCCTTGGCCTTGGCCTCGAGCCTTGTGTCCTCGACTCCACCTCTGATTGTTATGCTGTTGAATCTAACATGAGTTACATGTTTAGAAGAGCCTCAAACTAAAGTACCTCAAACCTCCACGGCCAAGATTTCGATAAAAGCAGATAAAATTGGCGAAGGTAAGCAGCCAAAGGCAAGCCGTTCTGCATATCAAACGATTTTGTGGATACCTTCTAAAGATTAAAGCAGCTGTTATGATTATTAATTATGAATTGCAATTACGACTTATTATTAAGTACCACCAAATAGTTCATTCCGTATATAGTAATAGCTTATTCTTTTTATCTATTATAACTGATAAATTTTAGGTTGGAGAATGTTTATGGGTCTACAACTTGCACTTTAGTTCGTTGTGGGATACCTTATGATAGTCTGTAGTAATACTGCAGTAGTTAAGTTTCAATAAAAGTAGACAACAGACTGTTACGGTACTTCCTTTGCAGATGCTCAGCTCCGGTGCTTCACCAATGTGAAACTTGTTGAAGCTTAACTTTTGCTGGTCGAATTAAATGTGATTTATTGTTTTTCGCAATTTTAATTTCGATTCCATTTTATAGCTAAAACGGCCAGCCATAATTACAATGAAACGTATTATGAAGAAATAGGAAACAACCATCAAAAAAGTGATTCTACTAAGTCTACAAGAAGACAAAAACAGACCGGTAATTATGTACAGTATTTACCAAATAGCCTTTCCAAGAGCAGTGATTGGACTTTACAGTTTCCAACTAATTAATCTTCATCTGTCGGCCATTTTTTGTGGCTTTTTCTGTCTCTTTTTAATGTTGATTGACCCAACTGAAGTCAAACCCGTTCCTATTGTTTTGCTACCTGTTGTGGGATGCAAATTCTTGATTTTTCATAGTTATGTGTAGTATAATTTTCAAATTTGAAATGTACCAAACTTTCAGTGATGAACAGGCTTTTTAAGAATTTTATAAACTTGGAGGTTCTTAAACAAAATTCATAATGTGTGATTGCACTGTATGCTTCTTGAAGAGTTGAATTTCTATTGCTTTTATTTTTTAATTCTAATAAAGCAATGAGCATGAAATGAGTTTTTATGCATAAGTTTACAGTAGCACAACAATATTAACGCAGTCAAATTGCAGAAAGTTTGGCCCACATCCTCCATTGAAATGCATTAGACATTGTTTGATAACTTTGATAATGCTAAAGGTAAAAGTTTTTTTTTAAACAGTTATAACAGTTGATGGCAACGTCATAAATAAAGGAATAATGAATTTTGGGCCCAAGAGCATTTCCAACGAAGCAGAGACCATGAATGTTTATAATGCCCCCCAAAATCGTGAGTAAACTTTCTATACAGCATATTTGAGATACAGGTACCTTAAACCAGCAAAAATCTGTCGTTCTTCACAGTTTGAAAAGTTGATTTGTGGAACCCAACTTAAGAATAGCTTTGGTTAAAATGTGTATCTTTGAAGCTTTTCGTCTGACACTTGTCGAGAAGAATCGTCAGAATGGAGAGCGCAAGAAAAGGAGCGGCTATTTATAGGTGAAAGCCGAGCTGTGATTGGCTGAAAAACAGTCCAATGAGAGAGCGTCATTAGTGCGCAATCTTAATAGCTGTACACGAATTTTTTTGTCGGCGGAGGGCAGGGTTAGAAGTTTTAATAAAGGTGGCTTCAAAAGCAGGTAGATGGAAAGAAGAGCGGCTGTCATGCCACTGCGGCAGTCTGTACGTAGGTCGAACCTCCCAAAGGCTGCGGTTCAGGGTTGAACAACACATCCTCAAATTTACCCGTTTTTGCTCTTCTTCCCAGAAACGCTTACTTCCTTCACCTCGGTGCAAATCTTCCACCCAGACCAATACCCAATCTCTTACTTCTGATTCAGCCATTGGACTTCACCTTTTACAAAATCCTGTCTGTGCACAACATTATGATGACAGTAGATTCTCTATTCTTGTCAAAGGCCGCTTCCCTTTCCATCTACCTGCTTTTAAAGCTACTTTCATCAAAACTTCTAACCCTGCCCTCTGCCGACAAAAAGAATTCGTGTACAGTTAAAAGATTGTGCTCTAATGACGCTCACGCTCTCTCATTGGTCTTTTTCCAGCCCATCACGGCTCGGTTTTTTCCTATAAATAGCCGCTCCTTTTCCTGCGCTCTCCATTCTGACGATTCTTCTAGACAAGAGGCAGACGAAAAGCTTCGAAGATGAACATTTTAATTCAAGCGATTTTAAGAGTTATCCCCTGGTTATTTTTTTTTGCTTTTACTTTATTAACAAACTTAGTGAAACGTTCGCTCTCTCACAACACTTACCAAATACTTCAACTGACAAAATGCATTAGCACAGAGCCTTGTGCCATAATGGTAACAAATAGCTATCTAGCCATAGTAGTCTTTCGAAGACTGTAGTTATCCACTAATTGATGAAAATTTGACAAAATTGTTTATTTTCAATACACAGCACTAGGTAAATTTAATCTATAGCCACACCAAACTTCAGCTTAAGACCGCATAGGAGGGGACCGTATCAAGAGCAAAAATGGCAGTGAAAATACTTAAATCCTGCCTAAAATTTTTTTACTCAGTATTGCAAATGCTATCGTTGGCATGATGAACTATTTATAATTAACTTGAATCGCACTCAAGAGAAGCTTGATCGTGAGAAATGGAAGAAATTGGAAAAAGGCTTTTTTCGAGCAGTGGTTCATATAGGCAAATGATGGTTGCTGAAACTGCTGTAAATGGCAATTTCTGATATATTGGGAACCATATGACTTTCCAAAGAGCAGCCAAAAAACATGGCTGAAGCACGATTCTGCTTCAGCTTAGGTTACTTAACCCTTTATTGCCATAATTTTCATTAAAAAAAAAAAAAGTTGTGTTTTTGCTTTTCATTCTTACAGTAAAATGCTTGAAGAAACAACCAAAAAAAGCGATTTTCCAAAGTAACCACAAATAAAAAATTATTTGGAATGTTAGAAATACGCTGAAACTCGCAGAATTGCGAGGGAATTACAAATCATTACGTACAACGCATAAATTTGAAACGTGACAAATTTGGTGAGTTGGGCGGTAAAGGGTTAAGATATCGAATCATCTAGAAAAAGACGGAGTGCAAAAGTGGCTTTGCAAACGCAAAAAATTCACAATCTCTCTAATGTATATCTAATATCCACGTTCTTGTCAAGAATCAAAATATCTAAATACTGAAAATGAGTGAAATTGTAATTTACTGATGTACTTAAAATACTTTTATTTTAGTTTCCCATCAAACGGAAATTACGAACTCCACCTTGAATCAAGCCACAGTCAGGACTGGTCCTGGGAACACAATAACTTCTTATAGTAAGCGTAAAACTAACATTCAAAGCTCATGCAAATAACCTAGTTGTAGAAATTCTAGGGGACAAAAATTTTTTCTATTGATAAAATTTATAACATTCTGTTTAAATAAGGCATACCCTGATTATCCCATTTTCTAATAAAACAAACTGCTGGGTTGTGTAGACTTTTTTTTTAGCAGTGTTGTGGTAATCTTCTGCGATGAAATTGAAATGCAGGAACTGTTGGAATATAAAAATCTTAGCACTGATGATGAAGTTAATTAATTTCAAAACTCGGAATCGCGCCTGCGATGAGAGCTCCGTTTCACTTGCGTTACTTGGGGTCGAAACAATTGTCACTGTAGACATGAAGACAGCATTAAGATGTCAAATGAAGTACAACAGCATAGTAAGGCATGATGTCTCCGTGAATTATAAATTTATTTCTGCCTGTTTCGTTTAAAGAATAATAAAAACCTTTTGCTTTTAAAAAATTTGCATTGTTTTAAAAGTTTCGATGATAATTGTTTAATTAGTTTCGGGGATTTTATTACAATAGATGCTTAAAAGCAAACTGTAACTTAAAAATAAACTTTTAAAAGAATTTGACTACAGAAGACTTTATTACCAAACTAAGTAATTTTATAAAAGAATAAAGAGGCATTTTTACGTATACAGGCAACGAATACAATTTTGAAATATTTAAAATAGAAACAAACCATCATAATTTTCTCGTTAGCTCTTCGTTTTTTCTAGCACTTAAAGGAATAAATTGTAGTTTTTAAAAGTATACAATGCAATTTACGATGCTTTGTAAGCTAGTTTAAATTGGGATATTTTTTGCATAAATATCGAAATCTTCCTGCTCGATGTTAAAGTAACCTTTTAAACTTTTATATTTTAGGTCATTCTCAAGAAAAGGAGACTTAAGAAAAAAACTCGTAAGAAGAAAAAATCCCAATCCAATAAAAATTTATTATTGAATTCAAAAATGGAAGAGAGGGTAAATGACTTCTCGTCTGAAAAGCTTTTGGTAACGTACTGGTAATAAAACACTAACGCAATCGCAAAACTGTTTGAATTTTTTTTATGGAAAATAAGTTTCTAGAGTTATAAGTTTCTTTGAGTGTTATTTTTATTAGCTTCGAAGAACTTTGCTAAAATTATCTGTCATCGTCTTTTTTGTACGTTTGTTACTTCAAAGATTATTGCTGTTCGAATAGCGTTGCTTACACTTTGCTTTATGAAAACGTTTCACCTATCGCTACAAATATTAACAGCAAATAATAGACCAAAGACAAAACAGTCCGAAGGGATTTAAATCTTTAAAGTTATACGTAAGTGCTGAAATTATTCTGCTTTTACTTTAAAGGATCGCCAATCTCTCAATCTCGTAACTTGTTGTATATAACATGTATACTTGAGTCTAGTTTAAACGTAATGTATATTGCATAATTATACACATTGTGACTTTGCAGCGAATTTACAATGTTGCTGGCAAAATTTAAGTCTTGATCCAATGTTTAGTTGTTTTAGATTTGCATCATAAGGTATTGTGCATCTCAAATGTTAGTTACTACCATAGATTGCTAGTGGCAGTGTACCTACTGTATTATATGCAAGTTAATTGTCGAGTTACTGCTTATAGCACAGAAACATAGCTCCAATTCCGGTTCAGTCTGTTAAAAACCAACAACCGGTTACTGTATTTGCTTCCTTTTTTATTTCGTTTTGCTTGTACAGTACTGGACAAATTATTAGCCCTTTTTGCTAAAAATCAGTCATTTTTGTTTTAATCTTTTTAATAGCATTTAAACACACGTTTTGTTGACGTATGTTCATAAAAACTAAAAAAACAAACTCCTTAATGCTTTGTTTGGCCTCCTTTAGCCTGTTTTAATGCAGCACCTTTCCTAGGCATGCCATTAAATAATGAAACACATAAGGCCTTGATTTTTTCGGAGTGAAACCAGACACGAATCAGACGTTCTACAAGCTGAGTTTTGTTGGTTATAGAACTTCATGGATTTCATCTTTCAAATCATCCCACAAACTTTCTATAGGATTCATATCAGTTGAATTACCCGGCCATGGCAGTAATTTTGCGTGGTTCTTTTTCATCCATTCATGGAATTCCTTTGCACTATGGCATGGAGCCGAGTCTTGCTGGAATATGTATGGATTACCTCAAAACCGTTCATGGATCTGTGGCTTCAAACGTGAGCTTAGCTCCTCAATGTACTTTTTTGCATTCATAGTGCCTTGAACAATGAACAGCCTACTGGTACCATGTATAGAAATAGCCCCCCACACCATAATTCTAGTTGGAAACTTGGCCGTATTATGAATACAGTCTGACCGAGACTCTTCTCCACTGCTCCTTCTCACTGTCTGAATTCTGTCATCCCGCACAGCTATGGTTGATTCATCCGAGAAAATAACCTAGCAAACAGTTTTGTAAGTATACAGTTGAAATCAAAGCCAGAGTGCACTAAACAAACTTTCTTTACCTGCTCCCAATCTTTTCAAGTCCAGTCACTGTCCTCCACAGCCCATGCAAGAAGACTGGCTTTCATTTTCTTTGTCAAACGAAGTTTCTTTCTAGGTCTGTAGGCTTTCAGACCAACTTCACAATATCTTCTATTAATCGTTCTTCTATGTACCACTAACCCTTGAGCAGCTATACCAGATGAAATTTTTTTGTGTGAACTCCTTCTGTTACTAAGACACATCTTTACTATCTTTCTGTCAAGTCTGGGGGTGGTTTTGCGTTTTCTTCCGCATTTTTTTACTCTTTTTGCCTCTAAATCTTCATTATTTCTCAGTTTCTTCTTTATTTGACCAACCGTACGTGTCAAAACGTTTAGTGTCTTTGCTATTTCGACCATTTTTAAAGCACTATGCTCCAGTAAAACCTTTACTTGCCCTTTTTCGCAAGAACTCAAGTCACTAGCCTTGCCCATTTTTAACCACCACAGATATTCAGAGCAAAGCGAAAAGGCTAAAGATGGTGAATTTCTCGCATGCTTTTTTATGCATTACAGCACAATGCGTTTAAACAACTCATGTAGATGATAATTTTAAAATAATATTGCACAGGTTAGTCATAAACCATTTTAAAACTGCTTTTATAATCTTGTTAATCAAATTTGCTTAAAAAACAAAAAGGGCTAATAATTTGTCCAGTACTGTATATCCGTAGTAAAATGCCAGTTGCAATATAAAGTGCTGTGCAAAAGTTTAAGGCCACTCACGTAAATTATGCATTTTTGTAATTTCACTAATATTGTACCAAATGTATACGAATCAACGATCCATATTAGCATGATATATGAAAGAAAAACATCAGAACAAATAAATAAAGCAATTTTTCAAGAATATCAGTATTTAGTGTACCCTCCACGGCTTCTTAACACTGCTTCAATGCGTTGAGGCATGCTATCTATGAGCTTCTTGCGATATTCAGCGGAGATTTTTTTCGTCCATATTTCTTTGATTGCGGTCACAAGTGATTTTGAATTAGTCGGCTGTTTTTCTGATACTTTATTTTTCAGTTGCATCCACAAATTTTCAATTGGGTTTAGGTCTGGACTGTTTCCGGGCCAGTCCAATTGTCGGATATTTTTCTCCCCCTAAAACTTTACAACTCAACTCCGGTGGCAAGGGGCCCCATCATGCATAAAAATATCGCACTGATGAACAATCATATGCAATTGTAGCTTTTCTTGCAAAACTTTGACATATTTTTCTCCATTCATAGTTGCTCCAGGAGTTAAAAAGTAGTGTCCGCCGGTTCCAGCAGCTGACATTGCCCCCCAAACCATTTGACTTGGCGGGTGTTTTACAGTTGGAGCAGTATGCTTCTCCAGATGGGCGCCAAACATGTTGCACCCGAAAAGAAAATTGCTGCACTGAGGATTCATCCGAAAATAACACCTTGCCCCAATCCTCTGATGTCCAGCTACGGTGATCTTTGGCAAAGCTAATCGCTTCTTTTTCATCAGGGGGGTAAGCCGAGGTTTTCGGGCTGGTTTACAAGCTTTTAAACCAACACTCATGTTTGATCGACGTGAGACCGTGGATCGACTGATATTGACACCTGCCTATAGGAGTTCCTTACGGATTTTTTGCTAGAACTCAACGGAGATCGCACTGCAATCTTTTTGATGATACGGTCATTTCTACTGCTGGTTTTTAAGGGTCTCCCACTCCTCTTCCTGATGTATGAATGCCATGGCTATTGCTTGGTGCACAGCAGTTTTGCTGACCCGTAGTCTGATGGATATTTGACGTTCTGAATATCCCTCTTTACTTAATAAGTTTATCTGAGCTCGTTTTTCTGCTAAAATTGACGTTTTTTTGCCCATTTTTAAGGGGAGTTGAAAAATAAATACCAGCTGGTTACAAGGATATAAAAATCAAACTTTACCTGAAATTGCTTTACCAAGTTTAAAAAGGGCATTCATAGAATATTCTAAGTTATTACGTAATTAAGTGCTTTGTTATAGAACAAATTAGATTATCTGCATATATACCATATTATTGATAGTGGTCTTAAACTTTTGCGCAGCACTGTAACATTATCAAGGTGGTAAATTTGATAAACCATTGCAATATATCCAAGTCAATTTAATGGCAGATTCTAACGCTATCGAATTAATTAAAATTAAGATTGCATTCAAATACAAATCATTCAACTTACTGTAACGTAATTAATTTTGCACAGAGCTGGACAGCGCTGTTTCGAGCTTTTAGCTCTCATCGGCAGCCCTCAGCTTCTCTAACAAAGTTATTCCCCGGAGTCTTGTCCAGCTAGGAAATGACTTTGTTAGAGAAGCTGAGGGCTGCCGATGAAAGCTAAAAGCTCGAAACAGCACTGTCCAGCTCTGTGCATCTTGTGACTCGTAAAATAATATAGCCACAAGCTTATCGGGCATATACGAAATCAGTCGTAAATTATATACTACTACTTTATTTATTAAAATCGATTTCACCCCAGCGGGGCATCATCAGTTAGATCTAAAAACAATCAGCGTATACTTTAAAACCAAAATCATCATTAAACCTATAAATAGACTATAACATCAATCAAATTGAAAAGAACATAAAATGGACTTCAATAACAAGGAAATTAAAGAAAATATAATACTGTATATAGCAAAACCTCTTTCGCAAAGCAAATATATTGAAAACCTTGTTTTATCTACACCACCACAACATCAGAAAAAAATTATGCAAAAAAAGTTGTTTAAAATAATAAACCCCTACAAAAAATATAAATATTTTTTCAATTATAAAAAGCGTTGCTAAGCAACCAAAAAGAAAACATATCTCCAAACCTTAAAATGTAGAAAACTTAAATCTTTTTTCAAAAAAAGTGGAATTGGAAAAGAAAACATTACCAAACTCTTACCTTGGTTGGCAAATCCACAAGTATTTAATATAATGTTTTCTTTTCCAATTCCACTTTTTTTGAAAAAAGATTTAAGTTTTCTACATTTTAAGGTGTGGTGGCCGAGCCATTAATTAATATATTTATCCTTGTGTTTTGTCTGCGGTGTCCGGTTGTTGGCACATACCGCTCACTGCAATGGGCGGTATTGCATAATGAGCGGATATTGCAAGACAAAAGGAATTTAATTACCGTGTCTTTGTTTTCGCTTTTCTTTGTTTGCTTGCTATATATATATATATACCGCTGCTTCGCTGTGTTAAAAAAATTAATTGAAATATTACGTGTGAGGATAACAAACAATTACGTTGGTTTTGAGACTCGTTTGCGCACGAACTCACTAAATTGGTGCCCCGAGTGAGTCTGCGCTGAACCAAAGCTTCAGCAAGAAACTTTCAGAACATTCAAAAAAAAAAAAAAGTGAGAAGTGAAACAGTAATATTAAGCTGATAATTGCTCAACCTCTCGAAAAGAGTTCGCTAAAGAATTCGAGTGAAGAGTTCCAGAAGAGTTCCAAAACAGGACAAGAACTTTTCAAAACTATTCGTGCGTTGTTCAAAACTGCCAAGCTATTCGAAGAAGCGTTGTTCGAGTGGCCAGAAACGGAAACCGGAAACCTGAAGAAACCTGAAGAAGAAACTTCTGACAAAAAAACGGTACAGACTTTTAATTCATTTTTCTCGCATATTTACTAGTAAAAGTTCTGCTAATTCACCTGTAAAAATTTTTTCGCATATTTACTTGTAAATTGTTTTGCTCATTTATGTGTAAACTTTTCAAAACCCGCTCACCCGGTAATGCACAAATTACCAATAATACCGTATAATTTGAGAAAACGTTCCACGAAACAAAAACTTTCAAAACTAAAACCTATGACCACTCCAACCCCAAGTACCTCCAAGCTACAAGACGCAATAATCCCCACAACTAACTCTCTCCCATCACCAACCAGCACCTCGCAAAATATCCACTTATCACCCCCTATCTCAACATCCCCATCGGTAAATCCACCCAACCCTTCTACCACTAACTTTTCTCTAACACACCCCGAGCCCACTGTAGCACTCTCAAGTTCTCCTCAAAACTTATGCACCGCCCTTCCGACTGTAGAAAATTTGCTGGCCTCGGAAGACCAGTATGAAAATGAATTTCTGCAACATCCCCCTATCGAACCCTATGCACCGACCACCCATCATTTCGTTAAATCAACCAACCTGCTCCCCGCCCATTCCAATTACCACCAATGCCGAACAAAATCTTTCTGGTCTTGAAACTTGGGCACGAAACTTGCCTTCACCTCAAACTTTTCCCCAATTAAATCAGGCACTAACATTTCCCAATGCGCATTATGCTTCTAGACAACCTCCCCAGTCAAACTCTCCTAGGCTAAACCAGCAACCCGCGCCGTTCACTCATTCAGCCAACGTTTCTCTACCGCCCTTTTGGGAATTAAACGTAGAGCTCTGGTTTTCTACAGCAGAACATGCATTCACAGCGAACGGCATTTTCAACAAACACAAACGTTTTTCCTTAGTCCTAGGAGCCCTTGACATTAAAATGATCCAAAAAATTCAACATGTTGTTCGATCACCCACTAGTTACCCGTACCAAGATATAAAAAAGGCCCTGATAAAAGCCTGCAAACTAAATGAAAACGACCGCTTGGATATTTTGTTTAATCGAACTGAACTAGGCGACCGCAAGCCCAGTGAAATGCTACGCGAAATGCGTCAATTACTGGAAGCATATGACGCCAATAACGCACAAACCAATGCGGTTCTTAAAAAGCTTTTTCTCGATAAGCTTCCTCAGCAAGCTCGAACCATTCTGGCGGCAAACTTAGAGACGAATCTTGATGTCTTGGCCCTACGTGCCGACGAAGTTTTAGCAGCACTATCCCAAACCTCAAACTAAACCGACGCACAGCAGCAGTTAATAAACGAAATTTTTGACCAAAAACTAAACAAAATTATCGAGACACTTTAGACCCCTAACACGACCACGCAACACACGCCTCGACAACCTGGAGGCTACAGAACAAATTATTACAATAGCCGACCTCCTTTCTACAACAGATTTAATGACGCTCCCAGACAAATGTACAGGCCCAGATTCAATACTTACAACCAAAACAGCAATTTTCAGCAACAAAAAAACTTCCGGATTCGACCTCGTGGGTCGGCGGCGTCGAATCGGAAGTAAACACCGGCCCACTCTTTACTATTTACGATAAAACCAATAACATCACATTTGTAGTCGACACAGGATCAACAGTAAGTTTGATCCCACAAACCTTCGACTAATCGACTCTGAGACTTACAACGGACCACAAGACCTTCTGGCAGTCAATCACACACGATTAACAGTCCAGGGATTAACAAAGTTAGATGTGGACTTAGGCCACTTACAGCCCTATCCCTGGGTATTTAGGGTTGCTGATGTTCCGTTTGGAATAATCGGTTGTGACTTTTTAACCTTTCACAGCTTTCAGGTAGACGTTAAAAACAAACGTTTAAGCGAACCCGAAAGATCTGAGTTCAATCCCCCACACGAGGATACGAGTAGCAGAGCAGACGCTGCGATCACTACTGGTTTCGAACATTGCTCACAATCTTTTGATTCACACCCCCCCATCATTGAGCAGCACGAGACTGATATGGCACCTTTCGAAGAAACGCTTAATGTTGAACTTGAATTCGCCAACCCAAACATTAGAGAAACAAACTTCGAGCTAAAATCGCAACGGCTGGATAGGGAAGCCAACTCAGCTTCCCCCGTCCAACAAAGTAAAATAGAGCCTTCTACCAAGCATGGTCCCACTCCACTGTCTCTCGAAAAAGGACAAAACACAGTTAAAACAACAAAAGTCTCAGTTGAAACACAAACAGAGTCGCAACTCCCCGATTTCGATATCTCACCAGCTGAATGTCAGTCATGCGAGAAGGCAAGCAAAACTGCCAAACCTCCCGCAGAAACATTTGCAGTTGTGCATTCACTGAATGACAAAACAATACGTCATCCAGAAACCAAAAAAAACAACACGCAATCAACCTCGACTGACGCCCCAAAGGTTGAGCAAATCCCGGCACTCGAGCTGAAAACTACCGCTTCACAAAGAGAAGCACCTGCTTTACAAAACACGCTCATTAACGACTATGCAGAGGTTTTCCAAAAGAACATTCAAACAACAAATTTCATGCATAACATTAATCATCACATCATAACATCAGGCCCACCTGTCAAGTCTAATCTCCGACGTTTGTCTCCCGAAAAATTAACATTCGTTAAGGAGGAGATCGCTCAACTCCTACACGATGGCATAATTACCCCATCTTCGTCTCCGTATGCCAGTCCAATACACATTGTTCCAAAATCTCAACCAGGAAAGTTCCGAATGGTTGGAGATTACAGGGCACTAAACACTACAACGCAACCTGATCGCTATTCCCTACCATTTCTTAACGATTTCGCTGACATGCTACATGGCTGCACAGTATTTTCCAAACTAGACTGTTACAAAGGCTATCACCAAATACCAATGGCCGCGGGAGACGCTCATAAAACAGCGATCATTACGCCTGTTGGTCTGTACGAGTATAAAATGATGCCGTTCGGTCTACGAAATTCTGGAAACACCTATCAACGTTACATCGATCAAGTTACTCGCGGTCTGCCCTTTTGTTTCGCTTACGAGGACGATGTCCTTGTTGCTTCACACTCTTTTGAAGAGCATGAGCATCACTTACGACTACTACTTGATCGATTTAAACAAAACGGTGTGACACTAAACAAAGAAAAATGTGAATTTGCAGTAACTAACCTCACATTTTTAGGCCACCACATTTCTACCAAAGGATTTGAACCAATCGAACAAAAGGTACAGACAATCACAAAGTTCCCAAAACCCCAAAGCATGAAGCAACTCAGACGATTTTTAGGGATGATAAACTTCTACAGACGTTTCATTCCAGGGTGCGCAGAAACATTACAACCACTAAACAAAATGTTGTCACCGGGTAAAAACAGCAAAAAGAAACTCAAATGGTCTGTAGAAGCTGTTTCAGCATTCCTTAAAATTAAACAAAAATTGAGCAATGCAACATTGCTTACCTTCCCCACTCCTAACGCCGAAACTGCCATCTTCGTGGACGCAAGCGTTTCCGGTTGCGGAGCAGTTCTCCAACAGAGAGCTGAGAAAAGTGATGCTTGGAAGCCTTTATCATTTTACTCTCATTCTTTTTCTTTGACCCAATCACGCTACTCCACGTTTGATCGTGAATTATCAGCCATATATTTAGCTATCAAGCATTTTCGTTACTTTATCGAAGGCCGAACCTTCACTCTCTTCACTGACCATGCTCCACTTTGCAAAGCTATATTTTCACGATCACAGAACTCCTCTCCGCGCCAGCAGCGACACCTTGACTTTATCGCGCAGTTCACAAGCGATTTACGCTATGTCAAAGGTGAAAAGAATGTCGTTGCTGATTGCTTATCGCGCATAACCGCAAGCGTATTCGAGGAGCACGAAGCAATCAACTTCTTAGAAATGGCAGCTGCTCAACAACACGACCCAATTATAGACCATATTCAAACATCCAAAAATTCACTAAAACTCGAATACAAACCACTGCCCAATCAAGGCGTGTCAATTCTAGGCGACATGTCAACTGGAAAGTTTCGCCCACTTGTACCAGAGGCTTTCCGCAGAAAAGTGTTTGACTCATTCCACAGCTTGTCCCATCCTGGAATCAAGGGGACCCAAAAGTTGATATCGAGGAGATACACCTGGCCCGGAATAAAAGCGGACGTAAAGCAGTGGTGCTTGTCCTGCTTAGCGTGCCAACAGTCCAAGGTACAACGGCACACAATGTCACCTTTACAAGCATTTGTGCCACCGTCACAAAAATTTCAACACATTCACATAGACATTGTGGGCCCTCTACCAACCTCCTGCGACCACAAATACCTATTAACGATAGTTGACAGATTTAGCCGTTGGTTCGAAGCCCTTCCTCTGAGGGACATATCAGCTAAATCTTGTGCTGACGCTTTTGTATTACACTTTGTAGCTCGTTATGGTGCCCCCTCTACCCTCACAGCAGACAGAGGCCAGAGGCGTAGCGAAGGGAGGGCAGTGGGGTACATATGTCCCCGGGCGCCGAGATACAGGGGTGCTAAAATGGAACTTGCAAAAATTTCACAACAAGGGTAAAAAAGCGGTCACAAGCAAGATTGCAACGGTGGCAGACATTGTCTGATAGTAGTAAACTGGTACTCACAGTACGCCTGCCATCCATACTGATACTGCAGTGTAAGATTCTACTCTGATATACTTCGTGTTAATTGGTATTAACGGTGCTGTGGCAGTTTAGCATTTAGTTCACTCAGTCATATAGATCTAATACAGTGGTTCTTAACCTGGGCGCTGTTAACTTTTAGGGGGGGGGGCGGAAATACTAAAGGGGCGCTATATTCAGAATGTGCAACGATATTTATCTCACTGCAAATTTACTTAGTAGTTCTGCTACATATATTTTAGCAGCTATTTCAAGGTCAATGTAATACTAGTCTACTACCCCTGTCGTGACTGCGTAGTGGATCTGATAGCCTATTTAGTGACGTCATAATGCAAATTGTCTTGTCTGACGCTTAAAGTATTCGCGTTTAAAACGTCACCAGTTACACAGTCAGCTCTACTTCAGCATTAGCTAGTTTAGGATTAGATAGATTTTGTAGATTTGTACTATGTAATTGAGATATAATCTGCAGTTGAGTTGAGTTTATTTTATTGAATATTATTTAACACACTTTTACTTTATTGCTAGTACAGTATTAATTGTAATTAGCCAAGTCGATACGCATTTTAAGACAAGAAATAGCATCATTAAAGGTATTACCCGTGTATAAGTCGACTCCGCAATTTGCGAATATTTTGGAATAATTACTAGTAACTTGAAGCACAAAGCGGGTAGGTTATCGAACATTAAAACACGTGCAATAAATAATCATGCGTTTTCTATCTTGGTTGAAAAAAAAGCAATTTTACATTGAAAATGCAAACCAAGTGTTCCATTGTCAATGCACAGACGTGCTTTACCGTATCGAGTTGTATTAAAAAAAATTGTTCACTCTTAAATATTACATGTATATCAGTAATAATGATGTAATAAAGGAGTTTTCTTTCCACACCGCATTCAACTCAACTCAGCAGCAACATGTCAAAAAATATTACCCATTTATAAGTCGACCCCAGAAAATTTACCTTAAAATCAGGTCCCTGAAACTCGACTTATACACGGGTATATACGGTACTATATTTTGTATAGCTTTGCTTCTTCTTTAAGTAAAATGTTCCATTAAAATTTGAGTTGTTTTTCCATATACCGTACAATTAAATGTAATAAAAAATATGATTAAACGTGGAGGTAGGGGCGCCAATTTTATAGTTTGCCCCGGGCGCAAAGTAGTCTGGCTACGCCTCTGACAGAGGCAGGCAGTTCATTTCAGGTCTATGGAGAGATTTGGCTAAATTTCTAGGGTGCGAACTCATAAACACAACATCGTACAACCCCAAGGCCAACGGGATAGTCGAACGATATCACCGAGTACTGAAAGCCTCAATCAAAGCTCAAAAACAGCCTAGCGACTGCTATTCCAATCTTGGATGGATTCTGCTAGGACTAAGGACCACTATACGCAACGACATGGATTTCTCCCCGGCAGAAATGTTATACGGTTCATCACTCAGAATCCCTGGAGAGTTCCTTTCCCCTCAAAAAGAACTTCTCATATTGAGTACGTGCAACAACTGCAATCTTTCGTTCAAACTCTAAAACCGACGCCAATTAGAAAGCATTCCCCACGCTCAGTTTATGTTGATCGGAAGCTCTCAACATGTTCTCATGTTTTTGTAAGACACGATGCCGTTAAAATAGGCCTTCAAAGACCTTATGATGGCCCGTACAAAGTGTTGCAACGAACTGTCAAATATTTCAAAGTTAACTTAAACGGAACTGCAGATAACGTGTCAATCGACAGGTTGAAACCTGCCATCCTTTTATCGGATTTCGAAGATCATACGTCATCAGATAACCAAACTAAAAAGCCGCAGCACAACACGAAATATCAGCAGTTGAAACATAAAATGCCTTTTCACTTTACAGATCGCAGCCAAGATACTCGAAAGGCTACAGCGCTTTCTTCCACAGGCAGGATCACCCAAAAAGGCCGTGTAATTCGCGCACCAGATAGATTCCACTTCTGAGCATGGCATCAGGAGATCTTCCAACTTTCTTTGTTTGCTTGTTGCTTTTGCTGCTGTGCATTGTACAGGCCAGTGGTGCTGGCTTAGTGTTACCTATATGCCATGAAAATATGATCAAAGAAGAATTTTACATTCCGAAGCCTTTGCAGTGTGTGCGACACAACACGACTTCTATTATAAATTGTAGTGCTGACGTATATTACCCTAGTGATAATTTCATAACAATACCCATCACAACTTGCAAACTTTACAAAACGACTTCAGAAACAACAACTTACTTTTTTGGTGCCAAAACTAACGATAATCATACATATCACTTACCGCCACCTTCCGTTGCAGTTTGCTCCGATTGGGCCCGTACTTTAAAATCAAATTGTTGTGGCAGATTAGCCACAACAATTTGATTTTAAAGTATATACAGTTTTGCTATATACAAAACTGTATATAAGAGGTTTTGCTATATACAGTATTATATTTTCTTTAATTTCCTTGTTATTGAAGTCCATTTTATGTTCTTTTCAATTTGATTGATGTTATAGTCTATTTATAGGTTTAATGATGATTTTGGTTTTAAAGTATACGCTGATTGTTTTTAGATCTAACTGATGATGCCCCGCTGGGGTGAAATCGATTTTAATAAATAAAGTAGTAGTATATAATTTACGACTGATTTCGTATATGCCCGATAAGCTTGTGGCTATATTATTTTACTGATCCCGAAATTTCTTTTTTCTTCTTTCTTCTCCTGTGTGTGATTTTCAACCAAAATATGGCCTCAAACAACATCTTGTGACTCGATCTGCTTTGTAGCTGCAGGGTTGGTAGTTGATCTGGCCACCTAACTGCCAGTGGAAGTCGTTATGATTTCCCAGGAGTCGACCACGAAGGACGTCAAACTTGTCGGTAATTAATTTTGTTAATTGCTTTTACTCACTCAAGGTTGCCTAACATACATTGTTTTTAGGTTTAGACGCTTTTAGATTTTGTACGGTAACTATTTAATGACAGTGCTTTACAACAAAATCGATTCTCCTTCTGAGAGTACAACAATGTGAGCCAACTGATTTCAATGAATTCAACTAATTCTTGAAGCAAAATAGGCAGAACTAATTTAATAGTTTACGGAGATATCTTGTCTTACAATCCTACTTCGCATGACAACACCTCAATGCTGTTGCCAGCACATCTACATTATAATGGCATTAGTGGGTAATTGTTTTGACCCGAGTGACGCAGTTAAGGCGGTGCATCCATCGCTCTGCTATCCCGTGTTTCGAAGTCAACTGACTTCATCATCAGTGTAAAGAGGAGTCGAGAGGGTGAAATACGCACGGTGATTTAACAAGTTTTTTTTCATTTTTCAGTGACGTGATAATATGGTTGTTACTTTTGCAAGATTTTTTGAATTTATTGATTTGCAAATAATTTGTTTTATAGAAATTGAAAGTTAGACCAAGTAAACCTTCACACAATTATTTTAGCAATCAATTATTTAAGAAATAAAATGTTTTTACGTGTTTTCTGTCTGGAATTTACTTCATTATAGGTGCAATGCGTTTATACAATATCAATCTATTGTTGCCATCGTTTTTAATGCTCCGCAGTTAATATCTATGAGGTAAATTTGGAGAGCGAAGTCTTTACGTCATTTTTGTTTTAAAAAGAACTTTTGTAAAGTTTTTCAATTGACCATAAATTGCTTTGCCGTACTATTTTTTTTTAACATTCCAATAATCAATCGCAATAGCAGCAATACCATTTTTACGTTTATTTTTGTTGATTGTTGCTATTTCATTCTGCTTTATTTTATATTCTACTTCATTCTGCTTGATTTATATTCCTTTGCTGCTGTGCAAGCCATTAAGGTTTGTCCAGTGTGGCCGAGAGATGGCTGGGAAATAACTTTGGTTTAGATATGCTGAGGCTGCTGATGAGAGCTTAAAGCTCGAAATATCGCTGTCCAGCTCTGTGCATTTATTTATACTATTGTTTGTTTTTTTTAATTTGTTATTACAGAGTTTGAGTAGCATTAGATTTTGATAGCAAATTAACTGTACTAATACTGCTAATAGTATTTTTCATAATGGAAGATAAAAAGTATCTGGTTGAATTTGGAGAAAATAATGACATTTGTTTTGTTTGTCAACCGAATGAATTGAAAGGGAAAGTGAAAGAAGCTTTTTCAATACAAGAACCATTTCTGCTTAAAGTTTTTGATAAAGATTTTAAAAAATGGGTTGGTGTTCCTGAAATAGAAAAACTTCCAACACTATCCGAATTAAAAGTTTTTAGAAGTAAGATGTTGTTATTGCTGTGCAATAATTACACAAGGCTATATTCAGTAGCTTTGGCATAGTCTATAGTCTATGAAGCAAACAAAAGACCATGATTCGATTTCTAGTCGGGGTATAATACGAAGAACTTTAAACCTAATTCACGGGCTATTTGACCAACATATCTAATAGGAAAACGGGCTAAATGTTCCTAATCTATCTTACGTTTAAACCAGAGGCCATGGGATTACCAAACTTGGCACGCGGGTTGCTGTTTAGCAGCATTTTTGAAAAGATTGGTTTTGAGTTAATGACTTCATAATACGGCCGATTTTGGCAAAAATACATATTTTTTGTGATGACGTCACATGAAGCTCAAATAGCTTTGTTTTTTATTTGAATCATAATCAGGCCAAGTCAGATTGATTACGTCACAAAAACGTCTTAAACCTCACTTTGCTTAAAAATGAGCCAAAAATGACCAAATTTTAATGAAGTGTTTTCGACAAATTTCATAAGTGGGGAAATTTTCCCCCACCAATTTCAAATATTTAAGAGTTATTGCTGAATAAATTGGACTCAATTTAAAGTTAGTATGATACAAAAAAGCTTGTTTTAAAGGAATTTATCACGAAAAAAGAAAGGGGCATTTTTGTCTCCCTTTCCGGCATATTAAGATTTGTGGTGAACTTCGATGTTATATTACAAGGTTAAACTTGCATTTAAAGCTTCCTTACATGACATTCAGCATTGAAGAGAAATAGTATCCACCATGTCGAGTGGTAAAGCAAGTGACAATACCTGAATCAAAAACTTTTATCTTGACGGCTTAGACTGCAATATAATACAATATATTAATACTATGCTGACCAAACTTAGACTGCAAACCAAAATTTTGCTATGGAAATAATTACACAATGCTAAGATTCTTATTTAATGTCAACAGCCAGTAGCGTAGCCAGGAGGGGGAGGCTACAGCCCCCCCATTGGCCTAAAAAGTATGCAAAATAGCACGTTTTTAGTGCTTTTGAGGCCGATTTTTGTTCCAAAAATGAAAACAGCCCCCAACGGGATTTGGGAGTAGAAGTTGTGAAGCACTTGCTGTTATTTGAACTAGAAAAGTGTTTTTTTTTCTGGAACGCACCCAAAATTGGGCAGGAGAAGTGACTGAATTTTGGTGAAGATCTCTTTCTTTTGGAGATCACCCAATTTCGGCTGGAAAAACCGTTTCAATTTTCTTGAAGACCCTTTTTTTTGAAGATCACCTGATTTCGGCCGGAAACACCGTTTCAATTTTCGTAAAGACCCTTTTTTTTTTGAGATCACCTAATTTTGACAGAAAATCCGCCTCAATCTGATTCAAGACTGATGAAAGTTTGGGTCAAGTTCGTTTACTGTTGTTTCCACCTCTCAAAAAAGCCCTTTCCTTTGCAAAATCCTGGCTACGCGCCTGTAAACAGCAATGGTTTAACAACAGCATGCATTGGGCACTTTAAAGCATCTTAAGTACTGATACTGCTTATATTAGCTGCTAATTTCAGACAAAGTATTTGATTTAAAATTACGGGTAGGCTGTTAATTTATGTTTTGGCTTTTCACTAGCTTTTCAACTCGTAAATTTATTGTCTTTGTTTGGTACACTGCATCCATGTTGTTCATACGCTTCAAAAATATAAACAAAAATCTTACACATATTTGCTTGTATAGCTGCAGATTTAAAAAAGTCAACCCCAAGTACTGTAACAGAAGGAACTTTACCTGCCGACCAAAAAAGCAAAGAAGCAAACGCCGGTATGTATAAAACTATAGTATCAAAAAATACGAAATACCTGATTCACTAGCAGAGGTGGAGTCGAGGACACAAGGCTCTAGGCCAAGGACACAAAAAAATCCGAGGACAGACCCTCTCGAGACCAAGGACAGGAATGCTCGAGGCCAAGGCCACAGCCACAGGTGTTCTCCAAAAAAAAAGGTCTTCAAAAAAGTTTTTCAGGCGATCTCCAATTCATAGGCGTACCCAGGGGCGCCTGCAGGGGGGGCACTTGCCCCCTCCCAGGAAATTAAGATGTCAAGTATTTTTTATGTTTAAATTTGCAAAATAAGTCAAAATATATCTATCTGAACTAAGAAAACAACCTTTTAGAAAGTTTTTTTTAACTTGGTGCAGAGGGCGGGGGCAGCAGTGACGTTGCTTGGGGGGCGGTTTGCCCCGGATGTTATCATTTTGGAGTGACACCAGTTCATGATACCAATCAAATAAAAAAGAAAACAACAATATGTTTAATATCATTGAAAATAGTTGGCACACTGAAATGGACTAAAAACGATTTAAAGCGTCTTTTAAAACATTAATTTAGAGGGCTGGGCGCTAATTTGTCAAACATATAGCTCACAAATCAGTAAAAGTTTTGATAATTGGCCAAAACTAAGCAATCAATTTTGATCGCTTCTTGAAACATGCTGAATATAAGTTTCATGAAAAAATATATAAACTCAGGAATAAGGAGTGGTGGATGTTCAGTATCTGTTAAATACCAATCACTTCGACTCACTTATCCTTCCATTAGCTCCCCCCCATTCATTTTTCTCTATTAAATATAAACGAAATGTATTACTAGTTATAAGTTTCATTGAACTATAATAGGTTTTGATTTATGATAGCAGCTTGTAAATAAAGAGCTCTGAAATTTTACGATTAGGTACCTCCCACATAGCCATTGCCCATTTATGTAACCAGTTTAATCATGCTTTGCACTGCTAATTTCTTGACCACATTTCAAAAGCATTAATTTCAATCAAAATTGGCCTAAACTTAAATTATTTTTGAAAAATAAAATAAAAGTTTTCGAGTGCTGATGGCTCCACCCCAGAACCCCAATAGCCTCCGTTAGATGGAAGACGGAGCTTCCAGATCCCCGAAACAGCCCCTCCCCCTCTGCAGATTTCTGGTTACGCGCCTGATACTAAACGTGCGCTGCTCATACTTCCAAGATTTAAAATCTTACAATGAGAAGTTATTAAGATAGCCAAATTACAATCGCGCCATCTACAGTAATGGCGTAGTACCGCTTTCTTTAAAATATAACCTTTTGCGGCCTTCTATTCATTATGAAGGGTGTCACCGTAAATTTCGCCACGGGTGTTACCATCCTTAGCGGCGCCACTGGAGGGCAGGAGGAAAAGGATTGCTTATTTTACGTGCATTATCATACAGCAGTTTCTTAAAAGCGAGCCTAAGCAATATTCTAGGATTAAGCATTAAACTGTTTGATTAAATAATCAATATCAAACGTTTCAGCATCTGGCACTAAGCCCTTATCAGGATCTAAATACAATATACAGCGTTTAATATTTCAAGTTTACGCTGTGGTTATATAAACCCTAAAATAATAATTACTCCGCCATTAGATTAATTTTGCTCAGAAATCGAAATCAAAACCAAACTTGTAATCAATAGCGTAGCCAAGGGGGTTGTGCCCCTATATTGGCCAAGTAGACCAAAGTGCACGGTAAGGAAAATGCCTCAATTTTTGCCCTTCTGAGGCAGTCTTTCGCAGTTATATGGCCTCTAAAGTGGTTCAAAGCCACTTTTGATGCATTAGGTATTATTCTTTTTTTGGAGGGTGTATTAACTTAATTTCAAAATACAGCTTGAAAATTAATCGATGAAAACTTGAAAACATGGCTAAAAATGAGTTGTCAAAATTAATCGCTTAACGCAAAATGCTTAACGTAAGTTTCATAAAAAAAGAGGATGGGGCTACTTATCATTTAATTTATTCAATTACAATAAGTTTTGGATTCGACCTGTAAGAAACAATATGGGCGTTTGAAGGGACTGAGTTATTTAATTCTTTCAAATTGTAGACTATCAATTTAGGTTTTTAAATGGCTGTAAAATGATGCGAAATTTGATTTGAATTGCGTTAAAATGGCTATTTTTTTCTGAAATATCGGAAAAATTGCCCAGCAATTAAGGTTTTGCACCAAGACCCCGGTATGTAATACGGTTTAGTTACACCAGTTTTCTCGGCACGCTGCCCAATTGCTGCATTTTTCAAGCAAAAGCTTCAATTTTTAGGGTTAATCAAGCCCCCTCCAACAAAATTCAGGTTACATTCAGTGGCGCAACCAAAGGGGCTAAAAGAGCTTTGCCTCCCCTTCTTCTCTAAGTTACTTGGAAAACTTAACTCAAATATGCGAGCGTTTAAACGTGTTTTGAATTTGATCTGCAATTAAAGAGGGCTAAAAAGGCTGGGCAATAAAAAAATTTCAAGTAGATTTTTAATCTCAACAATTTTGTTCTTTCCAATGGTCTTAAAAGCATTCGAAATGAGATCCAAATGAAGTTAAAATGGATATTTTTTCAAGAAATTGCGAAAATTGCCCAGCGACTGTGGGGCAGTAGCGTAGCCAAGGGGGCTAATAGCCCCCCGCTCCACTATTGGCTTGTTAACCAAAGTCCAGAAGAAGAAAAATACCACATATTTTAGCTCTTCGGAGACTGTTTTTTTTGCGCTGGAATGGACTAAAAAGTGATTTAAAGCATCTTTTGAAACATATATTCAGGAGGAGAGGGGTGAATTTGTCAAAATTTAAAGTCACAAATCAATAAAAACTTTGAAAAATGCCCAAAAATAAACAATCAAATTTGATCGCTAGTGTAAAAACGCCAAACATAGGTTTTATCAACAAATATATTATAAACTCAGGGATAAAAAGGGGGGCTATTCAGTGTTAATAATTTACCTATCATTTCTCTCAAAATATCTTTCCATTAGCCCCCCCCCAATTATTTTTCTTCATAAAATTTAGACGAAATAGATTACTCCGCGTGAGTTTTATTCAATAATAGGGTCTTATGGTTTACCAGCATGTAAACAAGAGAACAGCAATGTTATCATTAGCCACCTCCCACATAGCCCATTAATACAACCAGTTGAATCATATTGCGCTGCCAATTTCTATGCCATGTTTTGAAAGCATTATTTTTTATCAAAATAGCTCTAAAATGAAGTTATGCAAAATTTTTGAGGGCTGGGAGCTCCGCCCCCAGACCCCTGTGCTTCCGACGGCAGGGGGCTTCGCCCCCATTGGCCTCCAGCGGCTTGGGGCTCCGCCCCCAGATTCCCAAAGCAGCCTTTCATTGCAAATTTCTGGCTACGCGCCTGAACTGGAGGCTTCGCTTCCAGACCCATCCATAATATAGGCGACTTGAATTGCATTAATTTGCTCAACATGCCGCCCAATTGCAACATTTTTTGAACAGGATCATTTAACTTTTAGTTCAAGCCCCTTAGCAAAATCCTAGTTGCAGCTGTAAAGTTTTATTCGATCCAGTAGATAATAGATACATCGCTTGCCTCCCCTGAAAAAATTTCTGCGGGCGCCCCTGGGCGTACCCAGGATTTTTGATTGGGGGGAGGCCTAAACCACAAATCACATGCCATGATGTCATCAAAATTTTCAAAAGAGAAAGTTTTTGTGGGACTAAGATATCGTAGGATGGAAGATCTGAAATTGTTGCCTGTTGGCACTTAACCCAGATTTTGCAAAGGGAGAGGGCTTAAACTAATAGCTGAAAAGTACTAGTATCCAAATTTGGAAACGTGTTTAGAAAGCTAGCGTAACTCAAACGTATAACAGACGGGAGTCTGGTGGCGGGGCCCCTAGCTACCGAGGCTTTGGGGGTCTGCGTGCAAAGTCCCCAGCCGTTGGGCGATTTTTTGTAATTTTTTGGTAAAAAAAGCTATTTTAATGCCATTGAATCACAATTCGCAAGTGTTCAGAGCCATTTGAAAGCATTTGATTTCTAACATTATTGAAAGCCAATTGAAAAAATTAAATTGTTAAATCCTCCTTTTACTAGCAATTTAAGTCCAAAACACGTTCAACATATTGCATTTTGGAGTTAAATTTTAATTGTAAGTGATTTGGTCCAGGTAGGGGAAAGTAAGGTGCATTGTCTCTTGCAACATTTTAGCAGTAAATAATTATCCACTCAAAGATTTTCCTTAGAGATTTTTGTTTTGTCATGAAACTAATCAGTTATAGGGATACGTGTTCTGCCAGGGGGCCCAGGCCCCCTTAGTTGAAGTTCAATGATTTGTTCAATCAGCATTTTCCATGGCAATTTTTTTTTGAAGTATTTTGTGCGTAAAAACCGCCAAGGTTGAGGGAATTACTGAATTGTTATCAAAAAATGATACAATAGATGGTTACGCCTACTAACCATGTTATTGCCGGGCCGAATTTTCATCGCACTGGGCCCCTGGCACTTTGGAGATTTTCGCAACATCTTTCTGCCAAATTTAGGTGAAGACGAAAAAAGTCTTACGACTTCAGCGCGGGGCCCCTAGCTGGTACTGCGTCATATTATAGTAAATCCGGCCCTGGTTAATGTATCACGTTCATAAAAAGGCTAGATGTGGGCCGAAGATAGCAAATTTTAAGACAAAAACTATCCATTTCTTACGGGTTATACGTTTAAATTGGCAGGTGAAAATTGAATTGAGGGGGGCCCCTGGTCTTCAATGTTGTTAGTTACTGTTGTAAGCAAAAAATGCTAAAAAGAAACTGAAACTCAAGAAACAGGAGACTTTTTGTCACACTTTTGAAATTTCAATTGGGATGGGGTGGGTTGACCCCCCCCCTTGACTACGCCTATGCTCTAAGTGAGGAATACAAAAAATACATTCGCAAAATTTCCGCGAGGTTTCTGGCGTTTTCCAACAAAATTTCAACCGTTCAAAAAATAGTGCTGTCGTCGAGCCGAGGACAGGCCAATTTTTGAGGACTTGAGGCTTCGAGGCCAAGGACTTGACCTTCGAGACCAAGGTCAAGGACTTCAAATGAGTCCTTGAGAACGTCCTCTAGGACTCCACTTCTGTTCATTAGATTTTGTTTGTCTTTATATTCGCTATGCTTCCTGTCATTCGACGCCATCACTGCGCCAAAAAAAAAAAAAGAAATTGCTTCTATGTTTAGAAAAATCGTACAACGCTACTGCATCGACCAATGACGCGACTGCGGCAGAAAGTACTGGTTACAACGGTACATATATGATTTCGATGCCTGTATGAAGCAGTTATTGGTAGCAATAATTGAAAATTAATTACTTAAGATAATATTATGCTTGTCGCTAATTAGACTTAAAAAAAACACTGAAATTGCATTATGATTTATTTTTTTAGATTCTAATGCTAGCAATAAAACTACAGTAAAACTTTGAATAGTAAAATGTTGAAGGCTTGTGTCAACAATAAGCTATTTTGCTGTTTTAAACACCAAACAGTAATTCAAGTTAAATCTGCTTTTGAAAACGATTTCGAAATCTTACATCCAGCCTTAAGTGATTCTTCGAAATGTTTTTTTACTTTGGTTTTACTTGACATTTTTTCATAAAAATAATATTTTATAGGAGTGTCGGCCAGAGCGCCGAACCCTTCAAACACCCAGCAGCAGCAAACAGCAGGATTAAGTAAGTGTGTCATCAAAATGTAAAGTGAAGATCACAGGCGTTTTGTCTAAGCCCAATATAGAACTGGTGCAAATCTTCAGACCATCGCCAACGTTTAACTGCTCTTAATAGTTGTTTTTGGTTCTTTTTATTTGACTAACCATATTAGTATTGTGTCGACAATGCTGGATAGTATGGGATGAAACTTTGGTGGTCAGCCTAAAGATTAATATCAATTGTACAAACCAATTGAGACCTTGCTATTCTTGTTTGTTGTACTCTGTTTTACATTCAACCTCGAGATTATTCAGCTTTCACTAATATCGCTGTCACGGGTCTTCACTGTATTGTTCATTGTGGCCCACAGAAGTAAACAGTAATTAATAATGACCTCTGCCGGCAATTAAATGGTAATAGTGAAAAGCCAAACACTAACACTCACTTGATCGTTCGGCCTTTTGAGCTTATCAACAGACAGGCTTCTTACTGCTTTTTGGTTGTGCCCTCATCGAAACTGATCAATCCACCTGCACCGTGGAGTGGAGAGTTAAGACGACACTGTGTTGATATGTGTTCTGCCGTTTGGTTCTCAGCTCTGCACTTCTATACATTTTGCAGTTAGTCCATGATTTTCACTGCTTATTTTGCGGATTATTCGGCCTACATTAATTACAGTAGCTTTTACCTGGTTATTTGCGGTCTGTGTGTACAGCGGTCATCATTATGATGGCCTAATTGCATGATTAGATTCAATAATGAAAAAAAAAGTCTCTTACATTTTGATCCAATCACGTCTCTTCTGTCGCTACTCAGCTTGAAGTTAAACGCATCAGATATACTGGGTGACGCAGCGCTTTAAATTGTTAACTAATACAGCAGTTTTAAGATTTTTAGCGACGCATCATTTATTGTAGTTGGTCGTGTGCGACAGTTATTTCTTGCTACGAATCGTATTGCATATAAATTCCAACAGCATCACCCAAACAACTCCATCAAAGATCCCTAGTGTAATTGGTCTATGTACTCCTAAGTCGTCCAAAGGATCTTTTCCCATTTGCTTTGTAACAATTTCTAAGTTACAACAAATCTTTTTGGATAGTATTATGATCACCATTGGTGGGTAAGTTAATGCAAAACGTAAGCTTCGTTAACCACTAGTCCGTTAACAAACTTCACACCTCCGTGAAAGTTCATACGTTATTTTCAACTTTTATTAACGGAAGTGAATGAAGTCCGTTAATTCGTTAACATTTTCAGTGTAATTTGCGTTTCTTTTTATTCACTCACTTCTAAAACACTTAAAACGACGCATTTGAGCTGATTGTAAGGAAAAATTTATTGCTATTGTGTTTTTTTGTGTTTTTTTGTGTTTTAGAAGTTACGTTTTACAGTCTGATCTAGTTTCAAGATAAAAATAGATTCATGTGCATTTACGAAGCTGCGATCGGAAAATCTTTGGAAGTTGCAAATAGCGAGAATTAATAGATCTATGAGGCTGCAGCTTTTTATGTGCCACAAAAAAGCGCTCTTTTCTTCACTTTTGCCGTAAAACTCGTGCTAATACGCAACAAGTGTTACCAGTGCAAACTGGTTTGTACCGGTACGATGAATAAATGGTGCAAGAAATTAACGATGAAAACCTTAACGAAAGTTAACGAAACTTAACGGAAGTTAATTTACTCCGTTATCATAAAAAAACTTTTTAACGAATTAACGCGTTATTGAAAAAGTTAAATTTGTTATTCACGGATTAACGATTAACGAATTCGTGCCCACTTGTGGTGATCACTAGGATTTCTTTAAAATTCATTCTCTAGTATAAACGAGGTAATGTCTCAACCACTCAAACTACAATCAGAAGTTGCATAAATTTCGGTTTTGGTACATCCCAATCAAAATGTAAAAAGTTTCCAATGTAACGCTAAGCATCATTCAAACGTTTACCACATAGCATTGTACCATTTTACATTTTACTTGCATGAAGTATATAGTCAAATGCAAAAAGCTTTGTGAAAAAACATACTGTATCAAAAATATTTGATAATTTAGTGACCTTCAACACAACGGACAACGCTTCAGTTGATATGCGGAATGTGAATGCTTCTGATTGAGATATGACCGTTAATGAGCATCTTTACAAGCAAGGTATTAGAAAGACTTACCACGACCGAGTTGACATTATGCTTTCTACAGTATAATAACGTGGGTAGCAGTTTATAGCCAACATTACGTGCTCTAAGTTTTTAGCTGTTCAAACAGGTAGAGTAAAAACTAACATGCCTTTGACAGTATAGCGGGGCGCAGTAGCAAAAAATAATAAAAAAAGCCTTTGTTTTTATTATCAGACGCAGTATTTGATCATGGTATTGTAAACAAGGGAACGCTCAATATTGGACATAACAACAAATCCCATCAGGCAAAAAACATGACAGTATATAACGGCCCAAGAACAGGTGAGTAGGATGCACTACCGATTGAATGTGAATAATGTTGCAAACTTTTTAGTTTGTACCTTTATCTTTTTTCACAGGAATAGAAAACAATGCACTATTCAATAAACCCTCATAAATCTACAATTCACCGATAAAACACTGCACCTGATAATAAAAACAACATCTTTTTCTTCCTTCCAAAAGCATTTCAGTCATAAAACTCAGCAATAATTTCAACCAGCTCTAGTGCTAGCTACATCAATGCGCCCACAACACGTTTGGAAAGGCTGCAATGTAAGCTGCACAGTTTACTCGTGCCGAGATACTTTGCTTCTCTCAGGTAATCCATTATCAACTTCTATTGGGTACTTTGAGTATCTACACTTTTTCTGGTTTATGATCAGCCATCATCCTCGTAATTTCTTATCACTAAATAATGTCTGTTAGTTTGTACTTGTGGTATTTTAGATTATACTTTGAATATATGTTACTGTAGAAACGTACAGCGTCGGACAAAGCGAGGTACTTAATATGGATCAAAGCAGCGGAAAGACATACTCTGGTCATGCTGCGCATTATGAAGGTAACTGGGACACGCTGTCATGTTTGAAGGGAAATTTACTGAAAACACAATGCAGTGGTGGTAGCAAAATACTTTTCTTAACAAGTTAACGAATAATTTGAATATTTGATGATGTACAGTAATAAGTTTAGTTGAGAAAATTAGCACGAAAATTGACATTGAAGTTTAAGTAATCTAAGTGAAGTCAAAATTGATCAACCTTTTGGTTTGTGATTCTTTTGAATACGTTGGTTTCACCTACCTTGGTTTGAATTGAACATTGTGAGTATCCTCCACACATCTACATTGTTTCTTGTTGTTGTTGTTGTTGGTGGTAAAAATTTTTCAATGTCTGAAAAAAGATGGCATTCAAATTCTTCCACGCTTTTCAATTTTTTGTTAACCTTAATAATATAGCAACACAAAAACTGTTTATTTACGGTAGAAAAAGGGGTAAAAAAACTTTGGAAAATTTAACTTCAAGAAGGTAAATATAATGGTTTTAAGGTGATATTTTAAAATTGTTGTTACTTAAATGAGCTAGATTTACAATTGAATTTAAATCTTTCTTCGAAAGCATGTCAGACAGGTGTAACTCGTATTATCTTTATTATTAATGGCAGCGGTGCAATCGAATCCATTACCGTTAGGTAAAGTTCATCTACACCTTACGTAGGCCTCATTTGGGCCCATTGTAACTGTAGCTGCTATGTCTAGTTTGGTTACTGGTTGAACTCAGAAAGCCTTCCAGCTTCCTTTAAGTACGTGGCCCCAGTTTGTTAATGTTACATTTCGTGACCACATAGTGAAGAGTGGTTTTGGTGGCTCCAAAATATTTAGCACGAATATCTTGGTAAAACTGGCAGTTCTCTACATAGTGATTTGGTGTTTCATCCTCTTGGCTACATTTTGGACCCAGAAAAGACTCAGCACGACTTGTAGTTTTCTTGAGTCTCAGTAGATTGTAATGCCCAGTTAAAACTTGCACTACTCAATTTATTTGAGGCCTCTTAAGGTTAAGGAGACATATTGTTAGTCGTGAGGACTTCCAACCTACAGATTCCTTCGTCCTCAACCAGTTTTTCTTTTTATTCCACGTAGATTTCCATCTATCTGTGAACCAGCCCTAAACCGTGTTAACACATCTGGTATACGGGACTGCAATAAAAGGTTTAGGACCATGTATTTTTGATTTAAATCCTGAATTTGGCTACATGGGCTACCACTTCGTCGCCATACACTCCTGCATGTCCAAGAATTTAGGCAATACTGACGTGGTTTTGTTTACCTAACTAATTTAGGTTTCTAATGCAGTTGAGCACGGTAATTGATGTTACAGTGCACTTTATGAGTGATTTGATTGCTTACTGGCTATCTACCAGCACAACAATACTTTGATTGGCATTTTTTTCCAAAAGCAGGTTCTTTACCACTTCCAAAATAGCTAGGACTTCTGCTTGGAACACAGAGCTGTTTATTCCAAGGTTGAAAAATGCTTGTTTTGGGGAATTTTTTGGGTATTCTGCATAAAAACCCGCCACCATTCTCCCATCTAGTTTCGGGCCATCTATGTAAACCCTGATAGTGTTCTGATTGAGAATGCTTTCAGATCTGATATCATTCTTTTAACTCGTAATTCGGCATTCGAAGTTTCTCTCGAATACCTTTGCTGTCTTTATTCGATCAGCTGGCATTTGTAGCAGAGCTAAAAATCTTCTAGCCTTGTTGAAAACATCAATATGACTTTTCGTTTTTCCAAAGGAATCAACGAGGTTGGCATGCCAGAGTCCACTAACAGAAATTCTGTATGGCCCTCGCACTGTCTCAGCCAACAAAAATTTCTCAATGGAAGTAATGTTGAGCAGTATTTCTACTGCGCCAGCAGGAGTGCCAGGAAACGCTGATAAAATCATTAGGCAAGCAAGTCTCTTTGCTTTTGTGAGTTTCCTTTCTAGATATTTTTTGTTGAGACCGGCAGTCCAGGATACACATGCATACGACATGATTGGTCGCATCATAGCTGTGTATATCCATTTCATTATAGATGATTTTATTCCCCTAGTTTCACCCAAATTTTGTCTACATTGCATTAAAACTGTGGTTGCTTTGCGAATAATTCGGGTGATATGAGGTTTCCAAATAAGCTTGTTGGAAACCTAACAACAAAACCTAACCAGAGTAACACCTAACAGCCTTGCTTCCTTGGAAAGTTCAAGTTTTGAACCATTCAATGACAAGGAACCCAAATCTGGATTCCGTTTGCGAGTAAACAGTACAATTTCGGTTTTCTTGCTGCTAAATTGTAGATCTTGTTCAGAAGCCCAGTTTGCAGCAATAGTTATTGCTTTCTGGGTCATACCTCTTATCCAAAGCCTATTAGCACCAGTGACCAATACTTTTAGATCATCGGCATAAGGCTTGAACATAAAAGCCCCTGCTACGTAAATCTAGCAACAGGTTGTTTAAAACACAGTTCCACAGAAAAGGAACAGAATACCACCTTATGGATTCCTCTTCATTACTTCCCTTTTAATTTTATCTCTATATAATTCTACTTGGACTGTGCGATGTCTTAGCAAATTTTCTATCCATGAGATAAGAATCTCACACATTCCCAGCCCTCGCAGAGCTTTAACTAAGCCACGGAAAGTGATTGTCGAAGGCGCCGACAATATCCATGAAAATACCCAGAGCCATTTTTTTTCTTACAAGGCAATGTTCTACACAGCGCACAAACTCATGCAAAGCAGTTTACGAAGAAACACCTGCACAAAATTCATACTGCGATGCAGAAAGCTTTGCCTGCAGGTATTATCTTCATTGATGTGATACAGAATTAATTTTTCCAGCCATTTCAGTTGGAAAGAAGTTAAAGTAATACTGTAAAAAGGCAGGATTTAGCTTCAAAATAGCTTTTCTTTTCGGGTTTGGGGAGATATATACCTGTGCCTTCTTTCCATGCCATTGGCACGAAGCTGTGTCTCAGGCATGCTTGAAAAATGACGTGGTATAAACCATTCAATTGATTTCAACCTTTCTGTAGCAGTACAGGTATAGCCCGTCTGGCCCTGGGGCTTTGAATGGTTGGAATTTGTTAATATCTGCTACCATACGATCGAGTGAGCATATGTTTAGAATCATTTCAGTGTTTTCAGGTCCTATGAAAAGGTTATCCACGAAATTAGACCTGGTTGTATGATTTCCTATCTGCTGGCTACTCGGTGACAAGATATCCAGTAGATGGTTCATCGTTTGTAGAGGAGACTTCGTGAATTCTCCGTTTTGTTTAATTACATGGCTAACACGCATCGTTTTATTGCTTTGAATTATCTTAACCAGCCGAGCTGTTGATGTTAGACTACTCGTGTTCTTTACAAAGCTACGCCACGAGTCGCGTTTTGCTCTTCTGACAGTTGTTTTTTTAAAAGAATAAGAGCGAGCTTTTAAGCCTCCCAATCTTTTTCTTGTTTTATTTTAATGACTTTTTTCCAAGCGTTTTTTCAACGACTAGCTAGCTCAGAATTACACCAGATGTTATCTTTCTTATGAAGTGACTTACGCATAGGGCAAGCAGCTTTATATGATTTAGTTAATACTACAGTAAATGAACCTTGTTTGCCAGTACGTCAATGTCTTCTTTTGAGGAAGGCACTGGTACTGGTGGTAACATTCGTTCATTAAATTTTTGTTCAATTTCGTTCACGTAAGTTCAGCACCAGAGGCGGAGTCCTCGAGAACGTCCTTGTCCTCGAGGACACATTTTGAGGTCCTTGGCCTTGGCCTCGAAGGTCAAGTCCTTGGCCTCGAAGCCTCAAGTCCTCGAAAATTGCCCTGTCCTCGGCTCGAGGACAGCACTATTTTTTGAACAGTTGAAATTTTGTTGAAAAAGGCCAGAAACCTCGCATAAAATTTGCGAATATTTTTTTTGTATTCCTCACTTGGAGCATAGTAAGTAAGTAAGTAAGTAAGTAAGTTTGTTGTTCAGCACACATAAAGATGCACACTGTGGATGCAGCAGAAGAGCGGGGCTCGCCGAACTACCGCACCTACTTACAGAAAACACATGAATGCAATTTACTCTTGCAGAAAATACAATAACAGAAATATTTAGCAGTAAAAAGGTAAAAAGGCATAGCCGTAGCCAGGGGGGGGGGGGGGGCAGAAGGCCCGGCTCCCCAATTGAAATTTCACCAATGACAAAAATGTGACAAAAAAGCCACTGTTTCTTCAGTTTCAATTTCTTTTTAGCATTTTTCGCCTACAAAAGTAACTAACAACAATATTGAAGACCAGGGGCGCCGGTCCCCCTCAATTTAATTTTTGCCAGCCAATTTAAACGTATAACCCGGAAGAAATGGAGAGTTTTTCCCAAAAGTTGCTATCTCAGGCCCACATCTAGCCTTTTTATGAACGTAATGCGTTTTTCAGGGGAGGATTTTGCTATAATATAACGCAGTACCAGCTAAGGGCCCCGAGCTGAAATCGCAAGACTTTTTTTGGTCTTTACTTATATTTGGCAGAAAGATGTTGCGAAAATCTCCAGAGTCAGGGGCCTAGTGCGATGTAAATCCGGCTCGGCAATAACATGGTTAGTAGGCGTAACCATCTATTGTACCATTTTTCAATAACAATTCAGTAATTCACCTCCAACCTCGCCGGTTTTTACGCACAAAATACTTTTTTAAAAAATTAGCCATGGAAAATGCTAATTGAACAAATCATTGAACTTCAATTGAGGGGGCCTGGCCTCCCTGGCCGAACATGTACTTCTATAACTGGTTGTTTTCATGACAAAACAAAAATATCAAAGAAAAATCTTTGAGTGGATAATTATTTACTGCTAAAATTTTGCAAGAGACAATAAATGCACCTTACTTCCTCCTACCTGGACCAAATCACTTACAATTAAAATTTAACTCCAAAATGCAACATGTTAAACGTGTTTTGGACTTAAATTGCGAGTAAAAGGACAATTAAACAATTTAGTTTTTTCGATTGGCTTTCAAATGTCAAAAATCAAATGCTTTCAAGTGGCTCTGAACACTTGCAAAATGTGATTCAATGGCATTAAAATAGCTTTTTTTACCAAAAAGTTACAAAAAATCGCCCAACGGCTGGGGGCTTCGCTTCCACACCTCCAAAGCCTCTGGCGGCTGGAGGCCCCGCCCCCAGACCCGCGTCTGTTATACGTTTGAGTTAAGCTAGCTTTCTCAACACGTTTTTAAAGTTAGATATTTGCACTTTTCAACTATTAGTTTAAGCCGTTTCCCTTTGAAAAACCCTGGTTACGTGCCAATAGGCAACGATTTCAGATCTTCCATCCTACGATATCTTTGTCCCACAAAAACTTCCTCTTTGGAAAAAGTTTGATGATGCCATTGCAGGTAATTAGTGGTTTAGGCCTCCCCCAATCAAAAATCCTGGCTACGCCTATGAATTGGAGATCGCCTGAAAAACTTTTTTGAAAACTTTTTTTTTTTGGAGAATACTCGCGTCTGTGTCCTTGGTCCTTGGCCTTGGCTTCGAGCATTCCAGTCCTTGGCCTCGAAAGGGTCTGTCCTCGGAAAGGCTGTCCTTAGCCTTGGCCTCGGATTTTTTCTCTGTCCCTGGCCTTGGCCTAGAGCCTTGTGTCCTTGACTCCACCTCTGTTCAGCATGTACAAGGGATATTTTGAAGCATTTTACCTTGTTTTTGGATTCTGTTCTTAACCTGGAACCAGGGCCGTAACTACCACCGGTGCAGGCGGTGCAGCGCACCGGGGCCCCTTACTGCAATAAAAATATTACGTTGAAAAAGTAAAACTTAATTTTTTCATCTATTTTTTTATTTAAGTAAAACTTATTTTTTCATTTAATTTGCACGTGTAATTCTTTCGCCAAGCATTTGAGTTTATTGCGTCTTGCGTAATGCCATTAGTCGACTCGTTGCCTTCTTACGGGGCCCCTTGAAACGTTAGATTGTTTGCCATTACTGTAATACGTACTTTGTATTGTTTACGATTAATACTTTGTGACGAAATAAACGATTCAGTAGTATCAGTTGCAACACGCGTACGTTTTCATTTCGAGTTAGTACAGGTGGCAGAGCATAGACCAGCAAAGTGAAGCTGAATGAATAAAGTTCATGAAGTTGCAAGACTTCACTAATTTATTGACTAAATTTTATTTAAGTTTTTAGATTTTGAGTAACATAAAATACTGTATTAGAAAACTCTAGTTATGAAAAGAACTTACAAAAGTGGTGCACAAAAACAGCGTGATAAGAAGAAGAAATTAGCTGAGGCTGCCAGAAATTCTCGGAGCTTGAGCTCGTAGTTAGGACATCAGAGTCGCCGCATTCAATCAGAAACATCCGCAAAAGATGCGCGTAAAGCCGCATTTACACGGGCGACTTTTTTGCAACGCGATTCGACGATTTTTTATGCGTGAAAATCTCTCTCGCAAAGCAGTTACTCACACGAGGCAAGACTCGCTTGCCGCGATCGCGTTTGGCAAGAGTCGCTGCCGTGTAAGTAACACCTGCGATTTGCGATGCCGATTATATTTTTGCGCGACTCGATGCAACAATCGTTCTCGCCCATGATCACTTACACGAGGTCGATTTCAGCGTCTCGAGAGTCACAAGGCAAAGTCGCGCTCGTGTAAACAGCAAATCGTATGCAATTTACGAGTCGCCCAGGCATAGCGCAATGCACAAATGCTTTGCGAGTCGCTGGCTGCGATTACCCTAAATTTGCCTCACGAAGTATTGTGTTCATAGTATAAAATAATCTGTAGTGCTTTTACCGTAATTAATTGTGATTTCGAAACTAAATTTACTTCATATTAGAACCGCAGAAGCAATAATTTTCTTGTGCATGCTGGCACTGGTCTACTGCAGATACGGCAGTCATGAGCTGATTGCTAGTAACTGTGAAGCCAATCAAACAAAACTTTAACCCTTTATAAAGGGTATAATAAATTAACCACACGTAACAAGCAGTACCGTAATTGTATTTTGCTTTTATAATACCTTAATCACGCTTTTGTATAAGAATCAGTAAACTTTGAGTTAAGGCTGGCTGTTTTTATCTTTTCGCTAACGTTAAGCCTCAGTTGCTTGTAATTGGTTCTTAAAGTTTGAGATCATTGATGTCAATTATGGCGACCATGTTTGTTAATTCCTAGTGCTATGTCTGCTGGTAGACGCCTTTTTGGCTACTTTTGCAGCATCGTAAAATTGCGGAAAGCGAAAAAGCGAGCACTAATTTCTGTTTGAACGAGAGCCAAAAAGTGTTTTTGTTACCTGCGCTGTGTGCAAAAGCACTCTATAGTCTCAACTTTGTTGCAAGTTTGCTCGCAACTACTAAAAAACCACTCAAGCTTTATTGTTTTTAATCAGAACAGAATTTAGTTTGTTTTTTGATTTGGAATTTATTCGTTTTCGGTTGTTCTTCCTAATTTGTTATTAAATTTTGAGCAAAAATGAGCCTCGTGTTTTCACAAAATTTTTTGTGTATAAAAAAATGTAATCAATTTTGTCATTGTTAATATTCTGACATGGCAAAAACATACGAGTAAGTAAAAATCTGAAAACCCTAGAATAGCTAAGACAATGAATTCTCAATAATGGCGTTTGGACAATATATTTTGGAAATGGAGGTGCTTGTTACAGAAGCCCTCCGTAATACTGTTGACTGCAGGTGCTCCAGCGAAACTCTGGAGCTTTCACCCTGTACATCTGGGCAAACGACAATTGAAATTCTACAACTTGAACTGTATTGTTCAGACAAAACAAATAATATGGAACAGTACGGCAAGGCAAACAACAACTGAAATTCAACCTGAAAATAATGAACTAATAGAGTGCCGTACGAGCGGTCTTCAAAATAAAATACGTCCGTTTGCCAATTGCTCGAATGAAACGAAATGTCAGAACAGAGGTAACTCGACCAAAAAGCGCGTATTTTTTAAAACGTTTGCAGCCAATGACTGCTGGAAATAAGGTGACGTCCGCAAACTGAAAATAAGAAGCGGCCGAATTCCGACACTAGAGCGGGGCAACACAAAAAACGGTCAATCGGTGCTGTGACAGTGCTGGCAGAGTAGGCTGATAGGCTCACATCTATGCTCACTCGTTGGGTCCAGCACTTTGCATACAAGTACCATCCACTGGTTTTTGTCAGCTAAAAACGTGTTAGCGTTTGCTTTCTTTTCTGACCCGAGATTGCTAGAGCCTACCGGCAATTCTTGCGGGTAAAATAACCACAGTTAAGTGAAGAAGCACAACACCTACTGCCCCGCATATTGTGATTAAACATTAATTTCATGAAAATGATGTTTCTAATGAAATCATGTTCTCAATTTCGAGTGGTTTTATGGGGCTTTTTCATTCGAATAACGCCAGGAATGAGTTTTGACATGAAGTCACTGGCGTATTTTTGCTCTGTTCATAATAATTCATCCTCCGCACTAAACTTACTGTAATTGCCTAGCGTTTAGCAAATGCATGCGCTGCTTGTTTTATTATTGTGGATATTGATGCTTTGTAACAGCTGTGGTTTAGTAGCTCCATAAAAAAATTACAGGAAAACACATATTATATGAATGCTATGTGGATTTTTTGAATGTTGGTTTAATTGAAAAAGAGCCAGTACTTTTGTAGTGACAAAAGGCGCCGGGTGTCACTGCAGAAGATCTCAAAAAGTAAACTTCTAAAAACAAAAATAAAATTTAACCATTAGCATTTCGTATAGTATATGACAGCACAGATCTCCTACAAAATGCTAAAATACTTGTGCACTATTAAGTAAATAAACAATATGAATTTGTCAGTTACACATGCTTGGAGAAAAAGTAATTTCAAAAGTGTTTTTAGAATTAACTGCACAAAAATATTGATAAATTTTATCGTTTTACCAAACATTATGCATAACCAAACGAGACACACAGTCAGAGATGGGTTGCGGTGGAGAAAAACCAATACCTATAGGGTAAATGACAAAATTTCATAATAAATTATGAGCATTAATGCCCGCTTGACTTTGCCCTATCCAAGCCAACTCAAAATAGCATTTACGTATCACACATTCGGCACGAGCAGCAACGCCGCCCTTGCTGCTTCATCTTTCACCTTGCATTTTCATTGCAAGTTTTGACATCAGCTGCTTAATAGTATTTTTCGTATTTCGTTTTACGCTTGCGTTGGCTTCATTCATTTTCTTTTCAAAATTCCGAAGCGTGATTGCTTCAAATGCAAAAGCTGACAAGCGGCTCCAAAATGCCCCAGGGACAATGCCCCTCCAAGCCGTAAGTGCCCCTCCAAGCCGTCCAGGGACTTCTTTTTCTCACCTAAACCCATGGGGCACAACGGGTTTGAATGACTGGGGTCATTTATCACAGCGGATTCGAAGTCACGAAACCTCTGCAAGTCATGCGGAGGCATGTGTCGTATACGAGCAATGGCGAAACAACAAAAAAATCGAAGAAACATTGCACGTGTCCTTACTAGAAAAAACAAATTTTTGGCAAAAGGTTTTGGAAAGATTATTAAATGTTACTTTGATGCTGGCAATGTGTAATTTACCCTTTCGTGGGTCCACTGAAGAAGTGTCGAATGAAAGCAAGGGCAACTTTCTCTCTATCATTCAGCTAATCGCCAAATATGACAGTGTATTAGACAAACTTTTAGAACTTCCTAAACGTTCTCCAAAATATCTTAGCCCGTCGATACAAAACGAACTAATCTCATTACTGGCTGGGCAAGTCCTCCAGGATATTAAATTCGAACTCCAAAGCGCTCCGTTTTTTGCCATCATTCTTGATACCACGCAGGATGTCAGCAAAAAAGACCAATTAAGTGAAGTATTTCGTTACGTCAAGATCGCTTACCATGATGATGGAACGCCACGCGAATTGTAAGTTATTGAAGCGTTTACCTCATTTACCGAAGTCGAAGATTCATCTGCGATCGGATTGCACAAACTAATAACTAATTCCATTCAGGAAAAAGGGCTTGATATAAAAAACTGCCGCGGACAAGGATATGACGGCGCTGCAGTGATGAGCGGGAAGTACTCCGGCTTGCAAAAGAAGATTCAAGATGTTGCTCCACATGCTTACTATGTGCATTGTGCTTCGCACAATTTAAATTTGGTGTTAAAAGATGCCATGGAAGGGGTGACTGAGACCCGTCAATTTTACGACACGATTGAGTCAGTATATACTTTTTTCGGACATAGCATTGTGCGGTGGCAAAAGCTTCAGAATATCCATGATCGTTCCTCCTCAAACCCTACATTGAAAGTCTTAAATCCAACTCGGTGGTCCGGTCGATATGATGCTGTCTATGCGTTGAAGGAAAGATTTTTTGACATTATGAAATGCTTGACTCACATAATACTTACCAGCACGAAACTTAAAGAAAGAGATGAAGCTACGGCAATAAAGAAGCAGATAGAAAACTTTGACTTTGCGTTTATGCTGGTTGTCCAGTGTAAGATTTTGGAGATCGTCAATATTCCTTCGAAAGCAATGCAATGTAAAACAATTGACTTAATTTCTGCGCATAAACTTTTGCAAAAAGCTGCTCAGAACATTGCTGAACTCAGAACGAGTTTTGACGCGGTAATGAACGAAGCTTCCAGTATTTTGTCACAATGGGGTTTGCCAAGACAGTTTTCAAACAAGAGAACAAAGAAAATAAAAACATTTTTTGATGAACTATCCGAAGGGATAGCATTAAGTGATCCTGTGAAGCGATTTCGCGTAACTGTCTTTCTTCCATTGATGGACATAGTTTCTCGTCAACTTATTAATCGCTTTGAAGGAATGAATGCATTGGTGATGGCATATCAAGTTTTAGAGCCAAGTTTTCTATCAAGTGCTTCTCATTTTAATATTAAGGAGGAATCAAAAAAGTTTTCTTACAAATTTGCTGATAACGTCTCTCCCTTGTTTCCTAGCCAAATGCTTTCCATTAAAACGTCGTTTAAAGAAAAGATTGCACATTTAAAATCTGCTAAGGAAATGGCTTCTTTTTTGATTATAGAGAATGCATCGCTTGCAACATCTTATCTTGACGTCTGTGCAGCTTATATGATGTATCTGACAGTACCTGTAACAGTTGCTACAGCGGAGAGATCTTTTTCAAAACTGAAACTCATCAAGAACTTTCTTCAAAGCTCCTTGTCACAAGAGCGACTTAGTGGTTTGTCTCTGTTATCGATAGAACACGAACGAGCTAAAACTTTGGATTTTAGAAAAGCCATCAAGCAGTTTGCTAGTGCAAAAGCGAGACGGAAGAATTTTTAGTCTGTATAACCACCCGCGACTGCTGCTGCAAGTAAATTGCTCAATTTTCATCAAAGTGCTGTAGTTTTTATTATTTTATGTCTTACTCTTACGGGCAATTGTCAGGGCACTTTTTATTGAGCTAAGCTTGACTGAAATATCGTTTATGCTTAGCAGCTTGCCCCAATAGGTTGCGCATGCTTATTTGACTCGTCATTCATCGATCGTTACATATTTACGGTAGCCTATCAGATTTTCACTGCTGAGTTTCGTTTTGTATAGGCATAAAGATTGCGTGCGGCTTTGATTTCTATGCCACAGATTTACTTAGTAATTACTGTAACTCCTTGCTATGTTGCAAAATATCAAACGACTCGATTGAAATGTTTCTATAGCACGGAGTCGTCGAAAAACCCCAAAGAAACGCAATGATCCCTGTACTGTAAAAAGTAGCCCAGTTGAACGTTTTGTACTAAAAAATGGGGCCCCATAATGGATGTTTGCACCGGGGCCCCAAATGACGAAGTTACGGCTCTGCCTGGAACCTAATAAACAAGTGATCTGAAAATGATGGCACGTTGCTAGCATGCCAGTTAACTACTCGGTCCTCTGCACACCGATTCACAAAGGTTAAGTCAAAAACCTCTTCACGCCTCTTAGTTCTGAATGTTGGTTTATTACCAACATAGCAGAAATTCAGATCTGCACTAACACAAATACGCTAGCACATTCTCTCCTCGAGGGTTGATATTGGAGGATCCCCATATGGTGTGATGTGCATTAGCATCAGTTCCCACAATAGTAAAGATTTGTTCATTTTCAGTGAAGATTAGCAGATCCCTTAACAATTTGGGTAGAGCTAGTTCTTCGGTTGCTTTGTATGCCGATACGAAAACAAAACTATCTCCCTTCTGGCATGCATTGTTTACTCTAACTGCCACAATATCCTCATTTGAAAACATCGGGATTAGAGAACAACAGAGGTCAGGAGTCGCATAAATGCACGCCTGAGGGCGATTACCCCTTTCAATACCTTGAAAGAGGTTTCAGCTCCCGTAGCTTACTTTTAATTTTGGTGGCATATATCCATGATTCTTGAGCTAACACTATCGCGGAACGTACGTTTTTTTGTACTTCACACATGTTATAACTTGCTGCTTTACATCTGTGAAGGTTAATTTGCCAACACTCTAAATTATGAGAGTGTAACTTATGTGCCGTAGTGGCTTTACTTAATTTATCGAGTTGTCCGCTGTAATTCTGAGCCATTCTTATAGCAGAGCGCTTTATTCTTAAAACAGCTGATATGGCTATTTCGTTACTACAGAGAAAAGCTCTGACTTCTATGCACTAGAAGTCTTCGGCTTCTCTGTATCTGCCGAAGTGCCACGCTGAGCTGCATCCATTATTGCCTCTCAAGTTTCATCACCCTTGGGCGATCGCGATGACGTCTCCGATTTCTGAAACTGCTAGGCACTTTTCCTCTTTTGGAACTGCACCCGACGATAACAAGCGTATGGATTGTAGTTCAGTTCCTTCAGCATGGCTAGCGAAGGTTTCCCGAGCGGATGCTACATGTAGCACCCCTCTATTCCCATTCGCTATATGCTTTGTTTCCAAATTCTTACGACTGATTTTCGCGTTGCATCGGTAAACCGGCGAAAGGGTATCGGAAATGCTTAAACGTACATCCTCTGGCAACCAGATTTCGAAGGTTTTTGCTGGAGGCAAGTCTTTTGGGCCTTTTGCATCTTAGCTTTCATAACCTACCAAGGACGGTACAATGGCCTCGACCACATGTTTTGCCCACTCCAGGGTCTTCTCATTCTTGCATATCATTAGCACTTTACCTTCAAAGATAAAGATGCGTTCGATACGGACAAGAAAACCTGGGTCGGTACGAAGAATCGTTTTTGCGATGGCACTTTGAACTTCACGAAGATCCATATTGTCCATACTACCATTTCCTGCTGATAATTTTCTCGTAATGTTTAATTTTTGATTGCTGGCTTTCACAACCCCAGGCCCAGCATAGCTAGGTGGGGTGCTCGTGCTGGCCATCATTTCCTCAGCTTTGCCTCCTTGCTTACCGTAAGCGACATCATTCCACCAAAGCTTCGGCGGGAGGTTTGTTGAGGATGATATAGAATCCGAAGATTTTATGGCTCTTTTGGTTTGGCCAGAGGAGTGATCAGAGGACTCAGGATCATGGTCAGCAAGTGTCATACCAATCAGACCCCTCATTACTCGCTTCTTTTTCTTTCTCTTCCGTTTTTGTTTTTTTTTGTAGTTTTTTCCCAGTTTCAACTCAGACCTGCAAGCAACATCCGAAGAATTACTTGGATTCTGACGCTTCACAAGGGAAGTTGAAGAGGTGTTTGGTTTCACTACCGACCATGCCACTTTTGCTGTATCCTCAGCTTTTGTTGAGACCGATTCTTTTGGCAAAGGAAGCTTCTCAACTTGAGAACTGAGATTTGATGTTTTTTCAAAATCTCGGCTAGAAGGCGTAGATAACCGAGTTTTATCTTTGCTAGCATTGTCACTCAAGAACTCATTAATTCTTGGTTGTGACCGTGCCACTTCTTCTGAATTTAGGGGCGTGATTCGTGTTACTTTCTTCGTTCTGTGAATTGACGTTATGATAAGGTTGGTTTTCTTTTAACTGGGAAAAGGGCCAAAGACCAGATTACTCGGACAAGCAGAAGGCTACAAACTGCCATTTCTACAGATGGCAACACACCAACTTCGCAAATGAGAGACTTATCTTTGGAATACTGGCCTCGGTGGAGCCCCCCCAAATACAGCTGCAGACCCCTACCCAGATGCCATCTGAACGTACAGGTGCACGGGGATTTTCACAAGCTGATAGACATGAAGTTTTATGTTGGCTAGACTAGGACCAGCATCATTTTTATCTTATGCCCGCGACACGGCAGCGCGTTTTATCCGCTGTACCCTATACTCGCGTTGACATTCCGCCAAAATAATGGCCTATCCCCATCGGTTTCCATGTTGGCCCGCATCCTCCTGTTGACCTTTGAGTCAGGGATCGGAATATCAGAAGGCAGGACTTCGCAGTATCAGGCCTTCGCTCACGCTATTGCCTGGTTGCTAATTCCTGCACTTTTTAACCTCGCCTATCTTTATTGGTCAGTTGCTATTGCCTCAATTAGCCAATGTTTCCACCCGACTCCACGTGGAGGTTTGAGGTTAGACTTTGTCGGGCAGACAGATATGTAAGTTGTAATCTACAAAAAACAGCCGTGCAGCTGCACGCAGCAGCAGTTTTACCTATATTTCGCACCACAGTCCCTTTAAACATGTCACGTAAATTCTTTACCTCTTGGGCTTTGCTTGATTATTGCAACTTATATTTTTATTTTAGGAAATACAGGGCCGATGGATCAGAGGCGTTATTATGGTACTAAAGATTAGTCGGGAGAAACTTGGAGGTTCTTCTGTGAAGACATCTGAAAATAAAGAGGTTTATACCACCGTTCTCACGGTTTAAGACTTTGCAGTTAACTGTAATTATTTTTAAAATGTTTTTCAATGTGTTGTTTTCATTAATTTTTGTCGTTTGTTTGTGCTTTTGCTACAGGCATATTCGAGTACAAGAAAATGAATTTGAAGTATCTACGTATCCACCGAATGTTTAATGTTAACACGCGATACAGAAAAGTGAAATAAAATATAATAGAAATCATGTGAAATGGATTTATATTTTTTGTGAATAAGCTAAATGATTAACTGATCAATACACCGTGTTTCATTCAATAGCATTCATCAAGTGGTTTATTCAAATAGAATTGACTAAAATTATTATTCGATTAAAACAACCTGACGAATGCAAATGTATGAAACACTGTGTAAAAGGAAGTAAAATATTATTTTTGCTAATTCAGAAAATAAATTTATGTTATTGCTCTGACCTTATTGTTCATTGAGCACTTTTGTAGAGAATTGGAAGCAATCTTGAAATTTGTTGACTAAAAATAGATTTAAATAGTTAGGAGTTTATTTTTGCGGCTACTACTTGGGAATGAGTTTTATTTTCAGTATATTCTTATGAGTCCACTGGCGAATAATCCGTGAGATATTACATGTACGTTTATTTAAATTAGTATTGCAAATCACTACACTTTTTGCTTACAATAGTTAGATTTAAAATATTGCATCTACGGATTCAAGCAAGACTCCGCTTACTTCGACATTTTGTATGGATTGGTGAAGTGCAGCGTTTATGCAATTATTAAGTGTTAATCCCATAACTAGCACGTCCTGTTTGTTTAATTTGTGTCAAACATATGTTTTAGAAACATTGCAGCAGCATGCTTAGTCTTTGGTGCTATGTTTAACCTCGATATACCACAAATCTAATTCTCATGTTGTTGATATTTTGTGTTGTTGTCATTGCTGGTAAAAATATTTTTTCGTAAACATTGGTAACCTTCGTGTTGATTGAAACAAAGTTAAACAGCCACTGCTGCATGATTTTGCTTTTATTGCAACTTTTTACTTTTTAACTGAGCACTTCCTGAAACCACATACACAAAATTTTTTGCATTTTGCAATGTTTTAGGCTACTTCGAATAGTTGATCGAATCGGAACCTCACATTTTAGAAACTCTTTCTCGGGACGTTTTCAAGAAGGCATAAAAATCCTGGCATTGTCATTACTGTAATGACAAAAAACTCACAGTGGCAACTATTGTTACTTGGTTATTTTTGAAACGCAGCAAATAATCTTTTTCGGTTTTGTTCCCAACAAAAAAACAGTTAAATAGTCGTTTTCGGCATTTCGAACTAACTTAGTTCAACATCACCAAGCAATGAACCAAGTGAACTGATGATGAACTAAGCTAGTTGAATGACTAATTTTAAACTTGCTTTGTTTTCAAGAAAGATTAGCAAACGTTTGTTTTTAATCTGCTGAGTATGTATCTGTGATCGCATGTAAAGCCTACCGTACAGGGAGTTCTTTTTCTCAAAAAGAGAATTTTTTTCGCTTTTTTCTTATTTTGTTTCCACCCCTAGAATTAAAGCTTGCTGAGTCCTGCTTTCACTGTGTTTTGATTGCATTTCACATGAATGTAATGTAAGAAATGAATTAAGTCGTTATTTATACAATAGCACAGCCTGTAGGTACCATTATGATAAGAACAATGATACGTCGACAAGGCGTACTGCCACTGTGCTGCGAACCTTCGACAGGCGTGCAATGGCTGTCTGCAGTGAGTATAGAGCCAAACATTGTAACTTTTAGGTGCTTGAACGGTTTTGCACTGAATTTGTTGCTTTGTTGTTAGATTAAACTCAAAGTGCAAAATGAATCTGTGAATCATTTTTACTTACGTTCTAACTATCGGCAAACGTTTTTTAAACTCGACATTTAAATGCTGTTCACCATTCAAGCATCAAAATCTTACAATTACCACGGAGCTTAAAAGTTCCGTGTCTTATGGCTTAGCATTCAGACAAAAATGTTACTTTGCAATATATTGTAATCAATGTTTCGATTCCAGAATTAGGCATATTTTTACAGTTTACTAGTTTGAGTTAATAATTGCTGCAATGGAAAAGATAGCTGCAACGGATAAGAAATTTCTGGTGGAATTTGGGGAAACAAAAAAAGTTTTTGTTTGCTTACCAAGCCAGCTAATTGATAAAGTCAGTGAAGCTTTCAAATTGGGACAGCCATTTCAGCTTTAAGTTTATGATGAAGATTACAAAGTCTGGGCCGATGTTACTGATATAGAAAAGATTCCGGAATTGCCCAAATTGCGAGTTGTTGTAGGTAAGATTAGTATTATCCTTTTTTTGTTATGAGAACAATTTTATAAGAACAAGAGGCTCAATTTTGCTGAAAGGTTAAAAACAAATTAAAAATAATGACATACCTCAGAAAAAAAAAAGAATAAACGAAAAACAAAAAATTTTAAATCAAAAAACTAAAAAAAAGATTTGTACTAATGTACTGATTTAAAGCAATAGAATTTTAGTGATTTCCTGTGTTTGAAAACAAAACTACAATAATTCTAAGATTATAGGTTACTGTTGCGCATTGCGCAGACAGCTGAGAAAGTTTTTGGCTTCAAATTGAAACAAAAACTCTCTTTTTCTTTTTTGACATTTTACGATGCTGCAAAAGCATCACAAAAAGCTTTCACTCAAGCAGAGTGAGCATTGGGATTTATACAGTTTCATAGACATGGTCACCAAAATGGACATTCATCCTCTCAAATTTTAAAAACAAATTAAAAACAAATGATGTTGAAAATTGGAAAACAATTAAACACAACCAGACTTAACCCAAAATTTACTAGTTTTTATAAAAAAGGTGTAATAAGTCCAGTTTTGAGCTGCACGATGCTCTACCATATGGTTCAGATCTAATTTATGTCAATAAAAACAAATTAAATATATGATTATCATGAATTACGTAAAATTAAGTGTGGTAGATTTTACTGCCGCTGATGGAACAAGTGTTGATAAATCTCGAAATTTACACTCCGTTAGGACTTTCTCACTCTCCGCCTTTGAAAAAGAACTAAAAGAATACTCCAAAAATACGAAAATGAATAATTTTCGATAACATAGAAAAGATAAACACAAAATACGAATTCAAACGCTCCAGCTCAAAACCAAAACAAACGCTAAACCTGATTCTAAAACCACCGGCCACGTATGATTGTATGCAAAGTCTCTTCTTCTCTCTGGCAAAGGTGAGCTAAAGGGCTTGCCTGCGTACGTAAAACTTTGTGCATGCATGCGATTCAAAGAAAAATGTCACTGCTTACTCTACACCGGCTGAAACCAACTGAACACAATAACAATTCCAAACCAATTAAAGCATCTAGTTTCAAATATGTCTTATTCGGAAGTAATCCAAAGCAATTAACCCTTATAGTTTCAAATATGTATTTTTTAGAAGTAATCAATAATTTGCATTTAAAACTGTGATAAGCGCTAAGTCAATCGTAACAAAACAGTGTTTCCAAAGTTTACAGAATGATGCGTTTCTAACGGTGAACGTACACCAAACCTGTAATCTAATTCGTGCGACTTTTTAGAGGCCAAATCTGGTAACAGCGCCGGAGGAGACACTCTAAATATAGGCCACGAGCGAAAATTGAGGGAGTAGTTGTAGGAAAGGCTTCCGGAAATGCAAAAATTGGTGGAAAAGGTGCCCAGTTTGTTGACACACAAAATATTGGTAAGTACTTAGTTTAAAGAATACACCAAAATTATTGCAGCAGATAGTACCTCAATTGTTTGTTAGCCACTGAATCAATACTGCCTATTTGCATGAAAGGAATTTACACAACTTACAGTTGTAGTTCTCATTTAAAACCAATTGTAGTCATTAGATTAGCTGCTTGACTTGAACAAGTTTATTTGTTACCCTCTTGCTTCCAGTTTATGAAAGCTTATTGAGATTGTGCATATGGAATGTGCTCAAAGTTACAACATTCCTGAATAACAACTATTTTTACTGGAAACTTAAATCGCCAATTTTTCATGTGGATTTGTTCAGCGGTAACAGACCAAAACATTTCTTGCAAACCAGTACCATTCTAACGTATCTTAACTGCTGTGCAGCATGTAGTGTGCCGATATCAAATTTTTACGTTGCGTTGATCTACATTTTACTCTTTGCGTATGTACTTTTTTGATATCGTTTTCTCATTTGGTATTTTTTTGTGTGATATTTTTGTTTGGTTTTTCTTTATCGATGGTTTTATAGCCTATAATGAGCCTGAAGACTGGACCAGAAACAGGATTTTACTTTTACTTCAACAAGTTTGAAACTGTGGTTACTGCGGCTTGTTTCAAAACTGCATCATATAGTTCTTGATACACATGAAAAAGTGATTTCACACAAAACTGATAATTTTTCTTTTGATTTTAGATACTAACATCAATGAAGTTAAAAATACGGGAACAATGAATGTTGGGCGAAACATCACGTCCCACCAAGCAAAAGATATGAAGGTTTATAACGGACCAGTGACGCGTGAGTATGTTTCAAAATACTAGCATTTTACTGTGCAATGCCATTGGTTATTACTTGATTTTCTGCTTAGTATAAATTTAGATATATGTCACTTTTTTACTTAATGCAAAACAGCTATTTTTACTGATATAATCGAACACAGTCATGAAAAGCATTATGAAAAATATCAGACTCAAAAAATAAGTTTTATGGATGCGAATTGATCTGTACTGAAATCTTCAATAACGTCCAGCGTAATACTTCAAATTCTACTATGATTTATTTTTGTTACAAAAAGATTGTAAGAAGTACTAGCAAATTGCACTAACATTTTACTGCGCAACGAAATTGTTTACTATTATTGCTTTAGTTTTTACTTAATTTAACATGAATACTGTATATCGCATTTTAATTTGGTGTCTTCATCATCTTTTTATCAAGATAATCAAAGCACGGTCGTGAAAAGTACGTGGAAAAACATATAGCTAAAAAATTAAATTTGTAGGTATAGTCAATATGCAAAATCTATGCATACGCGATTGCGAAGAATGGATTTTAATCGATATGTTTAGATTCGTATCCACCGACGTGAATTAAGTTTGATTCTAGGATTAACATAAGTTTGGGGGAAAAGTTTAGACAAATGGTCGCGCCAATTGCTATAATTTTAAGTAATTCAAGGAAAGCAGCTCTGAACTTTCGGATATAGCTTATTTTAACCCTCTTTTGACCGGGGTATTTGTCCAACGCATGTTACGCGGGGGGAGGGCAAGAATGCCCCTCTCTTTCTAACTCTGAAATCAAAAATCATGAGAACATCAAATTCGGCATGCCGGTAGGTGTTCACCATGATTTTTTAGAAAATTTGGTTTTGAATTGACGACGTCATCATGGTGACGTTTCGGCCATATAGTCAAAAAATGATGTCATTTTTCGATGACGTCATCAACTCAAAACCACATGTTTGCATTGGCCAAAAAAACTCAGATTTCGCCAACTGACTTCGGAAAACCTCAAAATTCGGAAAATTTTCCACAACCTCATCAACTTCACACTTTCAGGAGTTATTTGTAATGAATTTTGACTCAAAGTCAAGTTGATTCGAAATAAAAAAAATTTGTCAGAGTTTTATCACCAAAAAAAAAACATAAAAAACGAGAGGAATGCCAATATGCTCCCTCCTTCCCCGTGTAAAATAAGGTTAATGTAATATTTCATCGGTGTAGAAGATAAAAGGTGATAATTCTACAATCAAAGCTAATCTTAGTTGGTGCATACGGCCCTTAATTAAAAGCATTTTCAATCTTGGCTGCTAAAATAATTGTCGGAAAATTACGTTAGCAGGGAAAAAGAAAAAAACGTTAGCATCATCATTTTTACGATCATTCGCAACATAAACTTTGCAATGCTAAAAATTGGCGACCGTTAAACATTCACGAAGTGAGGGCCATTAAACGCTTTTATGACGCTTCAAAACCGTTTTAATAATACTTTTGCAAAAATTTTTTTGAATTAATTCACTTTACGAGTTCTTTCATTCTTTACTTATCGCACTTTCATACTTTCTTTCTTTTGGATAGGTTACTGAAAAAACGCTCAGTTTGATGGAAGCCGTGACACTTACTTTGGAAAAGTGGATAAAAGCATAAACAAAACTACATTTGGTAATAACACTCATATTGGTGACACATATGATAACAGTAAGTTTGTGCTTCTTTCAGTGGTATAATTTATCTTCAAAGAAAATAAATTCACTGTTTCTTAATTGAAATTTTTTCTGCGATAACTTTGCAAAAAAAGGATTAAACGAAATGAAAGCTGAAACTAATACTAATACTTTCATTACTTTAAGTGGAAAAAAATAACATATTTTTGTTTCATTTTTTGAGCACGCGGAATTAATTTTTTAATTAATTCTGCACGCTCAAAAAATGAAGTGCATATGAGCGTACCTAGCGTGATTTTGAAAATCTTAATATTGAATTTAGATCCTGATGATAATAAGCACAATAAGATGATTTAATCATAACGAGAAACATAAAAAAATTTCAATAATTGTAAATATTCATTAAGCAAACAATTTAATGCTTAATTCTACTGCACTGATAGCTGTGCTTCACTTTGGTATTTAAAAACACCTCTCTTTCGCAAATGTACTTTAGTTGGAGTAACGTACAGATTTTATCTGGTTTTGACTTAAATTTAATTCGAGTTTGTTTTTACTATTGCATAATTTACTATGGGGCACAATCTTCTGTGGCGTGGATAAAACCGCACTCACAAGAATGTTAAAGCCCTCATCATCTTAGCATACATATTGTAGCGTTTAATTTAATGTAAATATAAAGTCTGATTTTCGTTATTATTTCTAGAAAAGGTTGTCAAAGTGCAGGAACTGAGCGGCGAAAATGTTCATCAGGGTGTTGGAGACATCAACAAAAATACATATACTGGTAAAGCACACGGTTTTATGCACTATGTTGAATGTATGTTAAAAGAATAGAAACAAGCTGACAATTTCATTTTCAAAGATTTGCTGCGTAAAAACTAGATCACGTAGGTTTAAAAAGTTTGGTTGGAGTAAAGACATCGTATAATAAAGAAAGTAGGTAGTTATAGTGATGTTTTAATTGTGTAAATTTGTTAATACAATTAGTAATTTTGTTTGAAATTAAAACTTGAACTGCGGTTTTTGCTTGCAAAATCAAATGCATGATTAAAAAAATTACATTGGAGTACGCTTTGTGGTGCAATATTATATTAACTTGCTTTTGCTTTTTCCATGTACTACCAGACGACCATAGTGTGAGAAAAACATTGAAGGCCGGTGCGATTTTGGCAGAAAAAAATGCAGTAGTCGCCACAGGAGGCTCTCAAGCTATTGGTTCTAAAGCTCAAGTTGGCCAATTGGTTGGAGCCAATGCAAACGTTGGTGACGCAACAATTCAGTTTAGAACAGGTAATACCAGTACATTTAAGCGTATGTATCAGTATTTTGGTGCATGGGTTGTGTTCAAGTTGTGACTAGCCGATTTATTTGTTTTTTTTCAACTTACAGTCTACAATAACGTAGTTGCTAGCTACTATTCAATATTTCTAATTAATGATCCAATTAATGCTGCACAATTCCCTACTTCCTTGCTTTGTTTTTTGGTATTATTTGAAATTTATCATGAAAGCGAGCGTGAGTTTGAAATACGAATAATGGGTATGAAAATTTTTGTCATTTCTTATGCAAGTTTATGACCTGAATAAAATTATTATCAACACTGCACCAAAAGTGTTTGCTTTTAGTTCAATTATTTTCAATTTTATATGTTGTATTATACCTATTTTACTGGCCCCGGCAATTGCTTACATACAGTATGTGATTTCTTTTGGACGTCGTTTTTTGACGTAGTGTCGAAGAAGACCACAGCGTCTTTCAAAATCCTTCGGTATATTAATAGTTTTCCACAATTGTTTTCAGGATTTTGACCGTTAATATAATGCATTATACCAACGAACTTAAACTGAAAAACAATCAAAAAATAAAACCAAATTTTCAGAAAGTTAATTTTTTTTCACAGGCTCTCCTATTTTATCAACAATTACGAATAGTTGTTCCAATTAAATAGATTTTGTACAAGAAAAGTTTTTCTACTGATGCAGACACTAAGAGTTTGAAAAATTTAGACTACGCTGAAAATATAATACAAAATTTAAAAATCCTACAGCACTATTTTTATTGAAAATTGCAATTTAGATTTTATTAATATGTTATACGTGAATTTATTATATTTCAAGTAACTTCCCTTAAATTTGATTTAATTCTCTTAAATTATTTCAGCAGTTTTGAATTTTAAAAGAATCACTTCTTTGCTCATGAAAATAAACCACACATGCTTTGCCGCTTTAAATGTCATGTATCAAATAAACTAAATATGGTCAATTTTACTTTAGACAAATCCGGAGAAACTGAGCTGGTTAAGTGACCGTAACTCTGACGTTTGTATTTCAAATGATACTGATGTAATCTCATACATTATTGATAAAATCCTGATCATCACAATAATTTTAATGACCCTATATTCTCTTATCTCATGCAACTTCAGTAACTGTGACAAATTTTTAACCCATTCAATGCGTAAAACGTATATTGCTGTCAAAACCAATCTCTTTCTCTGCGCTTAAAACGAAAATATACTTTCACAACTTTCTGGTGTAAATTTTTGATCAAGGAAATATGCCGGACTTAATTTGCAACCGACGTAATTAATTTGCTACGTGCCACGTATGTAGGCTATGTTTTTGTACCAGAGTCATTTTATATGTCTTGTTTTCTTGTATTTTGCCTTCAACTCAAACGCTATCCAGTAACTTTAGTTAGAAATCGCTATTTATAAGAATTTGACCATTATTGCTATTATTATTATTACTATTCCTAGTTACTAGTAATTGATTACTTCGTTGCAAATAAAACTTTACATTATCATTTGAGTTTCGATGAAATTACACGCATTTGTTAAATACCGAAAAGTGAACTGCATTGTGCATTCAATAAAGCCAACTAATGTGCTTTATTTATTTTTCAGCTAAAATGTTTGTTTTATAGATAACTGAAGATTAAAGACTGCCCTCAATTCGACTTTCCCTTAAAAACATTGCCATTCCGTTTGATAATGATTATTTATTGTATTAAAGTTTTCTACTCGACAAGATCTATGATGCGAGTGGATCATTACATTGTCTTACTAACATTTTCGGTTTGGGGTTTCTCATTATTTTATGATTATGTGTTGTAGCGAAAAGCAAACGACACCTGGTGGATGTAGATTCTATTAAACAACATGCTAAAAGAATGAGACAAGAAGCAAAACGAATCAGACAAGCAGCAAGAGAACAAAAACGGCACAAATACTCAGACTAAAATATAAAACATAAATTTTCATCATTGCGTGCAATGCTGGTTTGTGTACTTGTTTTCCAAGAAAAACAAATTTTGGGAGATTCGATGTGCTGTTTTTGATTTTTAAAGCTTGTGAAATCAATGTCTATTTTAGAAAAAAAAGACATTGCAGAACGTTTTTATGCTCTTAGTCGTTTTTAGGTGTAATTTTCTTTCATAATTTTCTTGTTTAGACTCCTATTTAACCTACTTAAAAACTTCTGGTGTGCGACTTTGGTTGTAATGGACATGTTTGTTATTTTACATTGTGTTTTCTTCTGTGTTTGAGCTTTTTGATTCTCCACCAGAAAAAGTTCGTCTGAGTGTTTTTATATTGCTGTTTTAACTTTCGTATTGTTTGACTGATATCTCTGCAGCAGAGATGGAATCGGGCCGAGTTGGTTCAGCCCGAACCTTACCCGAACCCGAAGAAATAAGCACGAACTCGACCCGAAACCGAGGCCTCGTAAGGAAGCCCGACTCGGCCGTTCGGCGCAGAGTCATAAGGAAGCCCGCAGAGTCACTTCGGCCGTTCGGCGCAGAAAAATCTAGTTTTGAGAAATATGTCTGAATGAAAAAAAATTATTAGCTAGTGTGCCCTCGATTGAGCCTGACTGAGCTCGATTTCTCTTTGAAAAGTTAGGCCCGAAACCCGATCCGAACCCGGCCCGACCCGAACCCGACCGGAAAAACCCAATCCAACTTCCATCTCTGCTCTGCAGAAAGCTGACACGTTCAAACCATGCTTTTTTCTACTTTTACGTGTTTATAGTATTTCTGTTTGCTACTGTACTTGGCATTTTACAATACCGTTTGTTTACTAGCTAAGGTGGGTAAAAACGTTTGGAAGATAGAGTAAACAGTTATTATAGTATTGATAATAAATTAGTTGTGATCTTTTGACGTTTGCTGGTCAAAGCTATTAATATTTAATCGTTAGCGTGCCATTTGAAGCATGTTTTGGCAAAAGTTGATAAGTGACATTTTTCAAAAAATGAGTTTTTCGTATTTTTCAAGTTATTTACTAAAAAAGTTTTACATGAGAAAAAACTTTTGTTTATTTTCGATTATTTTTCGGGAATATATAGCTTTTTACGTTGCACTTGACAACAGAGCCAAATGAAAGTTTAAAACTTTAAACGCGATTTTCTTGGAATAGCAAAATGCGACTTATCAACTTTTGCCAAAACGTGCTTCATTTGGTCTTAAGGCTACCAGCGAGGAAGCCTAGTGACTCATCCCTAGGCTTCCGCGCTAATAGCCTTTAGGCCAGATAGCTCATAAACGATTAAATATTATAGTATTGTCACTTTGATTTGTGATACGACTAATGGATTTGTTTTAATCACAATTGCTGCTGGCAAGTTGAGGCCAAAAAAAAAACTTTAAAAACCAAGTGTAGAGAGCATGCGGAAAGCTTGTGATTGTTTTTAAACGCTGATAAATTTGTTATTTGATATATTTTACTTTACTTCATTACCTATAGCTATTATTATTAGGTTTTTCCCTGAGAGCTTGCCCTGGCTTTGAAAACTGTGCAATTGGTGATAGAGCGCATAGAAATCTTATTCCCAAGTTTTTAAAAATCTTCTCATCATAGTTGGTGGGTTCAAAACTACACTTCTATTAACGTTTGTTATTTTTGTTTGGGCTATGGAATAAGTAATTATTTTTTTACATTCGTCGGCCAGCTAAAAGCTTGTTATAACACATTTGGATAACACCTTTGGTTTAAGCTTCACGTTTTTTACCCTTTTTTTAAAACATTTAAACCGCGTAGTAAAAAAAACAACAGCTACATATTTTAAAGTTGTCTCGAATTGTAGGAAAAATGACTCGGGCCATAATTTTTGCAGGATGACAATACTGTAATCATATAATTACATAGTCTATTTGTTGAAAAATAAATAGTGTTTTTGATTTTAATGGCGCTGTCAAACCTTACTCCAGAGATCAAACAAAACCACCTGAAAAAAAAAAAAAAAAAAAACACCAACAAAAAACAGAAAAGACGAAAAGAACTTCGTTATTACTGTACAATAGACTTCCAATTGAATGCTTAAGGCCGTTCGAACGTAAAGCTATTGCTTTTGAAACAACGCAACCGTAGTCAGTGGTACTGGATCGTGGTGGTCCGTAGATCTAGGTAAGAAATTTTCAAGTAGTAATACTGCACTGGGAGATGCCTAGAAACGGCAAGGGGGCCTATTCTAATTACAATGTTCTTTAGCTAAGAAAACAAAATTGGCCTTTGTCGCCTGCTGAGTCCCTTGAGCTAGGACAAAACGCTACGCGACAACTTAATTTTGGTTATTGCCATATTGTCATTAAATGATTATTCATTTTGTAAAACGATGTTTCAAGTGCTTTATTGTCCGAAAAATCGTCTTCACTGAATTTATATTTGAAACGAACTAACCAACGTACCATTATGCGACCGAAAATGCAGCACACTGTATTGTAATTTTAGCTAATCTGCAAAACTTTAAATTTTATCAAATTTACTTGCTGTAATTCCCAATCGTTTAATCTAATCAAAATTGCAAAAAGCATGTATCCTTTACAGAATAGACTTCCGGTATTGAATGTAACCAAATGAGGGGTCAATTTTCGCCAATTGACAAACATTGACCAACTTTCAAGTCATTAAATTTCTTTTACGAAAAATCATGGCTTCAAATCGACTAGGCACTGGTTTGTAGGCATTCGGAAAACATGTATCCAAACATTAGACATTGTGAAGTGTTGACAGTTTATCTACAACTAAAATCTACAACAACAGAGAATCAAATTATTCAATTTTTTTTGCCAAAAATTACAAAGTATTCAAAACTAAAACACAATATTACACTTAAAACAGCACTATAAAGACATGGTTGGATATAAATTGCCAAGGAAACCAAAACAAATGACGTTTTGGTTTACCTAATTCGATGCCACCAAACAACTTTTGGTACAACCATAACACTCTCAACCTTTGCGTAGCGCATCATGCATATTTCTGAGTGATAAATAATTTTTTTTTATGTTAATTTAAAAATTTTGCTAAACCTTTGATCTATGAAAAGATACAGAAACACGATGACAAAAACCTCGCTGCTGATGAGAACGTTTGCGTTTTTGAAAGGAATTTTCAAATTTGAGAGTATAAATGAAACAGTAACTTTCATTGAGTTTATCTTGTCGATTTCAAGTTCAAGGAAATGGTGTGTTTTAAGGGCTGTAACTTCACCAGTTAGGTCCCCGGTGCAAAAGCCCAGTGATTATAGATCCCACTTTTTGGTATAGAAACTTCTCAACACAAAACTTATTATTTTCTTTTCACAGCACTTTTTTTAGTAATATCATAGTTTTCAAATATTGCGTAGCGACTATTATTATCGAAAGGTATTGCAAAATACTGTACATTTATCTTTTTAAAATGAACTGAGGTACCGTAACCGGCATTTGAAAGATCAAGTCCTTGGAAAATACGTAGTTCTTGGGGGAAGGCAAAGTCCCCATGTAACAATTTTGGAACAATTTTAGGGATTTTAAAGGAGATGACACGATCAGATATCCAAAGAAATTAAAAAAAAAATAATGTAAAAGTTACGTTAAAAAACTTTAATTAGTTTTCCCACATTTTTCCTATCCTACTTTTAAGCCAATCTTTTCTTTGCGTTTTGGTTTACGTGATGTTTCTCTATAGTTTCGCATGTAATGCCTGTGAATGAATGAGCGCGCACGTTTCGGCCGCCGAAAACACTTTAGGAAAAAGTAGCGTAAGTTATTTAACTAAAAAGAATAACATGACAATCCTAGCAGGGCCTATTTTAAGGAGAAAGTCATTGGAGACATTTGCCCCCGAGCCTCCCTTTAACTGCTCACAATGTAGAAACGTAAAATATATCATTGTTTTTCTAAAACTGCCCCAATCTTTTTACTAAAGCTTGGCCTCTTCATCTTAAAGATGCCGTGTGAAAAATTAGATAAGTGCTGCGCTCATCTATCCAGGCATTTGACCGATTATAGTTATATTTTGTTTTACACTTGCTGTTTTATTGATTACTCATGCATCTTTTATGTGACAAAGAAGTTTATTATTTGGGATTTCTCGGAGCGATTTTCAGCACAAAAATTATTCAGCGGATGCTGCTTTGCCGTCTGATCGGTTTTCTTTGATTAGAATTGTTTTTTCTGACCTCAAAACAAATTCTTTGCAATATTCGTTCGAGTAATTTCAGAACAAGTTGGCGTTCTCGAGATAAGTTTTGTAAGTTATACCAGGGATATACTTACATATTTCGGCTATTCCTGGTAAGTGTATTACGTTTCATTTTCACGCTCATACACTATACTTTCTGTTGAATTCACACTCAGATAGGCACAGCCATGTTTTAGCAATATCAACTCAAAAATGTTCGTGTCCGGACCCCCGGATCCTTTGTTATGGCTCTGGATGGCTTTAGTGCTTTGTTGTTATTGTACTATTCGTACCGGAAATATTAGCAGAAATAAAAAAGAATTCTGCGTTGCCTTTTGCTCTTTAATCTCAGATTAAAGCTTTCCCACAATGCAATTTAAAATCCTGTAAAGTTTACTACGACTAGGCTATCACATTACATCATTCAAATAAGGAAAGAAAACGAATTGACAGGCTGAATGTTGTTTAGGTAATTTTTTGCTTGATAATTTTTCTTTTTAACCAATCAATAAAATGCTGTTCTTGAGCCGAGGACAAGCCATTTTTTAGGTTTTGTAGGCTTCGAGGCTACGGCCAAGGACTTGAGTTTCGAGGCCAAGGCTTAGGACTTTAAAAAGTGTCCTCGAGGCCAAGGAAGTCCTCAACGACTACTCCTCTGGCAACCATACCATGAGTTTGACTGGCTCAGAAAATTTTATTTGTTTACACAGAAATTAAAACGTAAAGGGCATCAAAACTTATTAGAAATCATGCAGACTGACTTTCTACGCTCAGGTTTATTCATGTAATCCTATGTACATCTGAAGAGAGAATCAGGACAATAATCTGCTCTTAAACATTATGTGCTTAGAAATCGTATATTTCTTTACGCGTGAAATTATACACTAGTTTTGATTGTCTTTAAAAACTCTTTTTGCGCTGTCAAATGTACAATATCTGTATTTTATTTTTGCATATTCTTATAACTTTTCCTTACGTAATTGTGTCAAAACTACAGTGTAATTAACTTCGAGTATTTTTTTTAGGGTAGAACTCGAATTCATTTACAGTATTAAGTATTTTTTGGCATGGATAATGCTTCTTTTATTGTAAGTGTGTTACCAAAACTTAATCCACAAATCAAACGAAGACTGCTGAAAACTTTGAAAGAAAAAGGAGTTGAAGAACCAACCGACTTGAAATATGTCAAACGCGGAGATTTAATGCCACCCCTGAATTTGGTACAAGCGGAAAAGTTGATTGAGAACGGAAAATTACAAAGTAAGCTTGCAATAAGTGATTTTCTAACTCAAATATTTCTGCTGCAAAGACAAACTTTATTTATTCATTTAATTATTGAGAATTCCACTAAAAATAGAATGGCTGCTAAAAAATGTAATGTAATGGATTGATATAACAAGCATAATTATAATTTATTACGTCTTGATTTGCTAACATGCTGTAACTGCTCATGTAGAAAAAAAAAACAAAAAAACACTCACAATAAGTAGAATAAATATCGCTAAGTGATATGTGGAGACATTGCGACAGCTTGTTTTGTAGCATTGCGTTGCTTTTTTTTGCATTCAGTAGCGTAGCCAAGGGGCCCCCGTTGGCCTGCCGACCAAAATGCAGAATAAGGAAAATACCACATTTTTAGCACTTCAGAAACTGTCTTGTATACTCAAAAATGATTTTAAGCATATTTTAAAACGTCTATTTAGGAGTGGGGGGGGGGGGGGCTAATTTTTCAAAAATAAAACTCATAAATCAGAAAAAAACTTTGAAAAATGGCCTAAAATTGGTATTCAAATTTGATAGAAAAATGCTTAACATAAGTTTCATCAAAAAATATTTAAGCTCAGGAATAGGGAAGGGGGGCTATTCAGTATTAGTTAAGTACCAATCACTTCTCTCAAACTTTCTTCCATTAGCCCCCCTAACAATATTTTTCTTTATAAAATATAGACGAAATAGGGTAAGCCTACTCCTTGAGAGTTTTATTCGACTACCAGTGTAGGATATTATGATTTACCAGCTTGTAAGTAAGAGAACTAAAATTCTAGCAAAAACTACCTCCCACATTGCCCATTTATGCTACTAGTATAATTATGTTTTTTCACTGCGAATTTTTATGTCACGTTTTAAGAGCATTAATTTTTATCAAAATAGACCTAAAGTGATTTTTGCCAAAAAAATGCAAAATTTTCCAGCGCTGGGGAGTTCGCCCCCAGATCCGTTGCCTCCGGCGGCTGAAGTGCTCCACCCCCAGACTCCGTAAAAGCCCCCCCATTGCTGATTTCCGACTACGTGCATGTTTGCATTGATTTATCAACAATTTGACTTATTGGCAAATGTTGTTGTGTTGAAGAGCTGGACAACCGCTACTTGAAAAGTAGCGCCGCTGCCGCTATTTTACAATAAGCAACTGCTATGCCGCTTACCACTATTATTATAAGCTGAGTGTCGCTACTTAACAAAATAGTGAAAAAGATGAAAATCAAAATACAGGTTAAAATCGGCATTATTGCTGGGCATAACTAAGCAGACGTAAATAGCTTTTGATTTTACGCTTGCTCACTTTTGCGCTTGGACCTCCTTTGCGAAATAGTAATTTGGGCTTCATGTTTGACTTTAAACAAAACCAAGAAACACCTCAAAACAGAGCCATACAAACAATCAGCATTGCAAGATATGCTGATTCTTAAATTTATTCTATCTCAAACTTAGCATACTTAAAATTGATGATTTAGCTACGAACCGACCATTTAGTGGAGCGGTAATGCATTCATCTCTGGATCGGGAGGTTTAAGATTCAAATCTCGATCCGGTCAAATTGTTGTAAATGGCTCACCACAGCTGCGACATTTTCTTGAAAGATGCTATGTTGCTCGGTGGCGCATGCCACTGAGATGGGCCCCGCACACTCGTTTTATACAAAAGTTGTTAAGTGTTAATACATCTGACATTTTTACTCGATGTGTATAATAATACCGGTGGACGTTTTTTGAAAAAAATTTCTGTTGTTTTTATAAAAGTAGTTGTTCTTGGATAATTCCACCCAGCTGATTCTAAATTTACACTCGAAACTGCTTCATCACGTCAGAGTTTTATGCTTGATCTTGTTACTAATGCATATAGATTACACGTAGATATTGAACATCATTTAGCCTTTATTGACACTGGATTAAGATCAAGCAGATAGTTTCGCTTTTTTGATAGGTGGCATAAATTGCCGTTTTCTCGTTTTTCTTCCTGGTTCATTACATTGATGCAATCATGTTTTAATGACCAGCAATAGTCTGCCATCATTGAACAGTCCCATCGTCCCTGGTATCTTCTTTCCATTTTTTATTAAATCTTGGTGAAATCTTTCACCTTGTTCTTCACTCACAGCACCCAAATTTGAAAGGAAAAAAAATTAAGGTAAAAATATAAAACTTGTACTTTCATACTCATTCAGCTACCAGCAAGCTGTTGAAATTGTCTGAAATGTTTCCCACAATGCTTCTGTAGTTAGGATCTTTCTCGTTACCAAGAACTTTACATACCACTTCTTTAAAGGACAGCCATGCACTCTTCTCCACATGTGTTACGTTGAGAGAACTTTTCATTATTTATAGGTAGCCTAATTTGTGGACCAGCAAAAATGCTCTCTTTGACTTTTTCACTTCTTAGTTTTGAAAATTTGTGGGCATTATTATAGGAAGCTAGCACTTTGTTTATAAAAAGCTTTAACATACTGTGTTCATGATACCCAGGCGCGTAGCCAGCAATTCGCAATGGGGAGAGGGCTATATAGGGATATGGGGGCAAAGCCCCCAGACAACTACGGCTGGGGGTGTAGGGCAAAGCCTCCAGCAGCCGGAGGCATGGGGGCTGGGGGCGGAGTCCCAGCGCTCGAAAATTTTTGCTTTTTTTCCAAAAACTTAATTTTAGGTCTGTTTTGATAAAAAATAATGGTTTTGAAACGTGGCATAGAAATTGGCAGTGCTAACATAATTAAACTGAATGCATAAATTGGCTATGCAGGAGGCGGCTAATGGTAAAAATTTCTGTTCTCTAAATTGCATGCTAGTGAGACGTAAAAGTCTATAGTTCAATAAAACTCATACGCAGTCATGTATTTCGTCTATTTTTTATTGAGAAAAGTAATTAGGGAGGGGACTAATGGAAAGATACTTGAGAAAAGTGATTGAAAATTAACTACAGTAATACTACATCGCCCCCCCTATTCCTGAGTTTATGATATATTTGTTGATAAAACTTATGTTCAGCAATATCACTAGCGATCAAATTTGAAAAATGACCTTAATAAAATTAGTTTTGGTCATTTTTCAAACTTTTTATTGATTTTTGAGTTTTATTTTTGACAAATTAGCCCTCCTAAATAAATGTTTCAAAAACGCTTCAATTTACTTTGTAGTCCATTCCAGCGCAAAAAACAGTCTTAAAAGTGCTAAAAACGTGGTATTTTTCTTATTCTGCATTTTGGTTGACAGGCCAATGAGGATGGGGCTGTAGACCTCCTCCCGCCCTCCTGGCTACGCTACTGGTGATACCCAGTTTTATAGGGAGAGGTGAGGTATTACCTTAGAGGGATCTACTAGAGCACGTTTGGAAATGTTTTCGTGTCCAGGTGTACGCAATATTCTCACAGGCCAGTTACGTTTTATTCAGTGATTAGGTTTATCTCTGCTATCCGATTCACATAAAAAGCAAGGAAACTTAGTATATCCAGACTGTTGGCCTTGAAGCATATTAAAAACCTTAATATCAACGCAAACTTTCCATCCATGTTTATCATTTTTAGCTTGGTCAACGTAAATGCAATATTTTCATAAGTTTCCTTCATTTGGGTGGAATGTGCTGAGGTATGGAAGCAAACAAGTTTCCATAATGCAGTAAAACTGCTTTTAAACTAGCTTTTGATGAGTCAATAAACAGTCGACCATCCAGAGGATTATAATGAGGTGCCTAGTTTTTCAATCAGCGCTTTGGTATCGACTCAATAGACCGATGGATTCATTAATAAAAAATGGTTGATATTCTTCTTCACGATGCTTGTACCAAAAAAATGTGATACCATCATGCAACAAGTTTTTTGACTTTAATCTAGAACCTAAAAGAAGAGCAGAAAATTTGGGCAAATCCAGCTCTCACACTAGGTCATTTAATTCCACTAGCCCAAATACTGATGGCCTATAGCAGTGGTTCTCAACCTTTTTTAGTTCAGAGCCACATTTGATACCTCAAGGTTGTTAAGAGCCGCATGCAACGCAATGGACAGCTAAAAAGTGAAACTGGTACTGCTAACCAAATGCTAAAATCATATTCATAATTTATATGACGTCATAAAAACAGCAGATAATATGTAGTGGAACAGTAAGGGACAAAAAAAATTATGGTAATTTCTAATTTTAATAAATCGTACACAAGGCTACTATCAAAGATAAACCGACAAATGAAATGAAGGGTTACAAAACTTAAGCTGTTTCATTGCATGCAATCCAACACATTCTGCATATCCTCTACGGGGCAGAATTTTTCAAATGGGGGTGGGTGAGCTTGGACCTAATGATAAAATTTGTATGCATCTCTCAAATAGAGGTCTGGAGTTTTTTACAATGTTTCCAAAAAAAAAATTAGTCATTTCAGCCATAGTTGGATGACATTTTGCCCGTTTTCAGAGCCATTTGAAAGAACTTAGCAGCAAGATTCGCAGAATTCTTCAAATTTGAAGGACGAAAAGTGTGTGGATCACTAATTTTCATATCCCATTCGGCTTAACTTGCCGCCTTGCTTCCTGGTCTATAAGCATGCATATTTTGGCTTAATTTTCGAAGCGATTTTGCAAAAAAGGGGAGGTACTTTTTAACTCCTCTAGCCCCTTGGTTAGGCAACCAACTGACCATGGGACTAGGAAAATCTGCACCGAAAATTAGACCAGAGACAATTACAATTTTTTTAGGCACGACTCTGAAGAATTCAAGTTTTGCTAGCTTCCAACAGAGCGTAGCTAATATTCAAAAATTGATTTGTGCTAACTTCCAAAGTTTATGCATTTTTTTTTCTTTTCTTTACAGGCAGCAATAAAATTGTCTGTCTGTGATCAGCAGGCCTAAGCTGGCCTGACATGAATCAAAACATTGGCCATCTTTGATATTATCTATTATAAAGAATTCCCTACAACTTAAGAAGCCAACAAATGAGAATAATTTAAGCTGAACAACTTGATAAAAGGAGCTATGACAATCCAAAAAAAATAATGGAGCGAGTAGACGACCGGATAATACAATAAAGCACATCACTAGCACAAAACCGCCAATGTCCATAAACATGTCATGGCCAGTTTTTTGGCAGGGGGGGATATTGGTTGAATTGGATTGCATATGATTGAGGAGCTAGATTTCAGCTACTCTTTTACTTTCATATAATAGTAACATATATCCCACTGGGAAGCCAATACATATTAAACGGTTTAATCTCTTATACGAAAACAAGTACAGTATGTAAATTGGAGGAAATTTCTTGCGTTAGTGCCATAGAGCACTGGTTTTACTTATAGTAAAAAATTTCGATAACTTGTCATTCAAAACCCCTTTGGAAAAAAATGATTAATTTTCTAAAAGTCAAGGAGAGCCGCAGGAAGGACAACAAAGCCCCATGCGTCTCTAAAAGCCTTGGCTGAGAATCAGTGGCCTATAGTCTCCATTGCATTCGTACTCAGAATCATTTGCTGATTGGCAGTCAAAAGAAGATATCTTGCCACTTGACTCTTCAAGGTCTTTCAGTGCTTTTACAGGGACATCTGGGCCACGAGAGACAGGTCGAATCGCTAACCGCAGATTAGAGTAATGAATCTTAGTTTATTTTTGGTATTGAATCCAGAAACATTGCAACTGCAGATATAGCGTTCACGTCAATGCGCCTTTGGCTATCTTCACGCCAAAGGGGTTTCAAATACCAAACTTCTCTTCCTTCGATTGCTCCATCGACGCAAAGATTCAACACAACTACGATAGACTTTGTGTCAATCCCATGTTTTGTCCTGGTTACCCAGTTTTATTCAAAATATGCATAGTATACGTACTTAACGAATTTTGTCACAATTTGATGCTAAGTCTTTTGCAACAAAACTGTCACATATAATAAAGAAATGATTTGGATCATTTGCACAGCCTCTTGTTCTCAATGACATTAGCCTGTTGCATAAACCGTCACTTAGCAATGCTGTTGTAAAAGAGAAAAGTTGCTTTTAAATACACTGCTAGTCTTAAAGTTTTGTAAAGTCATGTTTTGCTTAAACTCAACAAGCAACTTCTTATTAACATATAGAAGTATTTTATTGCAGATATGTTGTCGTTATATAGTCTCCAATCAAGCTCTAAAGCAGTGGTTTTCAAACGGTTCTCTAATGCCTGGTGGCTCCATTTTACAGTGTTTCGTTTCCACAACTGTTTTGCTCCATTGTGAAACGTGGTCTTCCAAGGACCAGATTTCAGTGGACCTCATTTAGACAAGAATTCAGTCGAGCGCAAGTCAGAGAACCTTCGTTTTGCCTGTCTGAGAGCTTCGGGCCCGCAGGCCATTTCGTTAAATATTGGTGATTGTGTATTCTGTATTGCTTGCATATTTAGATTAGGAAGGAAATTTTTTTTAAATCAGCCAAGAAAAAATCTAGCAAAAAATGTGAAAACCACTGCTCTAAAGTTTATTTTTTCTACCATTCTTTCCTTCTACATTAGATAGGCTATAATCACCAACCTTATGCATTGATACAGTTACTAGCCTGACAACAAAACTACCACCTTTGCTTAAAAACTGTTGAGTAAAAACGCACAAAGCTTGCTGTAAGGGTACTTGCAATAAATAGCGCGATTATTACTTCAAATAGAATAGCCAGCATTAAACAATGAGTTATAGTGCAATAGCGATCAACTACTTAATAAAATATTTAATTCTATAATTGCGCAAAATCTTGACGAGATGGAAAAAAATCGTTTGCAGATTTGAAATCAGTGGCATCAAATTGTACAAGAAACTTATGGTTTAGATAAATAACAAATCGAGAGTCAAATGACAGAATGAGCCAAGTCAGTTTTTGCACTTTTTTTAGTTAGATACAGAATTGTACTTCCCAAGTACCATATTATTTTCCGACAGAGAGAGCTAAGCCCAAGCATTAGCAGTTTTACCAAAACTGAGTACGTATTTTGAACTAAGTCCAGAGGGCTCAATGACACAATGAGCTAATGTCTACATAGCTCATAGTGACTCTTCCTTAACTTTACCATTTCTACATGGCAAAATGAACTAAGACGACATGGTTCGTTTTCTCATCACGTGGAATACCACTTAATCAAAAAATTATATGACAGAATGAGCCAAGTCACATTGAGAACTTTATGATAAGCAGTAAGTCACTGCTCTTACCATCCTACGCCAGGAAATTTTGAGAAAAGATGCATCGTAACAGTATGCACTGATAACAACTTCAACTGATTTCTGCGCTGTTTGTTATAGTTTACTGTTCATTTTATAACTTAAATGCGATTATTTCAAAATAACCTTGAATGACTTGGCTCATTCTGTCATCTGACCTTCGAAATTTGATGTCCACTAGTGTAATTGAACCTTTTTGAAATTAAATTACCTTTTTGAATGAGGGAAGCGCCATAGGTACTTAGACGACCATAGTTACGTCAAGACTGGGTTTCCAGCAAGGCGTGGCCAGGAGAGGAGGCAAGAGCTAAATTTTCACCTCCTGATTTGTAATCAGAGTTTATTCACCAAGTTGTCTTGGCTAGGAAATGGCGAAGGAACCTTTCGTTCTTCGAGTCAAGCTGCCACACGTTCCTCATTAAAATAGATATTATAAAGTGATAATTTTGATTGTAAATAATGATTGATAGCAGCCGTCATCAAGAGCTAATTAGAAACTAAATAAAAAAAAGATTGTACGAGTCATTGAGTTTTATTTGAAACTTGATAATGAGATTTATACTTTTTATTTAATTGTTTTTCTTAAGTTGTTTTCACTTTATAATACGAATAATCTTGTAATTCTTTCTTGGGAAATATAATTCAAAATTTTTGTTCCCTTACGATATTCATGAGATCTTTGGTATTTCGCTGGGGAGAATCTATAGGAATTTTCAGATAAGCACTAAAAATTAGCAATGCTTCCCTCTCTTTTTGGACGCAGCCTGGAAAGCAACGTATGCGGGTCCGACTGATGGAACCTGTACACACCGTAAACTGCAGATCTGGGTAGAAGATCTTTTGCTTGATCTTTACCGCAAATCATCACCCGCCTACAACACAAAACAAGCTAAGAAAAGTTAAACAATTTTGTTCGCAGGTAGTCAAGCAGCAGCCAGCGATCTTAATCAAACCCCTGCCACGCAAGCTCAACGTCGAAATGTAAAACACGAAAACGAAGAGAAATCAAGCAGCGGTAATGCGTTCAAGTTTATAAATTTTTGCTTTGTATTTACTGTAGTACAACATTGTTTCACAGAGATGAACGCGCTCTTTTGAGCTTTTGTCTCTCATCGGAAGCCCTCAGCATAATACGACAATATCTAAGCCACAGATATTCTTCATCTACCTTTTGGCCCAACTGGACAAACCTGAATGGCTTGTACAGTAGCAGAGGCTTTACAGGGAATAATTAATTTTTCACTTGTGTTACTTCACAAAAGAACAAGGGAAAAACTGATGAGCTCTTATACTAAGGAGAGTCATAAGCTATCCCTAATGTAAGGGCTCCCCTCTGCATAACCACGGAATCAAAGCTGAAAAAGCTTGACGTCCTTCGTGGCCAACTCCCGGGAAGTCAGAACGATTTCCACTCGCAGTTAGGTGGCAATATCAACCACTAATCCTACAGCTGCAAGCAGTTCAATTGCTCTCAGACTCTCATTGCCAAATCGAACAACGTGAAACTTGCAGATTTTTCCTTTCAAGCGTCTTATTTTCGGCCACACATACCTAACCTATTTTACTGAAAGTGATACGACTTGCCCATGCAGTAGGCTATACTAGGTAGACAGTACCGTTAAGCATAAGCTGCCGATATTGGCCAATCGTTTGCCTCTCCAAAAAACTATACCAGTACTGCCTACAATCGCGAAAATGATATTGTTTACACGTACTTGATCTGATAGTTCTCGCCAGCAACATGACCGATTGCGCAAGCTGTTTTCTGCTTCTATATTCGCTTTTTTTCCGGACACTTTCTCGCTCTTATGGCTAAACCCAGCCAAACTGAACACCCGCCAAAAAAGTAGAGGCTCACTGTCGTCATAATCACTAAGACAATGGAACACTAAATTAGCGATTTTTCGAAAACGAAAGGTTTTTAGAGTCATGCATATGTTGTTGGGTTCAAAAGTAATTAACGCTATTTTTAAAATATTTTTCAAGGGCCATTTATAGCCCGGCTTTAACCAACCAGCCAGTTGGTTAGCGGCAGTGCGTTGGTCTCTGGAGCTGTGGGTCTAAGGTTCAAATCTCATGCCATCAAATTATACATAGTGTTGCAAACAGCTCACCACCGCTGCGACATTTTCTTCGAAAGGAGCTGTGTTTCCCGGACACAATGACGCGGAAATGATCGCCGCCAACTCGTTACAAGCTCCGGCGTAATACAGCAAGTATAATAAAAGATTTGATTCGATGTCTTTAACTAACTGCATGGTTCTTTTTGCGTAAATTTTTCCATACATTTGGCTGATACTAGAGTTTGTAACATTTAACTCTATTTTACTGATTTTACACAAAAGTCAGTTCCCCTCTTGTTTCTAAACCGATTAGTGCTCGAATGGATAAAGCGTCTGCTACTGAAACGGTAGACTCGGGTTCGATTTCAGGTATGGTCAACCAAAGGCCATAAAAATTGATATTCACAACCCTCCTGCTCCTCGACGTTTAACAATCAAAGGGACAGTGTGAAGCCTCAACGGTGCGTGGTAGACAGGTGGTAGCTCTACTCGAAGACTGAATAATCCTTTCGCTGTCTCCTGACCAAGGCAACTTGGTGAATAAAATGTATTTAAAATTGTTTTTTGTAATATATATCGTAAGAAAAACAATTTTTTCTTCAAATCAATTTGACTTTGAGTCAGATTGATTTAAAAATAGCTTCTGAAAATTTTAAATTGCTGAGGTAAGAAGAAGTTTACCAATTATTAGTTTTCCAGGCGTACATTTCAAAATTGGAGTATTTTTGGCCAATATTTAAATTAAATAACGTAATAAGACGTTTTTGTGACGTACCCAACTTGACTTGGGCATTTTATAATTTAGTATCAAAAAATACACCCATGTACAAATTTTGAGCCACCTGTGACTTCATCGCAAAAATAAAGTCATTTTCAAAAATATGGCTGTGGCATCACAGCGATGAAATCATCAGTTCAAAGACAACTTTGCTAAAAAAATTTGGAGAACATCAACCCGCATGCCAAATTTGGTATTTCCATGACTTTTGGTTTAGAAGTTAGATAAGAGGGCATTGCCCCTTTTCCTCCGTGTAAAATGCTTAGATCAAATAGCCTAGATAAATGTCGTAAGCGATTCAAATGTTGCACATATTTTAGTTTCTTTTTGAATTTGAACGATGAAAGGTTAATTTAATTCACTTAGAGTATAACTTTTGTTTTTTGTCATGTGTCCGGTCGCATATATCTATCTATTTTTATTTCTCTCTGGTTGATATCGGGTTTTCGAAAAGTTCTCGATAACGAAGAGTTAAAGACTCTCTGTCTATTTTAATAGCAGCATTTTTGAACCAAGTACAATTCAATATACTTTTCAAACCAACATTTAAAACTGCAATGTATATTAGGGTGTCCCAAAAAAAAACGAAAATTTTCAAATCACCTTATCCAAGCAATTTTTTGTTGACCCTCTATGAGAAAACCTCACACAAAAAGTTTTTGAAAAAATTTTTACATTTAGGGGTGGCACATCGCCCCCAAAGTTTTGGCGATCACCCCCACTTAAGGTATAACATAAATTACGATAACTTCTAATTTGTAAAAAATAAACTAGTCATTTTGTACTTATTTTTATCGGAATTTGAAGCGGAATACAACTGTCATATCGATTTTGGTAATTTTAATAAAATAAAAATTATCAAAATCTTGGTTTTTCACCAAATATGTCTATTTTTCATGAAATTTTACAAATTTTGCTTTTTCAAAGGTGCTTAATTGTTTACGATGGTGTTCAACGCTCTGCAGAAGGCTTGCTCTTTGGTCTCTGTCTTTCACCATGTTGCCGCTGTAGTCAGTGATCAGTTGTTTCTTTCTTCGCAGTCATTTGCAAATTTAAGGGATTCAAAGATTTCTTTTCCCTTCAAAAATTCTGTTGATTTTTCCCATTCGGTGGCATCTGCTTTTAGCCAGTCATGCTCAATACCATAAACTTGAAAAACGGCTGAGGAATTTTTTTCGACTCGATTTGCTAACTCCATGTTTGGTGTAAGTTCAGGAAATGTTGGATGACCAAGAGATATCTTGTTGTCAAAATCAGCTTTGTTTAAAATTTCTTTTGCAATGGAATCTTTCACCTCTGTGGGTACATTATTGCTCCATAAGCTCAACACAACAGTTTCTTCAGCCAAATACCACAGATGTCTTTTGAGAGTTGACAGTGCTGAAGTTGCAACTTTTTCATCCACACTCTGATACCTGCAAAACATATTTAAACGATTAGGTTTCTATTACTGTATAAGACAAGCTATATCTAATCTTGAATTGTCGAACACAACTTCCTTTTTTTGCAAAATAATATAGGTGATCGGAAACAAGCGCATAATATTAACTTGGCAGCAGACAGGTTAGATAGTCTCTACCTTACCCTGCTAGGTTATGAATTCAAACTCTTAATGAAAATTAATTTGCACACCTGGACAAGTCCTTGAAAAGCTGCAGATCATTTACTGGTGCATTCACTGCTGAGAGTGCATTAAACCAAACTGGAAAGTAAAGTAGAATGGAAAACATTACAAAACTTTTCAATTGATCTTTTGTCTTCCCACTACAGAGTAATTGATCTTGGTACAGAAACATTTTGAAAGAGTAGATGACCTTTTGCATCCATCTGGCCTTGCGAATAGTTCCGGGCTTTTTGCAAGCAGAAATTGTTGCCTTTCCATCATATTTGCTTAAAACTATCAGCGTTAACTCTGCCATCTTTCTGTAGTCGTCACGAGGAGTGGACTCTTTAAGACTGTCGTGCATTATCTTATTGAGTAAAGAAATGGAATTTTGTTTCAAAAGAGCCAGCCATGGAAATTTTCTTGTACTGATTTGCATGCGATTTGTTGAAGCTCTTTTCTTAATTTTGGCCCAATTATCTTGTAAAGCTTTGAACTGCAGATTAACTGGACTTTTTACATCTCCAAAAAACCTTTCAAACATCTGAAGCAACAACCTCAAAAACGTGATGTCTACAGGCCAGCCACATTAATTTCCGTTTGACGAGATCCTTCTCAAGTCCCTCTCAACAATTCTACGAATCAGTACAAGAGACTGAAGAAACATCTGTGGTATACAAATCAGTACAAGATCTCAAAAGACATCTGTGGTATTTGGCTGAAGAAACTGTTGTGTTGAGCTTATGGAGCAATAATGTACCCACAGAGGTGAAAGATTCCATTGCAAAAGAAATTTTAAACAAAGCTGATTTTGACAACAAGATATCTCTTGGTCATCCAACATTTCCTGAACTTACACCAAACATGGAGTTAGCAAATCGAGTCGAAAAAAATTCCTCAGCCGTTTTTCAAGTTTATGGTATTGAGCATGACTGGCTAAAAGCAGATGCCACCGAATGGGAAAAATCAACAGAATTTTTGAAGGGAAAAGAAATCTTTGAATCCCTTAAATTTGCAAATGACTGCGAAGAAAGAAACAACTGATCACTGACTACAGCGGCAACATGGTGAAAGACAGAGACCAAAGAGCAAGCCTTCTGCAGAGCGTTGAACACCATCGTAAACAATTAAGCACCTTTGAAAAAGCAAAATTTGTAAAATTTCATGAAAAATAGACATATTTGGTGAAAAACCAAGATTTTGATAATTTTTATTTTATTAAAATTACCAAAATCGATATGGCAGTTGTATTCCGCTTCAAATTCCGATAAAAATAAGTACAAAATGACTAGTTTATTTTTTACAAATTAGAAGTTATCGTAATTTATGTTATATCTTAAGTGGGGGTGATCGCCAAAACTTTGGGGGCGATGTGCCACCCCTAAATGTAAAAATTTTTTCAAAAACTTTTTGTGTGAGGTTTTCTCATAGAGGGTCAACAAAAAATTGCTTGGATAAGGTGATTTGAAAATTTTCGTTTTTTTTTGGGACACCCTATAGTGTACCACTCGTATATACGGTACCTCAAATTTTAGCATAAAATTATATATTGTTTGATTCAATTGAATAGGAAGCTAACTCAAAGCGTTTTGAAATTTAGATGACTCCGACAGCAGCAGTGGTTCATCAACTGATGAAGATGCAGAACTCCATAGCATGGGAAAAAGTAAAGTAAAATTCTGTGTTAGCATACTCGAAGATGCTGCTGCTTGAAATTAGGTTTTCGAAAATATAGTAGCTGCGTAGTTCTATATCAGATAGGACATTGGGACAGTTATAGTAGACAATCGACATTCCCATTGCCTTTGTGTTGTCTTTCTACATTAGTAGAATCGTACTTATCTCGCAAAACCTTTGTATAACGTATAGCCAGACTGATTAAAATAAAAATTACTACCTGCAATGAAAGTATATTTTTGTGTTTGAAGACTTAAATAAGAATGAGGCTACATACTTGCACAACTGCACAGTGCTGCAGAGGAGCACCAGGTATTTGTGAAATTTTGCTTAGATTTTTGGAATGCATTAAATCCAATTTAAATTTTTTAAGTAGATTTAAGGGTCACAAGCTCAGTTCATCTCAATAATTTTTTAAACCAGTTGCACCATCCTTCCACTTACTGCCTGCACAAAATATTTTTAGATATGAAGTTTAGACGTGGTATCAAAAACAAAGGGACAATGAATTTTGGGCGCCGCAACACATCCTATCAAGCGAAGAAGAAAATGAATGTATATAATGCTCCAAAAACTAGTAAGTTGTAGCAGATAACCTTTGTAAGACTGCTACAAACTGTGGCTGGTAACAAGCTTAACGTGTTGACATTTTTTCAATTGCTTGAATTTGAAATGAAAACTTGTGAAAATGATGGGTAATCAATATTGCTTCAAGGTGTACTGTAGATGCGAAGTTGTTCAAATCTTTTCCTACTAGACTTCTCCTACTAGCTACCCAAGATTATAGTAAGCTGGCTGGAGAAGATTTGATGAAACCGTATAAGTAGAGCTTAGGCGTGTAACTTTTGGGAAAACAGTCTTCTCTCTATCATTTTTTATTAGTTGTTTTGTTTTCAACCGTAGAAAAGATATATTTTATAATTTCATTTTAATGCAATTTCATTTGTGACAAACATGGGGTGCAATTGCAAGCTGTTGAATTTGTGACTATCTCATTACTAAAAAAAAAGTACCTACTATTTTCAATCGGCAGAGTATGGCAGACAATATCAATTCAACCGTTCTTAAGACAACGATGGTAGATTAACATGATCTAAGTTTTTTGTAGGCTTTGTTGAAGTTTTTTGCAGGCTTTGAGTTACCATGGTTACAACTACAACTATTTTTCACATTCATGTTTTTATTTAATGTTATGGGCTAGTTTAAAAATAACAGTAATTGCGATTTTTAACCGCCTTGAGATAATATCAACAAGCGTCAATGCATCTGACTAAGTAACATTCAAATAAAATAATAGCTTTACAGAAAACTTAGTTAATACACAACAGAAGTACTAATTCTACAGCAACAAGCAGCCAAATACTGGCATCAAACAGTAGTAACATCCTCAAAAGCAAAACAGGCTTTTGAAACGTTTCCTAAAAAGAGACAATATTTTGGTTTCGCGCTGAGATAGTGGCAACGAATTCCATACCTTGGGTGATGCATACGAAAACAAAGATTGGGATCTAGCAAAGCTCAAGTTAGTTAACGTTTGAAGCAGCCAATTATTATCTACGCAAGCTGTATCTTGCCAAAACAGAACGAGAGTTGATTAATTTTTTTTAATTATGTAACAGCATAACCACGCAGGTACTTATGTATAAGCAAAGCATTATTGAATGCAATACAAAACGTAACTGGTAAAAAATGAAGGGTTTTCAAATATGGTAAGATTTTCAATTCAGTTAGATGTTGAATTTCGGTTCATAGGCCAGCTTAGCTTTTGAATTTCGCATTAAAGGTCAGCCCTGCCGATGAGATTTGGTATTAAGCGAAACTCGAGTCCAGGGGAGTACGTGAAAAAAGTTTAATTTTGCTTTTTAATCGCTGAAGTTAAGAGAAGAAAACGATAGCGTATACTGGTAGGTAGTTATTGAAATTTACCAGTTGAGTTAGCCTAATTTAGGTAGGAATCAAAAATCCTTGCACTGTGTGGTACAGGAAACTCGCCACAGTCTTAAATTTGTGCAAAACCGACCAGCTTAGAGATGACGCGACATGCACTCCCAAGTTCACAATTCGAACAGTTCAATTTGACGGAGGTGCACCAATCACAATCAATAGAATCCACGTCTTTTGAATGACAGTTGACGCTCGACACTTGGACGTAAATGAACGTGACTCTTTGACGTGAAACTTTGACGTTTGACTGTTTTCTAAAATAAACGCAACGCACGTAATAGAAAACAGTCTCAGATCAGTTTTAACTGCGTAAAACAATTAGCGTTTAACTAAAAATTAGCAGCAAATTAGAATCATTAAAATTTCATTCAATGATTGTCAACCTAAAACTATTGGTTTTCGTGTTTCGACCAGTAACTTAGGCCATCTTCACGGCTAGCATTTAGAAGCATAAGTTATTCATCTATACAATTTATTACTGTAACATACAGTGCGATTGAGCTATTGCGACGCGTTTCGACCTTGCTCAAGGGTCTCATCAGGCGAAAAAGCAAAACAAAACATATATTTAAACATGCAATGATATAAAACTGCAATTAAAATTTGGAAACAAAATTAGCTGATGAGACCCTTGAGCAAGGTCGAAACGCGTCGCAATAGCTCAATCGCACTGTATGTTACAGTAATAAATTGTATAGATGAATAACTTATGCTTCTAAATGCTAGCCGTGAAGATGGCCTAAGTTACTGGTCGAAACACGAAAACCAATAGTTTTAGGTTGACAATCATTGAATGAAATTTTAATGATTCTAATTAGCGTTTTGTTATGAATGATTTAACATTACTCCAGCTTCAGGCTTTTACGTATAGCATCATTAGAAAAGAGAAATAATTGTCAAAGAGAAATAACTTATGCAAATTTGCAAAATAACGTTCACAAATTAATCGAATACTGAAAATAAAATGCGCAAAACTCATCTACTATTTAAGACGGTAAATGCGCAGAATTTGTATCAAGAAATCGAAAATCAATTATTTGATTTGTCTCAAATCTACTTCAACGTTTTATTCAATTGAAATAATTTGGCATTTTTGCAAGGTATTTATAGAGAAAAATTATGAAGAATAAAATAAAAACCACGCGAAAATATAAGAAGAAAAAGGCTATTTTTCGTAAGCATTGTCCCAAACAAGTTTTATTTTGCAAAAGAAGGTGAATTATTCATTGCCTCTGGCTGGATTACTCGTATTGGAATATACTAAGATAGATGCAAAAAAGTAATCAACTTATCACTACATTTCTGTGAATACTAGTAAGATAAAGTCACGCAAGCAGAGAAAATAACATTTTTATTCCAATCGCTACACGCCATTTGGGGCTAAGAAAAAAAAAACTAAACATGACTAAGCAAAACAATTCGCCTACTACGATCGGCTAAAGTAAACATGGCATCGCTTATCATTGATTAATATTGACGTGCCTTTTCTCATGTTACGAAAGGTTTTCTGTTCAAATGCGTTGTGGTTGGAATTTGCAAGGCGAAAGGTTTTGTTTGAATCCAAAGCACACTAACTTGCAGTAACACTGTGTCGACTCCTCTTCACATTGATGATGAAGTCAGTTGACTTCGAAACACGGGAATGCTGCCGCAATGAGGGGCTCTGCCTCACCTGCGTCACTAGGGGTTGAAAGGATTACCCATTTGGACGAGGAGACCAGGCTTGGAAAAATTATAATTGTAATTGACAAAATTGTAATTAATTACACAATTTTGCTATAATTTTGATTGTAATTATAATTGAAAATTTTCAAAAGTCGACAATTGTAATTGTAATTGAAAAATTTTCTGCCTATTTTTAATTACAATTACTCTATCATTTACGTCAGTCTAAGGCCTAAGATAGATGATAACAAAATCGATATCGATATGTTCTAACGGTTGCAATCACATCTAACGTCACCAACCGAACACCAAAATAGGTTAGGGATAGTTAGAGGTAGCTTTAGAGATAGGGTTAATCATATTCATAACCTAAACTTAGCACCTACTCTAATCATAACTAGCACTAACTCGAAGCCGAAAAATAACCTAACATAGAATTGGCCTATGACGTCAGATGTGACTGTAACTGGTGGTAAGTAACTACCGTAACTTCAATGCTACTTGTGATATTAAGATTTTATGTGCTTTTTTTCATGTTTGCCCTTGTGTGCATGTCAAAGCGACACTAATGGTTTTATTTTGTATGATCATGTTAAATGTGTGATATTATTGGTAAAAGTTTGAATAGTACTTGTAACTTAACGTTGTAACGTACTCCATTTCAATTTTTTTACAATTTTTAAACGTGTTAAAACTTATTTTCTTTTGCGCAAATAATTGCAGCATGATACCATGGTTTAGCTAAAACTATAATGTTGCTGGAAGCGATTTGAATTCAGTAACATACTTGACAATTGCTTACAAACGAAATTATGTATTGCAAAAATTAAGGTTAAACAAAGTTTGATGGAAGAACAAGGATAGAGAGAAAATGGAGCTTTGATAGGTCTGGTATAGAAATACAAAACAAATCCACAGTGTTGACCAGTGCCGTTGCTACGGGGGGACCAGGGGGATGTCTCCCTAACGACTGCTAGTTCCCTCCTCATTTCGGTTTACTCAGAAAACGTTTTTGGAACATCACATACCGACAATACATCAGGCAATAATGGAAAAAAGGAATAATAAAGTTCTAACATAATTCTCGTTTGAAGTGTTCTCCACTCTTTGCGAAATTCCTGGCCACCAACTGCTGTACATAACAGTGACGCAATAATTCGTCTTATAAACACTCCTTTACGGATGTGTTGTAGAATAGGGATGTAAGCCTATTCCTACAGAATCGATACCGCTACTATTTAGTGATTATGATCTGAAACAATACGTAAAAACATTTTTTCAAAAGGCCAGCTGTTTTTGTTTTTTAGAGCACACTCAAAGTTGTTTTTTTTTGGTTGCAGTCAGTTGCCCAAGCAGGGGAAGGAGCTAAAGGGGCTTCAGTTCCCTTTAGCCAAATCACTCAGAAAATTTAACCACAAAATACAAGCGTTAAAACATGTTGTGGACTTGACCTTAAGTATAAGGGAAAGCTGAAGGGGCTAGGCAATTTAATTCGTTCAACGGCTTTTAAATGTTAGCAATTTACTGTACAGTAGTTATTCATGCGGCTTCAAAATTGTGTAAAAAGTGATTAAAATGGCGTTGAAATTGCTATTTTTTGCCGCAAAATTACAAAAATCACTCAGCGGCTGGAGGCTCTCCCCCCAAAGCCCCCTCAGTGATACGCTTGAGTTGCATCGGTTTGTTCAGCACGGGGCCTAAATTAGACAATTTTTGTGCAAAAAGCTTTTAGTTTTGGTTCAAGCTCCCTCCCTTTTAGAAAAATCGTGGTTGCACTTCTGGTCGCACTTACTCTGGTGATAAATTTTTCAAGCAATTTTGTTGGCTGCATACAAAACGAGCTATGAAACGCTAACGGCCTTATGCGTCTTTTTTTTCAAATAATAATATAAAATTTTTAAAACAGCGCGTAATTTGGATCTGTAAAAATCAGTTTTTATGTGGAAAAGTTCAGCCCATTTTAGTGCCTCCCAACTCTCGGCTAGTGCCCCCTCATGTCGTTTGCTCTGGCGACGGCACTGGTGTTGACACAAGCAGATCTCGAGGCCTCGAATGTAAGTGAATTGGTTGCAATGTTTTGAGAATTTTTTCGTTGTAATTGTAATTGAAATTGTAATTGAATTACAATTACTTGAAATTGAATAATTGTAATTGTAATTAAAAATTTTAAGTTGTAATTGTAATTAAAGCAAAAACAAGTAATTTTTCCAACCCTGGTGGAGACAGCATCAAGGTGTTGTCAAATGAAGTAGGATTGTAAGACGTGAAGTCTCTGTGAACTATTTAATTAGTTCTGCCTGTTTCATTTTAGGAATAATTTAACTTGTTGAAGTTTCGTTTGCAACAATTATGATGTTTGGGATGCATTAATAACGTTAAAACATGCAAGGTGTAGAAAACTTTCGAATCTCTGTTTTTTAGCTATAAGTTAGTCATTTTTGTTGTGTTATCTTCATCAAAATATCGTTTTGAGTCTGAAATAAATGAGTAGCATCATTATAGCGTACGTTTTTGCATAATATTTTATTTCCGTTTCTTACAGTAGATATTCTTTTGCGGCAAATTTCGCGCATATTTTATTTTATATTACGTGTTTTTACTGACAGGTAAAAAGTTTTTCTTTAAATACCAGTACATTCCATTCATTCAAAACAATGCTCTATATACTGTAAAAACTATTTGTTTTAGCTTCGAACACTACCGAAATAACTGGATGTACGCTTAGCGAATCCACAGTTGCAACTGGTTCTGGAAATATTACAGTTTCTCATGGTAAGAAAATTTTACAAAGAATTTTTTAACAGAAGAGAATGGGGGTTTTATTTTTATTATTTGCTATTCCGTCGGAGATATGGAATATTGAGATAGAAGGTCCAGACTGACTCGTTACGCATCAAAATCGTCCACCATTCTCTCATTTGTTTCAAGTTTCAAAAAACTAGTAAAAAACATCAAATCAATCTATTTACTGTACAGCAATGTCGTGACGTTTAGCCAAAATATGTACTACAGATTTAATGTTGCAGTTGTCACTCCATAACGCGACTGCTAAGGCAAAACAAAGGAAACAAACCATTATTAGCGCTTTTATTGACAAGTGTGTGGTAAATTTGAACAGAGTGATTTTAATAATTTAAATTTTTGACCTCACGTTTTTTGCCAGGAGGAAAACGAAAAAGAAAAGCAAAAGAAGCACCAAAACCGAAACCGAACAAAAATACAAAAAAGAAAAAAGCAAACAACTCTAGACAAACCGGTAAACGCGTTATAGTTTTGGATAATGGATCTTTTTGTACTCGGCAAAAATACAGGGTGTCCCAAAATAAATGAAATTCACAAAATTGCTAATAAATATGTTGATTTTAACCCTATAGTTTATATTTTTCAGATTTGATAACAGTTATAAATAACAATTATTGTTTTAAAACCCCATGGCTTGGAAATTAGAAGAAAAAATTTTTTGCGTCACGACTTATATAGAGACTAAATCCTATAAGACTGTTCAAACACGCTTCCGCAGGAAGTTTAATTTCAACACTTATCCTGGAAAATCCCAAATATTCCTGTGGTATCGTAACTTTCAAATCTATGGAACTGTAAATAAACGTAGCAAGAAATTAGAGAATCCATCCAGTGGAAGGAAATTGAGTGCAAGATCTGCAGATAATGTGGAAGCGTCCAGAGTTTCTGTTGGCCGGAGCCCGAAAAAGTCCATTCGAAGACGCAGTAGTGAGCTCGGCATTTCGCGGTCCTCGCTGCATAGAATCCTTACTCAAGACCTTAATCTGTATCCTTACAGAATACAGATTAAGCTCAAACTTACAGCAACTGACATGCAGAAACGTGTTGAGATGTGCCACTGGTTTCAAAACACAATTGAAGGTGACCCAGATTTCCTTAACCATGTATGGTTCAGCGATGAGGCTCACTTCATGCTTTCTGGGCACGTCAACAGCAAGAATAATGTGTTCTGGGGCACACGAGCACCAGAAGAGGTGCTTCAGAGACCACTATACTCTCTAAAATGCACAGCATGGGTGGCCATATCAAAACACGGCATTATCGGACCATATTGGTTTGAAGACGAAAATGAAAAAGCACTTACTGTCACCAAAGAGCGCTACATTGTGGTGCTTAACAAGTTCTGGATGGACCTTGAAATACAGCAGGGTATAAATCGAAATGTACAGTGGTTTCAACAGGATGGAGCTACTCCACATACAGCCAGTATCACATTAGAGTGGCTTGACGAACGATTCTCTGATCGTTTGATTAGCAGGCGGCGTGATACAGAATGGTCTCCACATTCGCCTGACTTGAGTCCCCCAGACTTCTACCTGTGGGGCTTGTTAAAAGACAGAGTTTATCAGAATAACCCCAAAACTATTGCTGAATTGAAATTGGCCATTACGCAGAACATTTGTGCAATAAAAAGAGAAGAATGTGCGAGAGTGATTGATAACTTTGCTCGGCGGCTTCAAGAATGTCTGAGACGGAATGGTGGTCATTTGGAGCACGTATTTAAATAAACCTTAAAATTTAGCTTAAGGCCCCAAACTTTCAGTACTCAAATGTTATTATATGAGCTCACAGAAAATGTTAACATTTTTAACGTATTTTGTTTTAGTAATAAATGGTAATCGAATTAATAGGTTTCATTTATTTTGGGACACCCTTTGTATTAAGTTTTTTTCTAATTTTTGGGCACTTATAGAAACTTTTTATTTATTTCTCAACCGCTAAACAAATTAGTATAAAAATTTGAAACCACTATACGGAAGTTTAAGAAGTATTTATTCAAAAACAAAAAAATTGTCAACTTGCACGTTTAGCAATGTTCTGGCTAATTATTAATAATTCGGTTGGCGACAATAAAACATTATGCTTATCTGACATCCTCTTTATGCTACTTCTAAACAAAAAAAATGAGGACTTAAAAATTTCTTTTCACAAGTAAATCATACAAAAACACTCCAATACTCCCGGTATACTGGTTTTAAAACCTATAATGTAGATAAATTTAGGTTAAAACTTAGAAAACTGATGATTTTGAGCTCCAACAAGCCGGTCTCCAGAAACAACCAAAAAAGTTTGAGTTTCATTCATAGCACGAAAGTTTAAGTTTTTTAATCCACATCACAAAATCACTAAGAGTTTTGTTTCTTATGTGACTTACACTCATTCAGTTTTTGTAAGAAATATGGGGACCAGATTTATAAAAGTTGAAGTCAAAATATGCAGTAAATTTTTCGCAATCAATTTCTCGAGACAGTTTGAATCAAGTTTATCTTGCTATACAAAAAAAATCAGGAAGTTAGAAACAAAATTTTAAGGGGTTTGTGATAACGGTTGAAAAAATTGTATTATAGTAGCAAAACAGTCAAATTTTTTTCTATGAACAAAAGCGATGGCTAACTTAAACTTAAATGAAACGGTTGGCTATCATGAAAGTAATCTATACTTTTGAAAGAGTTAAATCGTTACATCATCCGACAAGAAAAATTCCCAATGTCTTGTTCCAAGCTGCAGCTGCATTTATAACTTTGTTTTTTGTATTTCCCGTTTGCGTTACTTATAAAATGCAAATGTAACATCGCTGAGCTTTTGTATTTAGACCTGAGCTACTGAACGGTAGTATACCAGACTTGGAAAGTTCGGCTCACGATGAAATCTTATTTGAATACGCTTAGTCTGCATCTGTATTTTTTTAAGCAAAATTAGCTTTATCATCGATATTTTTACAACCCTTCTGTAAATGTTGTAAAATTAGGTCGAAGATCTTTTATTTTAATTAATCTTAACCAACTTTTACTGCCCAAAATGGCGCGATATTCGGCCAAAAACCTTTTTCTGTTCCTTCGTCCTATTTTTGAACGATTTTTGGCCCTCGAAAACCTTCGCAAAGTCTCATTTGGCACAACTTTAAAAAAGTTTGGACACTCCTGCAGTAAGCTATTTTTTATAATTCTTGTAAAGGCTGTGTGTGACCATTAAAAACATATTTTTAGGAGCTGGAGTGTTTGTTCGAGACGCATCGTTAGATCAAGCGCAAATTATTTGCAACAGTGGTGACGTGGACGTTAGCTACAACTGATGACAAAAAATGGACTCGTGCATTGAAAAACTTATTGGCTGATAAGAAAAAATTTTCTCGAGGAATGGCTGTTTTGCTGAACACTGTATGTACGTGTTATGTCCATAAATACAGTAGCATTATGCCAGACATTAACTTTTAGTTTTTTCTTTTTCTGGTGCAACACTGCGAGCTACTGTCCCTCTTCAAGTGATGTAAACAAAGAAAAGATCTATACTATGATTTTACATCACAATATGAAAGAGTGAAAGCTTTTCTTGCCAAATGGTTAAAAGTTTTGGCAAAATGATATCATTGAAAAAAACAAACAAACATCATTTCATCAAAGCTTTAGAAAAATTGGCAAATACGTTACTCTGATGCAAACATCATCAATTCAAAAGAATTTTTAATTTCGGCAAAAACTACTAATCTGCAGTACAGTACAGGTCAGATTTAATGATCTTTTGCTTGAACGTAAAATATAGAGAAAAAAATACCAGAGGCTCGTTGCCGTTTCAAAATAGTATACTTTGTGTGACATAGTATTGTTTATTTTTTTAGCTTTAGTTTCGTATTTTCAAGATACGCAAGGCTGGAGGCTAAAAAAAATTATTCAAATTGCTGTGAACTTGAATTCTTTCAATTGTATTATAAAAATTTGCCTCTTCTGTATATTATGCGATTTCCAGGGGTGGGCACACATAACATTGTATCAAAAGAGCAGCGCAACAAAGCGCAACAATCTTTTCAACCGGTAATAGCGCAGCGCAAAATGCGCAATTTAATTTTTTTATTTTTGAAGCGCAGCGCATTTTCCGCAATGAACTTTTTGATTCAGTTGAAATGCAACGCAATTCCGCAACTGCAGAACGGCATTTTTGTATCAAGTTAAAGCGCAACCTAACTTCCGCTATCGAAATTTCACAACACAATGCTAATACCGCACTTTTTGCAATTTTAGACAGAAAAAAAAATTTTTGTTAAAGAAGGCCGACATTTATCAACATTACGATTGAAATAGAACAAAATTAAGTTCAATGAATAGAATTGCGCTATTAACCAAAAACAAAATTTGAAAGCGCAGCGCAATTAAAGCGCAACAAAGTTTAAATACTTTAGTCCGCAACGCAACTTCCGCAATGTTTCAAAATAGAAAATTAAAGCGCAATGCAACTTCCACAATTACGGAGATTGCGGAAGTTGCGCTTTGCCCATCTCTTGCGTTTTCATATTTTTTCATTTATATGTCTGTGCATCTACCAAACTTAAATGCAATTGAATTCAATACCTTTGTAAAAGTTTTTTTTTTGTTTTTCAAAAATAAGTCTTGGCATTTTTCAAATGGTGTTAGTTATTTTTTTTACAGCTATGGGTTTTAACTATTCCAAGCTAAGTGATGATGTGCTTTATATTGTTTTAAATTTGTAAGTCTTTAGATGACAGTACTTTGCTATGATAGCTCTGTTATTAGCTTAGATAATGTTAATTATATTTTAGTTTGCAGTTATAGGTTCTAACTGTTCCAAGCTAAGTAATAATGTGCTTTGTATTGTTTTAGGTTTATAATATTTTAATTATACTGTACTGTTACGAAGATTTATATTTTTATAGGTTGATTAATTTCTGTAAATTTCTGGACGCTGCTGTTTATGCTTGGTAACTATATGCAGCAGCTGATGTTGAACTGTAAAAAAGGATTAACAAACGAGAGAGTATTTTAGAGATTCGAAAACAAACATTTTTTTACAAACATTTATTATTATTTAAACCTGACGACATCATGGGTAAAAAGGTCAGTTTAAACTTTTCATTTTGCATCAGAAGGTGATCTCGGATGTTACCGCTGCTTCTTGTATAAGACGTCGTAAACGAAGTTTGAGCAACATTTTTTTTTTAATTTTCTTGTTACTTTTTGGTTAATTTTATGTAGTATTCTTATTAAATTTCTGTATTTTCTCCAAACTATAACTGAAACAATCAATCTGCATAGTTTTAAACATTTAAATTTTAAATTGTAAAGTGCCCTGTTCTTTGATACTCTACTGCATGTATTATATTTGAAGCAAATACAGCGCAAAGTTTGTGGGCATCAATTTTTTAAGATCATTTTTTTTTGATTAAAAAATCAACATAAAAGCATAATCACCTAAAGACTTTTAATTTCTTTAAGTTTATTGCACTTTTTTATTTTTTTGAGGATTAGTTTTTTGTTAAAATAAAATGCTAAGAGCAAGGGTATGGAGTAGATTGCAGCAATAATTATGTCTTTTCATTGCTTTTTTAATTTACAGCTTTTTGTGCATTTTCTTTTCGCTATATTATTTCTTAACTTTAAAAACTAAACATATTCAAAAACGTTTAAAGACAGCCAGCAAATAATCACGAAGAAGTTAAATGTAATTTTCTCTGTACCTCACGACTCTTTTATTAATTACAAATAAGCCAAATTGTTCATTAGTCCAAGATACTGGTTCGAAACTACTGGTATAAAACAAACTTAACTCTTAGAATAGGTATTCAACTTTTTTTGTTTTTGCTCTGCTGTTTAGAAAGATAATTTAATTTGATAATAAATTAATTTCATATTATATTTTTAGCACCGATATTTGTTTTAGGAATTTGAAAAATTCAGAAATTACGTCACCTTTGAAGCCATTACCGACGAAAAGAAAAACTGCTTCATCACCTCAGATAGCCAATAATGGTGTTTCGGGTATTATTATAAGCAACTTGATAATTACAAGCCATAGGAAAACTAAAAAATTGATTGGGTTTTAGCGATACATGCAATTTAAATTGAAATCGCTAACTGAAGCAGATTTTCGTTACGCATATACGTTTCCTATTACGCATCACAATGCTTATTCTGCAAGTTTTTTGAAAAACTATTTTGTCACTTTTCGGAGTCTCCAATACGTAAAGTTGGCCATTGCTTTTAGCAATGCCTAATCAAACGGGTAAATTTATTTTCGCAGATAAGGGACATAGCGGAACAAGGTTTAGCAAAGTTCGTTATTACTTAAAATAGTTCTCATTTCGTTAATAAAAGCAATCTTGAGCAAATCCTTTAATTTGGCAGATTTACAAACGTCGCAGCATTGGCAATCACCCTTGCATTGTTGTTGTTTTCGTTCTTGTATTTATTATTTATCCTTCTGTCATCGCGCAGCGTCAGACGCTAACTATAATGGACGAACAGCGCACTTTTCATTGCAATGACTACTTCGTGCATGAAGAAAACCGCACTTACTTAAGAGTTTCCAGCGTTTCGAGGTTACTGTGGATTTCTTCAAATTCTTATCCACTCAATTTGCTGCTTATTGTTTGCTCCCAGCTTAGGAGTTTCGAGCCCAAACCAATAATATTTTAGCAACAGAAACCATTTTGGTTGCAAAAACCTTGTGCCTCTTTCTTGTGAACGTGAGGATCCTCCTTGAGGTTGTCGCTAAGCTACGTGCTTGCGTTAGCGAAAGCTACTGTAGCAGCCAGCAAGGATGGCAGTACGGTACGGTACGTTCAGAATTTGCGTACTATACGTACCTCGCACCTTGAACCGTACCGTACCAGCGTACCGTACTTCAGTTCAATTTTTGAAGCGTACCGTACCAACGTACCGTACCCGTACCATTCCAAAAAAGACGTACCGTACCAGCGTACCGTACCTCTGAGCAAAAATTGAAGCGTAACGTACTGTACCAACGTACCGTACCGTACAACCATTCTTGCTTTCAACTACTCGCAACTTTAACCGACTTTGAAATTACTAGTTTATAAATCAACGATCTCAATTCACACATTTAGCGTCGGATTTAGCTGTCTTTGCCTCTGCATACAAAAATCCAGTGCTATGTACGAAAAGTCTGGGATTTTTAATTCAAACAGCGTACCAACGTACCGTATCCGTACCATTACAAACAAGCGTACCGTACCTACGTACCGTACCCGTACCATTACAAAAAAAGCGTACCGTACCAACGTACCGTACCTCTTAGCAAAAATCGAGGCGTACCGTACCGTACCAACGTACCGTACCGTACCGTACTGCCATCCTTGGCAGCCAGGCACCATTGGTTAGGCGTAACGATGTCTAGAATTTGCAGTGTTTATGCGTTTACATGCAGATATGTAAATATTGGAAAGAAAAGTTTTTTACAAAATACGCTTGAACACTTTCTAAATAGCGCAATTTGCGGTGGTTTTTCCAAATATTAAATTCACCATAGCCGCAACGGCAAAGCGGGCATTTTAAAAATACGTTAACCCTATTTTAACCGAGTTATTTGACCAATGCATTTTACATGGGTAAAGAAGCTAAAATGCTCACTTTTCTGTATTTCATTTCTTAACTGGAAGCCACGGATGCACCAAATTTGGCATGTAAGTTGGTGTTCACTAAAATTGCTTGAAGAAACTATTTTTAAATTAATGAGGTCATTGGAATGTCGACGGTCATATTTTCAAACACAAATGGTTCACAAGCTACTCAAATTTTTCTCATAAATTTACTTTTTAACAGTGATTCATAAAATGTTTGAGTCAAAGAGTTGCTTCGCAAAAACTTCTTGTAATATTATTTAAGTAAATTTGAGCCATCTTAGATTTCGGAAAGTGAGTTTGGCAAACCTCAAAACTGAAAAACTTTTCTTTGTCTCAACCACTTGGAATTTTCAGAAGTTTTGTGGAATAAATTTGAATTTAAAGACAAGTCAGTTTGAAGTAAAAAGCCTTTGTTTTTGAAGTAATTTTGTTTTGGAGAAATTTATCACAAAAAAAACAAGAAGGTGAAAATTTTTGCTTTTGTAAACTGGGTTAAAGAGCGAAAACGCTGACTACGAAATGATAATTTAAAGGTTGAGTGAAAAGTATATCGAAAATTATGCAATCAAAATTTAACTCCTTTAAAACGTATTCATAAAACGTGCCGTTCAATTTCTTGAAGCTTGAAGCCCTAACGGAAAATCTGCAGAAATAGAAAATAGATAACCGCCACCTCAAGTTCATTGTTTGAAAAGCGCAAATAAGTTTAATTTTTAAAGAAAATTAAAGTATTATGGAAAGGCTTAACCCATCTCACTTAATTTGCACCCTCATACGCTAAGACTCTTGCGTTGCTCGGCCGTTGCTGATGTGCATATTGTGCTAATTTGGATATTCAGGCTAATGTGTTTTATTATCTTGTTGGCTTGAGCAGCTTGCTGTCATTGACAACAGCAAACGTGGAGGATTAAGGAATACATCTCCCCGAAAAATAACTTCCAAAAATTATATTTCCCCGAAAAACACTTGGCCGAAACTATATTATCCCGAAAGTACATTTTCCTGAACGTGAATTTGCCAGAAATTACATTTCCCTGAACGTACACTTGCCAGAAAATGCATTTCCTGCACATGCACTTGTCAGAAATTACATTAGCCCGAATGCTCATTTGGCGGAATTTACGTTTGGCCGAATAAACATTTCCCGGAAAACTTATTTTTCAGAATTTGCATTAGCTGGGATGTGCATTTGGGCAAGTGGACATTTCCACGAAAACTTATTTTCCAGAATTGACTCTTGCCAGAATGTACTCTGTACACTTGGCCGAATGGACATTTTCCGAAAAACTTATTGTCCGGAATTGACACTTGCTAAAATTCACATTTTGCCGAAACTAGATTTTTGTGAAAACATACTTTGCAGAACAGTGGTTCTCAACCTTTTTTTGGTCCAGAGCCAAACTTTAAACCTCAAAGTTGACAGGAGCCTGGATCACATACACGAAAAATTTCAATTAGTTTTGTGCAACAGCTGCAGATTTTTATTTTTTAAGTTATTGAAACATTTCACCAGGCTGTAGTAGCTTGCTTCACGACTCTGTGCTAACCTAGAAACTATCACAAAATTTTTAAAAAATCAATTTTGCAGCTGCGCTGATGTCGAATGGGATTTTACTAAGGGAGGACCTGAATTTAAAGCTAAAACTTGTCTGCGTCTCACACGCAGAGGTGTCTGCGGTAGTACCCCCAGCCGCAGGGCAATTTTTATGATTTTTCGGAAAATTGCCGTGTTAATGCAATTTAGATTGGCATTTTGGAGATTTGTAAATCATCTGAAATTAAAAGAATAAATGCTAATTTTTGGAAACCCTTGGACCAAAATAAATTTCTCAGCCTCTTCAGCTCCCGTACTTCCTGTTCAAGTTCAAACTAAGTTTAAAAGCATGCATATCGGGATTTAAGTGACTTGGTTAAAGGGGACTCATCCCAAGTGGTGCAGCCAAGTCGAGTCAATTAGAATATTTACGACAAAATACAAGCGTTTAAGCGTTTCTTGAACTTGACCTGTAAGTAAAAGGGGGCTGAAGGGGCTGGGCAATTTCAGAATGTTATGACTTTTGAAATTTTGTTTTTTTTTCAAATGGCGCTAAAAACGTGCGAATTGTAATCCTAATGGTGCTAAAATGGTAATTTTTGGGAAAAATTGCAAAAATTGTCTATTTTCAGTCTTACAGTTTGCACGGCTGTTTAGCTCTCCTTTTTTTTGCAACTCCATTATCCTCGTATTTTGCAATTTTAGTACTACAGCCTATCGAAAGATTAAATTGAGGCTACCTCTTCCGTTTTGTATATTAAGTTTTACCAGAATAAAACTTTTAATTGGGAATGAGAACGAAGCTAAGAAACCTAGTTAATGCGCAAGTACTAACATCAAGTAACTCCCAAGTAGAAATGTGCAATGTTATCATCCTCAACTGTTGGCGAAAGGGATGATCATAGCCAAATAATAAAAAATTTGAGTAATTTTATTGTTTTGATAGTTTTGGTTTTACTGCTGAAATAAAGAATGGTTTAATAAAGTTTACGCAAACAGTGCAAAGCAGATTCATTTCATAAGGTTAATGATAGCCGCAGAGAGGATTGTCAAGAGCAGCAACCGAGAACCACTGTTCCATAACTTAGACTTGTCAGCATTTTCATTTGGCCTAATTACATTTCCCGAAAAGCTTATTTTCCAAAATTTACACTTGTCAGAATTTACGTTTGGTCGAAATCACATTTACCCGAAAAATTATTTTCCAGAAATTCCATTTCCTCGAAAATTCATTTTCTAAAAACTATTTTTCATTCGAAAAATCGTACAATGTTTAGGTGATTTGTTTCTAATCAACAGAACAAAATTTTAGTTGAAATCAAGAAACGTTGCGATGATAGTTAGCTTATTGAATGAGAGATATAACCTGGCGGCAAACACTGTTGCATTGGTTTTTAAGCATTCGTAATGTTATATCAGTGAACGTGAAGGAAACTACAATATTTACTGTAGAGCAGTATATCTATCATTTTCAATTTCCAAGGAAATATCTTCTTTCTAAGCTGGTTTATTCTCGAATATTTTCAATTTATTGTGTTTGTACATGAATCTTGATTTTGTAATGTTTTTATGGAATTTTGTGTGAATGTACATTAAACAAACTAAGCTTTTGACTTTAGAGCCACTACATACAATACCATCAGGCCTATCCAGTCTAACACCGGACGTAAAATCGTGAGAGTAGGATCGGATTTATTAAGTACTGTTTTAATCAGTAGTTCGTTCGCTTGTAAGTCGGTTGGTATAGAGTGCCTCCATAACAAGTACTGTATATTTTTGGCAATAATCGTAAACAAAAGATACGATCATATGCTTACGATTTTACGCGAAGTGCTGTATACTGGTCTTTGTGCGCACATAGTACAGTCAAACCTCGATTTAACGGATTAATGCGAAAATGCAATTGTCCGTTATTGGAAAATGTCCGTTATTCGAAAAAACACGGACTTTATCTTGTGCAGATGCGCAACACACGTTTTGGTTAAAATCTCTTTGTTATTGTTATGTAACAGAAACATACTGCGCCTGAAAAGTTGAATAACTTGGCAGCAGATCTTTGCAAAGACAGTTTGTTACATACTTTCATGAAGCCTATATGCAGTAATGCCGTATAAAATAAAATATTGTATGATATAACAGAGCATTAATGAATGTATTATAGTTAGTGTCTTATGCTGTATGACATACGTTGCACGTTTGATGTATCTTAAAACCAAATCTTTTGCTATTTATTTCACAACATACAAAAAATAAAAAATTCCATGCTCAAATCAATTTCGGTTAAATCCGAAGTCAGTTAAATTGAGAGCCGTTAAATCGAGGGTCGACTGTATAGGGTTATACACTGTTAATTATCAGTTGCGACGGTTATATGTTGTTGTTTTTGCCTACTTAGATATTACAAGTATAGGTTTTATTGCTTTGTAACATGTAAGGTGAAATTACGTCTGAAAATTTCTATAATAGCCCTAACCTTGATCATATACCTACTTCATTGTCTCACCAAGCGTCTAAACGTTATAACACTCAAACGTTACAAAGAAACATTGGCGAAGCTCAAAAATTTACTCCTATCTGATTGTGCCTAAATGTCTTGCTTTGTAATACACTGCTAATCATTGCTTTATGATTTAGCATTAGAAATCATTTTGAAATTCAGTGATAGACTAATTCTAGTTTTTAACACTTTGCTACAATGGAAAAGAAATTTCTCGTTGAACTTGGAAAAACGAAAAAGCTTTTTAATTGTCCATCAAGTCTGTTAATGGATAAAGTCCGAGATGCTTTCAAAATACGACAACCATTTCAGCTACAAGTTTTTGACAAGGATTTTAAGCAATGAGCTGATGTCACTGACATAGAAAATCTCCCAACATTGTCCGAATTACGGGTACAAGTTTATATAGGTAAGGCTTAAATTAATCACATTTTTTTGCTGTGGCATAAAGTTATATGCTAGCGTAGCTTTTGGCCCAGCGCTGGTCTGGTGGATTGGGCTTTTGTAATCGATACGGTATACTTCAGTTTAATTCCGAGTTGCAGCAAACTAAAATTTTCAATATATTTGGTATTTACAACAGTTCTGCTTGTGGTTTAACATTAATTGAAGCTATGTTTACTTCCACCGTTTTTAACATAGGCTCCTGGTTGAATGTTTGCAGGCGCTTCCTTCTGGATGAAAGTATGGTGAAGCAAAAACGCGACACCACAAAATCCCATTTAGGCTGGAAAACCCTGGAGAGAAAAGCGGCCATTTCTGCACCATTCAAAAAATGGTCACCCCATCACCACACAGGCGACGATTGCTGATGGGTACCCATTTACTGTCCGATTCTTTTCCAAATACACTAATGGTTATACTCGAAGATCAAAAATCCCTTTTATAAAGTTACTAGTAATGCTAAAAATTTAACTTGGTATCAGTTCCTAATGAAAAGCTCTTAAACCTTTTTCATTTTGAAGGTGTGGTTGTTTTTCATTAGGTTTTAAGTCTGTGATTAGTTAATCTTTCTGTTTTTTATAAAACTATTCTCTTAAAATAGTCTACATGTCCATATGGATCGTGCAATATTTCCAGATTCGGTTTGATCTGCTGTAGCAGATGCTAGTCATTGTTGTAATGTACCAGCATCAATAGCAAATATCTAATTCATGCTGGAAAAATTCCATTATTTGTCTTTACCATTTGTATTATGATGTCACAACTCACAAGTATGGCCAATTGTGATGTATAACTATTGCCTATAGATGCTAGTACTTTGTTTTTAATAAGACTTCTATTTGCTCACAAACTGTCATTTTGTTATCACTAAACTATTCCTTTAGCATAAAGAATCATCTCTAGAAGTTGGATTATTTTTTGTTCTACAAGATTTTGACGGCATTGAATGACGTATCGGCACATAAAGTTCAGCAGTTTTTTAGTTCAACATGTTATTAAGTTCAAGTAATTCTCAAGATAATGCTTATTAACTTCCTCGGTTCCGTTTACTCTGAATAAAGACTCCTCATTTCATTCTCCCGTGATGAAAATACGTTTATTGTTTATTTCACATAATTTCAAAAAGCTGGAAGTATGAGGGCGAGCAATCACGACTGGGAGATTTTGAATGAATTTCCAATAAAAATATTTCAGTTTTCAGTTAATCTTTACAAAATTACTGCTTCGAGACATTATCTTCCAGCAAAAAGCGTGTTACCACTGTTAATCACATTAACTTGCTAGTTTCCATTTTTTTGGTTCACCCTCACAAAAGTTTAATTCACCATGGGTTAAACTCCTCACTCTTTTATGAAATGCTGCCTTAAGCTTGTTTTTTGGTATAATACGAATCAGATATAAGCAAAAAGCACGTCAACATAGGTTGCATATGTCATTAATGGATCGTTGTTTAACCAGACTGATTGAAGATATGGTACGCAAAAAACGTACCGTACCAAGATACGGTCGGTACGTAGGTCCGGTACGTTTCAAAAATTGAACTGAAGTACGGTACGCTGATACGGTACGGTTAAGGATGCGCGGTACGCAGTGCACAAATTCTGAACGTACCGTACCGTACTACCATCCTTGCTTGCGTAGACAACCTGCACTTTGGGTTCGAAGCAACCGGTTGTCAGGCGCGTAGCCAGGATTTGGAATAGGGGGGGGGGGGGTGTTTTTTGAAAGAGCGAGACTACTGTAAGCGACCTAGATCCGAATTTTCATTGCTTTCAAATCAGATGCAAACGGTTTATCAGAAATTGAGACGGATTTTTGGCCGAAATCGGAAATTGAAACGCTTGTTCCAGGTGATCACCAAAAAAAAAAAAAAAAGGGTCTTCACCAAAATTGAGACGGATTTTTCGGCCGATTTCAAACTCATCTTCCGCCCGAATCACAGCAACTCCTTCACAACTTCGTCACCAAATTCCTTCAGGGGGCTGTTTTCATTTTTTGAGCAAAAATCGGCCTCAAAAGCATTAAAAACGTGCGATTTTGCATACTTTTCAGGCCAATGGGGGGGTTCGAGCCCTCCCCCCGCCCTTGGCTACGCTACTGCCGGTTGCTATGTTTAGAGCGCAGGATACAGATCAGGTTCTTGCAAAATTTGAATTCCACCACAGGTCTATTCTAGACTATAGTATTCATATTTCAGAGAAAAATCTAGATGGTGGTAAAGGAGATACGCAAAATATTGGTTCACATTCGGAAATTAGTGGTGCAGTAGTGCAAAACGCTAGCGGAAATGTGAAAATTGGCGGGAAAGGCGCTCGATTTATAGATAAACAAAATATTGGTGAGTATAAGTATAAACTGTTAGATCTACGGATTCCTTAAAAAGGCATTCAAGTCGAAAAAAATTTTGCACGATTTTCTCTCAAAAATTTTTAACAGATCTAAAGATCAACATATTTATGTTAGAGTTTTCCCCTTCGAAAAGGCTTGTTTCCCTTACAAATCTGACCGGGTTGCAAATTGGAAACAGAAGTTTTGGAAGTTACTGCAATTCCTAATTCTCAATCATAGTTTTGCAGCAGAGTTGTTAACAAGGTCGAGTAAAGGTTTAGAATCTTAAATTAGCTGTTTTTATTTACATGTAAGCCAGTTTTCTAAAAACTAATCTTCTCTCACAATACTGACGAAACGACAACACTTTAGTTACAAAAATATTATTGATTTTGAACTGCAATATCTTGAAAATGGGAAGACGAGAAATGTTGAAATTGGTAAGAATACATTTTAGGCTTTTATCCACATTTTGGTCAACAATGAAAAACCTGACTTGAATACCCTTTTAAGGTACCATGGTTACTCAATAATTACTTGTTGTTACCTTTATTTGTTATGTTATAACCCTATGTTACCAACAGGTTTTTTGGAAAAACTAACTCAACTTAAATCTTGTCATAAGTTTTCATTTGTTACGATGTGATTGGCGATGGGTTGATGATTAGCTAAAAGCTAATCGTTAAAGTTTTGTTATATTTTAAATTCTGCAAAAAGTTTTATTCTCAGACAAACATATTTTGACATTTCTTGATGGGCCAGAGGATCTACGGGTACTTATAACAAGTTACTTTTGCGTTTTCTTCACCCATTACTTTTTGTCGCCGCTGTCTGGTACCAAAAAGATAAATACCTAACTACAATAAATAACAACAACACTTCCTAAAGTCATTTCAGAGTAATGTTGTACTCCACCATGTATAATTCAAATGTTTGTGCGAGTAATTGTACATTTTACTTATAAGAATTAATTAATCCTCTCAATTCTTTTTAGAAAACGTTGAAACTAAAATAGACAAAATCAGCGGCGAAAATCTTCACTTTGGCATCGGACACATCAATAAAAAACAGTGATTTGGTAACGTATACAAAACTTATATGGAAATGTTTTACCTAACATTATCCAATTGACAGAAGCAATTTGATGGGTTGTTTCTGCCACTTGTGTGAGATCACTTCAGATTTGAAGTTGTAAAATTCGCTGTCTTTTGTTGTTTCGAAACCGCAATGCTCAGTTTTTAAGCTTCGAATGTTTTTTTTGCGTTCAAAAATTTTACGGACAAAAGCTATCAAGAAATATTAAAGTACAATGTTGGTTTTTGCAAATTATAGAAAATACTGTAATCACGCAGAACTGTTTCGATGATAATAATTACCTTATTATCTTTTGAATTGGGTTTTATTTTGCTAGCAACTCTGTTAAGCTGCCAATTTACGTAGTACTGTATTTCACACGTCTAATAACATGCTAATAGACTTGAAATAGTCATTCTGTTGAAATAGTTGCTTTATTTGCCTTTGAGTAAATATTTAATCGTTTAAACTTTAAGCTTAATTTTCTTGTTTGTTTGTCCAATTCCTGAAAATGTTTACGAGTAATTCACTTTTCAGTAATAATTTAAAATAATTTTGTTCAATCTTAAAATCATGTTTTTGAAAGTAATTGAAAAACAAGGAAATATGCCTAAACTTAGCTTTACATTACCAAATTGATGATGATGCTAGTAATGTTGTATGCTAGTATAGCAGTAATTGTTTTCTGCGTTTCAATTTTCTACTCAATAAGCTCTACGAACAGCAGATCGTTATTAACTTTTGAACTTGAATTACCTTAAAATGATGTGGTGTTTCAGCAAGTAATAAACAAAACTAATTGGTAAATATTAATACCATTAAAAAACTCCAAAAAATAATGAAAAAAGAAACAAAAGCACGCAGAACAAAAAAAAAAAAGAAGAAAAAGATCAATATAGTTTGACTATGATACATAATTATGATCATAGATCACTGTATAACATATACATACAACGTTAAGGTGTGTTTTAGCTTTTTATGAGAGTGTCCGATAATTTGAGAATCGCTATGTTGTTTTTGTGAATTGCAAAATTTGCAACATCGCAAACTGTAAAAGCCATGGCCAAACGTTCTTAAAGTTCCAAGCATTTTCCAGCTTATTTTTATGCTTCTTAAAGTAATTAACAAGTAATTGGGTAAAACTCGACTAGTTAATATTTCGGTTTGGTATTTCTAATCTGCTGTATTAGTGTGATTGTGTATTTGACGTGTCTTTACTATTTTCATAAATTGTTTTATATTGTGTGTCTGATATCCCAACAGAAAGTCATCAAGTTCACGAGACTGTTAGTATTTTACTACGTCTATATGTGCTTATTTCTATGCTAATTGCAGTTCATATATTTACTGTAGGATAAGGTGCCGTTGCTTCATGTCATTTCAGCAACAATTAATTGAACCATTCGTTGTGTTATCCTGGTTCTTTACGGTTTCCATTACTTCCTCTTTTGTCAGGCTTGTCCATGGGACATTTTTTTGTCCTATCTCATTCCATTCCATTCCATAGCAATTCGTGCCTGTCCCATCTTATCCCATGGAATTCCATCAAAATACAATTCAATAAGAGTTAAATAATTTATGAAAACTTAAGTATAATGTGTACTAGATAGGACTACACGTACAAAGAGTGATATAAAACGGCAAAATTTATTGACTTTGTTAACTTTAAAGTTCAGAAGAGTTCAAAATTCTATATCATTCTGGCACTCATATTCCGAGTTACTGTGCTCATTCAGCAAATTTTCATTTTCCTGCTCATCAACTGTTTCTCATAGTAATAATTCAGTTACTTTGGGTAGTTTCTCTACCATTTCCTTAATTTTTATTTTACAAGCAAATTTGATGTACACAGAGTTTATAACAAGAGCAGGTAACATCCGTTCCCGTAACTTACTAAACAGCAATTCTGCAGCACTAAATAAGCGCTCTACTGCTGCCGCTGACACTGGTCTAGCCAAAATAACTTTTGCACAAGCTTTTAGCAGTGGAAACCTGTGTTCATTTTTCCAATAATCTAATGGTTGTAAATTTGGTTGGCGTAATTTTTGAAACATGTTGACTTCATCCTCAAGGCATTTGTTCCTTATAGGGCCACTAAATTTAAATGCTTTGTTTGGTGGAGATTCAAAAAGTATGTCAAAATCACTTGTTTGCTTTTGTTCTTCAGTTACTGCTACTTTACATACATCAGATGATTCAGAAGAAAGATTTAAATCCTGTATGAATGAAATCACAGTTGCAACAATTACAGACTTAGAAGAAGCGATCCAGTCATTGGCGCATTTATTGATGTCTACATTCCTTTTTTTCGGAGTAACTGACTTGGCCATATCGTCTATTTTGGCCTAAATATCAACTCCAGTAAGGAATGTCGCACTAACTGCCAAAGAACTGGGGCAATATGGCCATAGTTTTTCTTCAATAATACTGGGAAAGTTTTGACAATATTTCTGTACTATACTGCTGGACGTTTCTTCGTCAATATCACCAATAACTTTGTACAACTGATAGTCTAGGATGAAGTATAAAACCAAAATTAAATGAGATGTAGCACCATCAACTTCCAGTTTGTCAATGAAAGTTTTAAATTTGCTATGTATTGTATATAGAGCATTCTTTTAATCTGAGCAAAATTGGGAATGTGATTTTAAAATTCCTCATCATTTTCCTTATAATAATGTGAGTAATTTTTTAAACGAGCATGGAAACGTCGGTAATACGAACGCCATTCGTGTGATGTAGATTTTGTTGGTATAGAAAACGGAAGCTGCGATGCCTTTGCGTAACGTGTGTTGTCGTTCGTTTCCATATCGTACGTAGTACGAGGAAAAGTAATCCACTTCCAATTCTGATCTAGTCCGCATGCAATAATTCCTCCATATGGCATCAGGTATGTTTGTCTTGCAGACCAAAAGTCAACTATTCCTGAAATTGTACACTGTGGGTCTTGTGCCATATTTTGAAACAATTTCTGAAACTGAAGTTTTGCCAATTGTCCTTGTTTCAAAATAGAATGAGTCACTGTTTGCCGTGATATAATGTGATCACTGATCATATATCATGCAGTGCTGGGCACCGCAAGTTTTTTTTTAAGCCCGCAGTCCGCAAATCCGCTACCGAATTTCAATTTTCTTGATCCGTAACCGTAAGACCGCAATTGCACGTTTAAAAGCTTAGTCCGCAACGACGTTTCAGAATTATTGAATCCACAACCGCAAGTTCGTAATTCTTGAAGTCCGCAACCGTAAGTCCGCAACTTTTTATGAACCGAGTAAAAGAGTTTTGCAATCAACCAAGTCCCGAAGTGATCTGCTCAGAGTTAATTAGCAAACATAAAGGTGAATTTACACAGTATCCGTTTTTCGTCCGTTTTTGTTCGTTTTTTTACGTTTTTGCTTCTTCGTGAAAAAGTATGCGCTTTTTCATCCGCATTTTTATAAATCCATATCTGCACTAAGTAGACTTTGTACAAAAATTTTGTGTATGAACGATAAGAGCGATATTTCAAAATAGAGCTGTATCCCTTTACAAAAATCTTTTTTCGGAAAACTTTTGTCCAGTATGTGACTGTCTGATTAATGCGGATATGGACATATAAAAATGTGGATGAAAAAACGCATAAATTTTCACGAAGAAACAAAAACGTATAATACGGACAGAAACGGATACTGTGTAAATCCGCCATAAGTCAAAAGTTGTGACTTGTGGGAAGTATAGCAAGCGTATGGTGGATACATTCCACGCGATAAAAGAAATTACTCACAATCGTTGATAGTAGTAAATGTACCACAGCATGTCTTGTTATTGAGCTGCTTTTTCGGATGGCAAACTTAAGAATTGCCCAGCCTCTCTAACTCTCAGGTCCAACTCAAAACAGATTTTAACGCTTGTTTTTTTTTGTGAAAGTTTTTAAGTGACGTGGCTAAGAAGGGTTGTAGCCCCCAGCCTTTCTGGTTGTGCTACTGGTCATACAGTAGGTATCCAAACTACATGGAAGCATAATGAACAATCCACCAACGAACCCTCAAAAATGCTACAATGAAGCTAAGCATTTTTGACCAAAGGCATTTTGATGTCAATTCGTAAACGACGTTTTATGTTCAAATCCTATTTTCTACTAGGCAATGACGGCCAAAAATCTTTTTTTCGAAAATATTCAAACAAACTTACTAAGATAATAGCTCTTGCCAAAAAATTGTATTATTCCTCGGTGTTAAACCAAAACAAAAATAACCAGAAAAAGATTTGGGAAATAATACGATCAGTACTTCCCTCGAAATCGAAAAGCACTTCATCATTTTTTGATTGTTTTGATACAGAAAAAATTGTAAACACACCCACTGACCCTAAATCAATTCTAAACTCCTTTAATAAATTCTTTTGCACTATAGGCAAAAATCTTGCTGATGATATCCCTCAATCTGATACCATTCAACACTTCTCAAATTATTTACCCAATTGTGCTTCTGATTCAATTTTTTTGAAATCACCCAGCACTACAGAAATATCAAATGTTATTCTTTCACTTAACACAAACAAAGCTGTAGGTCATGATGACATTTCTGCTTATTTTCTCAAAGTTGCCTCAACCATCATCGCACTATACTTGCAATGCTTTTTTGAATTTTCCTTTATTAATGGCATATTTCCTGAAAACTGTTCACTTGCTAAAATCATACCTCTTCACAAAAAAGGAAATAAAACAAACCCAAGCAATTAACTATCGACCCATTTCAATACTAACTTGTTTCTCTAAAATTCTTGAACGTCTTACGTATAATAGATTTCTGGAGTTTTTCAAAAAACATAACGTTATTCATAAATCACAATACGGATTTCAGAAACACATAGCTCCTAGCCATGCCTGCCTTGACATTGTAACAACTACTCTTGATAATATCAATCAAAGAAAATATACAGGACTTATTTTTTTAGATCTTCAAAAAGCTTTCGATACAGTCTCACATAATACTGTATTTTGCTTAAAAAACTTAATCATTGTGGCATTCGAGGACCCGCTCATAAACTTATTTGTTCTTTCTTACATCGAAAACAATACGTTTCGGTTGACGGTATACAATCTGAAATTGAATCTATGACTTATGGTGTAGCTCAAGGGTCAATACTTGGTCCACTTCTTTTTCTACTGTACATCAATGATCTAAACAATTCCGTCAATTGTCTTCCACGATTGTTTGCTGACGATACTTGCCTCATAATAAATAGCCCAAATCTAGCATCATTAGAAACTGAAATGAATAAGGATTTAGCAAACGTATACAATTGGTCCATTAAACCCATCAAAATCAAACCATCTTATTATTTCCCCCAAACAAAATATACTAAGTCCCCATGTCACCTTAATTGTTAATAACTTACCAATATATTTGTGTGACAAAGCAAAATATTTGGGTGTTTTTATTGATTCACGGTTAAACTTCCATTCCCACATTAAAAGTGTCGAAAATAAGGTTGCTAGATCGGTGGGCATTCTTTCAAAATTGAAACATTTTCTTCCTTCTAATTCACTTCTCAAACTATACTATGCTTTTATTCATCCTCATTTGTTGTATGGTTTATCCATTTGGGGTTGTACCCACAAATCTTACCTATCAAAATTACAGACACTTCAAAACAAAGCTGTAAAAATTATCGGCGGCGGCAAATATATGGACCATGCTACACCATTTTACTCTAAACTAAAAATCCTAAAAATTCCTGAATTATATAAGCATGAAATTGCCAAACTTGTATTTCACCATTATTATCAACGTCTCCCACCTTTACTGTCAAACCTTTACATTAAAACTAACCAAGTTTCTCAAAACTGTACACGTTCATCAAGCACTGCCAACAATCCTACCTTATACATTCCTCTTTACAAAACAACCAGACTTCAAAAAAGCATCAGGTACCAAGGTGTTAAAATATATGGAACAAAATTCCAACAAGCATTAAAACCAAACAATCTTTTAAAAGCTTTAAAGTATCATACAAAAATTATCTATTGAATATGTACTAGTATGTAATACAGAAACTTTTATATACAGTATAAAACATTGGTATTGCAATTTGGGTGAAATTCGTCAATTGCTTCATGACAACGATATTTTTTTGATTAACTTATATCATTTCATCTGGTAATCGGAGTGGCTGCAGACTTGAAGATCGAGAGGTCAACTCGCAGTCTCCCTTGCCAAATTAATTCTTTAACTTTAATCGTTTGTTTATATTATGTGCATTTTGTGGCAAAAATAAACTTGAACTTGAACTAAGAATTTGAAGATTAAAATCCATTGAATTACAGTGAGGAGCCATCAAATAGCAAAGTGCAATCCGTATGTCCGCTTATACAACAACATATTCTAAACAAACAATTTTTTTTCAAGGCAGAAAAGGCAAAGGCAGTAAAAGGCAAAAAAAAACAACATTCATATCACGAATCGTATTACTAAGTTTTTAGTCCTTAATTTCTATAAATACTGTAGGAACGAGATAACCTCACGTTACCAGCAGTGCCGTCGCCAGACCAAACGAAGTGAGGGGGCCCTAGCCAAAAATGCGGGGCTCTATAAAATAGACTAAACTTTTGCAAACAAAAACGGATATTTTAAAGCTACAATTTTGTATTCGACTTCGAAAAAAAAGGCTTGAAAGCCCGGCAGCGTTTATCAGCTGCCATAGTTTATTAGCGTTTATTAGCTATCGTATGCGGCTGGTATAATAGCTTAAAAAATCTGTCTACAAGAGCAAACGCGATCAGAAGCTCAACCAGGGTTTTGCAAAGAGAAAGGGGGCTTGAAACAAGAGTAATTGTTTTTTGCGCAAAAATTGTCTAATTTAAGTCCCGTGCTGAACAAACCGTTGCAATTCAAGCGTGTCACAGCGGAGGCAGAGCTTCAGCTACTGGTGATTTTTGCGATTTTGCGGCAAAAATAGCGATTTTAACGCCATTTAAATCACATTTCGCACTTTTAAAACCATATCAATAATTGCAGTAAATTGCTAAAATCCAGAAGTCATTGAAAGATTTAAATTGTTCAGCCTCTTGAGCCGCCATATACTTCAAGTCAAGTCCAAAACAAGTTTAAACGCTTATTTTTTTTTTGTTTATGTTTTCTAAATGGCTTAGCTAAAAGAGGCTGATCCCCCCTTAGTCCCTTCCCCCTGATTGCGCCACTGACTGCGGCCTAACATAAATCTTGAGTGTGCTCTAAAAAAAAAAAAAACAGCTGGTCTTTTTAAAAAATACTTTCCCGTAATGTTTCAGGTCATAATCACTAACGAAATTATCACTCAGCATCTTATCAATTACAGTTTTAGTGAGATTCTGGAACTCATTTTTTTCATTGCTCAGTTTGGGGTGCTGGATTTACACAACACAGCGTATTGGAAAACACACTGACTGCTTTCACAAGTTATTTAAAATTGGCAAGTTTGAATGAAGATCTGCAACAAAACAGATTACACAAGATTTAAACTCTGTCTGTTTCTGCGAATTGTCAGTGTGAAAATCAACAGATAGGCCTACAGCAACAAAGGCTGACTCCGGTCTGACTTCAGCAGCGAGGATGATGCGCAAAGCAGTCTTACCAGATTGAAACGAAGCTCCTACACCATAGAGAGGACAAAATTACACCATCTAAGATATTTCTGAAAAACTACCTAAATTAAAAGAAACGCCGGTAAACCACTCACTGAACATCATTAAAGTTTCAATTTATTTTTAAAAACTATTTGCCTATCTATTTAGCAATTGAAAGACAAGGGGTAAGGCAGAAATCTAGGTCTCTTAATAATATGCAATTTAACTCACCCATCAAGCCCACCAAACTTCAAAGCTAACGCTAAAACTAAACCAAAACCAAGGCTAACCTCACTTAAAAGCGAATTTTTTCAAAACTGAAATTTTTTGCCTTACCCCTTTTCTTTCCATTGTTGGATTGCATCTTTGGGAGTAGCCTTGAGCTCGATCCCCCAGAGTGGCCAGATCACTATAAATTTTAGGGTTGGGTTTTCCTTACCAATGTTTGCCAATCTATTTAAAAATGATGTTATCAAAAAGCTATCACGTGGCTTCTGTCCCATAGGTCCCATGGAAAATGCAATGCGTGCTGTTCCATCCCATGGGACATTTTCCATGGTATTACCATGGGGGAATCCCATTTCCATGGACAAGCCTGTTTATTGTGTTCTAGATTACGTGTTACATTTTGCTCTACCTTTTGTTTACTTCGATATAGGGTGTGTAAACATATACAGTACGCGTAATGAACTATTTATGCCAGAATGATTATGATGCAAGGAATCCAATTGTGTGACAATAATTGCAGATGAATAATTGTGATTATGAGACAAAATAATTTAAAACTGCAAGTATGCTGAAATTGTTTAATTGCTTTGAAACTTTGATCAATGTATTCTTATTTGAGATAATTTTCACTGTTCTTTATCTTCCATTGAACTCAAATTGCAATCGAATAATGTGTCATCATTCTTAATCAGGTTTGATTAGCTCTGAAAATTCTATTTAGTACAATACCTGTTCTCGATCTTCTCGTATTCATGTGTTCGAACCACTCTTTTATTAATTTTGATAATTTTGTTCAGATTAGAAATTTGTTATTTATCTATGTATGATTTAGTTTTATAATTGAATTGCTTATCTGTCAAACCATGGAGAATGTAATTTCAAATGCGTTACCAAATCTCACACCCAACATCAAACAAAAATTGCTAAAAACTTTGAAAAAAAATGGAGTTGAAGCACCAGAAGATTGGGAATACATCACACCTGAAGATTTAATGCCTCCATTAAACTTAGTTCAAGCTCGAAAGTTGGTAAAACAAGGAAAGTTACAAGGTACAATTTTTTGCATTATAATATTATGTTGTCCATGTTCAATACAAGATTTGTGAGAACAATTAACTGGGCGGGAATGCATTTGCAATTGGTGCAGCACCTGCTCAAAAATAAATGAAAAGTATAAAATTCTTTGACTGGGCTATTAGGCGATACTTTTGTGTAGCGGCTTGATTTTCAAAGCCTTTCAATACCGAACACACGTCTTCCGAATGGTTTTTACTTTAGTTTTGCGAGATTTTCCGAATTCTTGTAAGTTAATCCGCATTAATGTTACAATTTAACTTTTAGAAGTGCATTTTAAGATGTTGCCCCTGAAGTTGGCCCAAATTGCCTGACCCCATTTGTATTTTTTTATGTCTTCTTATGCATTCCGATAAAGTAGTGCTAACACATTCCTGTCTTAAAGCTTTTCTTCCCAACACTTAGCTGTTGTTACAATAGATGAAACGATCATTGTCAGCTAAAAATAAAATAAAAGAAATCGTTCCAGGTTCGCAAGCAGCAACCACTTCCAATCAGACCCCTGGAGCTATACAAGCTCAACCAAGCGACGTGAAGCACGAAGAAGCTGATGGATCACATAGCGGTAACGTATTGATTGGTACAAGTTTTGTAAAATACTTGTTCAATATTAACCGCCAATTTGGTTGTGCTAGTTTAGGGATGTGATTAAGAAAACATATCAATTTTGCATTATTTTAATTTTGAATAACCGTCAGATGTTGTGCATCGTTATTTAACGTTTCATGTGGCGCTTCTTTGCGTAGGTTTTTTTTCTGTAGCAGTCAGTTAACCTATCGTATATTGACCCATCAAAATCATACGCAATTGCCAATGTTATTTCCATCCGTTCCATCAACATTTTTTTATTAAAGAAGAGACTGTCTAAAGTTAAAAACAACTGCAAGTATTGAATGAATTAAATAATTTAAAATATTGGTCATATTACACCGGGAGCTGGGGACGGAGCCAGTGGCGGATTTAGGGGGGGGATGGGGGGATGCATCCCCCCCACCAGCTTAAAAGTTACGATTTTGGCCGAAAAATCAGCCCTTATTTTGAATAATTCGGCTCCATTTCGGGATGAATCCCCCCCACCAACCTAAACGTAACGAATCCGGCCGAAAAATCAGTCTCAATTTTGGTGAAGACCTTTTTTTTTTTTTTTTTTTTTGGAGACCACCTGATTTTGGGCGAAAAAAACGTTTGAATTTCCGATTTCGGCCGAAAAATCACTCTCAATTTTGGTAAAGACATCCGAATTTTTGAGGTTTTGGCTTCAAATCCCCCCCCCACCAAAATTTTCTGGATCCGCCACTGGACGGAGCATCAACCGCCGTATATTAAGGGGTCTAAAATCAGAGCCTCAGCCGGTGAATAACGTTGCGGTTTCTACAAAAAATTACCTACACTTATTTACTCAATTTGAAAGAGAATTGTCGCTCTAATCCTGTGAAAAGTCTTACCCCCTACTGTTTTATTAATCAACAATCAAATATCAAACGTTATATAAATACTTGCAGATTTTTAATCCGGGCCAAGTTCTCTTTTTGCTAGTACGACGAGGCATTTCTGCTGTTGTAAATATTTTATTATATTTGGACGATAATCACATTGAATAGATTGTTCGTTTGCTAAATAAATGAGACATGAATTTGCAATAGTAAATACACACTTGGAGGAATAATCAATTTACAGCACAGTACATACAGTATTTGTTTTTGTAATAAGGAACACAGCATCACACTAATATATTGTGTAGTGCCAAAGTCTTGGATAACTCTGATTTTCTGTTTCATTAGCTCAAGCCAAACGTGGCCTTAAAAGACGCAAAAAAGGAGTTTATTTTTATTATTAGATTCAATATTTAATCGTGATATTGTAAACAAAGGCTTGCTGAATATTGGACACAACAACAAATCCCATCAAGCAACAAAGATGAATGTTTATAACGGCCCTTCAACGCGTGAGTAGGGATAGGCTAGAGCAAGTGATCCTGTATAGTGTAGCAATTCTAGAATAACCTATTTTGGAAATTTTAAAAGATTGGTAAAGACATTATAATCAATAGGCTTAATATACTATGTATCAACCAAGAATGGTTTTGCCCAAATTGCACAAAATCGCAGTGAAGCGTTGTTAAGGGAATTTTTTTGTTAGTTTGTTTTATTGCTTTTTTTCTTGACCGCGCTTGACCACAATAAACCAAGCTAAATAAATTTACTCAGTAGGCTTGAGGTGATTTCGGGTAAACCTGCTTTTAGGCTACACGATTCCAATTTCTTTAACGCCTGCTTTTATGTGTTGATTAATATTGCAGGCATGTAGATTGTAGAAAAGTCGAAAAACAAAAAAAATTATAAATAAACAGCAAAGCATATCACTTTTAAAAGTAACTAGCCATGCATTGCATCAATTAAAAATTTATGTAAATAACTAAAATAAATATGTAAAAAATCTGGAAAAAAGAACCACTGGGAGTTATGTATGATTTTGATGTTAACAAACTGTAGTGAATCTATGCTGCCGTACAGTATGTGTGTACCGCATTTGGGTCCAGCAAACAATGTAGTGAAAAACATAAAATCAGATCAGAGATGGAAACTGGTCAGGTCGTTCGGCCAGTCGGGTTACCGGTCGGGTCGAGGTTCTTCAACCGGCCGGGCAAGCCGGTTGAAAAACTGGTCAAATTCTATTTTCTTGCAATTAAAAACATCTAAGCACCAACCGAAATATACATACATGTATATATTTTATTATAAATAAAAATTTTTGTAAAAAACAGTATCAACAAACCACACCTTTTGAAAACACTTGTTGAATGGTTTCAAACTGTGACTAATATGCTGTGACTATTAAAACATGCACAACCGGGGGCGTTTTTAGGGAGAGCATTGTGCCATCCCCCCCCTTTTGGGCCACGGCACAAAGCAAAAAACTGCAACATATACGTTAAAATTGCGTAATCAGATTATAATAAAGCATGCATGTGGAAGAGGCTTACTCTATCTGGGGTTTTAGCATCATTTTAATCAGCTTGAGAGTAGAAGTGACGCTGATTTCAGATTTATTAGTACATGCTAAAATCTTGCTGCTTTGAAAAGCTTTTTTCAACTTAAATTTATCACACTCTACACTGGGCACGAAAGACATAGCTCTTATTTTTTATATCTAACTAGTCATGGCTTGTTCTAAAGTAGCGGAATTTCTACAAACTGCTGAGGCACATTATATTTCGAATATTTTCTAGCCAATGTCATAACAGTTGTTTGCTGCTCGGCAAATTGCAAATAATCTGTCACCAATAGCTAAAAAAATTTAACTTCTTTCTTGTCTAGGCCATACGCATAATATCATTAGAAAGAACGTCTGATAATTTAGCTTGTGCCCTCCAGTGCTTTTTATGCTTTTTTTGAGCACTTTTTGCGCTGCTCCAAACAGGTCTTTCAACCCAAAATTTAACCTAGAAAGGTCTTAAAATTGAGTTATTTTTGTAAAAAACGCAAATTTTTTGCTTTTTTTTTCTGAGACCCCCGTCCGGAGTCACAAATTTTAACACCTCTCCCTTGAACCCCCCGCCCTCCTTTTGAAAATTTTTTATTAGATGCATTAAACAGTGAACAAAAACCTTCTGTAAAAAAACGTTGACAGGGCCAGTTAGAAACCGATCGACCGGCAGGTGAACCTGCGTAGGTTTTGAAATTTACCGGTCCGGTCGAAAAAATCCTGACTGGTTCGATCTCTGGATCAGATAATAATAAATTTAAAAAATAAACTACTCAAAACTAACTTTTCTGTTTTTAATTTTTACTAGGATATGGAAAAAATACTCAACTAGGTGGGAGCCGTGATAAATACTACGGAAAAGTTGACCGAAGTCGAAACAAAACAAAGATCGGTGATTATGCCCATGTTGGTGACAGTTATAACGAACGTAAGCGTAATCTTTTCAACTTTTCATGTGCAATATTAGCCCTGATAATATACAGTATCAATTTTCATTTGGAATGAAAAGTATGTTCTTTTTCAGTTTAATTCTTTCATCGTAGTCACATTAGGGTGCACGAATCATGCAATATTTGATTGCTTAGTCGCCGAAAAAAAGTTTTAAAAACTGGCTAAATTAATTTCCCACAGTATAAATGCTTGAAAAGAATTTAGGCCTTTTAACGGTATCATAACTACAACGATACAGCAGTATGTAACAAAAGTATAGATTAGCACTTCAGATAACTAAAACAATGTGTACACAGAGATGTAATTATCTTCAATGTTTTGCAACATTTGGCGTAATACAGCAAGTATAATGAATAAATTAGTAATACAGCAAGTATAAAGAATAACTTATAGGTGCTAACTTACGGTCTGTCCTGCAGGTTAAATATCCGGCGAAAATAGAGTAAAAAGTGTGTATTCGTTATTTCTTATGTGGTACATATAAGCTATTCTTAACCCTATTTTACACGGGCTATTTAACAAACGCATTTTACTCGAAGGGAAAGAAGCAAAAATCATGAAACACCAACATTGGGTTGCGGGTTGATATTCACAAAACTTTTTTTAGAAAAACTGCTAGTGAATTTATGTCGTTATCCGAGCAAAATCACGGTAATGTTTTTGAATACATTATCTTTAATGACGTCATTAGAAGCTCAAATTTTGCATATAAGTTTATGTTTTGATACTGAACTGGAAAATACCCAAGTCAAAGTGATTCAAATCAAATTGTTTATTAAACTCGCTGCACTACGCCAAAGCGTGTGATTAATTTGCGGGCAGGCCCGTCTCCACGTCATTGCGCCTGTGGGAAACACAACTTCTTTCGAAGAATTGTCACAGCGATGGCAAGCTGTTGGCAATACTGTGTTCGATTTGACCAACACGAGATTTGAACCTCAGACCTCCCGTTTCAAAGACCAACGCGTTAACGTTCAATCAACTGGCCGGTGTTAAAGTGGTTGCATCGCAAAAACCATTTGTGCCGTTGTTTAAGTTAAATATGGGACAAAAAAATGCTCAGATTTCGTAAAGCAACTCCGGCAAATTTTAAAATTGGAAAGTTTTTCTTTATCATAGCAACTTCAAATTTTCCAGGGTCATTAGCAAATAAATTTGACTCAGACTCAAGTTGATTTGGAGTATAGAGTTTATATCTGAAGAGATTAATCATAAAAAACGAAAGGGGGCATTTTTAACAGCCCCTGAGTAAATTAGGGTAAAACTATGCTGCTCTAAAAATGCGGTACATTTTTTAAATATTGAGTACATTTTGCTTTAACTTTTTGTAATTAAGCTCTGTTTGAAACCGTGATATCAACCATAACCATAGTGAATCGTACTAAACTATTTTTTAGGAAAGGTTGTCCATAAATTAACTGGTAAAAATGTTCATACGGGTATCGGAAATATTTCCCAGAACAAATATTCAGGTAAAAAATTAATACTATATTAGGGTTAACCGTGTCTTTTGTTTTTACCAACAACTTTGCAGTAGTCTGTAATTTTTGATTTTTGGATTACGAAAGCAAGATCGTAGATACTTTTTTTAATTTATATGGTCAGATAAAAACCAGCTCTGAAAGTACTTAATATACTGCACAGCATATACCCGCATTTAACAACTTCAAAAAAAATATGTATTATATTTATGAATAATTATAAAACAAGGTCGAAAAATGTCACGCCTCTTATGAATAACTTTCGTTTTTAAGTACCCTAAAACTAAATCGTATGCTTAGTAGCCAAAGTTAAAATTTACATTCTGTCAAATTATTTTATTCTCTGTTAGCAGATAGCATTAAGAGTATTTACTTTAAATAAAATTAAATCAGCCAATAATACATAATTATTGTTTTATTTGAACGAATTATTTCAAACCATTTTTAAAAATAATGTTCTAAGTTTAACATACACTAACTTTATCCGAAATTAGTCTTTTCCTTATAAAAATTTGATTAAACCGCCTAATCTTTTTCAGTTAAAATGATTTTGCAATTTTAGAAGAGCAGTAACAAAACTTAAGCGAAAATAGCATAGTTTTCTATGTCGCATGGAATTTGTTCAAAACTTTTTTCTTTTCTCATGTTGAATTTTTACTTTTTAACTTAAGTTATTGCCTACGTATGTTGTCGCATTGCAAAGAAATTTCAAAACCACAAAAATTGTTTTTTGGAAGGATGTAAAAAATGCCTTCTGATGTGTGCCACATATCACGCAGAGTAAGTTCTGCTTTAGCTTTGCATTAACTATGTGACAAATAAATAAAAACCATCCTTTCTCGAAGATGAACAAGCATTCAGACGCAATGTTGAGATCACGTCACCAAACAGCTATGAATCTTGAGACGATTAGCTTCACAATTGACGATTTTGGGTCTCACTTTAAGTTTAAAACTTTGTTAACATTTGCTTTTGCCAATGATTAAACATGTTGATGATATGTTCCAGCGGGCAGCAAACGAAGTTTTGTGGATGTAGAGTCTATCCAAAAACAAGCAAAAAAGATAAGAAAAGAAGCGAAACAAATGAAACAAGCAGCCAAAGAAAAAAGAAGACGCAAATACTTGAATTAAAGTACAAAATTAACTCCGATCATATCATTTTGGTACTATAAAACCATAAACATCAGTGAAATATTTAAATCAGTTTAAGGTGCTCCAATTAATGACCATTTTATAGCGTTTTGCAAACAAGAAAAGTTGTGGGTTTTGTGAATTTTGATGAAGCTTTGTTAATTGTGAGAAAACAATTTTAGTATGGTTGATAGTCAATTCAGGTTTCGTCGTGGATAAGTTCCAACAATTTTTGCTTTTTCTGTGAAAACCTTTAACTTGTTAATATAAATAAAAAAATGAACTTTATGATGATACAGTTGTACATTCAGCATTATTATCATGGCTGCACTATTGTACTCAAAACATTATTGACTCGTATTCATAGAAAAGTTTTCAGTTATATGAACTGTTTTCTACTTGTTATTTTTGTTTTCAATTAACTCTTATAAGTAAAACTTTGAGCCAAATATAAATTATCTCTTTCGGGTAAGGTAACGCAATGAGTTTCTTCACCAATTAGGAGAAAGCAAAAAATGCTTAAATTATCCACTGAGGGTTATACAACACAAATGTTTTGTTGTTGCATAATATTTAATTTTGCTTTGCTTTTAAACATGCTGAGTGCAAAAAAATTATTGCACTGAAACATGCGTTTGCATTTATCATGTATTTGAAATTACTTACACTTTACATTAAGTAAAGTTTTGTACTTGCAGCCAAATTGTTCACGTTTCATGTTTGAATTTTTTTATTTGGTATTAGCAACGATATTAAGGATTGACTTTTTGCTTCATCAAGTTTCAATATTAGAAACATTTTTTTATATTTAAGGTTTTTTACTTTGTATCTCACTTTTGCAAATTTACTGTTGTTTTTGATCATTTTGTGAGTGAAATTTTGATATAAAATCAGATATGTTTCCGCTAAAAAATTTAAAGTTTTGGTCAAACCTTTCTTGTCATTCTTGTCATTTTGGCTGTCTTATTTTGTTGTATATTATATTTTGGTGTATCAGTTATGCCGCAAAAGCACTTTTTTCAAGTTCACACTTCATCATTATGCTTTTTACTGCAACGCTATCTTATACCATTCTTAACAATTTAAAAAAGATTCTTGCACTCAATATGCTATTTTACTGAATTTCCTGTATTTTATTTTTAAGATTTTGATACGTTTCAGACGTGGTTTATTTAGTTACGTTTAAATAGCAGTAAAATTTTCTGAACTTTCCTAGCTCGATTGAGCAAAAATCTAACGGAAAAAGGTCTCAGGCTGCTTCAGTGCAGGTAATGAAGAGTTCTTTTTTGGCTGCTTTTTGTTTCCATTACTTTATATTTTATTTTTCATTTTTTCACAGCATCTGTTATATGGACGCACAAGCTGTACATGGCGTACGTTTTAAACCTATAATTATATTTGCACGTGTAATATTGGCCAAAACGGATGAAAACTCTGCGGAGCTTTATCGCAACAAGACGTCGCATTGTACAGTAACAGAACGACCATTGGACTGTCCATAACACAACATTAACTTTGCCATAGCAGAGTTCAGTTGTGCTTCAGCAGGTTATCTTTATCCTGCTGCCGATTTATGCGTAGCCAATGATATTGTTGAAAAAGCTATATCATCTTTTGAATACAATACTTCTGTTGAAATTTGAAATTGGAGAATAAGCAAAACACCAATTAAGTGCGTTTACCCTGGACGCGAAGCGAAGGTTGGCAACTTTCGCGGGTGGTCGCTTACGACACTTGCTCAAAATAGGCCAAACACTCACAAACAAATTTATCTTACGTGAAGTCAAGCAACCACTCGCAAAGTTTGCGGTCGATTGAAACCTTGAAACGATGATGTCAAATTTTGGTTGCTTCGCGTCGCTTTGAGTTGCTTCCCGTCCAGTATAAATGCTCGTTTATGACACTTAGAGATGGACGATATGTACAAGTAGATTTTTACAAAGTTTTGAAAATTAAAAAAGAGACTGATTCCTATTCAAATTTTAGATTAAGTATATTTCAAATTTGAAAATACTACAAAAATTTTAGTGATAATTTTACTGTAGTATGTATTTGCAAAGTATAAATTTTACTTTATTTTATAATATACTATTTTGTTTTAGTTGCTACAACACCTCTTTAAATAAGCACTGCGAGTCGTATTACTTTTCTTGTGTTGAGAAATGAGTAAAGAAGAGGATGCGAAGAAAAAGCCTGTTGGGGGAGGTACGCAAAGCAGTAACTTTATTTGTGATATTGTAGTGCTAAGACGATCATCAACCTAAAATGAAAAATTACTCAAAGTAATATCCTATAGTCTTGCGCTTTTTTGAAACAATGCTTTGAAAAAATTGCCCCAATATTAACAAATTTTATTTATCGCTTAATAGAAAATTCTATTAATTTCAAAATCTATTTCAGAAAAATGTTATTCCATGATAATATTGAACAGGGGGTGCGAGCTGCTAGCCGTAGTGCAGGTACAAACATTCAACTTTTAGCAAGTTTGAATAGTTTTGGCTGATCTTTACCTTTTGTCATTTAACTCTGCATTTTTTGTTTTTAGGTAGCTTATTTTCGGGAATAACCATTACGAACCAAAATGGAGGAAGGGTAAATATGGCTTCCGAAATCACTTCCTATAATGCAGACACAATGAATATTTATGGAGAATCTGGTAAATAAACGAAACTTTTCATTTTTGTAGGTTAGGGCATGTATGGCAGTACGATACGGTACGCCTCAATTTTACTAAAAAGTACGTTACACTTGTACGTTGCGAGCTTTTTATGAAGTTACGGTTACGGTACTTTGATAAGCTGTTTAAATGTGCGTACTAAACGTTTTAACGTATACCGTAACGTACTTAGATGCGTCATATGAGTTGAACAGTTTTAAATCTGACAAAACTGATATTCATTAATCTTCTTTATAGTATAATGTATGTGTTTTGTGTATAAACTGTATATACTGCTTCGCCTCTTTTGAAGCGCGGAAAACGCAAACTTTGGAAGAAACATCAATTTTTTTACCTACGTACCGTACTTCTTAAGTACGGTACGTTTACAGCGTACCACCCTTTGATTGACTTACGTACCGTACTTTTTATACATGGTATACATTTAGAGCGTACAATCTGATAAAAAGTACGTGAATACGGTACGGATGCAAAATTTGTTTTTGCTACGTTACGTCAGTACGATACGGTAAAATCTTGAAGAACGCCTTGTTCAAATTTTGAACGTACTGTACTGCCGTCCTTTGGGAAAGGCGTTTTAATAGGCTAAAGTTTCCGTTTATACTAAAGTTTTTAAAACAGGCAATTCACGCGATTGCTGTTTCGTCTAACATCAATGGTTTTTGACTAAACTGCGGTAACTTTATTTCTTTTTGTTTGAATAAAATGAAAACCTGGAATTGTTTGAAGACTTTTTCTGTGCAATACACTTTTTTTATAAGAACCGGTAAATTTTGAGTTGGCGCTGCCTGTTTGTAAATTTTCAGTAATTCTCATTCTCGATTGTTCTTAATTTGCTTTTAAACTTTTGGAAAGAATAACGTGATACAAATTCATTCTTGCTTGACGGTTGAAAGTTGTCTTTTGGCATAGATCGTCAAATCAAATCTTCATTATACTCGCTGTATTGCGCCGAAGCGTGTAACGAGTTTGCAGGACCCATCTCGTCATTGCACTCGGGCTACACAGCTTTTCTCGAAGAAATGCTGCAACTGTAGCGAGCCGTTGGCAACTCTGTGCTCGATTTGACCAGCCCAAGATTTAAACTTCAGACTTCTCTCTCTTTGAGACGAACACATTACCGTTCGACCAACTGGCCGCTTAGATTTCACAATGCAATCCTTTTTCAGGGCAAAAGGAGCCAGCCTCAAGATCAAATGCTGGCGAAGAAGCAAGCAGCGGATCAGCCTCCACTGGTAAGCGAATATCCACTTTCACCTTTTCACAAATTCATTTTTTAACGCCAATTTCCTGTTCGTTTTCAAAAAAAGAAAAAAAAAAGACGGCTGATGACCAAAAACTTGACCAGAAAATGATTGTTCTCAAATAGTATTTTGTGGCCTATATTTGCTCTAAAAGCTGTGTAGTGTGTAAACTTCGGCTGATGCTTTTACAAACTTCATATCGACTAAAGCTATCAAATATCAGCTCCGAAATATTTGAGTGGGAGGTTGGTTCTCGTTAATTGCAGAAAATGTTGTAATTACACAAAGCCTTTTTTGAAAAAAATGCTTGATAATAATTGCGTTCTTGTCATTCGAATTACTTTATTTTACTAGCAACTCTTGCTAAGCCGCCTGTATTTACGTGGTACTGTGAAATCCACGTTTCTACTCACATGCAGACTCAAAATAGTCATTTTGTTAAAAAAATTACTTGCCCTTATGTAAAAACAAAGTCGTTTAAGTTTAATTTTTTCATTTGAGCAATTCTTGAAAACGTTCACATATATTTTCAGTAATAATTTGAAATACTCTTGGTTTTCTAGGTTACTGAAGAACAAATAAATATGCCCCCAAATCAACTTTACATTAAAACATTGCTGTTGCTGTTAATGATGATTGTTCTAATTTTTTTTGTTTCTCATGTTTTTTATACTTTCTAAACCTTCCAAATCATTTTTTATAGAATAAAATGAGAGTGTTTGCCAAATATTAAGATTTTTTTCTTATGTTTTGTGATAAAAAAATGCTTACAATAACAAGAAAATTTCGCCCAATTAAATTAAGTGTTTATTATAACATTTGCAATATAATCAAGGGATTTCCGATTGTTGATCTAATACCTCGATGCATTTTCTGTTTTTCTTTTTTGTCAAATTTTATAGTTTTGCATACAAAAACAGAAGCGTTAAAGTTTTTCAGGTAAGGTTTTAGCCAAAACGTTGCATGGTAAGCCAGCTTTTTTCGGCAAAAAGTGATGAAGTATATTTTCTTTTTAACAAAAACAACCCAAAAAAGCGGATTTATTTACTGCCACGTTAAAAAAAAAGTGAAGATCAGAAAAATTTCTCCACTCTTTAAAATTAACCAATTTTGGGATTGAAAAAAAGGTGAAAAACAAAAAGTTCTTCGCTTTACGTTTTTACATCAGGTTTTGCAATGGTGTTCATGAAAAAACTCAATGCCAAAATATTTCGCCACAACAGATGTCGCGGTTGTTTTGAAGACTTTAATAAAGAGATAATATTCGTAATACAAGCTTTATGATGCAAATAGCCAATGCCTTTGACGAATGGTGTTGAAATTTTTTGCAACACCATTGCAAAAATTGATGGGAAAAGATTGAGTGCTTCAGACTTCAGACTCCCACGCTTTGGGCTGATGCGTGGTCTGCCTTGGTCTGCCTCATCAAACCAAAGAGTTTTACCCTATCCATGGACAAGACGTGTGAAAGTAAAAAAGATAAAACAGTTACATTACGAAAGTAGCGCAATCGACAAAGCGCAAATTCTGGGCTATCTTTATTGTCCAACAAAAATTAGTTTTCTTATTTGTCGAGTAAGCTCTAATTTAGGTACTGCACAAGGTTTTGAAACCAAACGTTAGCTGCTGTTTAAATGTTTTTTTGTTTACGAATCTACAGTAGTTTATTTTTACTCCAAAACAAAGCCAACTAGATCCAATGAGAGGTGGCGGTAATGCGCGCTTAGCTCTAGTATGAATACTCTACGTTTTACATCAAGTTAAAGTATATTAGTGGCCAATGAGTGCAGTTATTAAAGGTTGACATTAGACATTATTTGTTTATTTCATGCATACAAAAAAAAGAACACGAACAAAATAAATGCATTTACTCTGTACAGTCTATAAAACGAAATCAAATATCGGCCTACTGCCTGCTGCTTTAGAATTTTTCTATATTTTACTGCAAGGCAATAATTCGATAAAACCACTTTGGCCTTCGAATTAAACAGCCACCCTCCTACTTAAAATCAATGCAATAAAGTGATATTTTTGAGACTATAAACAACTGAGCATTAATTGCATTAGCTTTACCGGTGGAGTAGGAGTGTACAGTAGAAACTTTTTTAAAATTCAGTTGCTGATTTAGATGAGGAAGCAGGCGACCGTAGTAAGTTACTTAAGATACATCAGTTTTGCTTGTTCGTAGTTAAACAAGTCATCTAATTTTTAAATATTGGGTTTAAAATAAAATGGATTTGAGGAATCACTATATCTTGCATTAGTGATTATTAGGATGGCTTTGTTTGTAAGAGTCAAATGTAAAAGCCCAAATCACTATTCCCTAAAAGAAGGTGTAGGACTGCAAAAGTGAGCAATAAAGAGAAGTTGAGGTCTTTTCAGAAAGAAATGATTTGGTTTTAGAAATCATCCCAATTACTTGAGATACTTTTGTCTCGATCACTTTTATTTCTTTTGCAAATGATAAGTTTTGGTCGGGTATTAAACCCAGATACTTAGAGCTTGAAACATTTTCTTTTATAAGTTACTATAAGTAACATTTATACTAAAATTCTTTTTTTTTTGAGTTGTGCGATATTGACACTGAAGTAGACTTACATCGTATAACATCAAGGGTTTTTGGGTACGGTCTACACTGATTCTTTCTTGTTCGAATAAAATAAATAATGCATCACGTCTGAAGACTTTTTCGTGCAATACAGTGTTGTTTTTTTTTGAGATCAGGTAAATTTTGAGTAAGGAGTATCTGTTCGTAAATTTTCTCGAATTTTTAATCTTAATTGTTTTATTTTGCTCCTAAACTTTGTAAAATAACAAAGTGATGCAAATTTATTCAACAATGGCAATATAGAGAATGTCAAAAAGCAATGCTGATTGCTTACCAGTGAATTGTACTTGGCAGTGTTTAAAATACTTTTTTATACCAACGCTGCATAAATAATGTTTTTAATTTACTCTTAAATTTGAGCAAAAATTATTCACGTGTTCTCATGAAATTTTCTTATAAAAAATAATGTATTTTAGATTCCCGTAAAAAAAACCAATGATGTTTTGGCTCTAAATTGTCATAATCAATTGTTTTATTATACTTGCAACATTACGCCGAAGCGTGTAACGAGTTTGGCGGGCCCGATCCGCGTTATTGCGCGTAAGGGCAACACAGCTTCTTTTAAATAAATGTTATAACGGTGGCGAGTCGTTGGCAACACTGTGTCCGATTTGACCAGCCCGAGATTTGAACCTCAGACCTCCCGTTCCAGAGACAAACACATTACCGCTCGACCAACTGGCCGGTTAGACTTCACAACGCATTGTGTTTCAGGACAAACACAGCCAGCCTCAAGATCAACTGCAGGCATACGAGCAAGCAGCGAATCAGCTCCTACTGGTTAGCGATTATCACTTTCACCTTGTTTACAATATCATTTTTGATGCCAGCTTCCTGTTTGTTCTCAAAAAAATAAAAAGACAAATAAACCCCAAAAAGCTAGTTAATCAGTCCGAGATCTTGACCAAAAAATTACTGTGCTCAGATGGTATTTTTTGGCCTATTTTTCTTTAATCCTTTTGTTAAAACTATAAAAAAGTTTTAATTGCCTTAGCGTTCAATGTTATCAACTTTCTTATTGGGATGCCAGATTATGGTTTCCTCAATGCAGTTAGAAGGCCAGTTTTTTCATTCCTTTATCTCCCAAAAATGTTCTGCTGCAAACAATTTTGGTCAGTTAGACAGTAGAAAAAACTAGTCTGCATAACTAATACTCAGAAATAGAAAGGTACAATGAGTTAAATTCTATTCCATAAAACAAGTGGAAACCAACTTCTAATTAAAGTATTCCAAGTACTTGGTAGTCTCCACAAAACTAAAAAACCTACATCAATTGTCGAGTAGATAAAGTGTTCATTACTCAAATAGTTGCTTTGGACTCGATTTCTGGGTGAATTCAACCAAATGCTATCACCATTGATATTCTCCGCTTGCTTGTTTGAACTTCTGCACTGAGAAGACAATGTGAAACCTCTACCGTGTATATAAAAGAGTAGGGCAATGGGCATGTTGCAGCTCAATTCAAAAATTGAAAGGTGCCTTCGCTGCTCAAGCTTACTGGCCTATGGCGACTTGCCAAAACAAGGGTAATAAAGGATATAATTGCAATCGCATTGCGACTGTCCTTTAGCTGCAATTATAACCATTCTGATTTTAATTTTTTTCGATTTACGTTTGTGCAATTTTGAACACAGCAATGCATTTTTGGAAAAATAGCTTAAATAAGTATAATGTATAAATAAAACCTTTCATTACTAATCAACTCCTGGAAAAACTTAATAAATTAGCTTCTCCCTAATTTATTTCATTACTTATTTACTGTGTTGTCAAACCAACCTTTGCCGTGAGCCAGTAGCACAGATTGTAAGTCGGGCGGAGCTTTTCGGGTAAGATTTGGGCTTAGGATTAGCAAATGCCGACCTTAATTCGGGCTTGATTTAAGTACTTGACTTGTGTTTTGCCTTGGAGATCCTGTGAAAGAGTTAATTAAAATAATTATTATGCGACACTGAATGACGATTTCGCTTGAACATCAATGCGATAGATATCATACGGTTATTATTATTACGTTAAAATTTATCAGTAACGAGTAGGTTCATTACGAGTAATAACCGAACGCATTTTTAGATCTAATCAAATTTTTGGGCCTGGTTTTGGCTTCAAATCACTTTTCGGGTTTGGGTTTATGTTTTCGGGTTCGTACTGGTCGCCCGTTTGCAACTCTACAGTATAAAGATAATATTCATAATAATTCAGTTTTGATGTTTTGACGTTTGCTGTCCAGAGCTTTAATATTTAATCGTTTACGTGCTATGTGGCCTAAAGGCTGCCATTGCAGAAGCCTAGGGAAGAGTCACCAGAACGGCGATTACTTAAGGCAACTTTTTCGCATTGCATGTTTTTTTAAGTAGTCACCGCTCTGGTGACTCTGCCCTAGGCTTCCACGCTTGTAGCTTTTAGGCCAGATAGCACGCAAACAATTAAATAAAGATAATATGTTCTGCAAAACAAACTGCTATCTGTTGCTGTACAAAATGCAAGACCGCTCGTAAAGTCCCGCTTAAATTTCATATCATGGTGTTGCTGCTTTGGATGTAACAAATTTGGAGTTCCTTACGATTTATTAGTTTTTTTTGCGCTTTTCGTTTTATAATCCTTAGTTTCCACAAGTTTTGCACAGTCGAGCAATTTTACAGCCAGAGACGTAGCCAGGATTTTTGATTGGGGGGGCCCAAACCACAAATCACACGCAATGACGTCATCAGAAATTTTCGAAAAAGTAATTTTTTGTGGGGCAAAGATATCGTAGAATGGAAGATCTGAAGCCGTAGCCTGATGGCACTTTGCCAAGATTTTGGTAAATGGAGAGGGCGAAAACTAATTGTTGAAAAGTGTAAAAGTCTAACTTGGAAGACGTGTTGAGTAAGCTAGTGTACTCAAACGTATCAGAGACGGGGGTCTGGGGGCAGAGCCCCCAGCTGCCGATGGCTATGGGGGTCTGGGGGCAAGGTCCCCAGCCGCTGGGCGATTTTTGTAAGTTTTTGGAAAAAAAAGCTATTTTAATCCCATTGGATCACATTTCGCACGAGTTCAGAGCCATTTCAAAGAACTAGATTTTTAACATTTCAAAGCCAATCGAAAAAATTTAGTTGTTCAATCCTCTTTTTGCAATTAAATCCCAAAACACGCTTAAAATCTTGCATTATGATGTAAAATTTTAATTGTAAGTGATTTGGTCTATAGGGGGAAGAAACAAACATTGCCTCCTGCAATACTTTAGCAGTAAATAATTAAGTTTATAATAACGTTAAACGAGGGCCTGGGGTGGCAACTTTTAGGTCAAAAGTCTTAGATTTCTCACAGGTTTTGCATATAAATTGTTAAAAATTTGCATTAAGGGGCCCCTGGCCCGGGAATCTTGATCGTCAGTCAAGGGCCCTTGGGCTCCCTGGTTGCCAGTTAGAGGCCCCGTAGCCCCTTGCTTGTAGGTTAGGAGCCCAGGCCCCCTGGTTGTTAATTAGGGGTTCTGGGGCTCCCTGGTCGTGAGTTAGGGGCCCCAGGGGCCCTAGGTCGTCAGTTAGGGACTCCAGGACCCCTTGGTTGTTGGTCAGGGGCCCTGGGGCCCCCTGGTCGTCAATTAAGAGAGCCCCGGGGCCCATCGTTGTCGGTTAGGGGGCTTCTGGCTCCCTGGTTGTTGGTTCGGGGCCCCGTGGTTGTTAGTTAGGGCCCTGGGGCTCCCTGGTTGTGAGTTAGGGGCCCCGTGGCCCCCTGGTCGTCAGTTAGGTACTCCGGGGCCCCCTGGTTGTTGGTTAAAAGCCCTGGGTTCCCCTGGTTGTTGTTTAGGGGCCCCCTGGTTGTCGGTTAGGGGCCTGGGCCCCCCTGGTTGTCAGTTAAGGGGCCCCCTGGTTGTTGGTTAGGGTCTCTTGGTTGTTAGTTAGGGGCGCTGGGGCCCCTGGTCGTCAGTTATGGGCCCCCTGGTTTTCAGTTAAGGGTCCCGGACCCCCTGGTTATCGGTTAAGAATTCCAGGGCCCCCTAGTTGTTAGTAAGGGCCCCCTGGTTGTTAGTTGGGGGCCCCAGAACTCACTTGTTGTCATTAATATTATTGTTAATTACTGTTATGTGCGTAATTACTGAAAAAAATGCAACTAAACATCGCCAGGCTATGTTGTCACAACTTTTTTTCGTTAGTGGTATTTTGATTGGGGGGGCCCGGGCCCCCTGGGCCCCCCCCCCTGGCTACGCCTATGTTTACAGCCCTCGTAATTTGTCCGTCATGATGTCGTTTTTTTGCTAAACCTTGTGCATGCTGCTTTGGGTTACTTCGTGTCGTAACAGATCTAAACCCACTTAAAGATTCAATAAGCTTTGCAGTTTCACCTAACTGAACGTCAAGTTATACAAATATGTAAAGCATAAGTTTTGGGCTTGACTCGACTACAGATTTGCTTTTATCAACAAAATTTAATGAAATTGTAATTACGTTTTATTCACCAAGTTGTCGTGGCCAAGTAACCTTTCGGTTTTTGAGTCGAGCCTGCTACCTGTTCACCTGTGTACAACTCTCCTGTAGCTTCTTGCTGTTCTTCCTTTAATACTGAACGTCAAGCAGGAAAGATGTAAACACGGATTTTAATTGTTTTGGGCTTGACCTGCCTATAAATTGAATGATTAAAACTGCACTTTGCAATAACATTTAGGAGGTACAAGTGCTCCAGATTTCACACCAAAAAAAGGGACTTTTCAACAGCAAAATCCAGAGAGCGACAATAATGATGAAATGGATCTCACATAATAGTGTCTACAGCGCAGAGAACAAGAATAGAACATTTGGTCTACGAACTTTTTAATGACTGCGTTATCTATTTTCGTATTTAATTGTAACCTGCTTTAAAGTTATATCGTGTATTTATTCATTTTTTCCGAAAATATCTAATCCATTTTCTACCGACTCAGTTTTGCAAAACGTTTTTGCACGTTCTGCAATTTTTAAAACTTTTCAGATTCTTGTTATAACTTTTTTTTTTTTTTTTCGTTTTCTTAAAAATTTCATTGAATAGTTGTATCACACGATAATGATATAACCAAAATAATCATGAATCTAATGCCACAATGCGCTTGCGATATCTTTGGCAAAATGAGCCATAAAATTAGCCAATTGCTGAAATGCTTCCAAAAAAATTGCCACTTGTCAGTAACTTTTACTCCAAAACTTGCAGGTGGTTTTCGCCCTATTGTTATTAGCAGTGCTGAATTAAAAGCAAAATCTAATGATGTGCATTTTTAACCTATATTTTTGAAGTTATGATGTAATAAACATGCTTTTACTCTTTCTTTGTTCTAGAACTCATTTTAAATTTAAGACTACTTTTTGAGATTCTGGATTATGATATGAATGCAGCACAATATTTGTTGCTGTTAGTTTCCTGTTCAAGTTATTTTGCATCAAGTCAATATTTTAGTTTGTTTACTAATTTGTACCAAAGAACGAAAGTCCTTAAATTCATATTTTCGATATTTAAAGCTGCGTTTTAATTTGCACGCCGACCAAAAAATTTGTTTTTAAAATTACTAAGTTCAATGAAATGTTGCTAAAGTTTGAAGTGTTTTGATATTGCGAGCAGAGTTTGGAGCTTTTCTGAAATGTCTCAATTTTAATTCACTTTTTTGTAGAGTGTTTTAATATGTGTAGAATGCCCTTTTTATTGCATATTTGCTTTTAGGTGCTATGGTGCAGTTTAGTTTAGAGAGTGTTATCTTACTGCTTTACGGCCCCGTACGATTTTGTAAATTAGTTGCAAAAAATGAGCAACGAACAAATTTCCATCCAAACAAACAAGGATGTTGGCCAAGGTAGGAAGGTTTTGGTGACATATTTGGCCGTGTACTAAATAACTTTAATATAGGCTGAATAAAAAATTAAACAATTATATTACCAGTTTTTAAAATCTACTTATTGCAATACCGTGTATATCGTAAATTTGTTTTTTTAATTTTTAAATAAGTTGTCACGAATGACAATGTTTGAGTGCGGGTTCGCTCTCGTAAGATTACGTAAAATAAACGATTGCGTAAACTTTAGCAAATAAAAGTAGGCCGAAATCTCGCTTAAAGTGAACAAGTCAATAAGGTTTGACAGAAAATGTTACTGTATGTCTGTGGTCTGGTTTGACCATGTACTTATCTGAGCACCGAAGCTGTTAAAATTTTGTGTAACATTAACAATGCTGGCGAGACACTCAAACTAGTTTTTTCATGACTTTCAGTTCTAAATGTTACTGGAAATTTCACAAACCAAGGAACAATGAACGCCGGAGTCAACGTTACGCCATACCAAGCCGATAATATGAAGTTTGGTAGAACCGAAAATACTGGTAAATGGACAGAATCTTTTGTAATGTTCTCTTGTTTCGTATTCTACGATTGTTTACGCATTTAGTTCTGAAAATCATCTCAATCCAGCCAGTAATCCGATATTTTATTTCGTTATGATTGCTATCTCTAACAAACATTATTCTATGGTACAGTATTTGTTAGCAACATGTTTATTTTTTTATCTGGAATCAGACCACAATTAGAAACAACATATTTGCTGGTTACCGGCCAGTTGGTCGAGCGGTAACGCGTTCGTCTCTAGAGCGGGAGGTTTGAGATTCAAATCTTGGGCAGGTCAAATAGGATACAGTGTTGCCAACGACTCGCCACCGTTGCAACATTTCAAAAGGAGCTATGTTGCCCATACGCACAATGACGCGGAGATGGGCCCCGCCAACACGTTACACCCTTCGGCATAATACAGCGAGTATAATAAAAGATTTGATTTGATATTTGCTAGCTAAAACCTTCAAAACAAAAATCTGCTGCACAAAGAAACCTGCTGGAAGTTAGTTATCATGTAATTATCTTTATATTGTTTAAACTTGTTATTGCAGTGAATATCAACATGAGCGGCTCTTCCACGTTCAATGCAAAGAATGTGAACATGGGCACAGGAACCATGAATGTGAAGTGAGGTAACAATGCGAAATAACAGCAGTAATGCAATGCTAAACAACACCTTTCTTTGCACGAAAGTTAAACCAAGCGAGCAAAAGTCAGTGCAAGTTTATTGCCAGAACGCCGAATAGTAATTTAAGAGTATGCAAAACTAGACAGCAGCGATCCTCATCATCTACTTTATGCATTATGAAGCTGAGATGATCTGTTTGATAAGACGCTTTATAATGTTTATCTCTGCTTGGTGGCTTCGAATAAGCAGCAATTCAGTAGACAAGAATTTAAAGAAATCCAAGCAAGATTAGATCACTGGAAACTCCTAAGCAGGTGCGGATTCCTCCAAGGTTGAAGTAGTTGTTCTTATAAAAAGTGTACGGATCGTCTGATAGTTATGGCGTTTTACACTGTAAAAAAAATGACAATTTCCACCCTTGCATGTGGGTGGAAATATCTCAAATGGGTGTTAATAATCACCTATTCCAAGTAATGGTGGAAATTTAAACCTTAAGGTGGAATTTTCAACTGTAGCTGGAAATACATCATTGATAGGGTGGAATTAACTTCGTTTTTTGCTAAAGTGCTATGCAAAATGGTGGAAAGAGGTGGATTTAGCTTTACGGTGTACATATTTCCACCTATGTTTTCCACCCAGTTAAGATATTTACACCTTTTAGTTTTGCTTAAGGTGGATTTTTCCATCTCTGTTTTTTGATAGTCAAATGGTGGGTATTTTACCTCTCAGTAGTAGACATACCTACCCTGCAAAAATTACAATGGTTGCAATTTATACCTTGTTTACAACAGGAGGATTTCACTCTTAATTGCTATTCTGATGCAGTTCAGAGCGAGGTTAAAATTGAATTGCAGTTAACTTGCGTTGCTGTCCACTGCAGCACCTATTTCTATGAATGTCAATGGTAAATGGAAAGTTTTTCACAACTATTTCAAGCAGTATGATTCGAAATTTCAATCAATGTACTCTTTGTTTATTTATTTGCTATAAAAACATAGCAACATTTATCAAACAAATTAAGGGTGACGCGACTGATATAATTGATTGTTTGTATTGCAATTAAACTGAGCCGCGTGGCGAGTGTTATGGCCTTTGAGTACGTGAATGCAGTAACTTTATAAACTGGATTTATCATATTTTGTAATGACATATTCCGTGTTTTTGGCTGGAAAAAGAGGAATTCATTCACGTCTGTCTCGTGCTGTATTGATCAAAACCAACAAACATTTATCTCTCTTTTGTTTTAGGTTTGGTTTTGCGACATCGAAAGTTTAGTAGGCTACCACATCACATTTGTAGTGTGTATTCATTCGTTAATTTCATTTCAGCCGTGCCGGCCGGCATCCAATTTTCTCATTGGCTTAATGGCTTTCCTAAATCACGTGACTTTTGACGCTATGTAATCGCCATTTCTTTGTCAGTTGTGCCCATGGTTTTATAGGGGTGAGATGGAAGCTAGTTGAGCAGTTTAATTTTATCTTCTGAAAAATTCACGAATTCGCAAGTTAAAATACAAATGTATAAAAATTCTGCATTTCTTTTACCAGTATAGTCACTTGCCAATTTTGCCCAGGCCAGCTGCTACGTGCGACGGTGCTACGTGAATTTTAATCAGTTGGCAATGGTCAGCAATCATCCGCCATTTTCATTTCAAACATGACGGTATTCGACTTTTTGATTGGCTGCAGAGATCACGTGACCGTGACTGCGCTAGTGACGCTGCTGGATTACATATTGTTTTTGTCAGTTTGTGTCCATACCTTGAAGGTGTGAGGTGAAGGCTAGTTGACTAGTTAGAAATACAGGGTGGGCCGTAAATAACGCACCAAAGCATATAAAACAATTCTGATAATTATAACAAAAGGGTGGGCCGTAAGTTACGCACCCAAGAATTAAAAGTAAATTGTGATGTGAAATAATGTAAATATCTTTTCTTTGGGTATCTGTTAAATTTAATTTCAATTATCAATATTGTTTAATATGCTTTGGTGCGTTATTTACGGCCCACCCTGTAGAATATCGATGACTAAAAGCAAAAATACCGTAGGCCTACTGCATTTTTATTATCAGTTTAGTCTAGAGTTACCACGTCTGAAGATACAGAAATCGTGAGAAAATTATGTTGGTCAAAGTAAATAGGTCTTAACTAGAGTTCAGAGCGTTGGTTGCTGATCGTCATGGCTTTCTTTGCCTCACTTTGTTTCTTTAATTTATGTAACGCCTGGTGGCGGCATTTTACAATGCTTCGCCTTCACAAACTTTTTGTTTCCAAAGTGAAACGTGGTCTTTCACAGACCAGATTTCAGCAGTTCAGTGGACCTCAGTTTCTGAGTTCAGTCGAGCGCAAGTCATAGAACCTTTGATTTGCCTGTCTGAGAGCTTCGAGCTCGCATGCTACAGGGCTATTTTTTGTGTGTTAGTTTTGCTGGCCTGCCTACTCATTTAGTTTTTTTTTAATGTGTGAAATTTATTAAGCGGCTCCATAAATAGGCCTTATGATCAACCTCTTCTTGGGCTCCATAAAACCAAAAGTTTGAGAATCCCTGCTGTAGACTAGCCTAGTGGTTTCCAACTGCCAGTCCGCATAAAGTTTACTATCATGCTGTGTTTGCGATTGCTTTGTTTAAGTTTCAAAAGAGGCATGGGTTTGCTGGTAGGCCTATCTTCAAAAAAGGGTGCATCTCAAAAAGTTAGAACCTCTGGTCTAGCTGGTGCAGTTGGGGGATATTTGTAATTAAAAGGGCATTTGCAGCAAAAAGGGACCGTGAATCATTGTGATGTTACAATTAAAATGACTACAATCAAAAAATTAGAGTTTAAATAGGCTAACGTTCCAAATTCCTTCCTACCCCTACATCACACATTGATACATATAAACATCAAAAATATGTGCCTAGAACATGCACCAGGCCTGGCGCCAGGACAGCGTGACTGGGGGGGGGGGGGGGCAGGACTAAATTTTGGGGGGCACGAGAAGTTTATTTATGTGAATTTGAGAGGGGCACGAGGGCATGAGAAATTTATCCCAGTCTGGATCAAATGAAGAAGGTGAAGACCAAAGAATCAAAGGGATTTTCCGGCCGAAAGTGGGAATTCAAGCGGTTTCTCCAGCCGAAAACAGGTGATCTCCAAAAAAAAAAAGGTCTTCATCCCAAAAATCCAGTTTCAGTCCACAAAATGTACGAAAATACCAGTGGCAGACACCAATCTGGGTCTCAATTTGCACTCCAGCAGCCCCTAGCCTGGAAATTTCTTTGGGACACAGTCCTCGCTTGGGGGGGCACAATTTTTGTTTGGGGGGCACAAGCAGTCATTTGGGGGGGCACGGCCCCGGTATGCCCCCCCGTGGCGCTGGGTCTGACGTGCACTAGATAAAACCCATGCCAACATTAAAATCAAAACAGAAAATATCACTGGTTAGGCAATGTAATGTAAGTAACCAGTCGGCAGCGTGGCCGAATGGGTAAAGGCGTCGTTTTTACGACGACTCTGATCGCAGGATCATGAGTTCAACCCGCACCCTGGTCACGTTGTTGCGTTCTTGGATAAGACGCTTTACGATAATTATCTCTGCTTGGTGGCTTCGAACAAGCAGCAAATTTACGTGGGAAGAAGTCAAAAACGTCAACAGGAAAGCTTGGAAAATGGTCAACTCCTAAGCGGGTGCGGATTCGTCCAAAATATAGCTCACCGTCGCTTTCTCGTGATAGGAGGATAAAGATGCACCAATCAATCAATCAAGGGTTAACCAGAATTTGCTTTAAATCAGGAGCGAAACCACGAGGTTTGAACCCTTTTAAGTTCACCCGAATCTCTTTAAAACTTTAGGGTAAATGTGCAAAATACAAAAAAAATTTTCAACTTCATTAGTAAAGTGCATGGGCGACGAGCTGAAGGAACCAAACATAATTTTTTCACTAGGCTAAATCTTACAGTCTTAGCTATTAGTTCTCTTGAATTGCTCTAAAACATGCTTGATGTCTGATGTCATCGAAATGACTTTTTTTTTTTAAACATAAATAATTTGATAATATTTGCAATAAATACACTTTCAACTCTTCGCTTGCACATACTGGCAATGATATTGAACATTGTGGCCTAATTAGGTCATGCAAAATTTGAGCTAAGTCTTTGTAATATGTGTGGAGTCTAGTGATGCCAGCATTATAGATGAAACAGCTGATAGTCCGTTTTCAGATGAAGTGTGTGAAAAGACGACTTTCTTGGAAGAACCTAATGCTCGCTCTGTTGATGGAGCTTCAGCTTCATTGTCTAAGATAGTTTCTGAGAAAGCAAGCACTGTGATGTATAGTGGTACAGTTAACATAGATAAAGCTTCAGATAGAGTGCCTGCAAAATCTGTTGTCGAGTCAGCAGCATGCTCAATTGAAACTTGGTTTCAGGCATATGAATTACCAATAATGCCTCCATATATAGAGAAGCTAATGCAAGAAACAAACGGATCACCTTCAAAGTGTTTACATCTTCTGTTAAAAATAAACTTCTTCACACAGTTTTTGATTCCATTGCTTTTCATACATTGTAAGTGTCAATACAAATACTTATAGAATTTGCTGTGCTAATGGTAGTAGAACTCGACCTGATTTTGAAAGTAAAGTTTTTTATTTAATGTGACCGATTGTGTATTAAATAAGAGTTCATTAAATGTGGTGTATTGGCCATTCAATGGGCAGTATATAATATTGTTTGGTATTCATAAAGTGATAATATTATAAATTGATTATTCATACAGTGATAATATTATTTTGTTCCAAAAAATCTTATTTTAGCATATGTGAAATTGGTTACAGGAGGTCAATAGCTTAATTGAAATGTAAAAATGAGAAAATTTTCTGTATCGGTAATACTTTAAAAAAAACTTTCAAGGGTGCCAAGTACTGCTACCAGTATACTAATCTTAATATCAAACAAAGACCTATTGCCAAACGAAAAATTAAATTTACCTAGTAAAAATAGTTAATCAGCGCACGAGGTAGCAGAAAAACATAATAGCTTCATGAAAAATGTTTTCAATATTGTTGTAAACTTACTTTGCTCAACATGGTCATGTTTGAAAAAGTTTTGCCATTCCGTAAGAAACGATGATTTTGGCTACATTTCCAGGAATAGTGGTTTTCCTTAAAGTTTTCAAGAAGCTGAAATTAGGTGAAGTACGTATAGAATTTTTATATTTTCACAACATCGTATTGTTTTAACTGATTACCAGTACCTCCTGAAAAGGTTTTCAAACTCTGTCAATTGTGGTGTCACCCAATTGGCGGTTGTTCATTTTCTACTGGAAAGGTTCCTTTAAGAAATGGTTTGGTGAATTTTATTAAGCTTATTAATGAATATGTCTTTGCTCTTTTTCCAACTTTTAAGGTATTTGTTTCAGATATCTTTCTCCAATGCAATATCATATCATTTGTGGGCAACTTGTTAGCAAATATCCTGCTCTTCAAAATCAACGATCTGTAGATGGAAGTCCTTTTGTATGTTTTTTGATTTTGCTGGCTTTGATTTTTTTAATGTTTTGATGTAAAGTTATCTGTAAGCATTTTTCAAACATATGGTAAAATCAATAATAGCAGAATGTAGTAGGCCTTATGGGTTAGTGTATATCGCTAAGTAGAAGTTTCTAAAAGTCGAAGTTTAAATTGACTAATGAAAAGATAATAATAATCACAGTACTGGCATTGTTGAAACAACTGAACTCTAAAAGGAAAACTGTTTAACTTAAAGGTAACATCGTCAAAAACAATATAAGTCACAAACACGACTTCTTTTATTTAGCTAAAAACTTAAACAGACAATATGGTGAAAATCTGCGTGTTGACAAACAATAGACCAGATCAAAAACTTTGTTTGTTTTTTACTGCAATCATAAACTGCTTTGGTTTTTAATATATCCGGTATTCAACGAAACGCATGATTTTATAGTAACGTACATACTTTTTCTTGGAAACTGGTTACCTTGGTAGGTAGTTTTAAACATCGCCTTGCACAAATGATCAACTAGAGTTTCTAGCAAAACTGATTCGGCACCTTGAATTCGGGCATTTTATTGAATATCTTAAAAACAAAGCAACTCAAAATTGCAATAAGCACCAAACAACAGTTTTATTGTTTGTCAAAATGCAGTTTTTTACCTCCTGCTTTTTTAAGTCCAATTGCTGGTTTGTTGCAGAGAAAAGTGTGTTACTAGTACAGGTATTAAGTTATTTGCTAAACAAAATTGTTTTTGTAGAGCACTGTCTTGGCAAGCCTTCGACAGCAGTTCAAAGATGCTAGACGTTCTCTTTCCAATAATGTTCAAGTGCAAGCAATGAAGGCAAAATATGGAAATAGTGCATCAAAACGTTCACCCAAAATTGCCAAAAAACGTTTGAGCATAGTAAGCCAAATTTTATTGCTGTAAAACTTCACAAATAATATATGGATATACGGTACGTGAGCCTATAGTATGATCGCATTGGCGTTGTTGTGACGCCATCACTCCAAAGTTGGTATCTTTCAAAGACAGATAGCATGACCTGATCTTGCACAAAGAAATGGGTGTTCATTTTTTCCGAGGCAATAACGTACGTATGTAAGAGGGAGTAATTTTGTCCATGTTTCACCCACCATTGAGAAATATTTTGCTTACAACTGACATTACAATGTACCAAGCATGGTGGAATTAATCAATTCACGCGTTTCAATGACTTAACTCATTTAGGAGGAACTACCGTAACTCCGGTCACAAGTCGGAAAGAAAAGAGAAAACAAAAACAATTTCAGATATTTACAAATATTGGACATGAGTTCATATTGAGGGTAGAGCCATTTGTAGACAAGTAGAGCCCGCATGCAATCTAGGATATAAGGCGAAAGGAAACAAGAGCGCAGGGGCATAAGAGTGCACAGAGATAATCAGATAATATATATTCTGCGATCTGTTGAAATATTTTTTTGTGCTTTGAAAAATAATGCCGCTGTGGTTGGGGTAGAAACAATAATGCCAAGCAACGTTCAAATTCTGCGTCAAAACGCTTTTTTTCTTGTTGCATGCTTTCCCATTCTTTTCTAGCATCGTAATATGTAGCAAACGAAATATGAGGTAATGTGTAGCAAATGAATACCCCTCAAGAAAGAGAGAGGCTATAAATCAAAGAGTCTGCTTCATCATGTTCTTAAATCTTGTAACGGAAAAAAAAACTCCTTTTTTGATTCATTTTTGCGTGGTTCTGCCCCAATTTAGGTTTGTATGTCCATGATAAAAGTGACTGAATTTTTATCTTCATTTCCGATATAAGCAATTTAGCAATGTGTCATTTTGTAACTTACCGTTTTGTCTTACTAAAGTTTGAGATTTGATTTTAGAATGAGGATGACCCGCGCTGCAGCACCAACAAGGCAGCAAAGGTGGATCAAGACGAGGCAGAAAAAGTGGATCAAGACAAAATTGTTCAGGAACTGCAATCAGAATGGAGAAAAACATTAAAAAGTGATGTGGTTGTGGAGCAACTGATGAATGCTAGTTACGAAGCACGCCGAGACGAAATTTTAAACGGCACACTAAGAATAGACCAGTTAATTGTAAAATACCCTTGTCTGCAGTCGTCTTTCCACATAAGCGATTGCTTGGTGTTCAGTAATTTTGCTCTAGTTCATTTGAGTTGTAAATGACACCATCAATGTAATCTTGATCTACCGGTACCCTAATAATGGTACGCTCTGTGGTCATATTGCTTGTATCATAAAAACTTTTTGTTTAAATAAACTACTCTCTCAAAGATCACACAAACAACAAACAATTTGTTAATGATATTTGATTTTGCAAAAAAATTATGGTTTTTGATATGTTATCAAGTTTCAGTGCATTTCTTTTTGCCTTGATTTAGGTCAAGCTGAAAGGTTCATGTTGGCCGTATGTGCTAGAGAATTTGGCACTTCCCCAATGCTGTTATTGACTAACTCCATTACTGTTTCATTCATTTTAGAATGTTTGCACGTATCAAAATTTTTTTAAGGTGATTGTTTCTCACTAAAATATTGATTAGAAACTGACATGCGTCCTTGTTCATCTGTCTACACTGCAAGGGTATTGATAGCTATATTTGTTTGCAAGCCAGAAAACAACAAGAGCTCAGCACCAAACAAGTTTCAATTTACGCCGTAGCCTATTAGTTGTAAATTATGTTGTGAATATGCAATACACCTTGCAGCTTTTGGGATGGCTGCTACAGATTCCACAACCCAAAGTTGGAATTAGGGGGAAAAGAGTTTTCAACAAACTGTAAAAGGAACTACCTATAGACATTTCTTATACCTATAAACATTTTCTTGGAATGGGGAGGAGGCTATAACCCTCTGAATAAGGGTAAAGAGACTTTCCTTAAAGAGACTGCTGAAGGAACTACGGTTAACATTTTATTATTTGCTTTGGATGCGATATAGGAGCCCCTTACCTAAATTAAATTACACTGACCAACAAAAAAATTTTTTTTGAATGGTGCCAATGATTTTTTGACTGATCTTGGCTAATTTGGGGTCGCTGATTTCAAAAATGCAGTTAATTTTTCTCCATCAGGTCAAGTTTTTTCGCTATGGTACACCAATTAATGAGTATTTCTGTACTAAAAGATGATCATTTGGATATCTGTAAAAGTTTTTTTTACAAAGCATAAGATAGTGTAACATCAAAAATATGTTGCACATACCAATTTCTTTAATAGCTGCAAAAACACTAAAACAACAATGATGAAAAGTAGGCTGCCATATTTATGAAGTGCCAACCATAAATTTGCGTTTTAATGATTTGTGGCTATGAGTGGCAACAGAGTCACGTTTGATAGACCAGCAGTAATCGGCTAGCATGACGGCATCCCATCTCCCTTGATATCTCTCTTCCATTTCCTTAACGTCTTGATGGAATCTTTCTCCTTGTTCATCACTAAGTGCACCCAAATTTTCAGGAAAGCGATCAAGATGACTGTGCAAGAAATGACCTTGATGCTCATTTTAGCACCGATATCTTCAAAAGAGCTCAGTAAGTTAGCTACAAGCTCTTTGTAGTTGGATGCTTTTTTGTTTCCAAAAAAGTTTTTAACTACTTTCACAAATGCATCCCAGGCATAAAATTCTTCTTTGCTCATGGATGAGGGAAACTCATGATCATTCATTAATTTTCTTATTTGGGGTCCGTTAAAAATACCAGCTTTTAATTTTTTTATTGCTAGACCTGGAAATTTGCTGCAGATATATTTGAAACATGCACCTTCCTTGTTCAGTGCTTTGACGAATTGCTTCATGACTCCCAGCTTGATACGTAATGGAGGAAAAACTATTTTGGATCTTTCCACTAGCAGTTGAGCTTGTATGTTCTTCTCACCTGGTACCATGTGTTCTCTCACTGGCCATTATTTTTGTCTCCAATGCTGTTCTCTAGCTCGGCTATCCCACAAGCAAATAAAGCATGGAAACTTGGTATATCCTCCTTGTAATCCCAATAAAAATCCAACCATTTTCAGATCCACACATATGATCCAGTTGTGCTTGTAATTGCCATTTTTTCTAAAACAAATTTAATATCGCTGTATTTTTCTTTAAGTGTTGTAGAATGTCCAAGGGGAATAGATCCAAAATCATTTCCATTGTGCAAGAGAACACATTTTAAACTTTGTTTGCAGCTATCAATAAAAAGTCGCCAATCATTGGGATCATATTGGGTGACACCAAGCTTCTTGCGAACGCCCTCAACATTATTGCAAAATACTATATCTTTTTCGTGTGTAAAATAAGGTAGAAATTCAGCGTGACGATTTCGTTAGTAAGTTATAAATGTTCCCGGTTGTAAAAGATTCTTTTCTTTTAGTCTTGATGCCAACAGTTCAAAAGACTCTTTGGGGGTCTCTTGCCAAATTATTTAGTTCATTTTGTGAAAATAGTTGTGGAGGTACCAGAGAAGGTGGAAGTCGTTGTCTGCAATAGTAGTTTCACTGTCAGTAGAGGAAAGATCATCTTCACTGGATAAAGCAGATTCAAGCTGAGGCAAACCTTCAAAAACAGGAATAGGAAGTTCTTCACTGTATGGAACAGGCCTGATTGCCGAATCCAAACTTGGATATGTTAATGAGGTTCTATTCTTCCTATTGATGCCTTTGGTCTTTATTCCACAAAAGTAGCAGTCACTGTAATGATCTTTCGGCTCTCGCCACCCCATCGGAATTGCAAACCTCAAACCTTTCCTTTGTTTCTTTGTCCATTGCCGTAAATGCTCGATGCAGGTTTTGCAAGCAATATGGGGAACCCACAATTTGTCTTGATCACCAAGTTTCACTTTGAAATAAGCTAAATAAGCTTGTTTCACAAAATCGGTGATTAGCTTTTGGTTGTGCTCCAATGTGTATTCGCCACATATGTAACAAAAAACATTACGGTCATTTAAACAACTTCTTCTAGATGAAGTAGCCATAACTTACTGCTTTAGATGTAATATATCTGCATAACAATGTAAACTAATATTAGCTTCATATACCGGTAACGCTATGATATAGCAGTACACTACAGCCTGGTGTAGTGTATCTAACTAATGAATATACAGTGGTAAAATATCTAACTATATCTTCTCTTATAAACTGACATGCACTTCCATATCATGACAACTGATAGTTACTGCAAGTGGTAATTGCTTATTTAGTTATTTTCCAATTTTCCAAACCTATGCACTAAGCAGTAAACGTGACTGTTTTTCAACCTATGCACTAAGCAGTAAACGTAACTGTTTATCAGTGCTAAGCTCTTCAGCTGCATTAGACTAGTCAGACAGAACGGCAGCTTTAAGACTAGTGATGAGAGACACAAAAGAGTAAAAGGGAGTCTGTAAACAATAGGTGTTTATATTTCCTGCCTGCTAAAACGGCAATAAAAACACTTCTGAAACACAAATCACGTAAATTGTAAGACAAAGACATGAAACAGCATCCTACTGAAGACACTGCTAAACAGCCTATCGCATAGAAACCAAAAATGTTGGATATCTCAAAAAATTGACCTGATAGAGCAAAAACAAGATCATTTTTGGAATCAGCACCCCCAAATTAGCCTAAAACCGTTCTTAACTTTTGGCACCAAAAATTGTGTTGGCCAGTGTTATCTATTCCCTTCCTGACTACCTCGCGGCATACAAGTGGTAGGCACTGGATATTCAACATTCAGTATTGCAAAGATATGAAATACACCTTGCAGTGTGTAAGAGGGGTGTTCACACTTTAGGCGTTTGCCTCAATGAAGCGGATAAAAGAAAGCTTCATTCTGCAGCAGTCCACCAGTAATCGTTGAAATAATTAGCCTGCTGTTGCTGCAAAGAAAAAAAAACAAAAAAAACTGAAACTATTTCATCTGAAATAATTTTTTGTAGCAGTGTGATCAATAGATCATCGTATATGATTACTGTTATAGGTAGGCTATCAAAACTTAAAACGTTTTTTTTTTTCGGTTCGACAGAAGGCTATGTGTGAACTGAACACCCCGGGTGAAGACGTTTTTTCACAAACTGCAGAAAAAAAATCCCGATAAAAATTTCGTTCTATGTGTTAATGTGTTAGTATTGCAATAGCGAAGTCAGGAGCAGTGACTGCATGTTATGCGATTAGAATATCGGCGAAATTTGCGTTTTTCACTGCATATTATATGATTAGAATTACTTTATATTTTGGTTGTGGAATGTCTCCGTTCTCAATTGGTTTTCATGTAATTGGAATGTCTCCTTGCATTACTGAATATAATTTGGAGTTGTTCATATACTCTACTACATTTTATGCAATTGGAATGTCTCTGTGGGATAGAAGGAAGCTCCTAAAACTTCCATTTCCATAATCATATTAAGTGTTGCGCATCAAGCTGTGGTGTTGCTAATTAGAAATTTTAAGCTGGCTGACTGCTTGAGATTCGGGAAGTTATGAAGTGAGAGCAAGGAAAGGGTTATTGGACTTTAAAAACTGTAGAAAGAACTCCCAATACGAATTTCATTGTATGCATTTGCTCGTGTGAAACAGTATCGAGTAGGGGAAAGGGAGCTTTTCTGTGTATTATGTTATTCATAGTTGGGCACAAGTCCGTTAATCGTTAATCCGTTAATAACGAAGCTAACTTTTTCATTAACTCGTTAATCCGTTAAAAGTTTTTTCATGTTAACGGACTAAATTAACTTCCGTTAAGTTCTGTTAACTTCCGTTAGGGTTTTTATCGTTAATATTTTTCACCATTCATTCATCGCACCGGTACAAACCAATTTGCACTGGTAACACTTGTTGCGTATTAGCACAAGTTTTATAGAAAAAAGCGAAGAAAGCAGCTCTTTTTTGTGGCAAATAATAAGTTGCAGCCTATTAATTATCGCTGTTCACAATTTCCAAAGATTTTCTAACCGCAGCTTGGTTAGTGCATACGAATTCTTTTTATCTTGAAATTAGATTACACTGTAAAATGTAACTTCCAAAACACAAAAAGACCACCATAGCAATAAATATTTCCTTACAATCTGCTCAACAGCATCAGTACGTGTTCTAGAAGCGAGTGAATAAAAAGAAATGTAAATTACACACAAAATATTAACGGAGTTTAATAACTTCCGTTAATTAAAGCTGAAAGTAACGGATTAGCGTTAACGGAGGTGTGAAGTTTGTTATCGGACTAGTGGTTAACGAAGCTAACGTTTTGCATTAACTTGCCCACCTATGATGTTATTGATAATATGTCTTTGTTTTTCACTGCATTTTATGTAATTGAAATGTCTCCGTTGCCAGCAGTGGCCAATGGTGCAGATTAGCCTTTGCCAATATATGCTGCTACTCCTGGTTTTTCTCAATTAAATGTATTTCGTTGACAAATGTACAACATGACATAAAAGTGAGATTCAGATATATGGGCGTCAATGCTTATTACCGCCCCAGTGGGTGGGAGATGGCATAAAAGTGAGATTCGAGTATACGGACGTAAGTACTTATTACCACCCCAGTGGGTAGAAATAGCGCAGTTTCACATATGAAAAAATCCACCTCTTGGGTGGAAAATTTGAACCACCCTTTGGGTGGTTATTCCCATCATATAAGTTAGAAATTGATAAAGTGTTCATTTCCTCCTTTAAACAGTAAGGGGTGGAATGAAATTTTTTAGGGTGGAAAAATTGAACCACCCTTTTAGGTGGGTATTATTACACTTTTTTTTTACAGTGTACGATGCCCGGTGATAAATGGATAAATTCAGCTGAAAAATAATCTAATTCTTTAATCCACACAAATAGTAGAAACAACTCGTAATTCATCTACCGAATATTTCAGCCACTTGGGCTTTTTGGAGAACACCACAAATTTATCTTTTATGGTTGAGGAAAAAATCTGAAAGTTCTTTGTCATTAGCCCAGTTTCAAATTTGATTGCGTAGTTTTCAATGGCAATTGTTTTCATTAATGACAGCTTATTTCTTATCAAAGTTAGCAGAATGATGTATGGACTCAGTGCTTGGATTTTTTTAAATTAAAAAACAGTCTCATTAGAGGGATTGGTGGTAAGGCTACTTGTCATACCGATATCGGTCACGAAGGTTTTTTACTCAAACGTGCAACTAGCAATGTTTTGCTCCCAAAGCTAGTGATAATGCTTTATTTGGATGCGAGATCAATTTCTAGCCCAAACCGTTATAATTTTTTACAGTCAACTAAACAAAGTACGTTCGCAGCTGCTGGATATTAGTTCTAAGGTGAATTGTTATACAAAGAATTAAAAGCGTTTCATTTAAAATCTTGAACTTTTTAAAACAAACGAGAATTAACAATTATTTTCAGGATACTGCTTCCAAATCGAGTCGAAAAGCCGTTGCTGCAACTTCCAAGATGTATTTGATACTGTGTAGCTTCTGATTATTTTCCGGATTTGACTGCGAAATCGGCGTTTATTTTTGTTTTATGCACTGCAATTATACCTATTGTTTTCAACCTATTGATTTTCAACAAATTCATTGTGGCTAAATGATTAGAGCGAATAAATCTGTTTTATCTATTTTAAATAACATTAATTTATGCATTTTGCTTTCATAAAATTTCAACTCTGAAGTTTATTTCGAAGACAAAAGAAACACAGGTGCTTCTTGATCTAGAGCAGTGGACGGCGGGAATACGAAGGCTGCATGTTCGAATCTTGTGGGAAAACAACTTTTTCGCATTGGTTGTTTTAAGTTATAGTCGCCGTTATGGTGGCTCTTTTCTAGGCTTCCGCGGTGAAGGCCTTCAGACAACACAGCCCTAAAACGATTAAACAATAAAACTCTGGCTCCGCAAACGTCAAAACAACACTATTAAATAATAATTAGGATCATAGTACAAACAAGTTGCTGGGTTTAGATTGCCAAAATTAGCCATGCGCGGAGACGTATTCCCTAGCTTAAGTGGCAGAGCAATGGATTAATAATCCAAAAGCTGCAGGTTCGAATTTGAGGGAAGACAACTTTTTCGCTTTGTTTGCTTTAAGTAGTCGCCGTTTTGGTGGCTCTTCCCTAAGCTTCCGCGCTAGTAGCTTTTAGCCCAGATAGCACGCAAACGATTAAACGAATGCTATTTCCGATATCTAATAAAAGTCTTCATAACAACTTTAATATCTTTTATAACAAAATGATGTAAAGGTTGTGTGAAGTCAGTAATGACAGACTCACCATGATTTTGTTACGAATTCATGGCAACCTAATTTCAAATAAACAATTTGCTATGAGGTCGCAACTAATTCGCTACATAGATTCGCTACTGCTCCAGAGTTGTAAGTCGGGCCTGGCTTTTCGGGTAGGGCTCGGGCCGGGTTCGGGTATAAAGCTGACAAAAATGTCGGGCTTAATTCGGGCCTTAGACATACTTTTTGTCTTAGGTGTACAAAAAAATAATCAAAATTACTTAGCAATATTGCTAAATTTTTTAGACCTAACTTAACTTTCGGATTTTTTCGGGCATGATTTGGGCTTCAAATTAATTTTCGGGCCGGGTTCGGGCTTATAGTTTCGGGTTCGGGCCTGAACTAGTCGGCCTGTTTACAACTCTGTACTGCTCTGCAATTTCGGAGACTCCACATCGCATCTACGCTAAAAATTACATCACAGTGCATTCGGAATCAAATTTGAAAGCAAAGCCAACGATAAATAATATTAATAGCTAGGTCATTGTTTTAACCTAAAAATCGAACCCAACATACTATTTTGTATAGCAAACGTTTGAGTTATTAGATAATGACATAATAAACCTAAGACTCCATAGATTTTGCCGTTTTGAATAATACCAGTAACTATTTGGTGCATTTTGAAATTTAATCATTTTTAAAATTGCGTTCCATAGCGTCGGAGCTATCATTTCCACTCTTTGAATTATGTTTTGGTGGAGATGTTTTGGTGAAGTTGGTGGATGTTTTGGTGGAGAAAAGCAATGAGTGATTTTTAACTTCTGTTTTCAGAAAACCCACTTTTACTGGACAGTACTTTCATTTGGACAGTGCTGGGCACCGCAAGTTTTTTTTTAAGTCCGCAAATCCGCAACCGAATTTCAATTTTCTTAATCTGCAACCGCAAGTCCGCAATTGAACGTTTAAAAGCTTAGTCCGCAACCGCAAGTCCGCAACTTCGTAATTCTTGAAGTCCGCAACCGCAAGTCCGCAACTTCGTAATATTTGAAGTCCGCAACTTTTTATGAATCGAGTGAAAGAGTTTTGCGATCAACCACGTCCCAAAGTGAACTGCTCAGAGTTGATTGGCAAAAATAAGTCAAAAGTTGTGACTTGTGGGAAGTATAGCAAACGTATGGTGAATACATTCCACGCAATAAAAGAAATTACTCACAATCGTTGATTGTAGTAAATGTACCTCAGCATGACTTGTTATTGAGTTGCTTTTTTGGATGGCAAACTTAAGAATAGACCAGCCCCTCTTACTTTCAGGTCCAACTCAAAACAGATTCAAACGCTTGTAATTTTGGTTAAAGTTTTTAAGTGACTTGGCTAAGGGTTTTTAGCCCCCAGCCCTCCTGGTTGCGCTTCTGCTTATATAGTTGATGCCTAAACTGCGTGGAAGCATAATGCACAACCCACCGGCGAACCCTTAAAAATGCTATACAATAAAGCTAGGAATTTGGAGATTAAAAGCCATTGGATTACAGTGAGAAGCCATCAAATAGCAAAGCACAATCCGCATTTCCGCTTGCAACAATATATTCTAAGAAAACAATTTTTTTCGAGGCAGGAAAAGGCAAAGGCAGTAGAAAGCAAAAAAACATTCATATCACTTATCGTATTACTAAATTTTTAGTGCCTAGTTTCAATAAATACTCTAAGAATGAGATAAATAAGCACACACTACCAGCAGTGCCGTCGCCAGACCAAACGAAGTGAGAGGGCCCTAGCCAAAAATTGGGGGGACACTATAAAATGGACTAAACTTTTGCACATAAAAACTGATATTTTAAAGCTACAATTTTGTATTCATCTTTGGAAAAAGATACACATAGCCCGGCAGCGTTTATTAGCTCGTTTCGCATGCGGCCGGTATAATCGCTTGAAAAATATGTCTACAGGAGTGAATGCGACCAGAAGCGAAACCAGGGTTTTGTTAAGAGAGAGGGGGCTTGAACCAAAAGTAAATGTTTTTTGCACAAAAATTGTCTAATTTAGGTCCCATGCTGAACAAGCCGTTGCTACTCAAGTGTGTTACAGAGGGGGTTCAGCTGCTAGGTGATTTTTGCGATTTTGCGGCAAAAATAGCGACTTTAACGCCATTTGAATCAGATTTCGCACGTTTTAAAACCATTTCAATATCTATAGTAAATTGCTAAAATTCAGAAGTCATTAAACGATTTAAATTATCTAGCCTGTTGAGCCCCCTTATACATTAGGTCAAGTTCAAAACACGTTTAAACGCTTATTCTTTTTTTGGTTATATTTTCTAAATGACTTGGTTAAAGGGGTTGATGACCCCTTAGCCCCTTCCCCCTAATTGTGCCACTGACTGCGAACTAAAATAAATCTTGAGTGTGCTCTAAAAACAAAACAGCTGGTCTTTTAAAGAAATGTTTTCACGTATTGTTTCAGGTCATAATCACTAACGAAATACCGGTAACGCTTCTGTAGGCATACATTCCTATTCCGCGACACATCCGTAAGGCGTGTTAATAAGACGGATTATTGGGTCACATTTATGTAAAGCAGTTGGTGGGCAGCAATTTTGCAAACAATCGAGAAAATTTCAAATGAGAATCATGTTTAAAAATTGCTATTCCTTTGTGAACTCACGGTAAAAAACAACAAAGCCATTCTTTGAACCAGGGCTGCAAATTCGAACTTTAAACCCAAAAAAAGTCGGTTGTTTTGCCGAACTCGAGAAAACAGTGTTGATTCCAATTTAAATCAGGTTAGAACCTCTTGTAATAGCCTGTCTCGCCGCGCGCCGTATCCTTCATATTTCTGCAGTCAAACCACACTTTGGATATAAATATAACAATGTTATTCATCGCAGAACACCAAAAATTTGATTCATCCAAAGGAGCACGGCAAAACAAGAAGTCAATTATCAGCTAGCCAAATTAATATCAATTAACTAAAATTTACTGGACCAAAATTTACGCTATTGATTATACTAACATCTAACACTATGCTAGACTTTACTAGACTATGCTATTAAAAAACTGCTTCGAGGTCGCACTATAGCAATAGAAACATCAGCAATCAACTTACTACACAGCTAACTTGATACACTAAACTACGAAAATTTGAAACACCATATCACTCGTACAGTCGAAGACTATCTGATTTGAGCACTAGTTGCAGGCTTAAAGATTATGAGATTAAAGGTCTAAAGACAAAACAGTTAAAATTACCACAAAGACAGTTCTAGAAGATTTTTAAAACAAGCACAAAAGGGGTTTCTAAAATGTTCTAAAAAAATCAACCTACTACAGTCGAATCTGGTTAATTGCATAGTCAATTTGTCAAGCCTTTTTATGCGATTAACCGAATTATGCGTTTAAGCGAAAGTGCGAAGTTCACATGATGCGCGACGCTCGTTACGCACAAAAACGTCACACGTCATACCTACAAGCGCATACAGATGCGATCATCTTATTCTTACTCAAAAACGAACGCAATCGTCTAATTCTTACTCAAATAGTAAACAAAAACAAGCCAATGAAGGATTACAAATTTGTTTATTACTTTCAAGCAAAATATTCCGCGATAGTTGTTTGTTTAATTTTATTCTGCATGCTATCTTGCATTTGTCTTTCTAAACGAAGAAATGTGTCCATATCGGCCCCTTCAAATTGTAGCTGTCGCCGAATTATAGCAAAAGCGTGTAACACTTCTTTATTTTTTGGTGGAGTCACAGCAGTTGCGTCGACAGAGCTTTCTTCATTGACATCGTCTGCTTCAATGTTTTATTTTTGAGTTCATCAAGGACAAGAATTTTGTCCGCCAAAGTTAAAACTTTGCGCTTAATTTGTTTACTTGTCCCAGCTGCTTCGATCATTCTTGATAAGTAAAATTTGTTCTGTGTAACTAACTAGCTGATAAAAGTTAAATGAAACAAAAACAGTGCGAAGCGCGAAAATTAGTGATTGCAAAATGGCAGCCACGTGTTATTGTGCCTTATCGGTAATTGTCTTCAAAGAACATCAATCACATCGCACATTGCCTTGTTTTGATCTCTAATCGGCGGCGGCTTTCATATTGCGATGTTGGCAATTGGCGAGCTTGTTTTGCGCTTTGCTATGGTTTATTTCCGTAAAGACTTTGAAACTGTCTGTTTCTGTCGCATATATTTTGAAATGTTTTACACAGCTATTGAATAAACCCTATATTTCTATTCGTTTAAGCGAATTATGCAATAAACCGCTATGCGATTAACCAAACTATTTTCTTAACAAATGGTTGGCTATGGTTTGGGATTTACGATCTTTATGCGATAAAGCGGATTATGCGATAATCCGGTATGCAATTAACCGGATTCGACTGTATTTGCATAAAAGATGACAACGCGGCATGTACTCGTTTCTCACGTTACCAAACAGCATGTCAACAAAAAGAAAGGAATTAAGTCGAAAAGCAGACTTAGTATTTATGTCAGCCTGAACTCGAAAAACTTGATATTTTTGACGAACTTGAACTCGAAAAAATTAAATTGATTTCTCATGTTTGACTGGGTAAAAACATGAATATTTTACGAAAATAGTAAGAAATTTCAATATTTGTATAAAACTTGCGGAATTGCGGACTAAAATTAAAAATAGTCCGCAACCGCAAGTCCGCAATTTAAACCACCAAAGTCCGCAAGTCTGCATGTCCGCAACTTTTTTTGTTGCTCCGCAATTGCGGATTTGCGGACTTGCGGACTAACTTGCGGACTTGCCCAGCTCTGCATTTGGATTCGTTTGGGCCTACAAAACGTAAAACCAACTTGATTGAAACGCTTGTGCATCGAGCATTGATGATTTGTTCAAAAAGCAAACTGCAGCATGAACTAGAAAACATCAGCTCGATTCTACGGAATAATGGATACCTAGAAAGCATTATTCGAATCACCATGTCTAAGAAAATTGCGCTGTATAACCGTAACCCAAAAGAAGGACCGCAAAAGTGTCCAGTTTACTTGAAGCTCCCTTGGATTGGCAAAATTTCTTTGAATTTTAAAAAACAAACCAAGATTGCTACCAACTGATGTTACCTAACTGTTGAACCTCGCATTATTTTTACAACGAGAAAAATTTTGCCTGCAATCCACAAAGATGTTCTACTTTCCCTTCAACAAAGTATGGTCGTATATCAATACGTGTGCCGCTGTGACTGTCGGTACGTGGGTCGAACTTCCCAAAGATTGCAAGACAGAATTAATCAACACATTCCCAGATGCATAAGAAGTGACAAAAGACCAACGAAAAATCTGCCAAATCGAGAATGCAAAATCACTAGCACCCCTAGTGTCTGTTGTGATTCTGCAATCGGACAGCATTTATTCGAAAATAAAGAATGTGCCAAACATTTCAACAATGCACAATTTTCCATTTTGGTTACAGCAAGATCTTTTTTCCATTTTTCAGTTCTGGAAGCAACCTACATCAATGCCTTACAGCCTATTCTCTGTCGTCAAAAGGAATTCGTTTAGTCACTCCAGATTTCACATTAATTTTTTTCACTTTTCCGACGAAACCGAAACAATATTTTTCCACCAATTAAATTGCCAGAATGACCAATTTTGACCAAGCAGAGAACGACAAGATATTTTGTATATTTTCTATACTTTTGCATTAACTTTACACAATTTTAGGTGATTTTTTGCAGCATTTTACGTCATAATAGCAACCCATTGTCATTTTAATGTAGTCAACCTCTATATATATTACTGCATTTTAGTTTTTCTTCATTCCAGCGTAGATTCATAAAGAGAGCTGGACGAAAACGTACAATCTAAAACAGCCTTTTTCAAATCTACTCCTATTTCAAAGAGTGGAAATGATAGCTCCGACGCTATTGAAAGCTATTTTGAAATTCTGTACCCCTAACAAGCTTTTCAAATATTTTCGTCGGCGGTACAATGATTATCAATTGAAAGACTTGAATAATATGGTAAAAATTAGAGGTAAAATCAGAACACTGCAACTCTCAAATGCGGTTTTGAAAGAATGCATTGCCAAGCGAGTTTCACCCCGATATATTTCAATTCATGTTAAAAATTCACAAGCAAGACCAAGTCCGACAATGGAGCGAGCCTTTATAAATGATGAAATTGGCAAAAACCGAGAAAAATTGGTCAGGTTGCTCCGAAAGCTTGATGTTTTGCGTCTGAAAACTCCAAAATTTTTGACATTTTTTAATTGGGTGAGATTTTCAAGATATGTGGCAGAAGTAGAAGAACGCAAAAGAAATCAGATTAAGACAAAACACATTGAAACTCTTAATTGGCTTGTCAAACAGCGGTTTGGTTCTGTTTCAAACTCTCGAAATAATATTTGCAATTTATCTGCGTATGTTTTGTCGGACACAGAAAAGTTTGTTTTATCACATGGATTGGATTTTTGCTTACCACCTACTAACGTGAAAAGAGAGAAGATCTTTGCTGAATTTGAAGTGCTAATGGGGCAGCTTTTCCATCACTCGAGTAAGTCGAAAGAATGCTTAAGTGCTTTAAAGGCAAAAGTAAATCATTTAGCGCATGCTTTCTGCGGAACTCAGATAGATTTAACAGATTTCACTATGCATCGCGAATGCTTTGACGTTATTAAATCACTAAGAAGCAATGATAAAATCATAATCACCAAACCAGATAAGGGCTCAGGCGTGGTCATTCTGAATAAATCTGACTACATTACCAAAATAAATTTAATTTTCAATAATGCAAGCAAATTTCAACAGATTGGTCCCGCCAATACCAATAATAACACTGCAAAGATTGAAGCGAAAATTGCCGCAGTGACCGCTGTGCTGTGACTGGCACAATTTAAGTCTTTGAGAGTGGAAACAACGTAAGGTCCAGACATAATGAAATCGAATCTGTTAGGATAAGCTCAGCAAATAAATTCTTCAAAACAACCGTTTTATGAAAGAAAAGCTAATTTATTATACAGTAAAGGTGAATTTACACAGTATTCGTTTTTCGTCCGTTTTTTTACGTTTTTGCTTCTCCATGAAAAAATATGCGCTTTATTTTCATCCGCATTTTTATAAGTCCATATCCGCATTAAGTAGACTGTTATATACAAATAAAAATTTTGTTTAAAAGTTTTGTGTATGAACGATCAGAGCGATATTTCAAAATAGAGCGGTATCTCTTTACAAAAAAATTTTTTCGGAAAACTTTTGCCCAGTATGTGACAGTGTGGTTAGTGCGGATGTGCACATATAAAAATGAGGATAAAAAAGCGCATACTTTTTCGCGGAGAAGCTAAGACGTAAAAAAACGGACGAAAAAACGATACTGACTAAATCCATCTTAAAAAGACAAAAATACGAGCAGATTTTTGTTTTTCGAAACGTATTTAGGGCTTAGTGTTTTGGTGTGAATTCTTGTTATAATATCAAAGACAGCAAGATCAAACTTACTAAATTATTAAAAAACTTTGATTCTGTTTTCCAGTGAAAGCGATATTTTGAAATTTAAACCGTATAATAATTTCTAAAGTAGTTTATTGAGCAACTTATTCAGTTTGCATTAAATCATAATTTATTCTGTTTCAAGATGATATTAACATTTTGAGAAATTTAATCAAAAACAATACAGCCAAACTACTGCAGATAATATTTATTGAGACGTTTCGGTTAATTTCTTTAAACCGTTGTCAATCTTCTTCAAATAGAGTCAATCAAAAACATTGCGGCCAAAATACTGTAGAACATATTTATTTAGATGTTTCGGTTAATTTCTTTAAACCATTGTTAGTCTTATTGGGATTTCCACGACGCTTTGTGTCGGAAGTCACTATGTTTTTTCCGCGTAAAATTACGAATTCGGCAATCACAGGTCGAAAACGCTATAACTTTGAAACGGTTAAAGGTAGATAGTTGAAATTGACAGCTTAGATAGGGCATGTATTAATCATTCTTGATGCAAATTTTGAGGGCAATCGGTGACGTGACACGGGTTTGCGAGCCAAAAACTCAAATGCCAATCGGAGGTTTAAACAGCTCTAGCTCCAAAACTAATCGCAGGAGTAGAATACAAGTTTCGAATTTAGAAGCGCCTGGGCATGCAGTTTCAGCTCCCTAAATTAAATTATGACAATTCCGGCACTTTTTATTTTCTTTAATTAATTTATTTATTTAGGCAAATTTCTTTATGGAGACAAAAACTCCAAAACCACCATAGCTAGAAACTGGAAATTGAGAGGTACCAGTATAATAAATCTGTACATAAAGTTGTGCACCTGCATTTGTGGAGGCGCTACGTCTCATGGTTTGAAGCAGATGCACCTAAAACTTGTGGCAGCAAAGTTTATTAAGGGATTTTAGTCACCTACGCGCGTGTGCTGCTGTGGCCTAATGGTTAGAGGTGTCTGTGCTTGAAACCTAGGACCTGAGTCCTTTTATCTACATGGCCGTTGCTTTTATCAAACCAAGATTATATTGGATCTAACATACTTAATTTTTTTTGATTTGGACCGCTTTTTAGTATTTTTTGTTTTGACACTAGATATGATCAAAAGATATCAGGTTTCTTTCGCTGTGAAGACGTCCCGAAAATCTATTTTTTTAACCCCTTAAGCTAGCGCGCTTGTTTTTTATTGCTATATCAGTAAAAGTTTAAAAGACAAAAATATTTTGACATAGTTTTTGGGTGCCAACCCACCGAACCCCCAAATGGACCCCAAAAATCACTTTTTTGACGGCTTAAGCTAGGATGCTGCTTTTTTTGATATCAGGAGATAATAAAGAGACAAATGCCTCGACATAGTTTGGGGGTACCACTTCACCAGAAACCCTCCGAAATGGACCCAAAAAATCTTTTTTCTGAACAGTTAAGTTAAGGCTCTAGTTTTTTTTGTTATCAGTAAATATTTAATTGAAAAATACTTAGACATAGTTCGGGGCTGCAAACGACCCAAAACGCTCAAAAGGACCTCAAATATCAATTTTCTGAACAGCTTTAAGCGAAAGTTTTAATTTTTTTGATGTCACGAAATACCAAAGAGAAAAATACTTGGAAATAGTTAAAAGGTACCCCCACTCCTGAAATCCCCAAATAAAGCTCCAACAGTCATTTTTTACACGGCTTAAGCTAAGGCTCCAGTTTTTATTGATATCACTGGATGTTTAAGAGACAAAAGTTTTGACATACAGTAGTTTATCGTCCCTTTAGATCCTTGCCAAATGGACCTAAAAAAATCAATTTTTTGAACGGCTTAAGCTAGGGAGTTTGTTTTTATGGATATCAGAAGATATTTAAGAGGCAAAGTTTTTTACATAGTTTGGGAGTACCAACCGCCCGGAACCTCCCTAAATGAGCCTCCGAAAAATCACTTTTTACAAGCTAAATTAAACAATTGATTTTAGTCAATTGGGTTCATATGCTGTTCTGCCATATTGGTTAAAGACACCAATGCTTGAAATTGTTGTGATTGAACAGATCTGGGTTCAAATACTTAGTCGGACATCTCTTTTACCCAAACCACAAATTATTTGAAATCGACATATTGTTTTTCATCAAACAAAATCAATTTGCTTGCATTGCGTACGATTAAGTTTCATAGAAATATGGGTAACCTTTAAAGTTTGAAGCCGAGAATGCTGGTGAAAAGAAACTGGCGGAGATTCTAGTATTCTTGATATCACGAAATATTAAACAGACAAATACTTAAACATAGTTTGCGGTTACCACCCCCCGGAAATTCCTAAACAAACCACATAAAAATCAATTTTTTGTACGGCTTAACCCTTATCAGTACTTCTAAAAACATATAGGTTGTAGCACTTCTGTCGACATTGTGTCAAGTTGTCTTCCTAGCGTAAGCATTGCAGATTTGTGTTTGCAAATGGTACTGTAAATTGAAAATGAAAAATACACAATGATCTGAAAGAGAGTATAAATAACTCAGCAGACGGTAGATAAAAAAAGACAAAAATAATTCAAACAATCTGTCGCACACTTAGATCACTCACAAAATTCACATTTGCATGTTTCAACAATTTTTCTGTGTTGTGGACACATACCTCTGCCACAATCATCACGTCGTGATTTGGTTTGTTTTTTGCATACTCTGCATCTTGTTTGATGGCTAGATACAGTAGGACGAGGGGTAACGTTGGATTCGGTCAGAATGGAAAAGCCAACCTAACCAGCTGCGTCTCTAACACTGTACTTTTGCTTGGGAAGCCTCAGACAATTCTAAACAGCAGATTTTGCTAACTGAAAACTTAGGTTTTTCAGAAAGCATTTCTTTGACTTGGAGTATCTTCTACATTTTTTTATCACGATATAGGCATTATTGGCTGCAGCGTCAATTATGTCAGAGAAAAACAATAATGGCCATCTTATAGTTTTTCGTCGGCATGAAAATTTCTCTAAATTTTTTTCAAACCTATCGACGCCATTTTTTCTTTAAATATAGTCCAAAATCATGAGAAATTTTTTGCACTCATCAGTAGTAACAGAATTTTCAGTATGAGTTGAGTTCAGTAGCATTGCGGATTTTGTTTCTTTTAGCTTGGTACGCAACCAAGCACACACCATCTTCATGGTTATACAAAAACATGGACCAGAATACAGTATAGCTCCATCTTGTTATTCAAAGTTGTAGGAATCTCTCTGAGATGTGCTTTTATAGTTCCGAGTAATCTTAAATTTTTTTCCTGTAGTAGTTTTGCAAGATTATGACTTGTAAAAAAATTATCCATGCACACAGCCCATCCTGTTCCGTAAGAGGGCTCAAGCAATTTAAGCACAATATCTTGGCCTAAATTTCTGTGAACTTGATCTCCTTTACCACATTGACAGCATACCCGGTGTTTGATTCACAAGCTCAAAAAAATTTTAGTCCATACTTCCGAGGCTTGGATGGCATTTACGTTTGCCCAGGAATTCGACCTCTATATCCTACCAGTTGCTCGTCTACTGTTATGCGATCTTGTGGAACGTAAACGAGTCTGATATTTTGAAGAAAATTATTTCATGTTTCTGACACTGCAGCAAACTTGTCATCGACTTTTCTTTGCTCTCGATTGTGCCAATTATCGAAACGAATGTCACTAACAAAGCATTTTAACCGGTTCAAAGACATAATTGCTCTATAAAAAGGTTTGCTATCTCCCACTAACCAAAGGTTTTCCAGTTCCGTGAAATTGTCTCTGTTACTGCCGGCTCTAAGAAATACCCAGCTTGAATTCATCCATTGAAAAGTTATGTTAGTTTTGCGGTTTAGGAAGAGTACGGCGAAGCTCCCAAATCTTTCGATTTGTGTACCTGATAACAGTTCGCAGTATATCTTCCGTGAGCATTAGCTTAAAATTTTCACTTTCAGTTTGTGGTCTACCTATCAGAGGTGGAGTCGAGGACACAAGGCTCGAGGCCAAGGACACAAAAAAATTTCGAGGCCAAGGCCAAGGACAGACCCTCTCGAGGCCAAGGCCAAGGACCAAGGACACAGATGCAAGAGTTCTCAAAAAAAAAAGGTCTTCAAAAATTTTTTCAGGCGATCTCAAAAAAAAGGTCTTCAAAAATTTTTTTCAGGCGATCTAAAACAAAAAGGTCTTCAAAAATGTTTTTCAGGCGAAAAAGGTCTTCAAAAAATTTTTTTCAGGCGATCTCTACTTAAGGAAACCAAAAAAAAAGTATTTTCAGATTTTCCGCAAGGTTTCTGGCGTTTTCCAACAAAATTTCAACGATTCAAAAACAGTGCTGTCCTCGAGCCGAGAACAGGGCAATATTCGAGGACTTGAGGCTTCGAGGCCAAGGACTTCAAAATGTGTCCTCGAGGCCAAGGACTTTAAAATGTGTCCTCGAGGCCAAGGACGTCCTTAAGGACTCCACCTCTGCTACCTATTGCTCTCGGTTATTGCGTAACGATATTGTTGTGTCTTCTTTGATTTGGGATCTGCTGAGATGTATAAGTAATACCGCTTCTACTTTGAATATAATCAAAAGCATGCTCTTTTTCATCACTTTGAATAGCAATAGTTTGATCAGTGGAAGCTTCTTCATCATCAGTACCATCATCACCCCTCTCTTCAAACACTTCAATGTCCTCTTCATCATCAACAATGGCAACACGTTCCTCATCTTCTTCATCAATGTTGTCACCATGGAAAAACTCCTCCACATCATCGTCATTATCAATGTTCAAGTCATTTTCTTGCACCTCAAGCTGAGAGTATGCTTCACGTAAAGTTATTCGCCTACTCATAATTTTTGTTACTGTAAAACCTCTTTTAGCACGTAGAAACAATCTTACCGTATCTGTTACTCAAGCATACGTGAGTAGACGCACAACTACTGTAAAATATAAAAGCTTGTTTCAACTCCTTATCCTGGAATTGTGGTTCAGCACAAGAACTACTGTAGACAGTAAGAATCACAGGCCTATCTGTATTCGACGTTTCGCATCTGTATTCATCTGTATTCGACATTACAACTAATACTATCAACTGTCAAGTAACTGTGCGCTAGTGAAACACCGAGTGATATCGAAGTTATTTTATTACAATACTTTGAGATATTTCGGAGTACTACCTGTAAGTTGTAATCTAGAGTGTCCTACAGCTAAGCAACGAAATACCTATAACTAAAATCATCTTACCAATCTAACTGAAGTAGAAAAGAAACGCACACAGTACAAAGTGACAAACCATGAGATTATAAACAAAATTTGTAGTGCTGCGTAGTGGCAGCAGATTATAGTTGCAGTGTAATAATAACAATAAATAGATTTAAAATCTTCCCACGACCCAGTCAGAAGGTCTTATGACCCACTATTTGCTTACCTCTGCATTAAACAAGCAAATTGATTTTGTCAACAAAATGTTGAAAAAAGTGCGACAACGTATGTTTTTCAATTACAACAAAAAATAATAATCGCACTCAATTTTTCATTTGCATGATCAAAGTGAAATAATTAAACTTCGTCATAGTTGAAAGAGAGCCCTATTGATCAGAGCTAGCGAAAGCAACAAAACATTTTGCAACCAGTGTTGACAAAATGTTGACGATAGTGCGGATAAGGGTTAATCTAATGCTCCAGTTGTTTTTTTTAAAGGCGCGACATGAAAGAAAACACTGGATCTTCTTTGTGATCCAAGTATCATTATAAAATGCTGTAATAGCTTTTAATGTGTTGCCTCTTCTTCGGTTGGAAAGCTGGCAAACACTAAACTAAAAAAAGAGTTCACTTACGGTCAGCGAGACGGAATTTTGGGGCAAAAGCAAGTTCCTTAGAGCTTTCTCAATTCAATCTGCATATCTGCCAGCCCAACCATGCAATTTTAGCTCTTCTAAGGCAGTTTCATCCCTACCTTAATTAACCATTCTGGAGCCACGTACTATGGCCTTCGGAAAAACACGAACGTTCATGTTTCATGAGATGGCTTACTATAGGTTTTGGTAAGAGTAAACTTTCCGAATCTTCGTTTCAAAGATTTTCATTTTTTCCGCATAATCGTAAATATCTTACCAATGAAAAAATTTTCGGCCAAAACTTTCTTCGTTCGGCCAAAGATTTTTTTCATTCTAAAATTTTTACAAAAATTTAAACGAAAATTTTTGTTTTGTAGGCGAATTTTTGTTTTAGGCCCGAAGATTTTTTTGTTCATTACTAACATTTTTTGTTAGTACTTACATTTTTTTTTCTTCGGAAAAAAAAACTGAAAATGGCTCAAAATGTTCGTGAATTTGCTCGAATCTTGGGATAAATTCACGAATACTTAAGACCACTCGTAAAATTTTCCGAAGATTTTTTTGCTGGCTATTACACTTCTTTCGCCAGTTATTGGTAGGTAATAGAGGAAAAACACCGTGCTACATATTATTGCTTGTTTTATGATGGCTTTGTTGCATAGATTTACGAATGAGGCGAGCAATTTTGGAACGACGAAAACTCTATAGTTTAGTTGAGGAAGAAACTAATGAAGAGTTTGCAGAAATTACCGCTGTGCATGGATAACTGCCAGTCTTTGATAGCTCTTTATTGTAAAATTCACTGTTTTTTTTTTTACTAATAAATTTCTTCTAATCCAATCAATACAGTTTAATTTGTTTTTTTTTGAAAATGGATTGTCATCTGTACAATCGATGTAATCAGCAATCCACTTCCATTTTTGATCCACCATGCATTTTGGCTTGTAGGCGGAAAGCAAAGACGGTAGATAGTCATAATTCTAACGAAATAAAGACGGATTTACGCAGTATCCGCTTTTCGTTCGCGTTTGTACTTTTTTCTTCTCAATGAAAAGCTGTTTTTTTCGTCCGCATTTTATATGTCTGTATTTTCACTAACCAACCTGTCACATACTAGACAAAAGTTTTCCAAAAACATTTTTTGTAAAGGAGTACACACAGCTCTATTTTGAAATATTGGTTTTTGAACAGAATTTTTATCAATATGTAGCAGTCTACTTTGTGCGAAAACAGACTTAGAAAATGCAGAAGAAAAAGTGCATACTTTTTACAGACAAGCAAAAATCTAAAAAAAAACGACAATAATTAAATACAGTTTAACCCAATCATGCCTACAAGTACCCTATTAGGGTATCCTTCTAAAATTGCATTATCTAATGATTCAACTCTTGAAAGTGCTACTTTTTTGCATAAAAATGGAGATTAGTAAGCTGAATTACTGCTTGCCACGTGTTAGTTCGAAATTTTGCTCAGTTTCAGTTTTAGAGACAGTTAACTTACAGAAGATAGAAAAATGAGTAGTAGCAATTCTCAAAAAGATAGATAAGTAATTATTTCAGTTAAATTTTTATTAAAAACGTAATTTTTAGTTTAGTCGTGTAGAATAATCCTTGTAGATACTTAAGTAACGATAAAATAGTAAAAATTGGTTTAGCGAAAGTAAATATGGTAGTATTGGTAGTATTGCTCTGATACCCTATTAGGGTATCGTATGCAGGAAAGCCTATGTTAACATTTTTGGTGTGGTACGTAATTTTGATACTTGTTCTTATAGAAATGAGTTGATAAACTTAACTTGAAATTTTTAGGTGTCATAACTACATTAAGGAATGCTCCAATACCATTTATTGGTGTGTTGTTGTGGAGGGTCTCGTAATGACGTCATAATTTCATGGATGCTAACGTGGAATATAAGATTCTTTTTGCGGAAATGGTTTGATAAAAATTTCTGATGTCACAACTGGATTAGAGAACGCTTCAATATTATCATTATGATGGTAGTGTAGGGGATCACGATAATGACATAGTCGTATAGGATGGGGTTAATCAAAAACGTCATGATATACGTTATAAAAGGATATATGTTTAAAATTACTCAAAAACTTATTGGATATTGGAATTGGAATACTCCTTAATGTATCATTATTGATGTAAGATATTTGAAACCATATTTGGAATTATTGCCTACAGCAATAGAGTTCAATTTCCATTATCAGATATTTCTAGATGTCTGTTGATGAAAGGTGTGGCATCAGTTACTGATGATTTTTCGGACTTCACTTACTTATTTAACTGTTTTGTTTTTTTTTTCGTTAGATTTTCAAGGAGGCATTTATTTTTAACTGTGGTAGGTGACCATTTACATCCAACAAATAACTTGTTATCATTCGCATAATTATACTTTGCAAGCTTTCCAATTTTCGTTTTCATGATTACATACTAAAACTACATTCATGTTTTTCACTTTCAGTACAAGAGCATGTAGCATTAGTGAAAGAAACAATGACTTGCAATCAAAGAACATTTCGAATTTTCTCAAAGGAGCAAAAACTGAGGCGAACTCTCATTATCTTAAGCCAGTGACTGAGCCCAAAAGTCCATCTATCCAAAAATATATAATTTCTCCATAATTGACGTTAAATGGAAAAAAAGTTTAAAAAATTACGCATTTTATTGTGACATCAAAAATTAAATTATGACGTCGCATTATGATTCTCATCACTGCCCCCTTATCAAAATTATTGCATATGTCATTGTAGTTTATGTGAATTTAGTTCTATTTTGACTATTTAAGTCTCTTAATTGGTAAAGTTTATATAGTGCCATCTGTGCCTACGATACCCTAATAGGGTACCAACTTACTCTTCAATAAACAAACAAAGATATACAATTTTTCAGGTTTTTTTCATCGGTTACGTGTTCGGTAGGGCAGACTGAAATATTTTAGACATAAAATATTCAAAAAGCAAAACTTGGGATTTGATGGGTTAAATTCGTCTTAAGCTCCCAAGATTCACTTTTTGAGTTAAATCTGCGACTCATTTTTGATTCAATTTGCATACTGAGCTTGACAAAAATTTGGAACAGCCAAGTTTAAGTTTAGCCATTTTAACCAAAATGTAATACATGCACAAAGCGGAAGAGGTAACAATTATTTGTTGCTTATTGCCAATAATGGTCAATTATTTAATCATTGTTGCATATTAAATGACAATTTTTATTTGTGTTTGAACGCAAAAGTGAAGCAGATTGCTTTTGTGATCATGAAAACGATGATTTTTTGTTCGGAATTCATTGAAGACCATTTTACGCAGATTTTTAAAGTTACAACTTGGTTTTGGAAACTAAATAATGAATATCCCAATCCGAAGATGTTTTACTTGTTACATTTTTTTCAAGGAAATGTCATTCACGAAGAAAATAAAGTTATAACTTTTCAAAGAAAAATTATTTCAACCTTTCAAAAAATGTTAGTTAAAATCTATTCCGAATAAAAATTTGAAACCCGAATGACTACCGAAACACGAATGTTGGAATTTTTCCGAAGACCATGGTATGTGGCCGCTGTCTACGGTTCTTTTTGTAATTATAAAAGTCTTTTAAAGTCGAGCGGTGAAATTCCTTGAAAAAGCGTGATTGAAGGATCAGTTTGTTGAACGGCTTTAGCTAAGGCTCCATCAGTTTTTATAAACATCAGTAGATATTTAAGAAACAAAAATTTTGACATAGTTTGGAGGTACCAACCCTCCGAAACCCTTCCAAATCTACCAAAAAAAAATTAATTATTTTCATTGGCTTGAGCTAGGGCGCTTGCGTTTTTGGATATCAGTATACGTTTAACAGACAATATTTTTTTTACATAGACTAGGGGTGCCAACTTTCCTGGAACATCTGCAATTGGACCTCCCTAAGAATCACTTTTTGAAAATTAAATTTAACAATATTGATTTCAGTCAACTGGGTGTATAATGTATATGCTGTGCTGGCATAATGGTTAAAGGCGTCAGTGTTTGAAATTGACGTGATTGAACAGAGCTGGGTCAAAATACTTGGTGGGACATCTCTTTTACCTAAACCACACACTTTTTTTTATGAGATATGAAGTTGTGCATTCTGCATTTTTGGAGGTGCAACATCACGTGATTTGGGGCAAATGTGCCCAAAACTTGTGACAGCGAAGTTTAATAAGAGATTTTAATAATTGATTTTTGTCACGCATGCACATGTGCTGCTGTGGACTATTGGTTAAAAAGGCGACAGCATATGAAACCATAGCAATTGACTAGACCTGGGTAGATCATCTAGATGGCCATCGGTTTTTTCACTCCAAAATCGTATTAAACCAGAGTAATTTATTTCTTTTTTGATTGGAACAAAATCTCTGTTAATTTTTTTTTTTTTTTTTGACAATAGATATGATCAGAGGGTATTAGGTTTCATTTTCTATGAAGACATCCAAAATCAATTTTTTTCAACGGCTTAAGCTAGGATGCTACTTTTTTTGATATCAGTAGATAATTAACAGACAAATAATTAGACATGGTTTAAGGGTACCACTCCTGGGAAATCCCATCATGATCCTCACAAAAATTAACTTTTTTGAACCGCTTAAGCTAAGGCTCTAGTTTTTTTCCTATCAGTATATATTTAATGGGCAGATATTTTGATTTAATTTCGGGATACCATCCTTCAGGACCCCCCCCCCAATTGGAACCCACAAAAATCACTTTTTGAACAATTAAGCTATGGCGCTAGTTTTTTGTTTTTTTTTGATATGAAGAGATATTGAACTGAAAAAAGTATTTCGACATACTCTGGGTGTAGCAACCACCAAAAACCCCAAAATGTGACCCCAAAAATCAATTTTTAACGACTTAAGCTGGGGGCTTGTGTTTTTTATATCAGTAGATATTTAACAGACAATAAATACTTGGACATAGTTTGGGGCTACCCCCCAGTAATCCTCAAATAAACCCCCCAAAATCAATTTGTTGAACAGCTTAAGCTAAGGCTCCACTTTATATTGATATCAGGAGATATTTAAGCAATAAAAATTTTGACTTAGTTTGGGGACACCAACCCTCCAGAACCTTCCCAAATGGACCCCCCAAAATCAACTGTATTGAACGGCTTGAGGTAGGACGCTATTGATATTCAGTGTTTTTGGATATCAGTAGATAGATAGGAAACAAAATTTTTACATAATCTAAGGGTACCAACCCCCCGGAATCCCTCCAAATGGATCTATCCAAAAATGACTTTTTGAAAGCTAAATTTAACAAAAACTCCCAAACCACCTCAGCTAGAAACTTTAAATTTGGAGATTTGATAAGTCGTGTGCAGCCTGCATTTTTGGAAGCGCTACATCACGTGGTTTGGGGCAGACGCGCCAAAAACTTGTGGTAGCGATGTTTTAAAGTGGTTTTAATAATTGATTTTTGTCACGTCTACACATGTGCTGCTGTGGCCTATTGATTAAAAGCGCTAGAATATAAAACCATTGTGATGAAATAGACCTGGGTTCAAACATCTAGTTGTTCATTGGTTTTCTAATTTAAAATCATTTTAATCCAGCCCATTTTTTTGATTTAGACAAAATCTGATTTAAAGTTTTTTCTTTTCACATTGAATATGATCAGAGAGTATCGGGTTTCATTCTCTGTAAAGCCCCCCCAAAATCAATTTTTTAACACCTTAAGTTAGGGTACTAGTTTTTTTGATATCAGTAGATGTTTAACTGACAAATACTTGGACATAGTTTGGGGTACCCTCCCACCGAAGCCTCCACATGAACCACACAAAAATCAATTTTTTTGAACCGCTTAAGCTAAGGCTATAGTTTGTGCTTGATATTGGTAGATATTTAAGAGACAATTACTTTGACATAATTTGGGGGTATTATCCACCAAGAAACCCCCCAAAATCACTTTTTGAGCTGTTAAGCTATAGCGCTAGAGTTTTTTTGATATGCAGCGCTATTAAATTGAAAAATAATTTGGCATAGTTTGGGGGGTATCAACCACACGAAACCCCCAATGGACCCCAAAAATCAATTTTTTTAACGGCTTAAGCCAGAGCGCTAATTAGTTTTTATATCAGTAGGTATTTAACAGACAAATGCTTGGACATAGTTTGGGGGAACTAACTACCCCAGAAACCCCCAAATAAGCCCCCAAAATCAGTGCGTTGAACAGCTTAAGCCTAAGGCTCCAGTTTTTATTGATATTCGTAGATATTTAAGAGACAAAAATTTTGACATAGTTTGGGAGTACCACCCTTCCGGAACCCTTCCAAATGAGTCCCAAAAATCAACAGCGCTGCTTTTATTGCATGTGGTATCAGATCTCAATTTTATTTGACTTATATAGTCATTATCAGTTGCACCCATATGTGTATGGCCACCATAAGTTTGAATGCTGGCGCTCATCTTAACATCCCCTTCGTTCATATTACGGCTTCCTCCCAGCGAAGCGTTGTCGACGATCTTGACTGAATCATCATGCACATGGTCAATGACTAACATGCTGTGATTACTGATGTGCTCGTCTTAGTAATTTTGGTTCAATGTCAAACCCAGTCAAATTGGACAAAGTCATCGTTTTCTCAAAACCACTTTTATGGTTGGTTTGGTTGGTTTTGCTGTTTTAGTTTTTATGCTTGATTGTGTCTTTTTAGGATAAGGAAAACAAGAACCGCAATATTAACGGTATGCAACAAACCAGTGTTGCCCATGTTTTGCAGACGATGTCACGTTTTTTCGCTACAAACATTTGTGTGCCCAGATGCAGTGCTATGCAAATCAAATCTGTCAAATGGTTAAGCGTTTCGATTTAACTGTGAAGCTTTCAGTTTATCATCAAAGAAAACCTTTTACATCAATCTGGCTTTGAGTCAAATATTTATTCATAAACTATTTCTGAAGATTTGTTCCTGGAGTAGGTGGAGGCTTCCTAATTTTAAGGTTTATCAAAGCAATTTCACCATTTTTTTTTTTTGTTTTTTGGCCAGTATTTACTGTAACTTATATGACTTTATCAAAACTTTTTCTGACGTAATTGTTTTGACGTATTATTTAGGTTCAAAAAACAAATCCATGAGCAAAATAACTGAATTACCTCTGGCGTCATTTTGTTGAGATCATCAAACTTAAAATTATTTCTTCTCAAAAATTTGATGAACACCAACTCAAACGCCAAATATGTTGTTCCGATGACTTCCAGTTTGGAAGTTATAGGGCATTTTTGCCCTTCCTTCCTGTAATATGAGTTAATTAAACAGCCCGTGTAAAATAGGGTTAAAAATACGAGCGCAGTAAGTAGTACAATACAACCATGCACAATGAGTTTTAGGTTTGTTGGATCAAAACTAATCATTAGGCCCCAAAAGAATGGCGCTGTTTCATTTGTTTTGCAGCTGCTGTATCACTTGACGTTGGAATAAAAATCGCGTAACTAACCTTCTCATTTTCCACCAATCTGTGCGTCTGCGCCACCAACTTCAGCGCTTCCTCCGATAGTTTGCGCAACTAAGCCAGAAATATTCGCAATCGGCCCGATAATGCGCTGGTTTCTTTCACCCTCATTAGATCCAACAAACGTTTAGAAAATTTTTGCCCCAACGAGATGGTCTGGTTAACGTGAATATAAATGCATAAAAGCTGAGTGATATTTATAGTGATAAGGCTTCTATGCATGCCTTTGTAATACTTAAAGAAGAAAATGTGAGATAAAACTGCAAATTTGTCTATAGGATAGCATCATCGTTGCGTTCTCCTAACATTAGATAAGAGCAAGGATGGCAGTACGGTACGATACAATCAAAATTTGTACATGGCGTACATCAAAAATTTACCGTACCGAACTAACGTAACCTAACAAAAACAAATTTTGCATGCATATCGTACCTATGTAGTTTTCATAGGATGGCATGCTCTAAATCAGAAGATACCAAGCTTTTTTTGCAGGGGGCCAGGTTTCTGCGAGATTAGAGGCTACTGGCCCGGGTGCGATTGGGGAACAAATATACAATACTTAGAATTTTCACTGATTCGAATTGAGCAAAATAAATAACGAAGTCATCGGTGGTATAGCAAATTGTGATAGAAATCGATAGGGTGCTGGAAAAGCTGAGTAGCTCCTGCTGTGATGCACTACCGAGCATCGTGTTCTTGAAAAAACACTTTATACTTTTTGGCCCAGTCTGTAGTGGCCTAATGCTATGAAGACACAACTCCAAAAGCTACCTATGATATATGGCAAACATTGATAGGACATTCAAGTCAAGTTTTTTACTGTTGACCAAAATGTTAGTATAGCCTTATAATGCATTCTCACCGAATTAGCCTTAATTCTTGGGAAAGGGAGGGGAACAAATAATCAGAAGTCAGAACACGTGTCAAAAATAATTTGCAGGCGGGTAGCAATACACTGTACTAACACAAGTACACTACTTGGCGCCGTCAGTGAGTGACGAACGTTGTTACGTAACGTACTTGCATCAGAGTTGTAAACTGGACGACTAGTTCAAGCCCGAACCCGAAAACTAATTTGAAGCCCAAATCATGTCCGAAAAAAAAACGAAAGTTAAGTTAGGTCTGAAAAATTTAGCAATGCTGCCAAGTTACTTTGATTACATTTATGTGCACCTAAGACAACAAGTACGTCTCAGGCCCGAATTAAGCACGAAATTTTTGTCGACTTTAGGCCCAAACCCGACTTAAAGAGCCGGCCCGACTTACTCTGATTTTCGTGGTGCGGTACGTTTGTACGTTTAGTATGCACATTTAAACAACGTACCAAAGTACCGTACCTGCACGTTTACAAAAAGCGCTTACCGTAACTTTTAGCAAAAATTGAAGCGTATCGCAGCGTATTTACGTAATGTACCGTACTGCCATTTTTGGATAAAAAATTAACAATACAGTATATCGATTAGTTCATTAAAGTATGGTAGTCATAAAATCGTAACATACAGTAATAGCCTAAAACATGGGCATTAACAAACAAATTTACTGACCTGTTACAACTTTAAACTGGCATTTCAAGGGAAGCGTTTTAAAATCAGTGATATCAGCCCATTCCTCAAAATCCTAATCAAAAATTTGAAGCTGAAAAGATCCCTTTATTTCAAAAACTTCCAGAACTTTATCCGGTAGCTGTGTAGGTGGGCATTGACTAAAAATCTTGCAAGTTGAACTAGATATTTTCCCTTTTCTTTGTCTCCCACTGTACAAATTATTATACTGAAATGTATGAACTATAATTTTGATGATTTCAAAAATATTTGCGAAATTTTGGGGTCTTTGTATGAGTTTTAATCAACCACTTATATTTTGGACTTACATGATACTGTAGATAAAAAATATGAAAATTCCATTACGGTTTTGTTAACTGCGAAAATTGATAACATTTTATTCCAGCAACAGAAAAAAACTTCAATACCTGTCTGCGGATTAGAATTTACTAAGTAATCTTTATTAATTAAAATGGTAGCTTTTTTCATTGAAAATTTTGAAATAAAATTGCATATATGTAACTTTTATTTTCGTTTAAACTTTTATATGCTGCTGTTTATAAAAGCTTTTTCAAAACTATGCCAGTTGTAAACTATACGGTAGACATTTGTTCCGGCCAGGCGCGCAACCAGCAGAATTTATTGCTAATCAGGGGGGAGCTAGAACCCGAAGTTAAAATATTTCTATTCAAAGAATGTAGTCAGCGATAGGCGTGTTGAGAATACTGCTTCATCTTAGGGAAATCATGACCGGGATCCAGGAAAGAGGCAGCAGTAGAATGGTAAAAATATGTAATTCGGAAAAACTCCGAGTTTTGTCTTCATTTGTCTACATTTTACAAAAAAAAAAGATAATTGAAGAGGGGACAAATGAAGTGAGATTTGAGAGTAATAAAGGATAATAGACTTATTCTAAATAAATCTACCGACGCATTTTTTTCAACAAAGACTACCTTAAACGGTTTTCGACAATCGATTAACTAATCAAATTTTATTGTTGTCTTTTGCCATTTTTATTTCAAAATTTATTCAATGATTTGTGAATCATTTTTTCAAAAAGTTAAAGTCCCTAAATAAACGCTTCAAAAACGGTTTAAACTATTTTAGAATCCATATCACCGCAAAACATTGAATCAAGAACGTTAACAGCACAGTGCCGCAACTTAAGCGTCGTTCTAGGAGAGCAAAGTTTTTTCAGGGAACGGGGCAAAAAATTGCTACCTTTTTTTACAATACGAGAAAGCTGGGCCATAGGCGTAGCCAGAATTTTTGATTTGGGGTAGGGGGCCCAAACCACAAACCACATGCAATTACGTTATCAGAAATTTGTGAAAAAAAAGCTTTTTGTGGGACAAAGATATTGTAGATTGGAAAATCAGAAGCCATAGTCTGTGTTTGGCATATGACCAGGTTTTGCCATAGAGAGAGATTTTAACCCCCCAAAAAAGTGTAAATGTGTAAAATGGGAGACGTTTTAAGCAAACTAGAGTGACTCAAAGGTATCACAGACGGGTTCTGGGGGCGGATTCCCCAGTCGCAAGAGGCTAGGGGTCTGGGGGAGTAGCCCCTGCCGCTGGGCAATTTTTTGTAAGTTTTTGGGAAAACTAGCAATTATAATGCAAATTGGATCACAATTCGCACGTGTTTAGAGTTATTTAAAAGAACTAGATTTTTAACATTTAAAAACCGATTGAAAAAATTAAATTGTTCAATCCTACTTTAACTTACAAGTTAAATCCAAAACACGATTAAAATTTTGCATTTTGAGGTTAAATTTTGTAAGTGATTTGGCCCAGTAGGGGAAAGCGAGGTACATTGCTTTCTGCAATATTTTAGCAGTAAATTAGCAGTAATAATTCATTCGAAGATTTTTCCTCAAGATTTTCGTTTTGTCACAAAAGTAACCAGTTGCAAGAGTACGACCAAGGGGCCCAAGCCCTCTCAATTCAAATTTTATAATCTGCTCAATGAGCATTTCTCCAAGTCAATTTTTTTTTGAAAAGTGTTTTGTCGCATAAAAACTGGCGAAGTGGATGTGGATTGTTATTTGAAAAGGATACAATAGATAGTTACGCTGACCAACCATGTTAATGCCCGGGCCGGATTTACATTGCGCGGGGCCCTAGGCACTTAGAACATTTTCACAACATTTTCCTGATAAAAATATAGGTGGAGAAAAAAAAGTCTCACCATCTGAGCGCACCGGCCTTTAGCTGGTACTGAGCCATACTATGGTAAATCCGGCCCTATAGTCATTGCATTACGTTTATAAAAAGGTTGGATGAGTGACTGAGATAGGATCTTTTGGAACAAAAACTCTCAATTTCTTCTGAGGTACATATATATTCAAATTGGTTGGCAAATCTGAATTAACGGGGGCCTAGTCGTCAATGTTACTAATTACTCTTGCAAGCAAAAAATGCTAAAAGAAACTGTAACTGAAGAAACAATAGTTTTCTTTTGTCACATTTTTGCCATTGGTGGATTTTAATTGGGGGGCAGGCCCCTTGGCCCCCCTGGCTACACCTATGTGCTAAGCAGTTTTATTTTAGAAACGAAAAGCTTTTAGCAACCGCTGAAGCTGAGTTCAATTCATTGGTTTGTGCAGGTTTGGGTTCGAAACCAACCGGGAGAAAAGCAGCAAGGTTTAGCTAACATTGTATGTCCCAAAATTTTGTCTGGTTAGGTTTTAAAAATCGTTTAAATATAAAGGTGAAAAATTCGGAATAGTATAGAACAAGATCTAAAAATGCTTTCTCTAAAAAATTTTGCAAAAAGTACAAAAATATATTGCTTCAAAGCTATTTAGTTTCAAAGCTCAACTAGTTATTTTGTTCGAATTTAAAATAATTTTTGAATTCTCAATTAAATCTAAAATTCTTATTAATTTCGTGAAGCTGATTGTTTCGAAGACCTTTCAAAGGTCACTTCACAGCTCCTTCGTTGACTTAATATTATTTATAAATTATTTTCACCTTTGCTTTTTTTGTGTATTGTTACAATTAGCAATAAAAAATTCTGTCTGTCCATAAGCAACGGTTATTTTTGCCTTTCGGGAATAAATTCAAGTTTGGATGTGAAGAAGCCAGTAGTTCAAGATAACTAGTGGCGCCAGAAACATCTGCAGATACGGAAGCGGATGGGTATTGGTAGCTTTGGAGGAAGCAGGATTCAGACCGGTATGGGGGTCTCTACTACTTCTTATGATAAACCTATCCATAACTGCCAAATAAGACTCAACAAAACGCAGTGTACAACAGTAACTGTTGTGCATGTTGTATACACAGTTACTGTTGTACATCGCAATTCTTGCTTGATTTAGCTGACAAGCTACGAATTATTTAGCTAGTAAAATCTTTGAAGATTATTGCAAAATTTCATTGAGATGCAATAGCAACTATTTTACTGTACAATCGAAAATTTGATGTTAGGTGTGGTTGCGGTAACACACTTGCATTGGCCATGAGTGCACGTGGTCGCTTTTACCTTGGCCGAAAAGTTGGTTAGTAACAGTTACTGATTCTGGCGTTCTTCCGGTGAATTCATAGTCATAGCAAGCTTGATCTTAAGAGCCGTGTTGTTTTATTGACGTTTCATTGGTTATGACGACCAACATCATCAGAATACGAGCGTACGAAAAAGAGCTATGCCTGAAGCGACATAGCATCAATATGAATTGTAAGATTTTTTAAAGTTTCAAATCCCTAAGTTAATTATTACAGCACAACAATAAAAACAAACTTGTAGAAAAGCGGATAATATTAAAACTTTGGTTTCAAAATCTACACTATATACTAAAATGATATCAGAGCATCAAGATACTAAAGTACAGAACGATAAACTACAGGAAAAGATTCACCATGAGAACGATTTATTACTTTTGGTCTAGAAAGAATAAACCAAGATTAGGCATTCTTTTAGAAAAGTTACTTTCAGTTTCTAAAATCGTGAGTTGGCCCAATTAATTACACGATCAAATAATATAACATATTCACACAAGGCGGAATTTTCTGTTTTTTGTTGTTTGATGGCTCTTTGGTGCTCTTTTAATCGAAAATTTAGGTCTTTTTTTCTGGCTAACATAGACAAAGTCACAGTCTTTGCATGGAACTTTATGCACCAGAGATGGAACCGATTAGGATTTTCTCGACCCTACCCGACCGGTAAATTTCGAAGCCTACAACGGTTGACCGGTCGACCGTTTTTTTACAGAAGGTTTTTGTTCAATGTTCAATGCATGTAATGAAAAATTTTCAAACGGGAGGGAGGAACCAAGGGTGAGGTGTTAAAGTTTGGGGCTCCGGACGGGAGTCTCAGAAAAAAACGCAAAAAATATTTGTGTTTTATTACAAAAATAGCTCAATTTTAAGACCTTTTTAGGTTAAATTTTGGCTTGAAAAACCTGTTTTGGACAGCGCAAAACGTGCACAAAATAAACATAAAAAGAACTGGAGGACACAAACTAAATTATTAGACTTTTTTCGAGTGATATTACGCGTAAGACCATAAAAAGAAGTTAAAATTTTATACTGTGGGTGACAAATTATTTGCAATTTGCCGAGCAGCAAACACTAAACTGTTGTGACATTGGCTTGAAAACATTCAAAATAAAATGTGCCCCAGCAGTTTGTAGAAATGCAACTCTAGAACAAGCCATGGCTAGTTAGATATAAAAAAATAAGAGCTATATCTTTTTTGCCCAGTGTAGAGTGTGGTAAATTTACGTTAAAAAAAGCTTTTCAAAGCGGCAAGATTTTAGCTTGTACTAAAAAATCTGAAATCTGCGCCACTTCTACTCCCAAGCTGATTAAAGTGATGCAAAAATGCCTGGTAGAGTTAGCCTCTTCCACATGCATGCTTCATTATAATCTAATTACGCGATTTTAACGTAAATTTTTCACTTTTTGCTTTGTGCCGTGGCTCAAAGGGTGGGGGGAAAGGTACAACGTCACCCCATAAATACGCCCCTGGATGCGCATATCTTAATGGTCACAGCATATTAGTCACAGTTTGAAACCATTCAACAAGTGTTTTCAAAAAGTGTGGTTTGTTAATAGGCCTACTGTTTTTTTTATAAAAAGTTTTATTTATAATGAAATACATATATATATTTCGATTGGTGCTTAGATGTATTTTACTTACAAGAAAGGAGAATTTGATAGGTGTTTCAACCGGCTTGACCGGCCGGTCAAAGAATCTCGACCCGATCGGTAACCCAACTGGCCGGTTGATCCGACCGGTGCCGATCGACCCGACCGGTTTCCATCTCTGTTATACACTATGCAAGTAATTTCTTCAGTGGTGATAGGATTCTTTGCGGAAGATAGATATTGGCCAATGGTCCAAATAGGTATCATAGCAACTTTGACGCCAATGTCATTTAAAATTTTTTTGGATTTTTCTGTAGTTCCTTGAATGTATGGAAGTGATGTGACTTTGTGAACGTGGGTAATTCACGCGCAGTGATCTGAGTTTTGGGGGGTAACTGTACTTACAGGGATAACCATTTGCTCTGAAGGTATGGCGTACTTCCTTATAGCTATGTGATGATCCGTACGGTCTGTGATATAAGAAGGTATCGTATTGTGCAGAGAATGGGTTATAGCTAACTTCTGGGGGTGCAAAGTTATAGCTAAACTTGGGTGGTGCAAAGTATAGGAAAGGTAACGGTCGGTGTGGACTGTGTTTTTGTGACTTTGAATAGAGATATTGTTGTCAGATCGAAATACAACATCAAGAAAAAGTAGGGAGGATTCACACTCTTCTTCTTTTGTGAACTGAATTTGCTGCAAACTAAATTCAAATGTTGATGAAAACTTTCCGTTTGTAATTTATCCAAGATACAGAAAGTATCGTCTAATTCAGTTAAGGGGGTTCAGATCAAGAGCACTTGGGACATTGTTTCACAACATGAATAATGATTTAATGACAAAAGGACAGTAAATGGATTTGAGCCGTCGCGACGCGTTTCGTCCTTGCTCAAGGGAATCTTCAGGTGACCAGGTCAAACTTGTTTTATTAGCCAAAAAAAAAACTTTTTTAATTGGAATCGGAAGATAGATATACCTTTCTAGGCTATATCTATCTTCCTGTGCAATATGGCTACTCCAAAACTTTTCGCCTACTACTTACCGACCTCCATTACCCAGTAGATTACTAACTCGCTACTCGAAACCTTCAAAATTTACCACTAATAAAATCTATCTACTACCTGTTACCGATATCTACAAGCTCAGCCTACTTAATGCTAACACTGCAATTTTGGTCTGCGTGGAGTTAAGTTTGGAATCAATCATAGAAATTAATAAAATAGAAATTAAGTATCGTCTACATGTGAAGCACGTTGTTGCAAAAGCTGATACATGACATTTTTCAAAAAAATGAGTTTTTCATAGATTTTAATTTATTTAGAAAAACCAATTTCCCTGAGAAAAAATTTGTTGTAATTTTCAATCAATTTTCGGGAATAAATAGCGTAATATGTCGCACTTGACAACAGAGCCAAATGGAAATTTAAAACTTTAAACGCGATTTACTCGAAACAGCAAAATGCGACTTATCAACTTTTGCCAAAACATGCATCATATCTGCTCGAAAGAATAGGGGGAGTAAGAAAGGTTGAACTTGCCCATTGCTCAATGTGATCCATATAGATATTACTTAGCAACGGAGAAATGCACGAACCCACAGGAAGACCAAAATTTTGGCGGTAATTAGTGTGACCATAAGTAAAAATCGTAGCATTAAAACAAATCTCTTAGCCAACTTTTATGTCTGATATATAGAGAGAGATACGGTCATGAAAGTGGTGTCACTAGCTAGAAACTGCAAAATGAGATTAAGAGCTTGGTCAGTAGGAACAAAGGTGAAGAGACTCACTACATCAAAACACACAAAAATATCATGAGGGCCTACACATTGGCTACGAATTGAGTTTGCAAATTTATTAGAGTTTTTAACACTGTATGAATTTTTCAAAAGAGTTGAAACAATTTCGCACAAAAATTGGGAAAGATTGTTAGTAGGCGAATTCACAAAGGACCCAAACGGTCTAAGTGGCAAATTAGCTTTACATATCTTAGGCAAACCGTAAAATCTAGGCATTACACTTTTGTTACTTTGAAGATCAAAATATTCTAATTGACTAATTTTATCATTTTTACGCTGTTGCCACACGAATTTATTGGTCGTCTGCACCACCAGGTTTAAAGGATTGGGTTTACCTGGTAGCTGCATGTAGACAGAATTATTTGTAAAAAGATCTTTAACTTTATAGTCTTAAGTTGAACTGTCAATGACAATAGTTGAGTTTCCTTCATCCGCTTTCAAAATTTTAATCGTAGTATCCGATTTTAGTTGTTGAAGGGCGATTTCTTTATTTTTGGTTAGATTGCTTTTGGGAGGTTTGGCCGATTTTAAAATTTCCATAACCTTTGATCTAGTAGTCATCACTTGAGCAACATCCTCGACTAGACGTAAACCAAACTCAACGCCATTCACAAAGTCAAGGTAATTGTAAACCAAACTCAACGCCATTCACAAAGTCAAGGGTATGGTTTTTATTGCTGTGATGTAACAATAACCCGGTGAACACCAAACCTCTGTGTCTATACCTATACCTACTTTTGCAATTTTTAGTTAGGGTCTCTACTATTTCACAACAGGATTGCGATGTACAACAATACGCACTGTACAACAGTAACTGTTATACACTGCGTTTTGTTGATTCTTAGTTAGCAGTAATGGATAGGTTTGTCATGAGAAGTTGTAGAGATCCTAATTGTTACTAACAGAGGTGGAGTCGAGAACACAAGGCTCGAGGCCAAGGCCAAGGACAGCCCTTCCGAGGACAGACCCTCTCGAGACCAAGGACCAAGGACACATGCGCAAGTGTTCTCTAAAAAAAAGATCTTCAAATTTTTTTTTCTGGCGATATCCAAAAGAAGAATACATTAAAGGTTTTCGCTAATTTTCCGCGAGGTTTCTGGCTTTTTCCGACAAAGCTTTAAGTGTTCACAAAATAGCGCTGTCCTCCAGGCGAGGACATGGCAATTTTTGAGGACTTGAGGCTTCGAGGCCCAGGACTTGACTTTCGAGGCCAAGGCCAAGAACTTCAAAATGTGTCCTCGAGGACGTCTCCGAGGCCAAGGACGCCCTCGAGAACTCCACCTCTGGTTATTAAACAACTTTTTGACCAAGGTCGAAGAGACCACATGCACTCATTGTTAATGCCAGCGTGTTACCGCTACCGCACCTAACGTCAAATTTTCGATTGTGCGGTAAAATAATCGCTATTGCATCACAATAAAATTTTGCAATAATGTTCAAAGATTTTACTTACTAAACAATTTGTAGCTTGTCAGCCAAATTGACTAATGTTTGCGATTATGCAATATGCATACCGGATACCATCACAATCAATGTACCGATTGTAAAAGTTTTGCGAAACGCAATATTTTGCATCACTTCAAATCATTGATTAACAGCCTTACAATAGGCTGCTTACAAACATTTCCTTCTATTGTTGCTTTAAGGTTTGGGGGGGGGGGGCGAAATTTTTGTTTGGTGGGGCGTCGCCCCCCTGGCTTTTCTTAGTTGCAGTCCTGTAACAACATGGTTTTTCGCTTAGCATGAACTTCGGTAGACAGGCCTGTAGTGGGGGCTATAATATTTGCTCCCTTCCTTGGCTACGCTAGTGGGTCGGCATCACCAAGAACATTTTATTTTTTCTAAAAGTAACTTTAACATAAGCTGCTCTTTTTTTGTTTTTTTATTCTTTATGACGAGGTTGAAAGCAGATCAAAAAATATAAGAAAGACTATATTTCACCAAAAACTTTAATCTACTTTTTTATTAATTCTGATTTAAATCAAACCCACACTCAAATCTTTACTCTGAAACTAACTTTAACCCAAACCCAAGTTAAACCAAAATTTTTACTCTAAAAGCAAATAAAAAATGCCTAAAATGCGAGGATCAATGTTCCTTAATTTTGTTTTCCTTTTTTTCAGAGAAATTTTCGGTAAGATGATCGAATAGCAGTTTGCAGACTGCCATATCTCAGCACTCGCTTTGCATTGTGGTTTTTGGTTAATAAGTTCCTTTTTTTTTCAAACAAAAGTCTTGATTTGTTCCAAAATTAACTTGTATTTTTTATGTTCTATCACGCTTGGGCAAAAGTTTGGAAGAAACTATGTTTTCATTTGTGCCTTTGCCAAGCTTTGAAATTTCCGACTTTTAAATGGCACGACTCAAAAAATGTAATGTTTTTCTTGGCTTGATCGCCATGTAAATGAGGTCTTCAAAACTAATTTCCGACTACACTTTTTGTGAGATCAATTTTATAAGAACACTAGGTTTGTTTTTGCTCAAAATTTAAGAACAAATGAGACTGAAAATTTGTGAAAATCTCAAATGAAAATAGCTCCTATATTGAAAAACGTTTTTATCTAGCATGAAAAATTTCAGGAAATATAGATGTGAAATAGATGCAATTTAACTGCAATTATTTTTTCAATTACTGAGTTTAATTGGCCAGAAAATGGCGACTAATATAAACCTTTGCGGTCGTCGAGTCAAGCTGCTACCGGCCCACCTGTCTACCTACATACGCGGATGCATCACACTGTCTTTTTTAATGTTGAACGTCAAGTAAGGAAGCTGTCAATAACGAATTTAATAGTCTGGGTGAAACGGCATTACTGAAATTAATTATGTAAAACATTTTCGAGTAGGTTCAAAATTTTTGTACTAAATCGCGCTGATTGGTCTGTGAGCTGTTATTATAATTGTAATCACGGTATATTTAAAAACAGAAATAAGTTTTTGACCTATTTTGTTTGCTGTTTTCTGATTCCCTACTGTTGAGTAAACAACATAAGGATATTGGAGAATTTAATCAACTGAACGGTAAAAACAAAATACGGCACTTTAAACTTTTGCTGAAGTCTTCATTTGTCAATTCCGTCCGTTAAATCTAGAATAAAACGGACGTCTAAGCATTTAGCGACTATAAATTACTTATACACTTAAACGTGTGAGCAAATTACCTTCACACCAAACTATGCTTCAGGCTTATCAAAAAGCACAAATATGGACTAGCGTTCTAGGCTTCAATGCTACGCTTAATCAATAACATTGCAGTAGGCTAGACTGCTAGAATGAACTTAAAATCAATTCACATACTAAAATCTTCGCAGTAATGTCGCCAGGGGGTTCCAAATATATTCTTCAGTCTCATTCTTAGCAAATTAACACAACAAGTTACTGTAGGCTAACTAGGCCAGAAACTAGAGACCACGCTAAAGTCAAAAAACTTAGTACATACCAATATTTCTCCAGCTTCTTTTAAACTTTAAGCATAGGTGGGCAAGTTAATGCAAAACGTTTGCTTCGTTAACCACTAGTCCGTTAACAAACTTCACACCTCCGTTAACGTTAATCCGTTATTTTCAGCTTTAATTAACGGAAGTTAGTAAAGTCCGTTAATTCGTTAACATTTTTGTGTAATTCACATTTCGTTTTATTCACTCGCTTCTAGACCACGAATTGACGCAGTTGAGCAGATTGTAATGAAATATTTATTGCTGTGATGGTCTTTTTGTGTTTTGGAAGTTACATTTTAAAGTCTAATCTAATTTCAAGATAAAATTGAGTTCAAATGCACTAATGAAGCTGCAATCGGAAAATGTTTGGAAATTGTGAACAGCGATAATTAATAGACCTCTGAGGCTGCAGCTTATTATTTGTCACAAAAAAGAGCTCCTTTCTTCGCTTTCTTCAACAAAACTCGTGCTAGTAGGCAACAAGTGTTACCAGTGCAAACTGGTTTATACCGGTACGATGAATGAATGGTGCAAGATATTAACGATAAAATCCTTAACAGAAGTTAACAGAACTTAACGGAAGTTACTTTAGTCCGCTAACGAAACTTAACGGAAGTTAATTTAGTCCATTAACATGAAAAAACTTTTTAACGGATTAACGAGTTCAAGAAAAAGTTAGCTTCGTTATTAACGATTAATGGACTTGTGCCCACCTATGACTTTAAAGGCGGTGAATCATCCAGACAATTCCGGTGGTTTGCAATAGCTAAAATTAAACTATAATTTTTGATATTTTTTGTTTTGATTTTGGGGCTGCGTTTGCAAAGATATTCAACAAATACAAAAAGATGTCCCCCTGAAAAAAGTTCTTGGAAACTCTGAGTTTTGATCTTCCCGCCAAAACCACAGTTCACTAAACTATTAGGCCTACTGTAATCTTATTAAACTATTAGGCCTAACTATTTCAAACTATTAGGCCTAATAGTTTAGAGATAGTTAGGCCTAAACTATTTAGAAATAAACTATCTCTAAACTATTAGGCCTACCACAGTTCTCCAAACCATTAGGCCTACCATGGTTTTGGCGGGAAGAACAAAACTCAGAGTTTCCAAAAACTTTTTTCGGGGGGACATCTTTTTGTATGTGTTGAATATCTTTGCAACCGCAGTCCCAAAATTAAAACAAAAAATATAGTTCAATTTTAGCTACTGTAAACCACTGGAATTGGCTGGATAATTCACCGCCTTTAAGTAATCCCTTTTGAGCTCATCAATAAGTAGCACCAAATCACTTTAACACATACTTTATGGCTGAATTAAAATAGAAAAGAGTTACTACTTCTCAGAATAACAACATGGCTGCTATTTTAAACAGTCGCAAACGTATATCTGCCGCATAAGCAAGGTAATCAGGCAAAAAGAACTATTTACTAATTATGACGTAACAAGTTAGCTTTAACGTGAAAAACAAAGGCAAGGAGGTGTTGAAAATATACAACAACTACTGCTTTTTTTTGTTACTACTGTTTGGTAAATCAGAAACAAAAAGCTACTTAAGTCTAAACTACAGTAATTTTACTTCTAAAAGATAACCGTACGAAAGCTCAAGCGCAAAAAAGGGGAGTTTTTTATTATTTCCGCATCATCAATACTTACATGTTAATAAGCAAAGGAACTGTATAGCTGTATATCATTAAAATATCAAAGAAACTGTATATCATTAAAATGGCCATTTTTCCGAAAAATTGTGCAGACCTCCTAATATGATACGCTTGAGTTGCATCATTTAGCTTAGCACGCCGTACACTTAAGACGTTTTTCGGTCAATAAAAATCTAATTTTTTGTTTAAGTATTCCCTTACAAACCCCTAAGCCAGGAGTTTCTAACCTTTTTATAACAGTGGCCCCATTTTCATTTCAAAAATTATCCATGGCCCACTTCTCAAAGTTCAACCACAATTCCAATTTACAGCGATCTGTCTGCGATCTCCAAAGGTCATCGCATCGGAGACCGCCATTTTCTGTGTGTTTTCAAGCAATCTCAAAAAATTAAAATAAAATAAAGAAATCATTGCGCCAGGAACTGCAATTATCTGCTAGCTTTTTCACGATCTCCCCCTCCCCTAAAAAATAAGGTCATCATCGCGCAAAGAAAACTTTTTTTAACCAATTCTTCGATTTCCCAAACAGCTCAGCGGTCCACTGCAAAATCTTCCTATGGCCTACCAGTGGGCTATGGCTCATAGGTTGAAAACCCTTGCCCTGAGCAAAACGCTGATAGTTGGCAGCACTTGAACTAGGCGATCAAAACTAGGCGTGATTTGCGTCAAATCGTGAGCGCATCCTTGATTTAGTTTAAACAAATTTCCGTACACCTGGCGAATATAGCCTCAGCGGCGTACTAGCTGCCAGTTGGTTAACAAATTTCTCAACGCCCTTCGTGACCAGCGTACTAACTATGGATACGCTAGTGTGATTACGACCCAACACCAAGTGCAAACCTGGCCTCTCAAACGTGTTCTAACAGTTTGTCCATGAAAGTCACTATAAGAGCAAACTAGAGCAAGGTTATGGCAATGTAGAAGAAGTTATACATTTCTTTCAAAGCAAAAAAAAAAAAACTAAATAAACATACATCGCTTTGTCTCGGCCAAATCTACAAACACAAAGATGAAGAAAGCAAGAAAATATATATTAAAAGTGAAACTGACCTGGACAATTTGTAGTAAGTTGTGTGAGTGGAATTATTTTTGTCTCGATTTTAACAATATGATTTGAAGTATGGATTGGCTTAGTAACCGAGTTTCTGACAAATTTCATGCGAGTACAAAACCCTCGAAAAGTTTCGATCCGAAACTCTTGGTAATTCTAAAAATGCCTTGATACTGGTCGTTCACATCAACATTGTTAGTCTACACAAAACTTTGACTCTTTTAAACTTTTTTTAAAATCAATTCCCCAAAACAGTCGATGTAATTTGCTTGAGCGAAACTCGATTAACAGATCGAAACGTAAGTTTTTGTGATATTTATCACTTGTTTTACTGCAATTCGAAAACAAGAGCAGGTGATTCTGCTATTTACGTTACTGACAATATAAAATGTCAACAGCTGTCTCAAATCAAAATTAAAACTAGTGGATGTGAAGGATGTTTGGGTTGAAATAAACCTTGGAAAAAAATCTTTAGTTGTGGGCTCGGTCTACAAGCACCCTCATAATGACAATAAAAGCTTTCAAGACGCCTTTGTTAATGTGATAAAATCATTTAAAGCTAACTAAAATTATGTCGCGCTGGGTGACTACAATATTAGTTACGATAAAGCCATGTTATCGCAAGCAACTGCTGATTACATCAATCATATTGCCAGCTTAGGGTGCATTCAACTAATTGACAAGCCAACGCGTATTAGCCAAATTTCTAACACTGTAATCCAGTGCTTCCCAAATCCCTACCTTTTTCTACCCGTGGCAAATTTTTCATTTTGAAAATTTTCCATGGCCCACCTCTCGAAGTATTGCTCAAGAACTTGACCAAAATTCTCATCAGTGTAGAATTAGATTGAAACGGTTTTCCGGCCAAAAACAGGCGATCTCAAAATAAAAAAACAAACAAGTCAACTCGCTATTCACCGCAACTTTCTGCAAGCTTTCTGACAATGTCAGGAAATAAACAACTCATCGTACAAATACAACTTTTTTAAACCAAAATGCTCTGTGGTCCACAGGTGGGCCATGGCCTACAGGTTGAAAACCACTGCTGTAATCGATCACAATTACTGTATGTTAATTTGAGCTTATTAAATTATGTGCTACCTTTTATCTTCTATGAAAATATTTCTGATCACCTGCCAATATGTGTGGAAATCCGGTGTAAACCGAACAAAACAACAGCCAGAGGACCTCATACTCGCAAAAAAAACGCAAGAGAGTATTAATTTATTCTTAAAGGATTTGAGCAACCAGCTTAGTACGCGCGAAATGCGAAACACTAAAAACATTGACAAATTTTTAACTTTATTGAGTTAGTTTAACACAGAGTTGTAAATCAGGCCGGGCTTTTCGGGTCGGGTTCGGGCCGGGTTCGGGCCTAAAGCTGACAAAAATTTCTGGCTTAATTCGGGCTTGAGACGTGCTTTTTTGTCTTAGATGCACAAAAACATAATCAAAATAACTTGGCAACATTGCTAAATTTTTTAGAGCAAACTTAAGTTTCGGGTTTTTTCGGGCACGATTTGGGCTTCAAATTAATTTTCGAGTTCGGGCCGGGTTCGGGCCTGATCTAGTAAGCCAGCTTACAACTCTGGTTTAACAAATTTGTATTTTCCTCGAAAAAGATTAAGCCGAAAGCAATTCAAGATTTCAAAAAACTTCTGAAAAACCTCTGCCTCACATCCATCAAACATAAGAACAAATTGTACGCTAAGTTTCTAAAAAATAGATCCTCGGACCTCCTCAATATCTACAAAAAATATTGAAATTAATTAACGCACATAAGGGAATTGGCTAAACGCTACTAGTTTGAAAATCTTTTTCGGAACGCAAGAAATCCTTCCAATACTTAGAAGCATATAAATCAACTGCTTAGAAAAAGTTTACCGAAATCATCATTACCGCAGACACTATTAAAAGTTGAAAGTAAAATAATCTCCTCTTTTCCAACAATTTGTGAAGAACTTAATCAGCATTTCGTCAGCATAGGAAAAAAATTAAGTGCTAACCAAAATCAAAAATTTGACAAAAATTATATCAAATTTTTTCGTAACAGGCAAACATCTTCAATTATTTTGCGACCAACAGATGAAATCGAAATTGTCAAAATTAATGCAGGTCTGAACCTCCATAAATCACCTGGTCACATTGATATCCCTGTGATCTTAAGTAAAGAAGGCAAATTTCTAATTGCCCGATTTTTAGCTAGGTCAGTTAACGATTGTTTAGAAACAGGAAATTACCCTGACATTTTAAAAATTGCGAAAGTGATTTCCCTACATAAAGGCGGGTCCAAACTTGATCTCAGCAACTATAGGCCTATTTCCATTCTAACTCCAACAAACAAGGTATTTGAAACTATTTTACTCAAACGTTTGGTAGACTTTTGGAAAAAGTATAATCTTTTTACAAACTATCAGTTTGGTTTCAGAAAAGTACATTCAACTAATCTTGCAATAACTTACCTGCATGAAACATTACTAAAGGAAAGAAATGTGAACAACTCAGTATGTGAAATTTTTTTGGATTTTGCCAAAGGTTTTGATTGCGTAAATCATCAAATTTTATTTGACAAATTAGAACTCTATGGCGTTAGAGGTTATGCAATTTGTTTATTGCATTCATATTTGACGAACAGGTTTCAATACTCTGAGAATAGCGACCAACAAATTCGATCTAATCAACTACCAATTACAATTGGCGTGCCACAAGGTAGCGTCCTTGGGCCGTTCTTGTTTTTAGACTATATAAATGATTTGCCTAATTGTTGTGACTCTGACATGATTTTGTATGCTGATGACTCCGCGCTTCTCTTTGCAAATAAAAACTTAGAATACCTCAAAAAAATGTGAAGATGAATTTTGCATAATTGAACACTGGATAAGACTAAATAGACTTACCCTGAATTTAGTTTTATTTCCTGGTATAAAGAACAAAACCAATTGTGATGAAAATTTTTGTGTAAATACTAACAACGGACCTATTACTCCCAAAAGTGTCATAAAATACCTGGGGAGGGTTTATAGATCACAAATTAACTTGGAAAAACCACATTCAATATGTTAAAGAAAAATTATGTACAGCCAGAGGATTCTAAGTAAGCTTAGGTATTATGCTCCTTTATCCGTCTTATGAAGTGTATATTTTGGAATAGCTTACCCTCATCTACACTACGGAATCACATCGTGGGAAACTCTGCCTCCAAATACATCTCCAAAGTCCAAGTGCAACAAAATCTCATTCTGAAAATTATGACCAAAGCTTCTTGTTTTAAAACAAGACTTTCACCAATTTATCACCAATTAAATTTTTTGAATCTTAGTAACATTTTTAAACTAGAGGGTATAAAATTCGAATACAAATTCAAAAAGAAAACTCTTTCAATCTTGTTCTACAATTACTTCCAGTCCGCTTCCTAAACACAAAGTTACCCAACTAGATTTGGTTTGGATCTTAACTGGACTGTAACGCCTTGCAAAAAAAAAACAAGCACTCAACGATTTCTTGTTATGAAAGATACAAAATTTGGAATAAACTCCTTATTAAAATTAAAAGTAATTATCGTCTAACCCTCAATAATTTTTGTAAAAAAACAAAAACATACCTTCGAAGCAAACAATTTTAACCTATGTAACCCAATTTCACCTACCATCAAAATTATCAAATTTGATGCACGATTGTTCTGTAATTATACGATGATATCATAAAATTTTATTACATATTACAAAAAAATGAGTGTTTATTTTGTGATGTTTAAATTTTGCTTTCGTTTTGATGTTTTGATTTTTCTGTTTCTTTTTTTGTTTTGTTTGAGTACTTATTCGTTTAATGTATTGACGTTTAGTTGAGAGGCTGCAGACTCGACGACCGCGCCAGTTCAGTCCTTGGACTTGACCTAAGATCTGTCGCAGCCTCTCACCAGGATATCACTGTTTCTTTTCTTTTTTTTTTTCTTTTGTGTTTCACAGTGAGTTATTGAAATTATGTATGTGTGTGTTCCTCCTAATCAAAAATAAACGTACTACTACTACTGCTCTCATCAACGTTGTGATATTTTTGATTGGAGGGTGTATGGCAGCAAACGTAGAGCATCTCCTACAAAGAGACATAGGAGCTCGCTAACGAGAACCTTTGCCGAAAAAATATCGAACAAAAAAATCATCAACAATTACTCTTTCTTATAGAAAATGCACGAATTGTTTGAAAAAGTTTCGCCCTCACCTTGAAGCGGTGTGGGAAAAAAATTTGATAGCCGCATAATATGTTTTGAGGTGTCAAAAAATATAAACATTTTAACGAGGACTAAAGGCAAAATCCATGGGGTATTTAAATTTAGGCGAATCGTATTAGACTAGATTGGCATTTACTCGATACTTTTTGACCCAGCCGTTCCAGAGATATTCTACTTCAATTACAACGTAAGGACCTCTAATGTTCTAAATCTTAATACATTTTATCGTCAACCGTGACGATGATAGGGTTAGCGACGCCATCTCATTCCTAATCTAAAGCAACGACGCTGTTAGGATTTGCTGCATAGAGTCGTTTCGCAGCGGACTAATTAGTTTGATCTAGTCAGCGCAACAGATCCGAGCTGGTAAAAAAAGTAGGCTGTTTGGTAGCTTAGCGACCTCAGCAAAAATCAAGCTGTCAGATACACTTTAGTCTAAACCAGGGTGTCCAGTCACGGGCTAGATTTGCTGTTTCAAAATTTTCGCGGGCCAAAATTTACTATGTGGAATTCTTCTTTTTCAAAAAAAAGTTTTTTTTGCCCCAAATTAGTGAAGACCAAAAAAAGAAGGTCTTCAGCACACCAATACCGATAGATTTAGTGGTATAAGGAATCGCATCTGTAATTCACATTATCGTTTTAGCTCGTAAGTATCAATTAACCAACCAATGTAGGAAGTTTAACGCGAGCCACTTTAAAACCTTTGGCGGACCACAAGTCCCCGCGGGCCGCGTGTTGGACGCCCCTGGTCTAAACCATAGTCTAGTCTAGCAATAAAGCTTTTATAACTAGGCTACAAAGCACAAACTCATACCTGATAATACGATAATACGGCAACCTCGTAAGACCACCAGTACTTGCGTACGCCTATTGAGTTTGCTTACAGTGTAGTACAGTGGGGTAAAAAGCCCTGTAGAGTAAGAAGCCTTTGGCCGTTATTAGCTCACAAACTAAGCGTAACGGCGTCATATTATCACACTATTACTATGTTTATCTAACTATGTTTTAAACCATATTTAGAGTGAAGGAAAAAAAGCTGGTTAAGTTTACGATTAAAAATAACTTTTTTACTCTTTTTCTGTAAGCATAACGGGTTAATTGATGAGCTGTTTAATCGCTTTCAAGGCTTCCAATTAATTTGTTTCTTTTCAGTGAGAGGGAAAACCATGATCAATAGGAGATTCGGTTATTATTTTTGATCAATTGCCTCAAACCTTAAAATATATTCAGCATAATCAAAAATGGCTACTGGTGGGGTAAAACGCCTCCACATATGTGAGGTAAAACGCCTCCAGTAGGCATTTTACCACATTGATATATTTCGTCCTTTATACTTGAAAAAAAAAATCATTTCTAAGTGCATTTAAATTTATTGCAATAATAGGGAGAAACTTGAAATTCGACGCCAAAGCGCAATTTATATTAAATAAGGTGCAGCATTACCGGGGAGCGCCTCTAGTTGGAGCCAAGATCCCCAATTTTTAACTCAAAAGCTTTAGTTTTCTCCGCCTACCGCTGGTAATGCTCCTGGTATTACCATAAATAAGCAAAGATTATACTGCCAAATGAGGCCAAAAAAGAGGAAAATTAATAAAGTGAAGCTCTCCACTACCGGAATTACAGATTACGTAAAAGTATGCACTATTTTATATCAATAAAGCATCAGCAAAGTTTCTTTTTGAGCTTGGAATAAAAAAGTTTTTTTTTTTTTCGAGTGATAATGTCTTTCGAAAAGTTTTTTCTCGACCGACACTGCACATCAATGGGGCCAGCAGAAAAGTAAAGGAAAACAGTGATGCTTTATCTGAAGCAAGAAGAATACACACCAGCACCACTAGGTCCAAAAGGATTAGAGGCTGATCCGTCGGTTCATACTTGGGTGGCTGAGGAGAAGGGAGAGCAACCGAACCCTGGAAGAGTCAAAGATTTAAACAACTGGAAGCAATATTACTAGGCATAGAGGAGGCCAAGGGGCACTCTGAAATTAAATTGTTACGATCAGAGTAGAGTTTGGGGGGGCACAAATTTAGGAGCCCACCAAAGAATATGATATTATTTTCTGATATGCAATATTAACATTCTTGAAGAGAAAATTAACTTGATCAAAAGTTTCGCGTTCGATCGGCGGATAACAGAGTTTGAGGAAATAATTCTGGGAGTGGATAATTTTAAGGGGAAAGCAAAGCACATTCATACCAGGGATGAAGCCTGGTGTTCAAGTAGTGGTATACTTTCAGAGGAAAAGTTGAGTCTCGAGGAGAAAATGTTTTCTTGCTGTGAAATTGGACTTAACGAGTGATGTATCAGCCAGCGCACAAAGAACTGCCACTTTCAGTCTGTCTTTTTTCTCACGCACTTCCAAGTTGTTTTTTGCTTTCCTTTGACCTCATTACTTCCTAGTAGAGATAGCAACAGCGCAGCCTACGCGGCCGCGCGCTGTTGTTGGTGTACCGCGCCGCGCAGCATGGCAACTAAAATCTGCATTACGTCACAGGGTCAGCGCAGCGCCGAGTACAATAATTTTTTTACATTTTTTTACCATTATTGCTGGTGATTTTTTCTTTATGAACAACAATGGTTAGTCTGGATGTAACTATTATATTAATTGAAGACAATGCATGCTACTAAAACTGTAAAAGGTGCCTTTGGTTCAAGTTTATTTTTTCTGAATTCGGAGCATCCTGGAATCGGCTATTTTGGCTACAAGAAACTTATTTTTGATCAGCTGAACGTGTTTTTTGACACCAACAAAAAGATTTTAGTTTTGGTAGGCTAGACTAGGAAAGGTTTAAGACGTTCTGTGAGAAGATAAAACAAAAGAAGACAAATGTACAAGAAACAGGTTTGTGGGAAAGAATCATCAGAGAAGAGGCGCAAAGCAAAGCCTAGCGACACACACCCACCCTGTACGCAATAGGCCTATTGTGTTGGTACAAGCGCAAGGCTAGATAACAGTTTCTACTACACATGCGCTTGCGTTTCAGAGTGACAGAACGAACTAAATTGCTAAGATTTGAAAGCCAGTTGAAGAATTGAATTGCTCAGCCCCTTCAAGCCCCCCTTACTTATAGGTCAAGTTCAAAACATATTGTTTCAACGCTTGCGATTTTGGAATAAATTTTCTAAGTGACTTGGCGAAGGAGGTTGGCTAAAGCCTTAGCTCTTCTAGTCAGGGTCTCTGAGAGAAATTTTTCCAGGGGGTACGAAGGTCGATACCGGGCCCCAAAATCTCTTTGTGCACCAAACTTGCGCAAAATTTTTTCCCCAAAACTAGGTGAAGAGCAAAAAAAAAAAAGAAAAAAAAGGTCTTCACTGAAATTTAGTCTGCTTTCTCGCCCAAAATTAGGTGAAGAGCAAAAAAAAAAAAAAGAAAAAAAAGGTCTTCACTGAAATTTATTCCGATTTTTTGCCCATAAATACGCCACTGCGTGCGACACCAAAACTTAACACAGAGACCTGAACTCCTCTGGGCCCCCTAGGCCCGGGTACGATGTACCCCTTAAACCCCTCTCGCCCGACAAAGTCCAACCTCAGACCTCCACGTGGTGTCGGGTGGAAGCAGTGGAAACACTGGCTAATTGAGGCAATGGCAACCGGCCGATGAAAATGGGCGAGGTTAAGAAGTGCAAAAACTAGCAACCAGGCAATAGCGCAAGCGAAGGCCTGATACTGCGAAGTCCTGCCTTCTAATTTCCAACCCCTGACTCTAAAGCCAACAGGAGGTTGCGGGCTGATATGGAACCGGTAGTAATGGGCCAATATTGCGGCGGAATGTCAATGCGAGTAAGGGTACAGCGGATAAAACGCGCTGCCGTGTCGCGGCCACAAGATAGAAAGGATGCTGGTCCTAGTCTAGGCAATAGGACTTCGTGTCCATCAGCTTGTGAAAATCCCCATGCACCTGTAGTTCTAGATGGCACCTGGGTAGGGGTCTGCAGCTGTATTGGGGGGGCTCCGCCGAGGCCAGTACTTCAGAGAAAAGTCCGTCATTTGCAGTGTTGGTTTGTTGCCATCGGTAGAAATAGCAGTTCGTAGCTTTCTGTCTGTCTGAACAATTTGGTCTGTGGAACTTTTCCCAGTTTAAAGAAAACCAACTTAATGAATTATGTCGGTAAATAGAAAGAAGAAAGTAACTCGGATTACACCCCTAAATTCAGAAGAAGTGGCACTGTCACAACCAAGAATCAGTGAATTCTTGAGTGACAATGCCAACAAAGAAAGCACTCGGCCATTTGCGCCTTCTAGCCCAGATGCCGAAAAAACATCAAACCTGAGCCCTCAACTCGAGAAGGTTCCTTTGCTAAAAGAGTCCGTCTCAGAAGCTGAGGGTACAGCAAAAGTGGCATGGTCGGTTGTGAAACCGAATACCACTTCAACTCCCCCTGTGGAGCTTCAGAATCCAAGTAATTCTTCGAATGTTGCTTGCAGGTCTGAGGTGAAACGGGGGAAAAACTACAAAAAAAAACGGAAGAGAAGAGAAAAGAAGCGGGTAATGAGGGGTCTGGCTGGTATGACACTTGCTAACCATGACCCTGAGTCCTCTGACCATTCCTCCGGCCAAACTAAACGAGCCAGGAAATCTTCAGATTCTCTGTCCTCCTCAACAAACTTCCCGCAGAAGCTTGGGCGGCATGATGTCGCTTACGGTAAGCAAGGAGGCAAAACTAAAGAAATGATGGCTGGCACAAGCACTCCATCTAGCTATACTGCGGTTGTGAAGGCCAGCAATCAAAAATTAACCATCACGAGAAAAGAGTCAGAAGGGAATGGTGGTATGGACAACATGGATCTACGTGAAGTTCAAAGTGCCATCACCTAAATGATTATCTTCGCACCGATCCGGGTTTTATTGTCCGTATCGAACGCACTTTTATCTTTAAAGGTAAAGTGCTGATGATATGCAAGGATGAGAAAACCTTGGAGAGGGCAAAACAAGCGGTTGAGGCTATTGTACCGTCCTTGGTAGTTCATCAAGGCTACGATGCAAAAGGCCCTAAAGACTTGCCTCCAGCAAAAACCTTCGGAATCTGGTTGCCAGAGGATGAATGTTTAAGCATTTCCGATACCTTTACGCTGGTTTCCCGTTGTAATGCGAAAATCAGTCGTAGGGATTTGGAAACAAAGCATTCAGCGAAGGGGAACGGAGGGATGCTACATGTAGTATCCGTTCGGGAACCTTTGCTAACCACACTAAAGGAACTGAACTACAATCCATACACTGGTTATCGTTGGGTTCAGTTCCAGAAGAAGAAAAGTGCCAAGCAGTTTCAGAATCTGGAGACGTTATCGCGATTGCCAAAGGGTGATGAAACCTGTGAGGCAATAATGGATACAGCTGAGTGCGACACTTCGGCAGATACAGAGAAACCGAAGACTTCTAGTTCATAGAAGTCAGAGCGTTTTTCTGTAGTAATGAAGTAGCCATATCAGCTGTTTTAAGAATAAAGCGCTCTGCTTGAGTACATCTATCATATAGATAAGAATGGCTCAGGGTTACAGCGGACAACTTGATAAATCAAATAAAGCCGTTACGGCACCTAAGTTATCCTTACCTAATTTAGAGTGTTGGCAGATCAACCTACACAGATGCAAAGCAGCAAGCTATAACATGTGTGAAGTTACAAAAAACTTACGTTCCGGGTTAGCGTTAGTTCAAGAACCATGGACATACGCCACTAAAATCAGAAGTAAGCTACGAGGTTGGAACCTCTTTCAAGGAATTGAAAAGGGTAATCGTCTTCGGGCGTGCATTTATGCTACTCCCGATCTCTGTTGTTCTCTAATCCCGATGTTTTCAAATGAGGATATTGTGGCAGCTAGAGTTAACAATGTGTGCCAAAGCGGTGACAGTTTTGTTTTCGCATCGGCATACATGGCAGCCGAAGAACCACCTCCGCCCAATTTATTGAGGGATCCGTTAGTCTTCACAGAAAATGAACAAATTCCTACTATTGTAGGAACCGATGCAAATGCACATCACACTATATGGTGATCCTCTGATATAAACCCTCGAGGAGAGGATTTCTTAGTATATTGTGCTAGTGCAGACTTGAATTTCTGTAATGTGGGTAATAAACCAACATTCAGAACTAAAACGCGTGAAGTGGTTCTGGACTTAACCTTAGCGAACCGGAATGCATGGAACCGAGCTGTTGGCTGGCATGCTAGCAGCGTGCCATCATTCTCGGATCACATGTATATTAGGTTCCAGGTTAAAAGCAGAATCCAAAAACAGGCTAAAATGTTTCGTAATGTTCGTCGTACATGTTGGAACAAGTACGTAAACAAACTCGAACAGAAATTAAGTCAACGAACTTTACGACCAGTACCAGTGCCTTCCTCAAAAGAGGACATTGATGTGCTGGCAAACAAGGTTCATTCCGTTATAACTGTACTAAATCATATGAAGCTGCTTGCCCTATGCGAAAGTCGCTTCGTAAGAAAGATAACATTTGGTGGAATTCTGAGCTTGCAAGCCTTTGGAAAGAGGCTCGCCGAGCTTGGAGAAAAGCCATTAACCCATTAATGCCCACAAAAAAAATGGTTTAGTTTTGGAATTTTTTTATATAATGTGCAATGAGTATCAAGTACTGAGTCATTAGGCGTTGAAAAAATTTTTGCATCATTTGAACTTGGCGATATATGACCCGTGCCATATATGTTCCACTGGGCATTTACGTGTACACATTTTGCTTTAGTGAACCGGTAGTCTGCATTCTAATTGCACAAACGACTCTATTTACGCAATCACATTACGATAATTTGGTTTTTTGTTTAAATTTATTTAATCCCTTTGCAAAACAAACAACACAGTACTGTGTTATGTACAAGATCGTGTTACACACAGATACAGTGATGCAAAGTAGTACAAAATATAGAGCTGTTCATAGGTTTTTTGAAAAATGATCATTGCGATATTGTTCGCTTTCGTAAAGCTTAAACGTTTATGAAAGGACAATTTACACCCTAAAAATAAACCAACATCGCATTTAGAGCACTGGCTAGAAACACGTTTAGTACAATTAAACCCTGCTCATCTTCTCCGCGATTTTGCGAGAGTCTCAATTAAACAGTGATCAATGCCATTGCACTGCAGTTCATCCACAACATGCTTTCTTCCGCCGCTTTGACAACATTTTGTTCATGCTTTGATCTTGGTGATCAGTTCCTCCCATATGCTTGTTATAATCGTGAAATGTATAAAGTATACACTGGATTTTGTACCAGAAGTAAATTGCCATGTTTCTAGTTTAGTTATTCGTAAATTTGCTCAGCATCGATACTTTTACTGTTTCGGTCAGTTTGACAAATTTTTATTCGCCGTCCATCGGAAAGCAAAGCTTCAACTAGTGGATTGAGTTTACTTCCGGCCAAATTGTCAGTTAGACATCCATCATTTTCGTTAGCAGAGTCTTTATCTGAAGCACAACCATCATTCGGCTTCATAAAAATTACTGCTGATGCGTCTTCATCTTCCAGAATAGATACTATTTCATGGCACGTATATCGAAGAAAGTACAGAAAAATGTACTCGTATCTGCCCATTGGTACATATATGTTCCAGTAAATTTAAACGCAAATACCGGAAGCGCAGAAAAAATAATTATCAAATGTTGGTGTTGGTTAGCATTTGATATTAGTCTTTAACAATTTCAAATACAAAAAATTCGAAATGTTATTTTAAGTTTGAAATGATAACGAAACACTAAAATGTACTTTTCTGTAGCGGCCATTTTTCCAGAAAAATTTGCTTCGACTCTATCTGTCTCACTGATTTCACACTACTAGTTGCAACTACCGAATAAAACCATAAAAACATCTTGAATGCAGTCACAGACATTCCAAAAACTCAATAGAATAGTTTTTAAAATTTTAGCTGTGCTAATTAAAAGCAATTTAATTCGACCGTATGTAATGGAACATATATGTTTCACTGGGCTGATTCGGGTTAAAACAAAACAAGAAAAAGATTGGGAGGCTCAAAAGCTCGCATTATCTTATTTTAAAAAAGCTGTCAGAAAAACAAAGCGCAATTCATGGCATAGCTTTGTAGAGAGCATGAATGGTCAAACACCAACGGCTCAGCTGCATAAGATTATTCGAAGGAATGAAACGGTGCGTGTTAGCAACGTAATTAAACACAACGGAGAATTCACAAAGTCTCCACTAGAAACTTTAAACTATCTGCTCGATATCTTATCACCGGGTAGCCAGCAGATAGAAAATCAAGCAACCAGGTCCGACTTAGTGGACAATCCATTCATAAGACCTGAGGACACTGAAATGATTGCAAACATATGTTCATTTGAACGTATGGAAGCAGCTATTAACGAATTTCAACCATTTAAAGCACCAGGGCCAGACGGGCTCTATCCTGTACTGCTACAGAAAGGTTAAAATCAACTGAAAGGATATTACCACGTCATTTTTCAAGCATGCCTGAGACACAGCTATGTGCCATTGGCATGGAAAGAAGGCACAGGTATATTTCGTCCCAAACCCGGAAAGGAAAGCTATTTTGAAGCTAAATCCTTCCGTATGATCACTTTAACTTCTTTCCAACTAAAATGGTTGGAAAGGCTAGTTCTGTATCATATTAATCAAGATAATAACGTGCAGGCAAAGCTTTCTCCATCGCAGTATGGCTTTCGTGCTGGCGTTTCTGCGGAAACTGCCTTGCATGAGTTTGTGCGCCGTGTAGAGCATAGCCTCGTTAGAAAAAAGCCGGCTTTGGGTATTTTCCTGGATATTGTCGGTGCCTTCGACAATGCCACCTTTCGTAGCTTTGTTGCGGCTCTGCGAGGGCTGGGTATGTCTAAGATTCCCACCTCACGGATAGAGACTCTACTAAGACATCGCACAGTCCAAGTAGAATTATATGATGATAAAGATAAAAGGGAAGTAGTAAAGGGGAACCCACAAGATGGTATCCTGTCCGCTTTTTTGTGGAACTGTTTCTTAAACAGCCTGTTGCTAGAGTTACGTAGCAGAGGCTTTTATGCTCAAGCCTATGCCGATGATCAAGCAGTGGTGGTCACTGGTGCTGATATGCTTTGGATCAGAGGTATGGCTCAGAAAGCAATATATATTGCTGCAAATTGAGCTTTGGAACAAGGGCTACAGTTTAGCAGCAAGAAAACCGATATTGTACTGTTTACTCACAAACGGAATCCAGATTTGGGTTCCTTGTTAATGAATGGTTCCAAACTTGAACTTTCCGAGGAAGCAAGGCTGTTGGGTGTTACTCTGGACAGCAAGCTAACTTGGAAACCTCATATTATCCGAATTACCCGCAAAGCAACTACAGCATTAATGCAATGTAGACAAATTGTGGGTAAAACGTGGGGAATAAAACCATATATGATGAAATGGATATACACAGCTATGATACGTCCAATCATGTCGTATGCATGTGTGTCCTGGGCAGGCAGTCTCAACAAAAAGTATCTGGTGAGGAAACTCACAAAAGTGCAGAGACTTGCTTGCCTGATGATTTCATCGGCTTTCCCTGGCACCCCTACTGATTTGGCTTATTACTTCTGAAGAACATCTAATTTTAGGGAAAGCTTCAATTCAGTAGCAAACATAGAGCACAAATATCGCCCAAAAAATCAAAATCGAAAAGAAAAATGCATAAAACTAATTAGTCTACGCGACATAGCCATGCATTACGGCGTACCTAAGCAGTAACACGATATTTTTCCAATGGTATCCTTGCTTCATCACCGCAAAACTCTACTTTGCCATCTACCGGTTTTTTGTAAAAATGCAAAAACTTAATTTGGGCCAATACAAAAATACTCGTGACAAATGTTTTAAATTGATATTGGGATTTATGGGTAAATTTCAATTTCTACGCTGTTGAAAATCCATTAAAAGCTTTCAAAACTTTTTAAGACCAAAATTTTGAGCTAAATATCAATCAATAAATTGTCCTCTTTTTTCAACTTTTATTGCTGTAACTTAATTTCCAAATCACAAAAGTAATAAAATGGTAAATAACCTTCGAATTACGGTAGCTCTATTATTGTGTATTATTATGATTATTATTATTATCATCCTTTTTGCTTATGTCTTTCCCATTATTTTCACGCTACATTAAGATAACTGTAACGTAAAAGTGGGGCAAGAGGGAAAGTCCTCCTAAATAAAAAATAACAAAAAAGAAAAGAAAAGAAAAACTGAAAGTTTTGTTACAAAAAGTGAAGCAATTTCGTTATCAAAAACAAAATATTCTCAATCTGGATCACAATGAAGAACAAAAATAAAACCACTTTAAAAAATGACATACTGTACTGATCACTAATGATGGGCGCATCTGCTTTGAAATTATTTTACTGTATTTCAAACATAATTACTCAAGATGAAAAAAATTTCTCAAATGAAAAGAAATGAGATAAAATTATCACGTCATAGCTCATTAGTTAAAGCTGGCGTAGTAACTGGTTCAAAAATGTCTAAAAATGGGATTTGAAAACCTATACCCGAAATAAGGCTCGTGCACAAAAACTAAGCGTCGGGGCGGTATATATTCGGGGCAATATTTCTGTGCTTGAAGATGATATATGCTCATCAAATCGACACAGGTTTTGTTAAACAGCTTGCACTTAAATTCAGTTTTAACAAAATATGCAATTGTAATATTGTTTGACAATGCTGCTGCTTATATATACATTTTGTTGCAAGCATAAAACTGAAACATATCCAACTTTGGAGCATAAAAATTGGACTTCAGGAATAGTTTTGCCGAGAATATAATTGCCAAAGCTGTTGTAAAACATTTTATTTTAGAGACATTGCGACTTAGTCATTATTAATTTGCAAATAACACCCAAAAAATTGGATATTTTGCAAAGTACAAGTTCAACAAATAGGCAAAAAAATCGGAAATTAACTAAATATTGTTCTGCAGTATAAGGCATTATTGCTTTTAATATCAAACATTAACTAAAGGGTTAAGCTAATAATTTTATAACTATATTGCACAAAAAGTAACCATATTGCACAAACTTTTCAGTTTACTGAGTTTCCGCGCAGTCTCAACGCAGTCTTAGCTTAGCGCAGTCTCAACGCATTCGCAATGAGTCTCAGCGCATTCGCAGTGGAGTGGACAACGAAAATTTTTGAACTTATTCAAAAATTTTCAATTCGCAGCGCAGTCTCGGTAAAGTCAGTTGCATTGCAGTCTCCGTGGATTCGCAGTGCATTCGCCATCAAATTGAAGGAAACTGCGCTGAACTGCCCAGCAAACCCATCGAGACTGCATTGAGACTCTAGCGAATACACGGAAAATGCGTTGACAAAGTTGAAAAGATACAGTTTATGCACATCTGATCCAAGCATAGCCCCATCAATGCAAACATGACTAATATTCCGTAATACAGTTGTTGAGAACTTTGTCGATTGTATATTTTATCCACTTCATTAACTTTCGTCCGTAGTTAAATAGTTTCAATAAATTCAGACTAAAGGATTTTAGTATTAGGCCCTATCTTTGCCTAATAGCTGACATTCTCAGAATCATTTGTTTTACCATCGCCTTTCCACCACTTATTATTTTGTAAAATAATTTATATTACAAAACAATCAACTACGTCTTTTCCGTTATACTTGTTATGATTCGCAGCGTAGTCTCCGTACATTCGCCATAGTCTCCCTGCAGTCTCCGTGAGTTCGCAGTGAAGTCTCAGCGCAATCTCCGCCAATTTGATGGCGAATGCACTACGAACCCACGGAGACCCCAAAGAGACTGCGCTGCGAATAGAAAAAATTTTGAACAGGTTGAAAGTTTTTTGCTCGTTGGCGACGCCACTGCAAATACGCTGAGAGTCACTGCAAATGCGCTGAGACTGCGTTGAGACTGCATGGAGACTCAGAAAACTGAAAAAATGCTCAATTCACACTGGAGTCGCTGTCAAAGTTGTCAAAGTGTGAAAGCGGCATAAGTCGTTTTTTGATCACGCAAATAATGAACCCAGTTAAGATTTCCAGCTTTAATGCAATTAGTCTCATAAAATCGCAATCAACCTAGGCTGCACCATTAGGAATGGCATTTATACAAATACATCGGTAGCGTGGATATTATTGGACTTGCTACCAAAATGTGAAGTCTGGGTTTTGATTCCGGGGTCGTCGGTCTTTTATTTGATGTTTTCCTGGCACTATGACGCAAAGATATGCTAAGGGCTCAGCCAAACCGTTTCTCCAAAAAAAAAAAAAAACTGAACACTTGAATAGGCAATGGAGCGTAGAAATTCGGTTAAAGATATCCTAACAAAACAAATCAAAAGCTTCTCTAAAAAATTATATGTTTACCTTTCACCATTTTCAAGACGTTTGGTTTCCCCAATCATTCGGCGTTGCCAAAACTTTAATGTACCGATACATTCTTTTGAGTAATACTTGAAATTCCAAATCCAAAACGTCGAAAAAGCATAAATTGGCAACCACACTGTCATCATTCGAAGATTAAAAAAACTTTTGATTTTGTTTTTAAGAGAAGGCAGAATTCTCAATTTCGTTAGGATGGTTTTTATGTTATCTTAACGTTTTAATTGGACATGCAGCCGGCAAAAACAGATAGTTGCAAGTAGCTACTACACTTTTTTAATTAGATTGCTTTGAAAAAAATCCTTTGACATAATGATATTTTTTACCCCTATGGATGTATGATGAATGGTTGAGGATGGATGTAGGATGATGACTTAAGGTTGCGCTTATCTGACTCCCATGTCTTCATTATTAAATTGCACACCAATGCTGTTTTTGTAATTATTCTTGTTAAATTTATCAAGCCAAAAATTAGTAACAAACGGTCAAATTCTCAAGCGCTTAAAATTCTAAAACGCTTAACTCTAAAAACTCTGTAAGCTTTGTGTAAGCTCTGTATCAACTCTACATCCCTATAAATCTACACATCTATATATCTATATATCTATAACTATATGTTGCCACGCCCGAAACAAGTTTTATATACAGGTTCCATCTCTGCCTCTTTTGTCCTAATGACGTCGAAATTTGGCAAAAAAGAAACTAACTTGAGCTCGCGCGCCCACAGATAAAAAAAGATAGAACACCATTCATTTGGGAATCTGAATCACTCAAACGAGGCAGATATGGAGCAACGCTGATACATAGCAAAAACATGACACAGAAACAAGTTGAAGCGTTCGGAATTTGATTCACTCGGATAAATCATTTGGTACATGGTCTGCGTGATTGCAGCATTTGCACGCGCTATAAACATGATCAGTTCCTTCACTCCACACCCCAAGCTGTTGCGTGCCAAAAAGAGTAATATGATCTATAACAATAGTGACTACCTTTGTTCCGCTTTTTATGGTTTACTACCCAACTTGAACTTAAGCCTATATTAGGTAATCGTCTCGAGATGATGCCATATCGTCTTCACTGACATCGAATAAAAGGCAACATTCAAAACAAGCCGTAGAGTTTTTCGCTGGAAACGCCTTAGTTTAGATCATTCGAGCTTAACCGAAACTTCAGAAACCTTTTTTAAGCTGAACAAACAATGGCTTTGAGTTGAAGCATACACACTGCTCATGGCTTAATTCGAATTATGCTGTGTATTTTGGATCCATATGATAAAATCATTTCATATATAAATTGGTAAAGAAAAATATATTCTTGTAAATCCTTTTTATATTTTGCTGAAAGAATGGCTTGCAGAAAAGTAACCCTCCAGCCAAAATGTTTGTGGTAGCGATACATTATGATTTTGTTATACTACAAGAGTACAGCATGCGTTTCAGTTTGTAGAGCTCAGACCAAAAAATAATTTTAAAAGATTCTGTTCAGTATGGTTTAGATCTCAACAAAGAAAAGCAAAAATTAATAAATTATTCTATCGCTCATTTTTTGTTTCAAGAGTTAAGCTCCGTTTACACTATATATATATGCGTAATGTGTTTGAGTGTTTAATGAGCAAGAGCTCAAATGTCTACATTGAACGACATTTTTGCCATTAAATTCAGGTATGTATTTTTTTGCATTTTTTTTCCGCAGTCACAGTAACATCGGAAGTCAGAGGCCGAACCTCAAGTTAGGCTTTTTAGTTTTGGGGTTGATGTTAATTAGGGTTAGAGTTGATGTTGTGTTTAAGTTACGATTAAGCTTTCTTCGAGCTAACCCAAACCTGATTTTAACATACTTTGAGATTCGGCCTATGACGTCAGATATTACTGTGACCAAACAAATTTATGCAAAAAAATACTTATCTTATATTCAAGGTGAAGCCGAAGGGCTGATAGAAGCGCCAAGGCAACTAATCGCTTTGGAAACAAGCCTCGTTCAAGCTCAGCAACTGCGCCGTGCCGAATAGCGTGAAACTTCGATTTTCATGAAACAAACAAAACAAACAAAAACTGAGTTTGCGTGAACTCAAAATTGAAACAGGAAGACAAGGTTTGAAGGATTGAGTTCAAGTTGAAGTGTGAGTAAGCTCAGAGAAATGGAGTGTACAGTATAGACTACATCATAGATGGAACCGGTCAGGATTATGTCGACCCGACCGGTAAATTTCAAAATCATCGCCGGTCGACCGGCCGGTTAACCGGTTTCTGACCGGCCCGGTCGACTGGTTTTTTCACAGAAGGTTTTTCTTCACTATTCAATGTATTTAATGAAAAATTTTCAAAAGGAGGGGCATGGGTGAGGTGCTAAAATTTGTGATTTTGGACGGGGGTCTCAGAAAAATGACTCAATTTTAAGACCTTTTTTGGTTAAGTTTCGGTTTGAAAGATCTGTTTTGAGCAGCGCAAAACGTGCACAAAAATAAGCATAAAAAGCACTGGAGGGCACAAGCTAAATTATTAGACGTTCTTTCTAATGATATTTTGCAAAAGGCCAAAAAATGAAGTTACATTTTTTAGCTATTGGCGACAAATTATTTGCAATTTGCCGAGCAGCAAACACTAAAGTTTTTTCGGCAGTGCTGCCTTTACAGTTACAAACCGATAAATGAGAAAAAAATAACAGCAAAAGAGAGGTAACAGCAAAAACATACGAACATCACAATACTTGCGCTTTTATACCCGGAAACATTAAAAAGATGGAGCAATAACATTATATAATATTGAAAAGTATGTCACTAACAACGTGAAAAAAATTAATAATATTTATAACAACTAGGCTGCTTCACTAACAGTTTGAGAAAGTATAAAAAGGATCTATTGCAACACAATATGTACTGGAAAAGGTGTTTAGCTCCAAAAAGATTTATATACGGACTGAACAATTAATATAAATCTCTTTGGAGCTAAACACCTTTTCCAGTACATAATGTTTTGTAATAGATCCTTCTCATACTTTCTCAAACTGCTAGTGAAGTAGCCCAGTTGTTATGAATATTATTAATTTTTTTCACGCTGTTAGTGACATAATTTTTCATATTCCTTTTTTCACGTTGTTAGTGACATAATTTTTCAATATTCCTTTTTTTCACGCTGTTAGTGACATAATTTTTAATTTTATATAATGTTATTGCTCCATCATTTTAATGTTTTTGGGTAATATAGGACAAGCATTGTGATGTTCGTATGTTTTTACTGTTACCTCTCTTTTGCTGTTATTTTTTTCTCATTTATCTTTTTGTAACTGCAAAGGCAGGACTGCCGAAAATTGTTCTGAAGAAGCTTCCCGGTTTGGTGAGCAAAACATCAAACCAATAAATAAACTCATCGGTAGTTCGAAGTGGTTATGAATAACTATATCCCAATGAACGCAACGCGTCCGTTATTTTCATTGAAAACACTAAACTGTTATGACATTGGCTAGAAAACTTTTGAAATATATTGCGCCCCAGCAGTTAGTAGATATGCTACTACTTAAGAACAAACCATGGATAGTTAGATATAAAAAATAAGAGCTATGTCTTTCTTGCCCAGTGTAGACTGTTGTAAATTTAAGTTAAAAAAAAGCCAACAAATCTGAAATCTGCGCCACTTCCACTCTTAAGCTGATTAAAATGATGCTAAAATGCCAGGTAGCGCAAGCCTCTTCCACATGCATGCTTTAGTACTGTAGAATCTGCTGATTACGCAATTTTAACGTATATTTTGCACTTTTTGCTTTGTGCCGTCGCCCAAAGTGGGGGGCATGGCACAATTTTCCCACCCTAAACACGTCCCTGGATGTCCATGCCTTAATGGTCACAGCATATAAGTCACAGCTTGAAACCATTCAACAAGTGCTTTCAAAAATTGTGGTTTGTTAATACTGTTTTTTCATAAAAACTTTTATTTATGATAAAATAGTATAAGTATATTTCGCTTGGTGCTCAGATGTCTTTTAGTTGCCAGAAAGGAGAATTTTACCGGTTTTTCAACCGGCTCGACCGGCCGGTCGAAAAATCTCGACCCGACCGGCAATCCGACCGGCCGGTCGACCCGACCGGTGCCGGTCGACCCGACCGGTTTCCATCTCTGGACTGCATAGTGCAGGTGTGCAAGAGCATGGGTCCTACATTTTACTTAAAGTAAAGTATTTTTAAATTTAACTAAAAAGTAAAGAGAAGTATTTATAAAGTAAAGTATTTCCTAATTACTTTACTTTTATTGCAGATCCTTGATGACATTTAGGCTCGTTCTATGCTGTACTTAAAATCATGAACGAACAAGCGTATTTTTGGTTTCTTTTCAGCAGAAACTCCGTGTGCCGCCTTGCCAGCTGCCATTTGGTGAGATAAACCTAAGAAAACTCACGGCTTTACGCGCAGTGTAGACCATGTCTGTTGAAAAATGTAGAGTCGAAAAATCAAAAGCAACTTTTGCGGTAATTGCTGTCTTTTTAACATGCAGTATATGTAATATGTTACAGCAAGACTTACAGCTCTCTATAAACCAAAAACTAGATAAATTTTTTTGGGGAAGAGAAGCTCGCTGAAATGCTCAATTTAAGCTATATTGGCTTATTACTAATATTTTGATTGTTTTCTTTATTTCCTATAAACAACAGCATTACGTGGATGATCCAAAATTTTGCCAAATAGTCCTAGCTGGTGTAAATGCGTCGGACATGACTAAAAGGCGGAAAAGTAGGAAAAGGAGAAAATTGTGCTAAAAGGCGGGTTAGAGTTAAGTTTAGGGTTAGATTTAAGGTTAGGTTAAGGTAATCCTTACCGCCTTTTCTACTTTTGCACCTTATCGTAATTTTTCGCCTTTTAGTATTCTCCAAACGTGTCAATACAAAAAAAGGATAAATATTGATGGATATACCAATTGCCAAGCTCACCTGCAATCGAACGACCAATAAATTCCCTTTGCTGAATTTCCATCACGCGATTTAGGGTTCGCCCCTAGTTTAACAAAACGATGGTAAATCGTGTTACGTCATAACTAAATCACTCGAGCAAACACCATGCTCATAAAATAAGGGAAAATGGACAACAGTAACGCGAGGAGCAAGAGTACTGGCAACAACACCTCGCTTTGTGACATGGACGCTATGACGTACAGTATAACCTAACGAGCAAAATTGCTCGAGTGTTCTTCTAGAAAAATTGCTTTGTCATTCACCGCATTTCCATATACCTAAATGGTTATATTTGTGACGTTTATAAAACAAACTTTTCTGTTCGTTTATAAAGAGTATACCCTTCCTGACGTCATCATAAGCTTAGCCAAGTGTGGCATGGAAACGGGGGAGACAGTGTTATTTTTTTTGCTATTTTTCCGCCTAGTTTTACAACCGAAAAAAAGAAATTCAGTTAGTGGAGTATCCCGTATAGAATTCAAAAAAGTTTTATTGAGCCTGTGGCTTTTGGACGGCTTGTGCAGGCGTTGGCTTCTTAGTACAGTGGATTCAGCTGTTGAAATTGGGTCTCGCACATTTTTGGTTTCACTTAACCACTGACTTCTTAATAGTAGCATCTGGACTGGAAACTAAAATCACGGCGCAGACAAGTTGTGGCCGAAGTCAACAAGTTGATTTTGCTGATAAATCGTTTCTTTGTTTTTGTGTAGAAATAGTTTTACTGGCAAATGCTATAATAATTCCGAAATCATACTGAAAAGATGGGGACCACACGATATAATCACAAACTTGAAACTTTAAAACATTTTTATTGACTTGTGGCAAACGTAAAATTAAAAACATCGTTCGTTGATATACAAATGAAAATTTTAGCGAATCATAAACTAACACTCGGTACCACGATTTTAATTAGCAAACGCAATGACCTTGAAATTAATATTCAACGCGAATAGCAATTCACAAATCAACTCGACCTTGTAATCATTTAACAATTTTTACCCAGTATGATTAAGGGCCCACCGGAATAAAATGCTTCTAAGTACAATAATCATCCATATACATGATGTAACTTACACTCAGAACAAAAAAGTAACAACTATATATTCTCAAAACTTGCTTTTCAAGCACATTATTCAGCATAAAAACATAAAAAACAAATACAATAATTTTATTTACCGTCAAATTTAGGAACCCTTTACGGTCTTTTTCACCCTTAACGGGATCATCAGAAGCGAACTTCTAAACAACTTATACAAAAACAAATTGATTAATTACACTTTAAACATAGATTTGTAAGCTGTTATTGACAAAGCAATGCGTCTGCCTGGCCTCGAAACTTTCGTCAACTGGGCCACAGAACAGCTGTTATAGAACTGTTAAGTTGAAAGGCGGACAACATTGTGTTTACTAAATAATACGCATGCTGGGTTTGTCGTCGGTTACGTTTCAAATTTAAGTGACTCATAATTGGGTAATTTCCATTTGATTAAATTTGAAAGGTAGGAGTTAAAATCATTGAAACGACTATTACAAAAACTTAATATAGCACCGCCAGTAGGTTTATAATTTATCCGGAGAAGGGGAGTTGCGGTAAGCGCATAAGTCTTAATCCACATTTTTTAGCAAAATTTGTTTTTGTGCCTACATTTTGAGTTAGCTGGGAGCGTTTATTCAGCAGTCCTTCTGGTTTCATTTTGATGATTTGCAGCTTTTCTGCCAAGCAAAGGCTGCATATTCTTGCACCACAGCGATATGGAGCAGCTTCTTTAATGACGCTCCATTGGATTTGGTAATTGTGGCCTTTGTTTTTGTGCTCCCAAACTCGTTTTGATAGTTCGGTACTTTTCTCTAGACAGACGCATTACTTTGTTAATAATAGCTTATAAATCTATGTTTAAAGTGTAACTAATCAATTTGTTTTTGTATAGGTTGTTTAGAAGTTCTCTTCTGATGATCCCGTTAAGGGAGAAACAGACTGTTAAGGGTTCCTAAATTTGACTGTGAATAAAATTATAATCTGCTCTGATCTCTGATCGTTGAGCTCTCTTCAGTTGGAGATACCAAAAAAAAAACAGTTAAAAAACAAATACTGTACCACAAAAAATTTAACAGCGACTGCTATACTACTATATTGAGAGTAATACCAGCAAATCATTAATTTAATCTTTTAGAGACATAGAAAAATTGATAATCGACATTGTAGAACGTTTCAGCAGTAAACAAGTCGCAATTCAGTGACCGACAAATCAGTAGCAAGTATATCAATAATACTGGGATCTTTTGTTTCACCAGAATAAGCAGACCTGAAGTTGAGAGCTGAACATTTATTAACCACAATTAATAAAACTGGTATTAACCATAGGGCATAGGCGTAGCCAGGGGGGAGGAGAGGGGGGGCCAGGAAGCTAACTAACAACTAACAACCAGGGGGCCCTTACTAACAACTAAGGGGCCTTGATGCCCTCAACCGACAACCAAGGAGCCCCAGAATCCCTAACTGAAAACCAGGGGGCCCATAACTGAAAACCAGGAGCCCCCCTAACTGACAACTAGAAGGCCCCGGGCCCCTAACCGACAACCAGGGGCCCCTAACCAACAACCAGTGGGCCCCTAATTGACAAACAGAGAGTCTTGGGGCCATTAACTGATTACCAGGGGCCCCATGGCTCCTGACTCACAACCAAGGGGCTCTGGGCACCTAACCGACAACGAGGAACCCCAGGGCTCCTAACCAACATCCAGGGGGGACCAGGGCCCCTAACCAACAACCAGGGGGTCAAAGGCCCCTAACCAACAACCAGGGGGTCCCGGGATCCTTACTAACAATCCGGGGGCCCTGGGGCCCCTAACCGACAACCAGAGTCCTCGGGGCCCTTAACGCACGACCAGGAAACCCCAGAGCTCCTAACTAACAATCAGAATGCTGCGGGACCCCTAACGACAACCAGGGGGCTCCGGAGCCCCTAACCGACAATCAGGGGGTCCCAGGGCCCCCCTAACTGACAACCAGGAGGCCCCGGAGCCCCTTAACTGACGACCAGGGAGCCCCAGGGCCCCTAATTAACGACCAGGGGGCTCCTAACCAACAACCAGGGGGCCCTGGAGTCTCTAACTGACGACCAGGAAGCCCCGTTGCCCCTAACTCACAAACAGAGAGCCCCAGCGCCCCTAATTAACGACCAGGGGTCCCGGGGCTCCTAACCGACAACCAAGGGGTTCTGGGGCTTCTAATTGGAAACCAGGGAGCCCCAGGTCCCTTGACTGACGACCAAGGTTCCCGGGCCAGGGGCCTCTTAATTTAAATTTTTAACAATTTATATGCAAAACCTAGCAGTGAGAAATCTAAGAGTTTTGACCTAAAAGTTGCCACCCCAGGCCCTCGTTTAACGTTATCATAAACTTAATGCTATAACACAGGCGGTAATGCAAACCTCCCAACTGAAATACTTCCAATGATAAATATAAAGAGAGCATAGCTAGTATGTTGTCCCTGTCCGGAATTGCAGTTTTTTTAATTTAGGATTTATGCGTACAAAAGTAAGCAATAATAATAAGAACCACATGTCCGCGTCATAATAATGGCATGCACTTCTTGGACGTTTGAATAAACTGTCAAGTGGCCTGACTCGAGTCCTCCACGTTTTGGAAAATAAGTTATTTTAATTTTGATTTAAATGTTTTTTTTATGAAAGAACTTATTAGGGGAGCGATCTTGTCTCAAAATCATTGGCTAGCCAGGGGGTAACCTAGGGGACCAGGGCCCCCTTAATCAAAATGCCACCAATGACAATAATTTGTCAAAAAAGCCTTGTTTCTTCATTTTCAGTTTCTTTTAGCATCTTTGCGTACGTCAGTACACGCGTACAACAGTAATTAACAATAAATAATATTGACGACTAGGGGGCCCGGCGCACCCCCTAAATCAATTTTTTCCTACCAATTTAAATGTATAACCAGGGTGAAATTAAAGGTTCTTGTCCTAAAAGTTGCTACCTCAGGCCCTTATCTAACCTTTTTATGAACTTAATACAATAACCAGCGCCGTATTTGTCATATGGCTCAGTGCCAGGGCCCTGCCCTCAGATAGTAGGATTTTTTTGGGTCTTCATTTACATTTGGTAGGAAGATGTTGCAAAAATCCCCTAAGTGCCAGGGGCCCTGCTCAATGTAAATCCGGCCCGGGAATAACATGTTTAGCAAGCGTAGCCATCTGTTGTACCATTTTTCCATAACGATTCGCCTCCACCTCGCCAGTTTTTACGCACAAAATACTTTTAAAAAAAAGCTAGGGAAAATGCTCATTGAACAAACTACTGAACTTCAATTGAAGGGGCCTGGGACCCTTTGGCCGTACATAAACTTCTATAACTGTTAAACTTCATGATTAAACAAAAATCTCTAAGGAAAATTTTTGAGAGGATTATTGTTTACTGCTAAAGAATTGCAGAAGGCAATGTGCCTTACTTCCCACTATAGATCAAATCACTTACAATTAAAATTTTACACCATAATGCAAGATTCTAAACGTGTTTTGGGATTTAATTGCAAAAGGAGGATTGAACAACAAAATTTTTTCGATTGGTTTTGAAATGTTAAAAATCTAGTTCTTTGAAATGGCTCTGAACTCGTGCGAAATGTGATCCTATGGAATTTAAATAGCTTTTATTTCCAAAAACTTACAAAAATTGCCCAGCGGCTGGGGGCTTTGCCCCCAGATCATAGCCATGGGCTCCGCCCCCAGACCCCCCGTCTGTGATACGTTTGAGTACACTAAGTTACTCAACACATCTCTTAAGTTAGAAATTTACTCTTTTTAAAGATTAGTTTTCGCCCTCTCCCTTTATCAAAATGCTGGTTAAGTGCCATCAGGCTACGGCTTCAGATCTTCTATTCTACGATATCTTTGCTCCACAAAAAGTTCCTTTTTCGAAAATTTCTGATGACGTCATTGCATGTGATTTGTGGTTTGCCCCTCCCCCCTAATCAAAAATCCTGGCTACGCCCATGTTATTAACTAAAACATAAATTTTAAAATCAGTTAGACTTAGACCTTGGATTCCTGTAACATAAAAAAACCTTGCTAATCAGGGACGTAACCAGCCCAAAATTTTCAGGGAGCAAAAGCAGAACTTGAGGGAAGGGCAATATTTTCCCAATTTTTGCGATTGTATGGTTTTGAAACCAATTATTTTTGTTTTGCTCATGCAGTTTGCAGAAGCTTCATATTTTTTTGTTATCACAATGAAAAGTTTCCATCGGATTGCGCTTGGTCACATATTGGGTACATAAATACATGTTGATGAAATACATATTTTTTAAAGTTTTGTATTTTATTCCACGACCGCCAAAACACAAAGCAACAACACAAAAAATAGCAAAAGATCAAGAAACAGGCAGAATCAGCAAAAACGATATACGTTATAACATGCTCACTAACAATAAAATACAATTCAGAAAACAGAATTGTAGCATGAATGCTTCACCTGCATAGGCACCATAGGGGTAGCCAGGGGGGGCCCAGGGGGCCCGGGCTCCCCCCAATTGAAATATCACCAATGACATGGAATTATGACAGCATAGTCTAGCGATGTTTAGTTGCAGTTTCTGACAACGAGAGAGCCAAGGGGCCCCTGACTAACATTCAGGGGCCCCTAAATAACAACCAGAGGGCCCATAACCAACAACCAGGGGCCCCTAACCGACAACCAGGGGGCCCCGGGGCCCCTAAGTGAAAAACGGGGGTTGCAAGGCCTCCTGGTTGTCGGTTAGGGGCCCCCTGGTCGTCAAACAGGGGGCCCTTAATTGACGCACAGGGTCCCCCAGGACCCCTAACCAACATTCAGGAGGCCCCAGGGCCCCTAACTGAGGACCGGGGGGCACTAAACAACAACCAGGGTGCCCCTAACTAACAACCAGGGGGCCCCGGACCCCCAACCAACCAGGGTGCACCGGAGCCCCTAACCAACAACCAGGGCCCCTAACTAACAACCAGAGGAACGGGGTCCCTAACCGACAACCAGGGAGCCCCAGGGCCCCTAACTGACAAACGGGTGCCCTAGGGCTTCTAACTGACAAACGGGTGCCCTGTGGCCCCTAATTGACAACCAGAGACCCCCAGAGCCCCTAACTAAAAGCCAGGGGGGCGTGGGGCCCCTAAGTGATAACCAGAGGGCACTGGGGCCCCTAACTAATGACCAAGGGTTCCGGGCCAGGAGCTCCGAAATTTAAATTTTTAGCAATACATATGCAAAACCTGTGAAAAATCGAAAAGTTTTGTGCTAAAAGTTCCAATCCCAGGCCCTCGTTTAACGTTATTATGAACTTAATGCTACAACACAGTCGGTAATGCAAACCCCCAACTGAAATATTACCAATGATATATATAATGAGAGCATAGCCAGTGTGTTGTCATTGTCCGGAATTGCAGTTTCTTTAATTTAGGAAATACGCGTGCAAAAGCAAGTAATAATAATGACGACCACCTGTCCACGTCATAATAATGGCATGCAGTTCCTGAAGGTTTCAAAAAACTGTCAAATGACTTGACTCGAGTTCTCCACGTTTTGGAAAATAAGTTATTTTAATTTTGCTTTAAATGTTTTTTTTTTATGAAAGAACTTGAGGGTGCGATCTTATCTCAAAATTATAGGTGTAGCCAGGGAAGTGGCCCAGGAGGCCTGGAACCCCTCAATTGAAATGCCACCAATGACAATAATTTGACAAAAAAGCCTTGTTTCTTCATTTTCAGTTTCTTTTAGCATCTTTGCGTACAACAATACACGCGTACCAAGTAATTAACAGTAAACAATATTGACGACCAGGGGGCCCGGCGTACCTCCTTGATTCAATTTTTTCCTACCAATTTAAACGTATAACCAGGGTGAAATTAAAGGTTTTTGTCCGAAAGTTGCTATTTCAGGCCCCCATCTTAACTTTTTATGACCGTAATGCAATAACCAGCGCCGTATTTGCCATACGGCTAAGTGCCAGGGCCCGGCACTCAGATGGTAGGACTTTTATTGGTCTTCACTTATATTTGCCAGGAAGATGTTGTAAAAAATTCCTAAGTGCCAGGGGCCCTATGCATTGTAAATCCGGCCCGGGAACAACATGTCTAGTTAGCGTAACTATCTATTGTACCAACGATTCACCTCGCCAGTTTTTACGCACGAAATACTTGAAAAAAAATTGCAAGGGAAAATGCTCGTTGAGCAAATTATCGAAATTAAATTGAGGGGTCCTGGGCCCCCTGGCCGTACATGTATTCCTGTAACTGGTTCACTTCATGACAAAACAAAAATCTTGAAGGAAAATCTTCGAGAGGATTATTATTTACTGCAAAAATATTACAGGAGGCAATGTGCCTTACTTCCCCGTACATGGACCAAATCATCCACAATTAAAATTTTCCCCATGATGCAAGATTTTAAACGTTTTTTGGAATTTAATTGCAAGTAAAAGGAGGATTGAACAATTAATGTTTTTCGATTGGCTTTCTAATGTTAAAAATCTAGTTCTTTCAAATGGTGTGAACACGTGCGAAATGTGATCCAATAGGATTAAGCAAGCTTTTATTTCCAAAAACTTCAAAAATCGGCCAGACTTTGCTTTGCCCCAGACTTTGCCCCCAGACCCCCATAGCCACCGGCGGCTGGGGGCTCCGCCCCCAGACCCCCGTCTGTGATACGTATGAGTACACTAACTTACTCAACAAGTCTCCTAAGTTAGACATTTACATTTTCTAACGATTAGCTTCCGCCCTCTCCCTTTACCAAAATCCTGGTTAAGTGCCAATACACTACAGCTTCAGATCTTCCATTCTACGATATCTTTCCCAAGAAAAACTTCTATTTTTGAAAATTTCTGATGACGTCATTGCATGTGATTTGTGGTTTGGGCCCCCCCCAATCAAAAATCCTGGCTACGCCTATGATAGGCTCTACACAAACTATTTACAAGATTTTTACGAACTATTTACAAATTGTAACTAACAAACAACAGCACAAAGAAGGAACAGCAACCTATGTGTACTACTATAATCTTTTCCAGAATATCAAAAACACACAAGGTAATAACAGTACATCAAGTTTTGTAAATGGCCTATGCTTTTTGAGTGTAAGCTAAACTAACTTAAGAAGCAGCCTAAACAGTAAGCTAAGACTAACTTAAGAAGTAGCCGAATCATGAATTACTATGCATGCTACAATTTAGCCATCGACCATAAATTAGCCAGCCCTTGTATGATTATCAAACAAAGGTTATCAAACAAAGTGCTGTATAACAAATCGATTGTAGCCGAAATCATGTACAAGATTTCCTCATAAAGAGGTCCATCACTTATCTAGATCGAATCTTAACAACATCCCGCGAGAATCAAAATCAAATACAATGTAAAATAAAATGATTACCCATGTAGAAGCATAAAAAATATAGCCGATATCAATAAAGAAATTTCATTAAGTGGAGAAGCTGCACAACGGCTCAGATGTATAATTTACTAGGCTGGAACGCTACGTTATGCTAATTTATGTTCCCGTTGACTAACTAAATTTGATTTTTTTATAAATTTTTTTACAGTTCGGGAATTTTTGCGTAATATATATGTTAGAAATGACAATGCAACATGGAAACTTTTAGATGGCGCACACATTTTTGGTTATCACAACTATTGTAGCTTAAATTACATACTGTGCAAAGCCAAGTAATATCATTTTAAAGCTTAGTTTAGCCACACTCAGGGCTGCAAACTCTTTAACTCGAACTCGATCGTTTGACGAGCTTAAACTCAAAAAAATTTCAGAACTCCAACTTCTCAGACGTGCGAAAATGGGCTGATGTAACCTATGCAAACCAGACTCACAAAATTAGCAGTGCTTTCTTAGCTTGTTTCCCTAGCCAATACCAAGCTTTGACTAAATGCTTGACTACCTCTACCTAGTGATGGCCTACTGTAACCTCTCAAATTAAATCTTTCATTGTACTCGCTCTACTACGCCAAAGCGTGTAACGAGTTTGCGGGGCCCATCTTTGCGTCATTGTGCTCTGAGAAAACAACTCTTCTCTAACAAATTTTGCAGCGGTTGCGAGCCGTTGGCAACCTGTACCGATTTGACCGGCCAGAGATTTGAACCTCAGACCTCCGGCTTCAGAGAAGAATGCGTTACTGCAGACCAACTGGCCGGTTACTGTAATATCTATTCATAAAATTGCACATTTATTTTTTAGTTGTTTTCATTGGTGTAGAACTCGGAAAATGATTTAATCTAGGATACATTTCTTTATCCAAAAACCTACAATACGCAATTTTTCTTCTATTGCTTCTGCAGTGTCATCGTAGGTCTTCGCTAAACATTACACTAGTGCCGGCAGTGATAATGCGTGCTTGTCTTGGTATAATTTCACCAAAAGTTTGACGAATTCTGTTATTGTCTATCATTTTAAATAATATGCTTCTTCACCCATTAGCCGAAGCAGTTATAGTGTACAAACTTATTTCACTGATACCAGTGTTGGGCATTAACTCGCTAATTCGTTAATAACGAAGTTAAGTTAAGTTAAGTTAATAACGAGTTAAAAAGTTAAAAAGCTTTTGTGAGTTAAATTATTAACTATAACTTTCCTTAAACAACTTCAATGTTTACGTTAAACCGGTAAATTTCTAGGCTACGCCTTGCGTCTTCATGCCATAACAATAGAAATAAAAAAATAAAAAAGGCTTCCTTTATGTCTATTAGGGTGGAGCGAAAAATTTTTTTGGTAAAGTTTTTTCACAATAGCGCGGAAAACTTGCATATGGGTTAGTATAATTGCCACGCAAAATTTGAAGAAATTTATCAAACGTCTTCAGGTGCCCCTGCTGTGTGGAAAATTCCCTGCGAAATCAGCATTTTGAGCTATGCTTTATAATGGCTGGCTCGCTTTAGAGCTCGTTAATGAGAAAAACTGTCAGTTTTAATTTTGTTATTCGCTTAAATATGTAATAACTGGCATTGTAGTGTAATAATTACGTAGTAATAAAGACCTGCCAGTGGGAGTTTTGTGGTATAAAACTGAAAATATTTCAAAAGATTTTGCTCAAAAGCAAAGCAAGCACCAGAAGTAGTGCATGTTAAGTACATGTAGTTACAGTCCAACAGGCAGCAAAGAATATTAGTGTGTACCGTAGTTTATTAATGTGCTGTGAGTTACCAAAGGTCATAGTTGCTCCATTTAGCAAATTTCAAATGTTTTTGCAGATTAGCAGTAGCATCAATAATCACGATTACAATTATACTACAAGGACCAGGATCCTTTCAGTGCAGTGTAATAAAATCCTAAAAATGACGACAACAAGGAGTTCAGTATCCTGTGTTATTTTTGGCCCTCCCTGTCAATTACCTGGAAATATGCTTACTACTTACGAAGACACCCTTAAGTATTACAATTTAGTGAAATTTCAACTTAAAGAAGCATCAAATGGCAAAGACCCGTCGCATTCGTAGATATCATCAAAAGTGACTGCAGAAATCGAAGCCTTTTGGGGAAAAAGCATCTCTACCTGTTGTGTCTCACGATCAAGTAAGGGCAATGCTAAAAACATACCACCAAAAGTACCGAAATCTCCTGAAACCGTATCAAACCCGCAAAGAAAAAGATAGTTGCAAAGCAAAATTATTAGCATTTAAGCAAGAAGCCATGAAGTTGTTTGACATTTGCATCTGCAAATGCAGTGGAGAATTTTGCAAATGCTCAAAATCAAGAAAAATCCCAGCAAAAGAAATAGCGTTTTTACATGATCAGAGAGGTGTCCGCAAAATGATTTTAGGGAGAATTGATGCAGTCCAAACTGCTGTTCTGCAAAAAAGGCTCCAGCGTAATGAGGCTTTGAAACGAAGGTACACCTCACCTTCTTGCTCTAGTGGTGGTACATCTTCGCAACCTTTCACTGCAGCTGCAAATGATGAGATCATTGATACCAATAACCGTGATATGGGTTCCTATGAGTCTACATGTTTTTCTGATGATGAATGGCAAGGAGAAAGCAATACTATACAGAAGAAGAAGAAGCAAATGCGTGTGGCCTTGCCAACATTGGCTGCAGCATGCGACAGGCATGGAGTTTCTGATCGAGCTGCAGCTACTCTTGCAACTGCTGTGTTGCAAGACCGGCAAATAGTCCATCAAGGTGACACAACCCAAGTGATAGATAGGAGTAAAGTAAGAAGAGAACGGCACAAAAAACGTGGGGATCAGGCAACAGAGAGTAACACAACTTTTTGTGGTTTATATTTTGATGGAAGAAAAGACCGAACCATAATACAAAACAAAATGGATGATGGCAAGTTTCACCGACAAACTATCATGGAGGAGCATGTTTCAATCGTTTTGGAGCCAGGATCCTCCTATTTCACTCACGTTTCTCCAACTAATGGCGCCAGTGAAAGTATAGCTAGAGCAATACTTAAGTGCTTGGAGACCAAATCTGTGGATATGGTTCAAATACAGGCAATTGGATGTGACGGGACAGTTGTAAATACCGGAGTGAAAAAGGGAGTTATTCGTTTGTTGGAAACGAGTTTAAACAGGCCATTGCAGTGGCTTGTATGCCAACTTCACACGAATGAATAGCTACTGCGCCATTTATTCGTTCACATTGACGGAGCTACATCTGGACCTCAAGGATTCACTGGACCAATTGGGAAAGCTCTTGCATCTTGCCATACCTTTCCAGTTTACAACTACGACAAAATTGAGGGTGAGCTTTCGGTGATTGACAGTGAAGAGCTGAGTTCTGATCAAAAGTATTTGCATGATATTTGCAGTGCAGTGATTAATGGCCATAGCTCTCTCGATCTATCTTTGCGCAATCCAGGAGCAATTAACCATGCCAGATGGTTAACAACAGGAAATCGCATTTTGCGTATGTACATTGGGAGCGAAAACCCAATACCTGAATTGATTACTCTGGCAACGTTTGTGATTCGGGTATATGCACTTACGTGGTTTTGCATCAAAGGCCATTTATCATGCGAGAATGGAGCTCGGCATCTTTTCTCAACAATTCTTAGGTCAAGATACTAGCCGAAAAATCTTCTAACTCTCATTGATCCAGTAATTCAACGAAACGGTTACTTTGGACATCCTGAAAATTTGCTATTATCCATGCTCACGGATGTAAGACCAAACATACGTGAGCTTGGCCTTCGTCGAATCCTTAAAGCTAGAAAAAATGCGCTTCCCTCAGTACGTGTATTCAAAGTTCCGTTTCTGAATTTATCAGCAAAAGATTATTTAGATTTGATCGACTGGCATGCAACTGGAACAATCAATGAGCCACCTATGACCTTCGGAATCTCCGAAGAAGAGCTGTTGCAGTTTATTAACTAGAAAGAAACACCATCAGTTACTTTTCCTCGCCTTCCTTGCCACACCCAAGCAGTCGAACGCTGTGTAAAAATAGTCACTGAAGCCTCTGGAGCAGTTTGCGGTGTAGATCGGCAGGATGGTTACATAAAGGTGCAGTTAGAATCGCGGGGGCTCAGGCCATTTTTCAACACCAAACGAGATTACGTCCTGTGACAATAATCGACACTATTATATTTTGACAAATGTGCTTAATGGTATTTTTTTTGTAAGCAATGTTATTTTGTGACAAGCCGAACACTTGCTAATTCGAAAACCTATATTGAATTTAGGTTTCAGATGAAGCTTTCTGATTTCCTGATTATTTTGCTTAGTCAAGCGTAACGATGATCAATTTTATTGGGGTCACATGTTGATGTTAAGGATAATTGCAGTATAGTTGCAGAATACATGGTCTCAAGACAGTTTATAAATATTTTGTTCTTGCAAATACTGGAGAAAATAACAGGTTTAATTAAATAAGTCCAATTAGGCTATAGGCAAAAATGAAAAAAAATGCGTCATTTTATGGGGCTTTGGGCACCCTAAAAATTGTAAAACTCGATACAACGTTAACATCTAGCTGCTTTTGCATAGTTAAAAAACCTTTTTAACACTATTGACAGCAGATGTGATATAAACAATATGCAGTTAGCAATATTTGCAATTACATCAAAAATTGCTAAATTTCAAATCCGTGGGGGCACCTGAAGAATATCAAAAATTTGAAAAATTTTTGCACACTTTTATTTATACTGTAACTAGGCAAATTTTTATCACTATTGCGTTTGAAAACAAAATAAAAATTTTTTTGCCTTTTTTACTCCACCCTAATTAATGTCTATCTTTATTAACATAGTAAATATCATAGTAACAGTAATCAGAATGAGGAATTTTTATCTCGTATGGAAATGGAATCATTTTATTGGGCATCAACTGCAGGTTAGTATTGAATTTTTTTTTTAATTAACGACTTAACTTTTAACTTTAACTTGCGTTACTTTTGTTATTCAGTTAACTACTTAACTTTAACTGAGTTACAAAATTGCTTGAATATTCTTAGCGAGTTAACTTTTAACGAAGTTAACGTTTCTCGTTAACTTGCCCAACCCCGATTAATACTATACCTATAATCATAGTTTTCACTTCAGCCAGCAAATCGCCTTGTCTTACCAGCTTACTAAAACTAATCATTTCTGATGTAATCTATTGCACTGTTAATAACAAAACTACCTACTTATAGCCCACCCAAATCAAACATAACCAACATCGCACTCTTATTGCCTTTAGTGCACTGTACTGCGCTTATGTCTTCAGCAAGGATGGCAGTACGGTACGTAGGTACGTACGGTACACCTCAATTTTTGCCAAAAAGTACGGTAAGTTGGTACGGTACGTTTTTTTGTAACGGTACGGGTACGGCACGTTGGTATGGCATGCTTCAAAAATTGAACTGAAGTACGGTACGCTGGTACGGTACGGTTTAAGGTGCGAGGTACGTAGTACGCAAATTCTGAACGTAACGTACCGTACTGCCATCCTTGGTTTGCAGTACAAAGAATTTAGAATTCTAAAGTGGAAAGTCGCTACTTCTTTACATGCGATAGCGGTACAGATGCGCAGACGCACTACTGCGCAGTCCTCAACTTGTCCGCCGACGCGCTGCTTTTTTCTTGTGTTTCCAGTCCAGATGCTAATATTTAGAAGTCCGTGACTTAACTTTGGATTAATAATTGGCCGCGCAGTAGCGGGGACAACAACATAGTTAGTAGAGCGCCAGGTTAGTCATCGAAAGTTTGCTGAGTTTTGATATTATTCTACATCTGGCAAAGCGTCGTTGTGTCATTTAAAGGCGGTGAATCATTTGGCCAATTTCGGTGGTTCACCATAGTTAAAATTGAACTATAATTTTTGATATTTTTTGTTTTAATTTTGGGGCTGCGGTTGCAAAGATATTCAACAAATACAAAAAGATGTCCCCCCCGAAAAAACTTTTTGGAAACTCTGAGTTTTCTTCCCGCCAAAACTACAGTTCTGTAAACTATTAAGCCTGCTGTGGATTTGGTGGGAAGAACAAAACTCAGAGTTTCCAAAAACTTTTTGTCGGGGAATATCGTTTTGCATTTGTTGAATATCTTTGCAACAGCAGCCTCAAAATTAAAACAAAAAATATCAAAAATTATAGTTCAATTTTAACTATGGTAAACCACCGGAATTGGCGGACGATTCACCGCCTTTAAGTAAGACATATCACTAGTGTTGGCCTAATTGACGAAGACTTGCAAACAGAACCCAAAAAAGTACTCTGCGTTTGCGGTTAGACTGGCGCAGACTGCTTAGTTCTTCCACATGAAATCATAATAAGATAAAGGGCCGCTCCAGCTGCAGTTAGGTGAAAATGTTGTCCGGTAAAGCGGATTTTTCGGACCAGCGGAGTACACACAGTATCCGAAAGACTTCCTGAAAGTATCTAACTTTACCGAACACAAGAACTTCTCAATTGCGTTGAGGGTGTCTATGGTTGTTCATAGTCAGAGCTGAAATACAACGCTTTCGAATTTCATAATGTTCGGTTAACTTCATCAGGTTTGTGGTTAACGGCTTTCAAAATTTAAATGCCTAAACAAAAGTATCTATAAAATGTCAATTAAAATTTTACAACTCTGCTTAGTTCTTGTTTCAACTTTTAAAGAGTTTGTTAAATTTTCACTTAGCTGCTCAGCGCATTTGTTAAAATTGCGGTTACATTCAAAACCCTCGTTAAAACAAAAATCTACCAGTATCTAAATCTATGGACACTAAACTAAATAAACTGGCAAATTCAATCAACTGGAAAAATTTAGTTTTGTCAAACATTTTTTCTAAAAACAGTCTGCGATTCCAGCAGCAGCTAAACTAGTACTATTTCCAAACTAACCAAGATATTGGTTATACGATTAGTACATAGTAGGCTTCATTTAACCATAGAAACCACAAATTAACGGTAAAAATAAAAATAATTGACAATTTTTTCACCCGTTATTAAGATTTTTAAGATCATCAGAAATACTTGCGAATAGTGAAATAAAAATAGATTTTAAATTTGAAAACTGTGTCTATAGTTTTAGAACTGAGCCAATCCTGTGGTATATCTTTTTTTTTTAGTTTTAATTAATTTGTCGGTCGAACCGTAATGCGTTTGTTTTTAAAACAGAAGGCCCGAGATTCAAATCTCGGGTCAGACAGATTGGACGACCTGCAATCAGCAACTCACAAACGTTGCGAAAACAAACTGCGTGTGATTTTTTTTTATTTAAAAAAATTACACACTTCGGCTTAAAACGGCGATATCATAATTAAGATTTTTAGTTTTTTTCATTTGCTTTGTTTATTGGTCGCAAACATCAAAGATGTTCACCCAAACACGCAAGAAACTTAAAAAGTAAATAACTGAGCAGTTCAATTACCAGTACTATTTGCAGTGACATGATGGCTGCAAAGGGGCTGTAAGCGCGAAATGGATGCCATAAGTTGCAGCATATGAATGATAAATTTTGATCTGTTAAAGCTGCTGCGAGTGGTCGAAAAACAAGATAATCACAATAAACCAAATAAATAGTGTACTTGTAAAGCAGCAATAAATACTTTTTACGACAGTAAAGTAAGCGAAATATGCCACTTATCGCAAATATTTATCCTAAGTTTCTTAAAAGAAATTTAAGCTTGATCCAGCATCAGAGTAGAGTTTCTTTACTTTAGTATTGAATAAGCGACCCACAGTTGCATTATGTGGGCTGAAAACCTGGAATTCTCGGTTGTTGCGTGATTTTGTCGTATTTTGTAATAGCTTGGGTTGCACATTTGACTCTGTTTAATGTTCCGAAGGTGTTGCAATGAGGCAAAAAAAGTATTTGGCGTTGTTGCCAGTACCCAGCTTAATTTACGAGAGGAGATATTTCAGGAAGCAGTTATCTTGTAGGCTGCTCTTTTTGTGTGCACAGTCAGCAGAATAAACATTTAAAGCGCTGTACCTCATGTGAATAACGATTAATTTGGTTTTCTACTTTTCATTGTAAATCGCTATCACTGAAGTATACCGTAGTTTTTTCGAGTGATTTGCAGTAAAACGATAAACTGTAACGGTTTATTTCATTGTTTATTAAATCGATTTACTGTAAATCAGAACGATTTACTACAGGTTAGTATATTTGGTTGTTTACCATATTCGCGCCATCGCATGTTTAAGACTTTGTTTGTAGCAGAAATAATTTGCAGTAATTATTAAATCATTGGCCATGCACGTCCAAAGACTGGTGAGAATGAGTAACTCTCAACCGATCCGAGCGAAGGTTGGAAAAACGAAAGACAATCTTCACCAACGGAAAATCAGCACTCTCAGTGATTGCCCAATGCCAATGCGGCAATTTACAAACAATGGATCACATCGTTTAGGAGTGTCAAATTGGACCACACCGCTCCAACCACGATCTAAAAAAAGCAAACCCCTTAGATGTTCAATCGATGAAGCTTTGATGCGACAAAACAGGATATAATGATGTCACAGAGTAAAACGGTAGTCATACAACCTACGATACGAAAACGTTTTCGTAATCCATTTTAAAATATATCGTATCGTATAATTAATTCCATGTACCATGATACTGTGCCTTTTCGTACTATTTTATTTACAGTTTATCAAATCTATAAACAAAACTTTAAAGAAATAGTTTTAAATTTGTATCACAAAGGAATAATTTAACCGATCAGTGGTCGAATAGACAGAGATTAATTAATTTGATAGATGTATCTTCATCCCGCTGTCACGAGAAAGCGACAGTGGCGCTAACGTTTTGACGAATACATATCTGCTTCAGAGTTGACCATTTACCAAGTTTTCCGATTGAGGTTTGACTTTTTTTAACGTAAATTTGATGTTTGTTCAAAATCACGAAGCAGAGATAGTCACAGTAAAGCGCTTTTTTCAATAGGACCAGGGTGCAAGTTGAACCCAAAATCATGCAATCAGAAACGACACCTTTACCCTCTTGCCCATGCTGACAACCCTTTCGGCCACGCTGCGAATTCACGGACGCATCAAACCAAGGACTATTAAAATTGGTATTCACAGCTTTGCTGCATGACGTTCAGCATAAAAAGATTTGTGTTTTGTAGATAAGTGGCCAGTAGTCTTGACTAGAAGGTTGCGAAGATACATTGCTGTCTCCTGGCCAAGACAATATAAATATGTTATTAAAATAAAATTTTTTACAGCTACGTTAATGTGGGCTTTACAAAAGTTGTTTTCATAGAGTTAGAAAAACCTAACGCATGTCAGGGCGAAGGATCTCTGTCCGCTTCTACGGCAAGCGAAGCAGTTGCAAGTGGCGGTACGTAGTATTGAAAAAAATTACTAATATAGTAAAAACAATACAACAGCAGATTTCTCTTTCTACTGTTGCACTGTGTTGTGCAGCAAGTTATTTCGTAAAAGTACAGATTAAATTCAACAAATTTTATAATGGATAATACTATATCTTTTTGTACGGGGTTTTGCTGTGCTGTTTATGAAGAAAATTAATACCTTTTTTCATAAAAGATGTCACCCGTGTGATGAAGACTTTTCTAAGGTAACAGCTAATAATATTTGTGATACAAGCTTTTGTGATGTAATAGCTAATATTTATGACAAAATCATGTTAAAATTTTTCATCAACACCATTGCAAAACTTCATGTAAATAGGTGGATTGTCGGCCAATCTTTTTACATGAGGTTTCACACGGAAGTTCATAAAAAAATCAACATCATTCCGTCGGAAAAGATATCACGGTTATTATGATGACTTTTATAAAGAAATAATTAGGGCGAGTTCTCTCATTGAAGTCAATTTTTTAGTAGTAAGTTTGAATTATGTAATTTTTTGCAAAAACTTTGTATTGAAAGAGTCAATTTCACATACTTAATTTGATAGGTAAATAAAAAGTCAATTTTTTACCGTTAGGTCAATACTCTTTTTACATGGCAATAAAGTCAATTTTTTGTAATGATCACTCAGTTATCAGTTTATTACTCATAAATAGCAACAGACTGGCACAGAGCCTGAAATCTGCAATTGGTGTCTGGTCTGGTTTGAAGGGGTCTGGGAGAGGAGTCATTAGCGTGTAGATATTTTGTAATTTTTTTGCAAAAAAACTTTAGATTTATTTTGATAACATTAATTTTTGATTGGTGGTACAGAATTTAACTATAGCTTTAAATAAAACCGGATTCATCTTTTATTGATTGGGTAGCCTTGAAAAAGGCTGTTTTAAGGTTTAAACGCTTTCATCTAGCTCTCTTCAGAAACCATCGCTAGAAAAAGATAGAATGAAATAAAAAAAAATGCGGATTGATTTATAAAAGCAGAGAAAATCGCTGATTGGTCAAATAATCATCGCTGATTGGTTGATTTGTGTCGTTTCGTTTGCGTACGGAAGTAGCGCTTGTGTGTCGAGAAGAAAAACAAACTTTCATCAAGATAGATGCTGATTGGATCAAATCGTTGTGTTTCGTTTGCGTAAGAAAAATAGATGACCTTGTGATGAATCTAAAATAAAACCTAAAATAGATTTTGATTTGTTAAATTGTTAAGTTTCGTATTATCAATGAATTAATTGAAGGGAATAAACAAATTCCTTTTGCCTGCACAATTCTGGTTTTAGAATCCGAATGAATGTTGCTTCCAGTGTAGATAGGTGAAATTGCGTTCTTGCTTTAGCCAGAATTGAAAACTGGTTGGTGTTGAAGTTGTTGGCACAGGTTTTGTTTTGCAGAAGATGTTGTCCGATGGCCGAATCACAGTTAATTTCTGTTGAAGTCTTTTTGCAATTTCGTTGTGGTTGGAATTTCTGTTGTTGGTGTCCGGTTCTAATACTTTTAGGGATATGTTGGTTGATTCTATCCTGCAGTCTTTGGGTTGTACGGCCCACGTACCGACAATCGCAGCGGCACACGTATTGATACACAATCATATTTTGTTGTGTGGTGGGCAGGACATCCTTATGGACAGCAAAAAGAATACATAATCAACACCAGCATTTCAAAGAAAATCTCTAAATTTAATTCAGCAAAGAAAGAAGGACCTCAAAAATGCCCCGTCTACCTTCGGCTCCCATGGATTGGCAAAGTGTCTCAAAAATTTGAAAAGCTTTCCAAATCAGCAGTTAATCAATGTTATGGAGCAGTAGATCCACGCGTCATTTTTTCTACTAAGAAGATTCTTCCTGCTGTCCATAAGGATGTCCTGCCCACCACACAACAAAGTATGATCGTGTATCAATACGTGTGCCGCTGCGATTGTCGGTACGTGGGCCGTACAACCCAAAGACTGCAGGATAGAATCAATCAACATATCCCTAAAAGTATTAGAACCGGATACCAACAACAGAAATTCCAACCACAACGAAATTGCAAAAAGACTTCAACAGAAATTAACTGTGATTCAGCCATCGGACAACATCTTCTGCAAAACAAAACCTGTGCCAACAACTTCAACACCAACCAGTTTTCAATTCTGGCTAAAGCAAGAACGCAATTTCACCTATCTACACTGGAAGCAACATTCATTCGGATTCTAAAACCAGAATTGTGCAGGCAAAAGGAATTTGTTTATTCCCTTCAATTAATTCATTGATAATACGAAACTTAACAATTTAACAAATCAAAATCTATTTTAGGTTTTATTTTAGATTCATCACAAGGTCATCTATTTTTCTTACGCAAACGAAACACAACGATTTGATCCAATCAGCATCTATCTTGATGAAAGTTTGTTTTTCTTCTCGACACACAAGCGCTACTTCCGTACGCAAACGAAACGACACAAATCAACCAATCAGCGATGATTATTTGACCAATCAGCGATTTTCTCTGCTTTTATAAATCAATCCGCATTTTTTTTTATTTCATTCTATCTTTTTCTAGCGATGGTTTCTGAAGAGAGCTAGATGAAAGCGTTTAAACCTTAAAACAGCCTTTTTCAAGGCTACCCAATCAATAAAAGATGAATCCGGTTTTATTTAAAGCTATAGTTAACATTAATTTTTTTAAAACATGGCATAGAAACTAGCAAAGCCTGAAAAGCCATTTTTAAAGTTGAATTGACTGCGTAAAAAGGCTATGTGGGTGGTGGCTAACTTAATTATAAAATTTTTGTCTTTTTCTTACAAGCCAGTAAATCAATAAGTTCAACAGTATGAAAAAAACTCACAAATATTAACTAGTTTGTTTGCATTTTATAGAGAAAGATAATTAGGAGTAAGGGCATAATGGAAAAAAATTTGAAATAAAGTGATAGGTTATTAACTAAATTAAATAGACTACTGCATAGTTGCCCCTCTATTCCAATAATTTTGTTTGATGAAGCTTACGTTAAGCAATTGTATGAAGCAATCAAATTGGATTGCTTATTTTTCGCCATTTACAAAGTTTTAACTGATTTGTAAGCTTTGCTTTTAACAAACATTAGCCTTTGCTTTTAACAAACATTAGCTTTGTAAGCTTTGCTTTTAACAAACATTAAAAGTGGTATTTGAACTACTTTATTGTCTGTATTACTTAAAAAGACTCTTTCGGTTAGTGAAAAAAACGTTGCATTTTCCTTATTTCGCATTTTGGTCGACACGCCAATTAAGAAGGGTTATAACCCTTCCCTCTTCCTTCCCTATGCTAATAGCAACAGCATTGCTTGAGCAGTCTGATGGTTTTGATAGAACTCTTGGAACCAGCAAAAACTCTTATTTATCTGTTTTTTCTGATGCTGCAAAGTATATGATGGCTGTAGCTGTAGGAGTAATACTAAAATATCTGTTTCCTAGCTGTTTCACATGACATGCGTAAGCACATTCATTACGCAATAACTGTGCTATATGAAAGTCGTATCTCACTTCGAAGATGTTAATAAGCTAATTTTTAGAATTCAAATTAGTAAGAGTTAAAAATAAAACCATACAAGCCAAATTCGCTGCTTTAGGTAACCTTCCCTTTTAGGCCTATTCTTGCCTGATGAGGACCGGGAAAAGCTTGTTAAATGCTGTTTCACATTTTGCAAATAATTAACCTAAAGTGAAAGCGGTTGTAGAATGTTTTGAAGGGTGTGGTGTTTTAGTAATTTAAGCAAAAGTTAATTTAAATACCTGGTTTAACGAGTCAGCTTTTCAAAATCAACGCAGAAAATTACAATCATGATTTTACACTTTGTTTCATCCACTTGGTGATTGGCTTGCAGTGTCATTTCGCAATAGTTATACTTATTTTGCAATTGCACACAGACTTGTTTTGCAAATTTCGTTGAGAATTTTCGATCTTTCGTTTATTAACGTTTGTTTTAATATAATGAAAAATCTTAAAAAATGCTCAATGATTATCCTTTAATTAGTCCAGAATCTGTTAGGTCAATAAAGTCATTTTTTTTGAATTTTTATGACATTTTTTTAATCTTTAAACAAACAAAAACTCGCCCTAGTAATAATATTTGTGATACAAGTTTTCATAACGCAATAACCACTACTTATGATACAAACGTGCTGAAACTTTTCATCTACACCATTGCAAAACATCATGAAAAAAGGATGGGTGTATTGTCACGTATTTCATCTTGATTGTACTATTTGCATAGCCTATTGATCCCGTGGACGAATGCTTCCATGTACAGTACACATGGCACAGTACGGTTGGACAATAAATCAGTGCTAAGGCTGTGTGTACACAGTATACTAAAAATATAGATATCTGGAAACAACTGGCACATCAATAAAAGCCTACATGATAGACAAGTGTTTTTTAATGACTTTCATGTATCATTCTGCAATCACAAAATACTAAAAATAGTAAGCTGGTTATTTTTTTAATTTAACGCCAGATGTCAGTATCCGAAGTAGTTTATTTTTATTGTAATAGTGCAGTTATAGCTGTGGGAAAAGCCAAACAATAATATTCCTTAGTTAGTATAAAAAACAATGACGGGAGAGGTGCAGCATTACGTTGGTCTATTGTGATTCTACAACACTATAACGCGCGCACTATTTTTCATGTAACTCAACAAAAAGAATTGAACAAAGGTTACACGGAACTCTACTCATGAAACAGTCAATTTAAAAAGTATTCACCCGTGCTCTGTTGGCAACTATTAAATTACGCGATGAAGTTCAAACTTTAGTGAAATCGGCAAAATAATCTGCTTGGGAAACTAGTTTGTTTGAAAGAACTGGTTAGCATAACCTAACAACCAGGGGCGCCCGCAGGGAAGGGGACAGAAGGGGCACTTGCCCCCCCTCCCCTGGAAATTAAGATATCAAGTATTTTTTATGTTTAAATTTGCAAAATAAGTCTAAATATATTTATCTAAACTAAGAAAACTAAGAAAACAAATAAAAAATTTTAGAGAGTTGTTTACCTTGGTGTAAAGAGCGGGGCAACAGTGACTTCGCTAAAGGGAATGGCCCGTTCCGGGTGTCATCATTTCGGGGTGACACTATTTTATAATAGCAATCAAACAAAAAAGAAAACCTTAATATGTTTAATATCATTGAAAATGTTTAGCACACTGAAATGGACTAAAAATGATTTAAAGCATACATTTATTTAGAGAGCTGGGTGCTAATTTGTCAAAAATATTTGTCAAATTAGTAAGAAATTTGATAATTGGCCGAAACAAAGCAATCAGTTTTGATTGCTTCTTGAAACATGCTGAATATAGGTTTCATGAAAAAAAATATAAGCTCCGGAACAGGGAGGGGTGGATGTTCAGGATCAGTTAAATATCAATCACTTCGACTCAAATATTGTTCCATTAGCCCCCCCCTAATCATTTTTTTCTATTAAATATAGACGAAATGTACTATTTGTCGTGAGTTTCATTGAATTATAAAATTTTATATTTTGAGGGACCAGCTTGTAAATAAAGAGCACTGAAATTTGACAATTAGGTACCTCCCTCATAGCCATTGCCCATTTATGCAACCAGTTTAATCATTGCTAATTTTTATGCCACATTTTAAAAGCATTATTTTCTATCAAAAAATTCCTAAAATTAAGTTATGTTTGAAAAATAAAATAAAGTTTTTCGAGTGCTGATGGCTCCACCCCCAGAACCGTAATGGCCTCCGGTGGATGGGAGACGGAGCTTCCAGATCCCCGAAACAGCCCCTCCCCCACTGCAGATTTCTGGTTACCCGTCTGATACTAAAGGTGCGCTGCTCATACTTTCAAGTTTTGAAATCTTACAATGAGAAGTTATTAAGCTAGCCAAATAGCAAACGCGCCATCTACAGTAATGATGTAGCACCGCTTTCTTTAAAATATAAGCTTTTGCAGCCTTCTATACATTTTTAGGGGTGACACCGTAAATTTCTCCACGGGTGTCTCCATCTTTAGCGAAGCCACTGGAGGGCAGAAGGAACAGAATTGCTTATTTTACGTGAATTATCGTACAGCATTTTCTTAAAAGCGAGCGTAGGCAATATCCTAGAATTAAGCATCAAACTGTTTGATTAAACAATCAATATCAAACGTTTAAGCATCTGTTATTAAGCCCTTATCAGTATCTAAAGACAAGATACAGCGTTTAATATTTCAAGTATACGCTGTAGTTGTATAAACACTAAAATAATAATTACTTCGCCATTAAATTAATTTTGCTCAGAAACCGAAGTCAAAAACAAACTTGTAATCAATAGCGTAGCCAAGGGGGTTGTGCCAATGTGCCCTCTGCGTTGGCCTAGTAGACCAATGTGCACGAGAAGAAAAATGCCACAATTTTAGTCCTTTTGAGGCAGTCTTTTGTAGTTTTATGGCCTTTAAAGTGGTTCAAAACCACTATTGAAACATTATTACATTTTTATTTTTTCGTGGGGGTATTAACTTACTTGTCAAAAAAACAGTCTATAAATTAATCGATAAAAACTTCAAAACATGGCTAAAAATGAGCTGTCAAAATCGATCGATTAATGCAAAATGCTTAGCGTATGCTTCATAAAAAAAGATAATGGGGGGCTACTCATCATTTAATTTATTCAATTACAGCAAGTTTTGGACTCACCTGTGAGTAACGTGGGGGTTTTAAGAGGCTGAGTTATTCAATTCTTTTAAATGACTTTCAAATTGTAGACTCTCAATTTAGGTTTTTAAAAAGCTCAAAGATGCAAAATTTGATTTGAATTGCGTTAAAATGGCTATTTTTTTTTCTGAAATATCGAAAAAATTGCCCAGCACTTACAGTTTTGCTCATAGACCCCGGTATGCGATATGCTTTAGTTGCACCAGTTTTCTCGGCACGCTGCCCAACTGCGGCATTTTTCTAGCAAAAAATTCAATCTTTAGAGGTTAATCAAGCCCCTCTTAACGAAATTCAGATTCCAGTTATTGGCGCAACCAAGGGGGCTAAGGGAGCTTAGCCTCCCCTTTTTCTTCTCCAAGTCACTTGGAAAATTTAACTCACATATGCGAGCGTTTAAACGTGGTTTAAATTTGATCTGCAATTGAAAGAGCGGAAAGGGCTGAGCAATTAAAAAATTTCAAGTAGAATTTTAATCTCAACAACTTTGTTTTTTCCAATGGCCTTAAAAACGTTCGAAATGAGATCCAAATGACGTTAAAATGGTTATTTTTTCAAGAAATTACGAAAAGTGCTCAGTGACTGGGGGCTTCGCCCCCAAACCCCCATCCACAATATATTTGAATTGCATTAATTTGCTCAACATGCCGCCCAATTGCAACATTTTTTGAGCAGGATCGTTTTAGCTTTTAATTTAAGCCACTGAGCAAAATCCTGGTTGCAGCTGTAAAGTTTTAATTGATCCAGTAGATAATAGATACATCGCTTGCCTCCCTGAAAAAATTTCTGCGGGCGCCTTTGCTAACAGCTAACGTGCTGTATGCTACTATTAAACTCCAATCTCTGAACAAATCAGCCTTTGCTTTTTTTTTGAACTTGAAACTTGTTGAGCCCGGTAAAGCTCTATTTTATTGATCAAATATTAACAGTTCAAATCATTTATTAAATAGAATTAATCAAACAAATTAAAAACGATGCTTCGATTGCCACAAGATTATGTGTACTAAGCTATTTCTTAACCAAGAGGACGTAAATAAACAAATATATTTTGCTGTATACGTAATGATGCAATATAAGCAATGCTTAACTGTGAGGGTCATACGTTTATTATTGCGGAATAAAATAATAATAAACCAACCAAGATTAGGGTAACCCTGGATAATTAATTTTGCTACCTTGTATACAAGACGCTATACCGTGATTAAGGTGCTCTACGTAGATGTAATTGTAATTTACGCTTTATTCACCAAGGTCCTTGGCCAGTATACTGGAAGGGCGTTTTGGTCTTTGAGTCAACCTGCCAACTTTTGAGCCTTTGGATCTTTTGAGCCACCTGTCTACAACATACGGTCAAGGCTTTACACTATCCTTTTTAATTGCTTAACGTCAAGCAAGGAAGCTGTGAATACCAATTTTTCTAGCCCTCGGTTTGACCCGACCGGGAATCGAACCCTGATATGGCTATTATAAAATCACAGTCAATTTTTGGCAGGTAAATAATTTCATTTTTTCGATAAAGTCATAAACGGTTTAAGCTTTGCGCATAAATTTGTTTTTGAAAATAAACCATAGATTTTAGTCAGAGTGATTACGTCACAATATTTTCTTATCTCGTTATTTAAGTTGAAAATGGGCCAAAAAATGTATTCGCTAAACTTCAAGCAAGATCGGAACAAATTTTCAGAGGTGAAATGCAGGGTTAAAAGTTATAGGTAACAATTTTGCAGAGATTAATGGTAAATAAATTTGAATGAAAATTCACGTCAATTCAAAGCAAAAGCTTGTTTGTGAAAGGATTTATCACAGAAAACCATAAGGAGTATTCTCTCTTTCGCGTAAAATTCAGATTTTTGATTATCATGTTTCTTGAAATTAAATTTTAATATGCTGCAGTTAGAACATATTTTTCATCATCATCATGTTGGAACACATTCTTATACCGCGTTATCAATATCAATTAACAACTAAAGTAGAAGTCCGTCAAATAATGCGTTTAATACCTAATAAGGTTTTAGTTTTTTTTTTATGTATTTCGCACTATATACATATATTGGGGTCGCTTGGTTCGCTTTTTTATTGGAGCTGATGAACTGCATGAAATACTGTATTTGCTATAATATGGCATAGCTTATCTTATATCAATGCATTTTAAGATAATGATTGAGGATGGCAGCATTTTGCTTACAAAATTATAACACAGTACAGTACTTTGTTATGATATTCGCTCCAGCCTACGCTGTGGAGCTCTTTTTTTGAATCGGTTGAATTTAAACTCCACCCATCATACTTTTATATTACGGTATTACAGTGCCACAAGGGTTTCATCTCAAAATTGAAACAGCTTTGATGATTTTGCAGAACTTGAATTAAAAAAGCAACTGTTTTTGTTTAATACTCGAACTCAAATTCAAAAAATAATATTAAGGTCATAGTTGTTAAAAAAAATTTTTAAATCTTTTAAAATTTTAAAAAAATTAATTTTAAACCAAGATTATCAAAAAATCACGCATACGGCTCTAAAACAATAAAGAACACTAACTTAGAAAAGAAAAGATGAGAAAATCAAACACGATTAACGAAATTAGCTTAACTTAAACTCACATAAAAGTTTAATCCTGTTCTCATTCCTGTTTGTTCAATGCCTTACGTAGGAAAAGTGTATCGAACCGCACCAACAAATATACCTTTATATAATATTTATAGCTTATCTGATTTTAGAGCTTGTTCTGTAATTATGCTATTTTCGCGCAGTGTTTCTCGTATTTAGACCGCCAATTTCGAGTTTTTATAAATTTTCCACTGGTACAATATCTTGTGGGATAAATTCTACCTTAAAAATGACGAATCATACTCCTGTTTGGTGTAGATAGTATACCCGTACGCCATATACTCGTACTTCTCTACAAACTTGAGAGTTACCTTGTTTATGCATATTGCTGTACTGCCAACCTTTCTGTTAATCAACACTGCTTCTGCTTTAGGTTATAGATCAAATTGGCAAGATTGCTGTCTGTTATACTAATTCATGTAATCAGGATATAAGTTACGAGTCAACATTATGGAATACCACCAATACTTCCTCAAATAAAGAAACGCTGGAAAAGATAGTTCGATTTTTGGAAGATGTAATGGAAGTTTCCGATCAATGCCCACTTGAGCGTGTACGCATTCAAGATCTCACCCACAACGGTGTGTTAAAGTTTGGAGCTGCGAGAGATTTGAGAGAAGCTTGACAAAAAGGTTATTTGCTTTGAATTTTGATGACTATTGTGACGCTTGTTTGATGTCCTTCCGGGCTGTAATTCTGTCTTCGTTACTAACAAGACTTTGTTGAGGAATGCCGCGGTATGTTTAAAATTGAGCTGCTACACACGCAAAGTCTTCCGCTGCACGTGCATGGAGTCCTTGGCTATTATTCTTAGCCGAGATTTTTAATGCGATTGAAATATCTTTTCGATTATCATTTTATTTATCTTTTTTACAATGTGAGTAATGTTAGTCTGTGAGCTCAAAAGCTAACTAACTTGAAATTTTGTAGGAATGTCACGCAGCAATATTAGTAGTTCTGGTATTTCAATAACTGTGCGGAAGCTAAACAAAGGTAATGTTGACTACAAGTCACTCAACATTACTTCTGATTTTAGAATACCGTAAAACGCTACTGCATAGCTTCTAATTAGTATTTCCTAGGTTGCAGCATTCCTTTTATTAACGAAACCTATCCAAATGAATTTAGCTAGTAAAATTTTTACTACTGTATAGCAGAACAATTTGTAGATCCACGATTTTTGACCCAGCAAGACTTATTAAAACTAAAAAGGCCAGTTTAGAGTTAAAAACGCGCCAAGTAATACAGGCCCGAACACGAAAAGTGATTTTAAGCCAACATCAGGCCCGAAGAAACCTGAAAATTAAATTGGTCTAAAAAATGAGTACGCTTGTTGCTCGTACGCGGTTGAGATAAAACTATTTCCTGCTAATCAATAATAATAGTTGTGTAATAAGAATAGGTATGATTCTTAAACAAAGTCGTCTTTCAGTGTTTCAAAGTTATATTAATCAAGCTTTTATTGCACCTAACAGTCGAAAACACAAGGCAAGGACAGTACGTATATCAAGCTCGAATTAATCCGACATTTTGTCTATCCTTTGATCCTAAATTCGACCCGAAAAGTCCGGCCCGAGTTACAACTCAGGCAAATCAGGGCCAGTCTATACAGCCAACCCAATCTGAAAAATAAAATAAATGTGGCCTCATAAACTTAAGTCTGTCCTTTGTCAAAAAGAAAGAAAAAATAATACGGAGCAATCAAAGACATGCTGTCTAGTTTTGATGTTGCAGCAATTAGCACTGGACAGGCATTACACTGCTCTACAACCGTACCTTATGTTGCTACGAGCATGCTAAAGTGTAAAACTCTTTACCACCACCCAGCCAATTTTTGCCTGACATCTGCTAGCAACTTTGCGACTTCAATAAGAAGCAATTCGCTTTTCAGACCTTTTTTGACTACCTAAGATAGATTCCGCCTAAATGTAATGTCTTAAACTGTGAGTTGCCAGTTTGACCCGTAGATCTTTCATTTTAGCGCCAAATTTTATTGACAGTACAGTACAGATTTTAAAAGAGAGATAAGTTAATAACCAGGTCTTCACTTGGAATTCTAATACCCAAGGTAAGTTTTGTAATCTTTTTTTTTTTTTACCATTGTGGTTAGAGGGTTTTTATTTTTGCCTAAATTCATTAAATTTGGGTTATCTGTGGCAAATTATTATTATGTTTTTTCCATTTCTATTTTGGTTTAGTTTTAGATTTTGATTCTTTTAGATTTTACCCTTGACCCGGTTATTAACTGTTAACTCCGGTTTATCGTTTTGGTCTATATTGATGGTCTTTCAACAATTTAACGTTATGATTTGTATAGATTGATAATGACTTTAGTTTAAGTAGAAACGTCTCGGAAATAGCAGAGGTGGAGTCGAGGACACAAGCCTCGAGGCCAAGGCCAAGGACACAAAAAAAATTCGAGGCCAAGGCCAAGGACAGCCTTTCCGAGGACAGACACTCTCGAGGCCAAGAACAGGAATGCTCGAGGCCAAGGCCAAGGACCAAGAACACAAGCGCAAGTGCTCTCCAAAAGAAAAAAGAAAAAAAAGGTCTTCACGAAAATTTTTCAAGCGATCTCCACAAAAAAGCGTTTTCCAAAAACTTTTTTCAAGCGCTCCACAAAATTTTAACAATTCAAAAAATAGTGCTGTCCTCGAGCCGAGGACAGGCCAATTTTCGAGGACTTGAGGCCTCAAGGCCAAGGACTTGACTTTCAAGGCCAAGGACTTCAAAATATGTCCTCGAGGACTCCACCTCTGGTAAATAGAATGATTCATTTTTTCCTGGCTCTTTTTTTTTTATCTAAGCTCTTCACATTGTCCCGTTATTCTGCTCCGAAATAATGTCTTTTATTTTTCTGAATTGTTGGAAAGCTGCAATTTCCTCTTAGCGTATAATAACCCCAACGAAATTAGTGCGATTTATTTTTTTGTTATTTTTTGTATCTAATTTTCAGCCATTACTGCTGGTCTCGACTACAACGAGACTCATTATAGACACAAGACCAGCAAACAAAGCCGCGAACCAAAAGATGCAGTTTCAAGAGGTCCAAGAAAAACTGTTAACTTGCTTTTTCGTTATTTAATGGCCGGATATACAACGTTGTTTCAAATAAATAACTCCAAATTTCAGACTTGGGACTACTGTAACATTACTATTATCGCCCTAACGGTATCAAAAATTTTTGTTTTAAATGTTTGAATAATTAGTTTAAAAACAAATAAAAATGATGAAATTATATGCATGGCATGCCTAATGTCAGTGCTGGGCCCCGCAAGTTTTTGTTTTAAGTCCACATTCCGCAACTTTGCAACCGAATTTCAATTTTCTTCATACGCAACCACAAGTCCGCAATTGCACGTTTAAAACCTTAGGTCCGCAGCCGCAAGTCCGCAGAGACGTTTCAGGATTCTTGAATCCGCAACCACAAGTCCGCAACGTCGTAATTCTTAAATCCACAACCGCAAGTCTTCATCTTCGTAATTCTTGAAGTCAGCAACCGCAAGTCCGAAACTTTTTACTTTCCATTAAGTGTGTGGAAAAGTTTTGCAATCAACCATGTCCCGAAATGATCTGATCAGAGTTGATCAGCAAACATAAGACAAAAAGCTGTGACTTGTGGGAAGCATAGCAAGCGTATGGTGGATACATGCCACAAAATAAAAGGAATTACACACGATCGTTGATTGCAGTAAACGTACCCAGCATGACTTGTTGTTGAGCTGCTTTTTCTGGATGGCGAACTTCAGAATTGTCCAATCCCCTTACTTTTAGGTCCAGTTCAAAACAGATTTAAACGCTCATATTTTTGATTAAAGCTTTTAAGTGACTTCGCTAAACAGAGTAGTAGCCCCCAGCCCTCCTGGTTGCGGTACTGATTTTAAGCGCCTAAACTGCATAGAAGCATAATATATAACCCACCAACGAACCCTTTCAAAATGCTTCAATGAAACTAGGGATTCGGAGATTAAGAATCATTGGCTTACAATGAGAAGCAACCAAACAAAGCACAATCCGTATTTTTACTTACAAAAAGATATTCTAAAAACAATTTTTTTTACGAAGACAAAAAAACATCCACATCTCTAGTCGTATTTCTAAATTTTAGACCCAGGTTTCCATGAATCCTGTAGGTACAAAATAACCATATGTTACCACTACAAAAATGAGACACCAGTGGCTAATTTTGTAAACTCACGATAAAAAGCAACAAAGCCATACTTTGAACCATAGGGCTGCCAATTCTAACTTAAACTCGAAGAAAGTCGGTTGTTTTGCCGAACTCGAACAAACAGCATGTCTACAAAAAGGAAGCGAATAGGTCGAAAGACAGACTTAATATTTTTGTCTGCCTGAACTCGAAAAACTTGATATTTTTGCCAGCTTGAACTCGAAAATATTAAACTAAATCGTCATGTTTGACTGGGTGAAAACATAAAGTTTTTACGAAAATAGAAAGGAATTTAAATGTTTGCAAAAACTTGCGGAATTGCGGACTAAAATTAAAAATAGTCCACAACTGCAAGTCCGCAATTTAAACTGCCAAAGTCCGCAAGTCCGCAGTTCTTCAACTTTTTTTTTGTCAGTCGGCAATTGCAGACTTGCGGACTAACTTGCAGACTTGCCCAGCTCTGCCTAATGTCTAGTACTAGTAGTGCATGTAATGTACAATAGTTTCTTAATTGTTATCCAATTTTTCAACTGGTAAAAATAATGTACTCTCACTTTTTCTAAAATTGCTTTCGGATTGAACAAAAAATTTAACAACTGTTTATTTTGCTTAAAAGTTCTTAAAAGTAATGAACGGAATACCACTGGGGCAAGTATTTCAATAAACGCTCGAAGTATAGGCCAAGGTAAAATCAGTACAGTTAAGTTATCATTTCAAAAAAATTCTCTCTACATAATTTTAATTTATTGAAAGTTTTTACCTCTTTTTTTCGATAGCTGAGAGAATTTGGTTGAAAATAATGCTAGACCACCGAACTCCTGCCACGCTATAGAGAGCTCGGGATAGAAAAAAGAGTTATTTCCACACCAACTGAATGAGTGGCTTTTGCTGAAAGGAACCCATAAAAAGCGTTTTGGACTCAATAAGTCAAATTGGCTTTAATATTTAATTCCAGTGAATCTAATTTACGGAAAATACTTCCGTCGTGTAGTACCCTTTACTTAATTCCATAGTTATAGATTATTGGTGGTGAAGCAGCTTACAACAAATCAGTGCCGTCGCCAGAGCAAACGAAGTGAGGGAGCACTAAACAAAAGTGGGGGGCACAAAAATAGACTGAACTTTTGCCTCTAAAACCTGATCTTTAGATCTTGTACAGTTACAAATTATGCACAATTTTAAAGATTCTGATTTCTTTTTCAAAAAAAGGAACCTATAAGGCCGGCAGCGTTCCTTAGCTCGTTTTGTCGTCGTTTAACAATCGCTTGAAAAATCTACGATATGCAGCAGTGAATGCTGCCAGACGCGCAACCAGATTTTTGTCAAGAGAGTTGAAACAAAATTAATTTTTTTTTGCCAAAAAATTGTCTAATTTTGGCCCCGAGCTAAACAAACTGATACAAATCAAGCGCGTAACAAACGAGGGCGTGGGGGCGGAGCCCCAAAATCTGGACAATTTGTGTGATTTTGCAGCAAAAAAAGTAGCAATTTTAACGCCACTTCAATCACATTTCAGACTTTTTGAAGCCATATGGGTCACTAAATTGCTAAAATTCAAAAGTAATTTGAAAGAATTAAGTTGCTAAGGTCCTTTATCCCCTTCCCTTACTTCAAGTTTAGCTTAAAATACGTTTAAACGCTTTTATTTTGAGGTTAAATTTTTTAAATGACTTAGCTAAAGGAGCTTTCGCCCCTTCACCCTGGTTGCTTCACTGACTGCGACCGAAAAATCTTGAGTGTGTTTCGAAAATCAAAGACAGCTTATCTTTGAAAAAAATTTTTGACGTATTGGTTCATGTCATAATCAGTAACGAAGCACCTATTACGATACTGCTGGCTGACATCTCTCGTTTGCGATGCATGGTAAAGGTGTGTTAATAAAACGGATTATTGCGTCACATTTATGTACAACAGTTTGTAGCCAGAAATTTTGCAAAGAATCGAGAAAACGTCAAAAGAGAATATTGTGTTTGAACTTTTTTTTTTTTTTCCATCACGATCATTGTCGGTTGTCTTGTCGCTATGTTATGTTCTAAAACCAGTATTTTGAGTAAATCAAAATGGGGAGGGGGGCAAAATCAGCCGTTAGAGGGATACGGCCCCCTGGCTCCCCATAGCGAGGGTACTGCAACAGATCCCAAACTTGCCTGTAAAAAGTGTATGAGTATATAGGTTTACATAAACGCCTATATAAGCGTTTTTTGTCAATGATTTATAGTAAAAAACAAGTAAGGTCAAGTGGTTTAGCAATTAATAAATTTAATCGAAAAAGTTTTCTCTCTCGTATATCAAGTGCATAGTGATAAGAAATATTTACGCTTCGATACTTTATATTATTATTATGCAGTATCCTTGCTAATCTTAAAAATTGCTTACATTTTAGGTTTTATACCTTGTTTTTTTGCAGTATTGATTATCTTGAAATTGACCATGTGATTAGATAAAAAGTGTTCGAATGGTACCAGTATAACCAAAAAGTGATGATAAAATTTACTTTGGTCTATCGGTCAATTTACTAGGTTTGCTTGTCACAAATACAATAATCATATTTACTACGTAACTTGTGTAAAGTTAAAATCAAACATGTGTAATTTTTATGTCCTTTTCCAGCTAAAATTACCGGTCACGATTACAATGAAACCCACTTTGGAAAAAAATTGCTTCATCATCAATCCTCGTCTCATGAAAATTTGGTCAGGAGGGAGCAAAGCAAAACAGTTGGTATATTGTGTTATGCGAGAAAATTTTATCAAAATGTAGTTAATAAGGCTCTCTTAAATTTTTTAACGATTTAGATCAATTTTCATGAGTTGAGTGAAAAATCACACCTTTGTTTCTGTCATGCTGTATCCATGGTCCGTGCATCGTAGGCTACTATATGGTTTATCAGTTTTTTACTTAAACTACAGCAGCATATGATGGCGTAGAAACTTAACGCCTGTTCTGAGTCAAAAGACTCTCACAATCTTGGTACTGGACATTCTTCGTATTTTTGTGAATACTGCTTTTTGAGTTTTTGTTGTTGTTTTTTATTTATTTATTTATTTATTTATTTATTTATTTTCTTTTTTTTTTGTTGTATTTTTTATTTTATCATTCTTAGACTGTTGATTCTAACACGAATTACATGCTTAGAAGAGCCTCAAACTAAAGTACCTCAAAATTCCACCGCAAAGATTTCGGTAAAAGCAGATAAAGTTGGTGAGGGTAGGCAGCCAAAGCCAAGCCATTTTGCTTATCAATCAATTTTTGTTGGTAGATTGTGTAACGAACTCCGAAAAAAAAAAAAAAGACAAAGCTCGCCTGGGGTTCTTACAGAACGCGTGCTGCCATGGATCCAGCTCTTCTTTATACAAAAAAAAAAAATGAGACAAATAAATAACTATACCACGCTACAGCACTGTTTCAAAATAAATTTGAAAACCGGCGAGCTAAAGAAAGAACAACCAGTAGAGCCCAGCTGGCTTAACCAAAAATGCACGTTAACAAAATGTATCAAACATAAGTAACGTCATTTTAGCGTCTGATCATCAGGTCATAAAAAAGAAGAATGATTTGAAGAACGCTTGCCATCACAGTCAAGAATCTCAAAGCTTGCCTTCTTCATGCGTTGCGCATAAAGAAGAAACAAGCTTAATAATATGCAAATTCAAACACGTACAAAATTCCAGCGATTTGTAACAAGTTTCGAGTTAAATTACAACAGCTGCGAAAAATGCCCTGCAGACCGCGCTCTTCGCGTGAAGGCAAACAAATCAAAAATTCGAAAAATGCAATACAGCAAATCAGGATTTAATGCTATGACGTAACAGATTGCAAGAATTAACTCGATTTTTGTGATTTTTAACTGTGATTTGTAATTACAGTTTTATTATTAATGTACCACCAAATAGTTCATTTCATATATAGTAGTAGCTTATTGTTTTTATCTATCATAACTAATAGCTTTTAGGTCGGTGAATGTTTATGGGTCTACAACTTACACTTTATTTCATTATGGGATAATCTATGATAGCCTGTAGTACTACTGCATAAGTTAAGTTTTGACTAAACTAGATAGCATACAGTTGCGGTGCTGCCTATACAGATTTTCAGATCCGGTGCTTCACCTGTTCGAAATTTGTTCAATCTAATAAATTTTGCTGGTCAAGTTAAATGTGATTTTTTTTTGTTTTTCGCAATTTTGATGTACATTCTATTTTGCTGCTAAAGCTGCCAGCCATGATTATAATGAAACGTATTATGAAGAAGTAGGAAAAAATCAGCACAAAACTGATTCTAATCAGTCCACAAAAAGACAAAAAGACAAGTATTTACCCCAATTACCTTAACCAAGGGTAACGAATAGACGTTACAGTTTACAACCAATCTTACATCTGTCGGCTACTTCCTATGGCTTTGTACTGCTTCTTCTTAATGTTGATTGGCCCAACCGAAACCAAAGCCGTTTTCATTGTTTTGCTATCTGTTTTAGGATGCGAATTCTTTGTTCACCAAAGTTACGTATTGTATAACTTACAAATTTGGGATGTACCAAACTTTCAGCGATGCACAGGTTTTTTAAGATTATTATGAACTTAGTTGTTCCTAAACAAAATTAAAAAGCGATATCACATATCGTTTCAATTGCACTGTATGCCTTTTGAAGAGTTGAATTTCTGTTTCTTAAAATTTTTCATTTCAAAGCAGCAGTGTGCACGAAATTAGTTTTCATGCATAAATTTAGCACAACCATTCTAACGCAACTAGATTGCAGATTGCAATGCTCACGAGCCCATTAAAATTGGCATAGACATTGTTTGATAACCTTGATATTGCTAACAGTGGCGTCGCTAAGGGGAGGCGGCCCGCCCCGGGTGTCACCATTTTAGGGTGACACCGTTTTATAACACCAATCGAACAAAAAAGCAAACAACAATATGCTTAACAACACTGGAAATCTTGAGCGCACTGGATTGGACTAAAAATAATAATTAAAAGCATCTTTTGAAACGATTATTTAGAAAGGGGCAGCTAATTTGTCAAAAATATAATTTACAAATCAGTGAAACTTTCAAAAATCGCTAACAGTAAGCAATCAAATTTGATCGCTTGAAGAAACATGCTGAATATAGGTTTCATAAAAAAAGCTCAGAACAGGGGAGGGGGGCTATTTAGTATTAGTTTATCAACCATCACTTCGGCTCAAGTATCGCTCCATTCGCCTTTCCCCACACCAATTGTTTTCTCTATTAAATTTAAGCGAAATCATTTACTCCTTCTGAGTTTGATTGAACTATAAGATTTTATGATTTCGGTACCAGCTTGTAAATAAGAGAACTGAAATTTTACCAGTAGCCACCTTCCGCATAGCCATTGCGCAATTTTACAACCAGTTTAATCATGTTTTTGCACTGCTAATATTTATGCTACATTTTAAAAGCATTAATTTTTATTAAAATAGGCCTAAAATTAAGTTATTTTTACAAAAAAAACACAAAATTTTCTGGCGCTGTGGGCTCCGCCCCCAGACACCCCTAATAGCTCCCATTGCAGATAGCTGGCTCGCGCCCGAATCAAATCATGTCTTTGCACTGTTAATTTCTATGCCACCAGATTTTTCCCTTTATGCGACTCTTAAAAGGCAATAATTTTTATCCAAATAAGCCTAAAATTAAGTTATTTTTGAAAAAATAAATAAAGTTTTTCGAATGCTGGGGGCTCTGCCCCCAGACCCCCGAACACAGCGATCCCATTACTGCAGATTTTTGTATACACGCCTGATACATGACGTGTGCTGCTCATACTTCAAAGTTTTGGATTTATACAATGAGAAGTTATTGAGCTAGGCAAATAACAACCGCTATCTACAGCAATGAAAATACTACCGCTATCTTTCAAGTATAACCTTTTGCCGTCTACTATGCATTATGAAGGGTGACACAACGAAACTCCGCCCCAGGTGTTACCATTCCTAGCGACACCACTGATTGCTAAGGCTAAAAAATTGTTTTTTAAAACAGTTATAACAGTTGATGGCAACGTAATAAATAAAGAACTATTAGATATCGGACCCGAAAATATTTTCAACAAAGTAGAGACCATAAATGTTTATAATGTATCTCAATATCGTGAGTATACTTTCTATACAGAATATTTGCTATACTTCAAATCAGCAGAATTCTGTAGTTTTGTAACAGCCGTTTGTTTGTAATTTTTTAAAATTATTGCTGTGTTACCAAACGCACTGAAAACGTTCGCTTTCTTATTATTATTATTCATTATTAAAGGACAGCGGTGCAAGCGAATCTGGTACCGTTAGGTAAAGTCCGCCTAAACAATGCGTAGGCCTCATTTGGGCCCATTGCAACTGCAGCTGCTATGTTATTGTTTTGTTTGGTTACTGGTCGAACTCAGAAAGCCTTCCAGCTTCCTTTAAGTACGTGGCCAGTTTGTTAATGAAAATAAAGCTTGGAGCTCGTTTATCGGGTTTACACATTTTATTCAAAACAGCGTTCTCCGATGTAGTTTTATTAAAGTTGACGTTTCGCTCCCCAGTCCGGGGAGCATCCTCAGAACAGTAACGCATTTCTTGTTTGCAAAAATACAAATGAAACTAGTAAGAAAAAATACAGGTGACCAGGAAAACACTGTTATGACGTAACAACCAAAAAATATACAACATTCGTTATTACAACATGCAATATCACAGAAAACTTATTACATCTGCCAAAAGTATTATATAATGTGTATTAAGTTACGTGTGGCCAACCAAAAAATTTTTTTTTCCATCAAAAATATAACATGAAAATTAATCCATAAGCATACCATAAACAACGGGCATGTTAGCTCCGTCAATTCTGTTTAAAACGTTTACTTCAGCTGCTCTTTGATTTATGAAGAAACTCTCTGCTGTGCGGCGCTTACTGTAATTGGCTTCCATTTTCAAAATTTTAGCTTTATCCCACGCTATAAAATGATGATCATTTTATAGCGTGGGATAAAATTTTGATCATTTTATAGCGTTATAAAATTTTTGATCATTTTATAGCGCTATAAAATTTTTGATCATTTTATAGCGCTATAAAATTTTTGATCAATTTATAGCGCTATAAAATTATTATTATATTATTATAAAATTATTATAGCGCTATAAAATTATTTATAGCGCTATAAAATGATCAAAAATTTTATAGCGCTATAAAATTTTTGATCATTTTATAGCGCTATAAAAATATAAATTTTATAGCGTTATAAAATTTTTGATCATTTTATAGCGCTATAAAATTTTGATCATTTTATAGCGTGGGATAAAGCTAAAATTTTGAAAATGGAAGCCAATTACAGTAAGCGCCGCACAGCAGAGAGTTTCTTCATAAATCAAAGAGCAGCTGAAGTAAACGTTTTAAACAGAATTGACGGAGCTAACATGCCCGTTGTTTATGGTATGTTTATGGATTAATTTTCATGTTATATTTTTGATGGAAAAAAATTTTTTTTGGTAGGCCACACGTAACTTAATACACATTATATAATACTTTTGGTAGATGTAATAAGTTTTCTGTGATATTGCATGTTGTAATAACGAATGTTGTATATTTTTTGGTTGTTACGTCATAACAGTGTTTTCCTGGTCACCTGTATTTTTTCTTACTAGTTTCATTTGTATTTTTGCAAACAAGAAATGCGTTACTGTTCTGAGGATGCTCCCCGGACTGGGGAGCGAAACGTCAACTTTAATAAAACTACATCGGAGAACGCAGTTTGTTAATGTTACATTTTGTTGCCACATTGTGAGCAGTGGTCGTGATGATTCCAAAATATTTAACACAAACATCTTGGTAGGGCTTGCAATTGCCTACATGTTAATTTGGTGTTTCATTCTCTAGGCTACAATTTGAACACAAAAAAGACTCAGCACGACCTGTATTTTTTTTTTTTTTTTGTATTGCTGTAGATTGCAGTGCCCAGTTAAAACTTGCACTGCTCTATTAAATTGAGGTCTCTTAAGGTTAAGAAAACGTATTGTTAGTCCTAAAGACGCCCAACCTACAGACTCCTTCATCCTCCAGCAGTCTTTCCGTTTATTCCGCATAGATATCCATCTATCTGTGGACCAGTCCGTAATTGCGCTAACACAACTGGCATACGAGACTGTAATAAAATGTTCAGGACCATGCATTTTTTATTTAGATCCTGATTTGGCTCCATAGTCTGCCACTTTGTTACCATGTATTCCTGCATGTCCAGGAATCCAGGCAATACTGGTGTGGTTTTGTTTACCTAACTGATTTAGGTTTCTAATGCAATTGAGCACTGTAATTGATGTTACAGCGCACTTTATAAGTGCTTTGATAGCTGCTTGACTATCAACCAGCACAACAATACTTTGATTGTGCATTTTTCCAAAAGCAGGTTCTTTGCCACTTCTGGAATAGCTAAGACTGCTGCCTGGAACACAGTACTGTAAATTCCAAGGTGGAAAAATGCTTGTTTTGGGGAGTTGTTTGGGTATTCTGCATAGAAACCCGCACCTACTCTCTCATCTAGTTTCCAGCCATCAGTGTAAACCTTGACGGAGTTCTGATTTAGAATGCTGTCAAATCTGATAGCATTCTTTTTATCCATAATTTGAGATTCGAAATTTCTCTCGAATACCTTTGTTTTCTTTATTCGGTCAGCTGGCATTTGCAGCAGAGGTAAGAATCTTTTTGCCTCATTGTAAACATCAACATGGCTTTTCGTTTTCCCAAAGGAACCAACTGGGTTGGCATGCCACAGCCCACTAACAGTAGTTCTGTATGACCCTCGTACTGCTACTGCCTCAGCCAATAAGAATTCCTCAATGGGAGTTAGGTTTAGCAATATTTCCAGAACACCAGTAATGGTGCCAGGCAGGCGCGTAGCCAGGATTTGGAAAAGGGGGGGCTTTTTTGAAAGAGTGAGAAAAGTGCAAACAACCTTGACCCGAATTTTCATTGTTCTTGAATCAGTTTCTCACGGTTTGTCCGAAAATTGAGACGAATTTTCTCGGAAAGCTCAGAAATTCAAAGGCTTTTTGCGCCCAAAATCAGGTGGTCTCCAAAAAAAAAAAAAAAGGTCTTCACCGAAATTGAGACAGATTTTTCGGCCGAAATTGGAAATTCATACGTTTTTTCCTCCAAAAATCAGATGGTCTCCAAAAAAAAAAAGGTCTTCACCGAAATTGAGACTGATTTTTCGGCCAAATTCCGAAATTCAAACGTTTGAGGGGGGCTGTTTTCCTATGGGGGGGCTTTTTTCAATTTTTCACAAAAAATCGGCCTCAAAAGCACCAAAATCGTGCGAATTTGTATACTTCACAAGCCAATGGGAAGGGCTCGAGCCCCCGCCCCCCCCCCCTGGCTACGCTACTGGAGCCAGGAAAAGCTGATGGAATCATCAGGCAAGCAAGTCTCTGCACCTTTGTGAGTTTTCTCACTAGATACTTTTTGTTGAGACCGCCAGCCCAGGACACACATACATACGACATGATTGAACGTATCATAGCTCTGTACATCTATTTCATCACAGATGGTTTTATTCCCCACGTCTTACCCACATTTGTCTACATTGCATTAATGCTGAAGTTGCTTTGCGGGTAATTCGGGTAATATGTGGTTTCCAAGTTAGCTTGCTGTCCAGAGTAACGCCTAACAGCCTTGCTTCCTCGTAAAGTTCAAGTTATGAACCATTCACTGACAAGAAACCCAAGTTTGGATTCCGTTTGTGAGTGAACAGTACGATTTCAGTTTTCTTGCTGCTCAACTGTAGCTCTTGTTCCAAAGTCCAGTTTGCAGCAATATTTATAGCTTTCTAAGCCATAGCTCTGATCCAAAGCATATAAGCACCAGTGACCAACACTGCTTGATCATCGGCATAGGCTGGAACATAAAATCCCCTGCTACGTAACTCTAGCTACAGGCTGTTTAAAATACAATTCTACAGAAAAGGGGACAGGATACCATCTTGTGGGTTCCCCTTCACTACTTCCCTTTTAACTTTATCACGATATAATTCTACTTGGACTGTGTGATGTCTTAGTAGAGTCTCTATCCATGAGGTGAGAATCTCAGACATGCCCAGCCCTCGCAGAGCCGCAACGAAGCTACGGAAAGTGACATTGTCGAAGGCACCGACAATATCCAGGAAAATACCCAAAGCCGGTTTTTTTTCTAACAAGTCAATGCTCTACATGACGCACAAAGTCATGCAAAGCAGTTTCCGTGGAAACACCTGCACGAAAACCATACTGCGATGCAGAAAGCTTTGCCTGCACGTAATTATCTTCATTAATATGTAACAGAATTAGTCTTTCCAACAATTTCAGTTGGAAAGACGTTAAAGTGATCATACGGAAGGATTTAGCTTCAAAATAGCTTTCCTTTCCGGGTTTTGGTAGAAATATACCTGTGCCTTCTTTCCATACCAATGACACATTGCTGTGTCTCAGGCTTGCTTGAAAAATGACATGCTGGTAATATCCTTTCAGTTGATTCCAACCTTTCTGTAACATTGCAGAATAGAGCCCGTCTGGACCTGGAGCTTTGGATGGTCGAAATTCGTTAATAGCTGCTTCCATATGCTCAAATGACCTAATGTTTGCAATCATTTCAGTGTTCTCAGGTCTCATGAATGGATTGTCCACTAAGTCGGACCTGGTTGCAAGATTTTCTGTCTGCTGGCTACTAGGTGATAAGATATCCAGCAGATAGTTTAAAGTTTCTAGTGGAGACTTTGTGAATTCTCCGTTGTGTTTAATTACGTTGCTAACACGCACCGTTTCATTCCTTCGAATAATCTTAACCGGCCGAGCCGTTGGTGTTTGACTATTCATACTCTCTACAAAGCTACGCCATGAATCGCGCTATGCTCTTTTGACAACTTTTTTGAAGTACGATAGGGCGAGCTTTTGAGCCTCCCAATCTTCTTCTTGTTTTGTTTTAATGGCTTTTCTCCAAGCTCGACGAGCCTCTTTTCGTAGGCTTGCTAGCTCAGAATTCCACCGAATGTTATCTTTCTTACGAAGCGACTTTCGCGTAGGGCAAGCAGCTTCACATGATTTAGGAATAACTGATTAAACCTTGTTCGCCAGCAAATCAATGTCTTCTTTTGAGGAAGGCACTGGTACTGGTCGTAAAATTCGTTTATTTAATTTCTGTTCGAGTTTGTTTACATACTTATTCCATCACTTACGACGAACATTACGAAACATTTTAGTCTGTTTTTGGATTCTGCTTTTAACCTGGAACCTAATATACATGTGATCCGAGAATGATGGCATGTTGCTAACATGCCAACCAACTGTTCGGTCCCACGCACACCGGTTCACTAAGATTAAGTACAGAACCTCTTCACGTCTTTTAGTTCTGAATGTTGGTTTATTACCTTCATTACAGAAATTCAGGTCTGCACTAGCACAATACGCAAGCAGATCCTCTCCTCGAGGGTTTATATTGGAGGATTCCCATTCAGTGTGATGTGGATTTGCATCGGTTCCTACCATACTACGAATTTGTTCATTTTCTGTGAAGACTAACCGATCCCTCAATAAATTATGGGGGAGCTGGTTCTTCGGCTGCCATGTATGCCGATACGAAAACAAAACTGTCCCCCTTTCGTCACACCCTGTTAACTCTAACTGCCACAATATCCTCGTCCGAAAACTTTGGGATTATAGAGCAACTTAGATCAGGAGTAGCATAAATGCACGCTCGAGGACGGTTGCCCTTTTCAATACCTTGAAAAAGGCTCCAGCCTCGCAGCTTACTTCTGATTTTAGTGGCATATGTCCTTGGTTCTTGAGCTAGCACTAACCCGGAACGTACGCTTTTTGTAACTTCACACAAGTTATAGCTTGCTGCTTTACATCTGTGTAGGTTAATTTGCCAACACTCTAAATTATGAAAGGATAACATAGGTGCCGTAGTGGCTTTATTTGATTTATCAAGTTGTCCGCTATAATCCTGAACCATTCTTATCTATATGATAGAAGTACTCAAGCAGAGCGCTTTATTCCTAGAACAACTGATTTGGCCACTTCCTATTGCAGAGAAAAGCTTTGACCTCTATGAACTAGAAGTCGTCGGATTCTCTGTACCTGCAAAAGTGCCAGGCTCAGCTGTATCCATTATTGCCTCACAAGTATCATCATCCTTTGATGATCGCAATGACGCCTCCGGGTTCTGAGATCGCTTGGCACTTTTTTTTTCTGAAACTGCGCCCTCCGATAACCAGCATAAGGATTGTACTGCAGCTTGTTAAGCGAGGTTAGCGAAGGTTTCCGAACGGATACTACATGTATCACCCCTCCGTTTTCCTTCGCTGAATGTTTTGTTTCCAAATTCTTTGCGACTGATTTTCGCATTGCAACGGGAAACCAGCGTAAAGGTATCGGAAATGCTTGAGCCTTCATCATCTGGCAACCAGATTCCAAAGATTTTTGCTGGAGGCAAGTCTTTTGGGCCTTTTGTATCGTAGCTTTGATGACCTACCAAGGACGGTACAATGGCCCCAACCACAGGTTTTGCACACAACAATGTCTCCTCATCCTTACAGATCATCAGCACTTTATCTTCAAAGATAAAAGTGCGTTCGATACGGACGAAAAAACCCGGATTGGCAAGAAGAATCTCTTTGGTGATGGCACCGTGGACCTCACGAAGATCCATGCTGTCCATACCACCATCTTCTTCAGATTCTTTTCTCGTTATAATTAATTTTTGATTTCTAGCCTTCACAGTCCCAGCATAACTAGTTGGGGTGCTTGTGCCAGCCATCGTTTTCTTGGCTTTGCCTCCTTGCATATCATGAACAACTTCATGAGGTCCACGTTTCTGCAGGAGGTTTGTTGTAAAGGATAGAGAATCCGAAGATTCTCAAGCCCTTTTGTTTTGACCGGAGGAGTGATCAGAAGACTTCTGATCAAGGTCGGCCATGACAAACCAGCCAAGCCCTTCATCATTCGCTTCTTTTCTCTTCTCTTCCGTTTTTTTTCGTAGTTTTTTCCCCGCTTTATCTTAACCCTATCTGGACTGGCGGGGGCTGTATGTGCACGCACTTTTCTTAAACGCTTACTGTTTTAAAGCTATTTGAAGATAGTCAATCATATACCTTGACTTTTTAAGTTAATAAATTCTGCTTTCATTGATAAAAATTTGAAGATTTTTTATCAAGTATAAAGCGAGTTATTAACTGTTAAAGTCAGTACTTAGTTCAAGTTCTGATTTTCGTTAATAAAGAGAAAAAGCGAGAAAGAGCACGCATTTAGCGACGCATATCTTTCGCTTGTTTTGATTGATTGATTGAAATCATGTATCAGTGGAACGACCGACGCTCGCGTTGCGTGTTTGTCTGTTTTTACTCGGCCATTTTCCAACTAACGAGTGCGAAATTTCAGACTTTTGCTTATAACTCAAGAAGGGTTTAGTCTAGCTTCATGAAATTTTGACAGCAGTTTGAGATTATTGAGTTGTATGTTTGTACCAAATTTTGAGGCAATAGGTTTCGTGACTTCGGTTTTAGAAGACAGAAACCGCCCCAAAAGTTTGGCGTAAAAAGCGGTCTCAGTCCAAAACGGCTTAAGTATGACAAAAAATATTTCATAGGGTTATATGCCTCAAGATACCCTTTCATCCCAACCAACCCACTTTTGGCCGCGAAGAGATTTATTTCTTTTTTTTCCTTTTTTTTTCCTTTTTTTCCTTTTTTTTCCTTTTTTTCCTTTTTTTTCTTCCTAAATTTTGTACGCTCTTCTTCTCCTAAACCACAAAACATCGAAATCTAATTTTTGTGCAAAGTTATTGAGCTGCAAATGCAATTTTTTCTCCCGAAATTTTTTGGGGCAACTCCACCGGGAACCCCCCATAATGGGGTCCCAAAAAATCCATTTTTTGAATGGCTCAAGCTCGAGTGCTAGTTCTTTTTGAATCAGTAGATATTTAACAGACAAATATTTTGACATAGTTTGGGGGTGCCACTCCCCCGGAGACCCCTCAAATGGACCCCCCAAAAATCAATTTTTTGAATAGCTCACTTGGGTGCCAGTCTGTTTTGATATCAGTAGATATTTAACAAACAAATATTTTGACATAGTTTGGGGGTGCCACCCTCCCAGGGACCCCCCAAAATGGACCCCCAAAAACCAATTTTTGAACTGCTCAAGCTGGGGTGCCAGTGTTTTATGATATCGGGAGATATTTAACTGACAAATTCTTTGATTCCACTTTTTTGGAGGTTCCATAATCAGATATTTTTGAATAATTGCTGATTTTATGGAAGACAAAACGTACTTTTGAGCGTCACAGCATTAGCTATGCGTCGGTCATTCACTGGGTTTGCGGGCAAACTCCCATCTAGTTTTCGGCTGTGAGTTGCGTGTGCAGTGACTCATACATTTCGTAACCAAAACAGCTGATCTTTTCTTTCAGAAAAATTCTATTGATTATAGCTAGAAATCTTTTACAACTAAGTAAGATTATCAATCAAGCAGGCAGAGAATTTGTGATTCTACTAAACGTTACGGAAAGTTGCATACTTCATTTTTACTATGCTTCTTTTGGAAGCGCTTTTTGAACATGCTTGAAAAACAAAACCGTACCTCTGACTAAATGCAGAGCCTACATTATTTTCTCCAATTGCTGATTTCGTTATCATTACTTTAGTACATTTTCATGTTTGTAATCACCTCAAACGTAAAATCTGTAGTTTTTTGTTTTTGATTGTTTTTTTTCGTGAAGATTTGAAAAGTTCTACAGGAAAAAAAATTAATACCTCTGATATATGATTCTGTGTAGTTTGCAGTAAAATGCTGCAGAATAGCTATTATCATGCATTTTTGCTATTTATCATATATTTTTGCATTTTTGCTGGTCAAACATTGAACAAGATAATTAAAAAAGTTGTTTCAAAGTTTAGAATTATTATAATTTCTATGAATTTTAAATTAACTTATATCAACAGTATTATTTACTTACTGTAAATTAACGTAAATATATAACTAAAACAAATTAAACAGTAATTACTATTTGAAGTTGTGCATCACTGAAAATGCAAGAGCAAAACTTTTCACGGAATTTCAGAATTTTAACCATTGATCAAAACAGTCAGTCAGCGTCGCTGACTCAGCGATTAATTTCAACTTAATCAAAAGTGTTTTTTTTAAGTTGGATGTTTTGAACTAAAACTAAATTTTGGTTTTAACGATTTTTCATGTATTAAAACTTTTAAAAAATACAAAAAGATTGGATGATAGGAAACTAGCTCTTTCGATAGATTGAGAATGAAAAAGCCAGTTTTTTTGCTGCTTCTTTTTCAACTATTGAAATATGCTTGGGCCATTGGATGTAACCTTGAGCTCGATCTCCAGGCTAACTTTTCTGGGTAGATTTTTCTGGGTAGGGATGGCTCGGACTCAAAGTTAAGAATTTTTGTGCCGAAAAATTGGTCTATTTAGTGACGTACTTAGAAAACTTGTGCAACTATGAGCATCACAGACAGAAGTCTGGCCGCTGGGCAATTTTTGTAATGTTGGGAAAAACAAGCCATTTTAACGCTAATTGAATCATGTTTTGCACGTTGAAAGAACTAAATTGTTACCAAACCCTCCTTATTTGCGATAAAGTTTAAAACACATTTAAACACTTGTTCTTTGAGTTAACTTCTTTAGGTGACTTGGCTAAGAGGAGCTAAAGACCTTTTAGCTCCTCTAGTTGTGCTACTGAGCATAATTACTGTAGTTATAGTGGCCCGAACGACAAAACTCAAGATTGATTTATCCCGAGAAAAAGTTTAGAAAATTTTCCTTGCCTGATATTTTATGACGTATTGGTGAGATGATGTATTTGGGAGATAACGCCTGCTATATTTTCTCCTATTTGTTGAGCGACCTATAGTCTTGAGCTTTTTTTGTGAGAAAATTGTAAAAAAACGTTAAAAGTTCCAAATAGCATGTTTACACTTGTGTTCTCAATCTTTGATAATATACGCTTTTCTCTTATTTCATAAGTAGACCTATTGTGTTGTTTTTGTTTTTTTTCGGAAAAGTTGTTGTTTATGGATAAAATTTCGATGTTGACAACATTTTTGCTTCCAATACACGACCCCCAAATTCTACTCTATGTAAACATGTGTCAGGCCTTTTCTAAATTCATTTTAAATCAACGTTTCAAAGCTGCACAGTAAATCTCAGTGCTCCTAATTAGCCTATACGCGGTTTTTATAATCAAAGGCTAAGTCAAAACTGAAGTGGAGATCAAAATTGTTTCTAGGACATTTCATTTCATTTTTGTACCGGTATAATGTTTTTGTGTTTTATCCGTACGAAGAGTTCTGCATGTTCTAAAGCAGTTTAATGAAAGTGATGTAGATCAAAGGTATAATAAAAAATTTGCACTTTTTTTCAAAAAACACATTTCTACATTACGTTGCCTGCACCTGTTTCTGTCAATTATTGCATTTATTAGGGCGGGATCGGTTCAACTTTGGTACAACCAAGATTTACATCTTCGTTTTGAAGTGGAACCTATTTCATTTAGTTCAAATAGCTTATTAAATTCATTTATTTTTTATTTTGGACAAGATTCCATTTTCCATAAGCAAAAGATCTTATCATTTTTTGGTTTCTGCTGGCCTGAAGACTCGGCAAGTTGACAACCTTGCCGTGCAAACGCAGCCCTCAGAAATAGTGCTTTAGATTCATTTCAATATTTATAGCGTAGATTCACAGTGTTGGAGCTGTCAATCGAAAGCTGGTTGCCGGATATGCATGCAGTTGCTTTGCTGCGAATCGTTTTGCCTTTGTAAAAACGTACTGAAATGTAAAAACGATCCAACACGAGCTGCTGTAGCGTTTGATTATCAAAAAACTCTCTTGTCTCCTTGCGGAGAAATGTCCTCTTTCTATTATTCGCTCAGATTGAAGACTTTCAACTTCACTTTTACAGAACTGGATAATTGCTCGCACATCTGTTACGTGTACACTGAAGAGGATGCTAAAAAGGGTTCATGCAAAGTTGCATCTTTTCTTTTGCATTACTTGAGAGAATTGAGGAAACGAGGTATTACGTCAGTCCAATTCTTTTGTGATCGATGCTCAGGTCATAATTGCAATCGGCAAGTGTTCATAGCATTGTCTTATGCTCTTTAAGAACTCCATTTTAAAGAAATTGGATTAAACTTTTTGGTCACCGGTCACAGTCAAACTGAAAATGATTCCGCTCATGCTAAGGTTGAAGTAGCAGCAAAAAACTGCATAGTTTACAGTCCTCTTGAATGGCAAACCATCATTAGAAATTCTCTCAGCAAAGCCAGTAAAGGAGATCCAGTTGTTTCAGTTGACAACACTTTTATTGTGAATTTTAAAAGCAAGGAGCATTTTCCTCAGTACAGTGACTTGTTTTCTGGAAAAACTTTATTTGTAAACATTGCCGGAGAGAAAGAAGAGATTAAATGGTCTAAATTAATGCAACTTAGATTCCTCGGCTGTAAAACACAAATGCTTTATTTTAAGAACAATTACTCAGATCCTAAAATCAATCAAGTGCAGTTTACGTATAACAAAGGAAGAAGAAGTCAGAGGTATTTAACCTTACTTCCATTTGAAAGACTGCCAAAGTTATACAATGATAAGGTTAAGAATAACTGACAAAAAGAAGAAAGATCTTCAAAAACTGTGCAGCAAACTGCTCATTCCTGCAATGCATCACAATTATTACAACAATTTAGTTGTAAGAAAGGACAGTGAAAACGATGAATAGACATTTTTTAATGAAGCGAATGATCATTAGCAAAATAGCCAATGGTTGCCTTGACACTAACTGCTTGAATTGCTGCTTGTCACAGTTGCATTACACAATTCAATATTATGCTTCTCTGCTCTGCATCAAATTGCGTTGTAAAGGATGACAAATGCGAGCTAGATTTATATAGAGATAGCAGCATACATAAAAAAAATATTTGTTTCATTTGCTTTAATTATGATGGGTCTATTTAAAGGATAATCCAAATTAGAAATTCCGTGATAGATAAAATATAATGATTATGATTTGAAATGCTGGTTTTAAGGTAATCAACAGTTTTTGGGTTTGAATCCGCTACAAATTTTTTGGTGTATCTATTGCTTAAGAGCTTTGATTTTCTTTTTTGCTGAGTTTGTGTAGTAGCATTTTTTAGATTTGTGTAGTAGCATTTTACAGTGATTCGTTTCTTATTGTTTTTGGTATCATGTTACCACAACTCTATTGCAAAAATGGTGCGTTTATTGCAAAAACAGTACCAGGTGAATTTTCATATCTTAAAGTAAAGTTGAAAAAACTCTTGTTTGTTGCACAAGTTCAGATTCAAATACAAAGTGATAGCTTCCAGTGTTTATACAAATACAGTGATCAAAAACAAAGTGATAGCTTCCACAGTAATAGTATTCGAACCCATTACCACTTAATAGAGCTAAAAGTAAAACGTTTGTACGGTATTAATTAAACTAGTACAATAAATTTACTTTTTTAATTCAGCAGCAAAAACAAAACGCAAACTAGCCAAGGCTGCAAAATCTGCTTGCACACAAATATTGTTGTCTTGACACTATATTTCTGTGTAAGCAGAATTTGCAGGCCATTTGCAGCACTGTACTGAGTTGGCCGGCTTGAAACCAAGGTCTGCAGCGCCAGAGATGGCAATGTCAACTGCTACAAAGTCTATCCATAAGCAGTATAAAAATTTTGGGAAGAAAAGTAAGAAAATTGCTGATTGTTTCCCGGTTGTAATTGCACATTAATTCTTCAGTCTGTAAACTTTCCGAAAACAATAAAGCCTTAAGTGATAAAAGTTGCAATAAATTTTATTTCGCTGGGTTTTATCACCACTGCTGTATAGATATCGTAAGTATATCTGATTCCACACAGTTTGATGTCCGTGAAAGCTTGATAAAATTATAACAGTTTGTTTAGCATCCAAAATACTTTCAAAAATTTTTGTTTTGTTTTTTTTTTCTCGAAAGTGCAAAAATGCACTTACGACCTTATTGTTTTCGACCCGCGATATGGTTTTTGAGTTTTCTTTTCTCTTTGAGAGTTTTCTGTTTTTGGCTGTTTTCATGTCATTCTTTTCAGGCCCGACGCCAGAGTAGTGTGCTTGAGAGGGGGAAAGAGGGGCAAAAATTTTGGTTGGGGCACAAAAATTTCCGGGAGGGGGGGGCGTATTTTGCAAACCAAATGGACGTTTTATCAAGAATAATAACTTAGGTACTCTCAGACCACTAGAAGCACATTCACTCAATTTGTCTTGCTGTTTCATAGAAGAGCGTTTGTGGTGGTTTGTTTTTGAGCAAATGTTAGCTGGGGCTCTTGTGCTGATACAAAACTTTATTCTCGCTTGGGGGGCACAAGCAGTGATTTGGAGGGCACGGCCCTGAAATACCCCCCGTGCCGAGGAGCTTAATTCTTTTATTTTTTATTCAAGAGGCTATAGGCGAGTTGCTCTTCTGCTGCTCAGTGTCAATGCAAATGCTTTTTTGCTTGAGTTTTTTATTCGAAATTGGTGCGAATAAAATAATTATATATTTTAATTATATACTTGTTTTTTTCAAAACAGTTCATTATGTGTTACAGCCGTAAAACTTTCTACGGTGATATTTATGCCTCGACTGTAGTGAGCTGCTAAGGATAATACGTTACATTGAATAAACAAGTGTGGAAAATAACCTAAAGTTTTTGCCATCAATAAAATGTGCGAAAACTTATTGCAATATTTATTCCGCATTTTCATCACACAATTAAGTAACTCGCAAATAAGTATATCTTCGACAAATTAACCTATGATACAAACCTTTGCGCCAGTAGTCCTATTTGTTTTTTTATCACGATGTTACCACTGCCGAAATGCGTTTACCAAACGCACGTAAGCTAAGCGGCAAACAGTGTTTCAAATATGTGGTTTCAATTTTTTTTAAACTTGAAGGCAAACGGGCTTCTAAACAATTGTGGAAAATTTGGGTGATTCTTTTTCAAATATACCGAGGTTAAATTTAGAATCACCCGAAATTAGAATAATGTGCACAAACTTTAAAATAGATTGTGCATTTAATCACAGCTCTACGATGTTCTCGAGCCTGGGAACAGAATTTCACAAATCCTAAATTAAATAATAGTGAACACTGTCTATTTATTCGTAGTCATAGTAATGAATAGCTGTAAGAACTGATGTTGTTACATACCACTGCAGCAAAGATTTGCTGCACATTACTTAGCCGTTTCAAGGCTGGGCTTTTTGGTCATCGTAGAAAACTGGGGGGGAGTCGAGCTTATCCGCGCAGTTTGAACGCTTGTATCTTTGTAAATACGCGTGCTAAAGTTTCGAAAAAAATAACAATAAGCCAAGAATTTAATCAACTTTTTTGCCAAAGTTTGATGATTTTAAAACTTTTTATGTTAATTATGATACTATTAATTTTGTGACCCTACTCAAAATCATGTTATTTTTATAAGCGAGAGAAAAAAAGAAACAAGAAATAGTCAAGAGCCGTTATGCGTTACCAAGCTGCCTGTGAATGACTCAATGACGCGCCAAGCTTCACGGCCAGACCACCCAATGCACGCATAGTAGCGATTTGTTTGTTTAACGGTTTGACTCATTTACAAGTTCGCTGTTATCATTTTGTTTTTCGTAGGTTCTTCACTGCCATTCGAGACGACATTTTTATCACGTAGATAAGTGAACATTTTAATTTTATAAAAAATGTTTTTCAACCCTTTGCAGTTAATCAAGTCCGCGTCCTATATGAAAAAGAGAAGTATGTAATTTACTCTTTTTTGTACTGTAAATGTGGAAAATCAAAACTTGTTTGTACAATTAGTTTACAAAATTATCAGTTTGCTTCAATAACTTACGATAATTTTTATGGCATGTTTCTGAAATGCAAATAATGCAAGATTTGATAACATCCCTATCGATATGCTCCTGTGGAACTACAACAATGATATTACAGATTTAACGAATTGCATAAAATTCCGAATTTTATCGCATTGATTAAAAAAATGATACCGAAAGAACTCTTTTGCTAATTTTTCTAATGCAGCAAAGGATGGAAAATACCAAAACTACGGTAAATCTTTAATCAATCTTTTGCTAATATTGGTGTTGACAGCTTTTGCACACGCAGTAGTAGTATAGGTTTTTTCCATGGTACGCGTAGACTGGATATTTTCATTTTACTCTTCATTAGAAGTTTAGGACTAGAAAAACGTGCGAAACAATTTTAGAATTTGACAAAAACGAAGCACTACTGGGACGTACTGTAGTATAGTGGAGAGGGTCGTAAACCCGGGGGGAGCGGCGCTCCTCTAACAAAAATTTTCCTCCTCCAAACTGCCTATCATGGTCGCATTCAGTGTTCCCTGTAAGCGCAAAATCGTCCAATAAAATGCGAAATTTACCGCGTTGCGAAGTTTTTTTTCCGTACATTACAGGAAGTAAAATTTCATTGGTGCTTTGAGCTTTTTTTTTTTTCAGGAGAACGCCTCAAAACTCGGTGAAATATACTTTTCATCGGTGCCTTTTTGTTTAAATAATTTTTGGCCCGCCTGAAAGACTCTTTGTTCCCGTCTTAGAACTGTGCTCTAGTTGCGGCATTGATAGTGGACCATGCAGTACAGTTGTTTAATTAAGATTTGCAGCAGCAAAATCAGCTTTAATATGTAAATTTTAGCTTCTATAGACCTAGTTTGTGTTCCACAACTTTGTTTGCTCTACTTTGAAGGCGATACTGTACTTATTTTTTATTTTATCTGGCCTGCAAGTTGTTTGTAACATTAAGCAGTTAAGTATTTTGCCTAAATGCATGGTAATTGACATTAAATCTGGCTAAAGCTAAAAAAACGCTAACGCAGTACCGGTGGCCGAATTTTCTGCGTTTGCGGCGGGAAGCTAAATGTACGTGAAGACCAAAAATGTACTGCTTCGTTTTCTAAATTACTACTTTAGTCTAAAAATGAAGGTGAAGAACAAAAATGTTTTCAACTTGCTAAGTAACTTTTGCACTCTCAGACAAAATTTTCCGAACGCATTCGCCCCTCTCTTGTTACGCCACTGATACAGCAAACAACCAAAATTTATGATCTACATTAATGATAGTAATTGATACTGTTAGTAGTTTTACACATATTTTTCTTTGCAATTTAGGCCTCAGCACTACTTTGCAGTTTACAGAAGTTAAGAAATGGAATTAATTTTACGCCGTTTTGAAAGAGCTTATACTAACCAGTTCTTCTAATGTAACGATTAATAATGTGCAGCAAATCTTTGCTGCAGTGGTATGTAACAACATTAGTTCTTACAGTTATTCAATACTATGACTAAGAATAAGTAGACAGTGTTCACTATTATTTAATTTAGGATTTGTGAAATTCTGTTCCCAGGCTCGAGAACATCGTAGAGCTGTGATTAAATGCACAATCTATTTTAAAGTTTGTGCACATTATTCTAATTTCGGGTGATTCTAAATTTAACCTCGGTATATTTGAAAAAGAATCACCCAAATTTTCCACAATTGTTTAGAAGCCAGTTTGCCTTCAAGTTTTAAACTACAGAAGTGTACTTATTACGTTTCGGCAATTTTTGTTTAATTAGATCAGATAAAGTTTTTACATCGATATTTTTGTTTTTTTAAAGAATTCCAATCATTAAAGCAACGTCTAAAACTGCCAGGCTGCTACGAGCGATTTTATGTTTAACCATGGTTAAACGCATATTTAAATAAAGATTTATTTAAGGAGAAATAATGTCTATCCATAAGGTTTTGAAACATGTCTTCAGTCACGCGCCGGTAAGGACGGCCAAATCTTGAATCGAACTTTCGACGTCAGTGATACCAATCTAAACTAGTTTTTCTTGTCCGTGCCCGGGCCTCGACGTGCGGCTTTTGCATTTGAGACATTACAATAGATGAGACATAAATTTTGATTAATCACAAAGGTGACTGCGAAATAGATTCCAGTTGACCTAGAAAGCTCATTTTTGGTAATACGTTTAGTTACACTTTTTCATCGCAGTTGAATTTATCTACGTCGTTGACTTTTTAGGGTCCAAATGTTTTTATCTATTTGGCAGCTTACCCTTTCAAAATGGTCACGAGCCACCTCTGCACTAGACTGTATAAGGACTTATAGTAGCGGACCATGCAACATAGCAACCAGCAAACGCGCAACTAAACTAGTTACGCACATGCACAATTAAAAATTTGCAGCCGCAAAAATCAGTATTTGTACGCAAACTTTAGCATTTCTAATAGTTTAGTTTGTGGTTTTGGCCCCACAACTTCGTTTACCCTGATTTTTTTGTAACGTTGTGCATTAGCAATAAGTATTTCGTCTACATGCATGATAATAGACAAAAATCTGGCTGAAGCTGAAAGTCTGCATACTGCCTTTTCCGCCCGCGAAAGCGAAATGTACGTGAAGACCAAAAATATAAGGTTTTGTTTTTAAAAAGGACTGCTTTACGCTAGAAATACAAACGACAAACGAACAAAAAGGTTTTCATCATGCTGAATGGCTGTTGCGCCCAAGTACAAGGGTTTTTGCTGGCGGTTTTTCCTCCACTCCGTTGTTCGCCACTAATATAGCCTACAATTATATTTTATGATCTGCAACAATGATGGTAATTGACAATGGCGTCGCTAGGGGGGGCGGCCCGTATCAGGTGTCACCATTTTGGGGTGACACCATTTGTTGTTGTTTTTTTTTTTCTTTTGAGACCAAAAACCTTCACATACTTTCGAAGTGAAAAACCAACTTCGTTTTGCTGCGAAAACCTTTTGTTTTTTGGTCTTCACCTATATTTTGGCCAATAAAGGGTGCCACCACGAAATCCCGCCCCGGGTGCCACCATTCTTAGCTACGCCTCTAATAATTGATACGGTTGGTAGTTTTTACATATTTTTCTTTGCAACTGAGGACCCAGCAGCAATACTCTACAGTTTACAAATAGATCAAAAGTGCATTTAATTGATTTTCTTTTACGCTGTAGCGTACCATAGCTCATCAAGCCGTTCTTCTAATTATGAAGCACGTAGACAGCAGGATAGTTTTGAAAGAGCAATATCTTTTTGATCATCTTGGTGACTATATGGTTTTAAAACAAATAATTTTTGTTTTCTAATGCAATTTGCAAAAGTTTTGCATTCGCGTCTTGCTATTATAAAAAGTTTTAGTGGTAATAAATTCCTGAGGCTATTGGAAGTTTAGCTTTAAAGTCCCAGGTACCAGAAACAATGGGTTTTGGGGCCTTTGCCCCCAACGCTCAGAGATTTTGCGATGCTTTTTGCAAAAACCAATAAACAATTTCAGGCCTATTTTGGTTAAAATTATTGCTTATGAACACCGCACATAACAGGAATGCAAAGCATGAGTTGAATGGCTGCGTAAAAAAGCCAAACGAGCGATGCCTATAATAGTAATTGGAAAATTTTATTCATTTTAATTCTAGCCATGATACAAATCTGTTATTCGAAAAACTAGCAAGTTTTATCAACTTACCTCAGAATATCCCCCATGCCCCCCCCCCCCCTAAAACATTTATTAGCTTACCTTTGGCATTTTTTGGCAAGCAATCGACTTTGATCATGTTTGGTCGAATTATGTTACTGATATTTTTAAGTTAAATTTTTTAAAAAATTTATGCCCCCTCCCAAATAAATATAACAAAAACGACTTTGAAGCCTCTTCCTTTTCCCCGGCTTGGGCTGTAATTGTTTTAGTAATGAAATGTAAAGCAGCAAGTTTCTGCGAACTACAATATATTTGTGATTCTTAATGCGTGCATTCCATGCAACTAGAATTAGCAAATCGCGCAATGTATTATTTAAAACTACAGCTCTCAATTTGTTAAGTAATATCAAACACGTGAGGTTTAAATTTTTTTCATATTTTCAAAGCTATATAGGCCACTTGTTGTCAACTTACGCAACACTGCATATAAATTTTACTTAAAAAGTTTATTATCTTACCAATGTCTGAGCTTTTGATAAAGCTTTGTTGATTTGTTAATGAACTGTCAACGTAAGTAGAAAAAGAAATTGCCGGTTGAGGTTGTTCTATTCAATTTTTAAACAAACGGATTTTGTGTTCTATCAAACCAACCGATGAATGACATGCTTGTAGCCTACCAGTCGATTAATTATGTAATTAAAAATTGAAAAATGTGCGGATGTTACCCATATACTGTAATATGCAATCAAGCAACTGACTGTCAATGATTTTTACTGATTTTTCGCTCCTTTTACCTTACTATAAAGCAAGTAAGATTTGCGTGGGGAGAAAAATAAACTTTAAATGAATCCCCAGACTCTCCCTTGACAATGGGACTGCTAATTATCACAAAGTAATGTACAGCAAATCTTTGCTACAGTAGTATGTAACAATTTGTTTCTAATCTTAATTGAATGTTGTGGCTTTGAATTACTACAATATTTTCACCAGTAGCGGCCACGTAACCAGCGGGGGCTAAGGGGGCTGAAGCCTTTACCCTTAGCCAAGTCACTTGGAAAATTTAATTCAAATATGCTTGCTTTTAAACGTGCTTTGAACTATTTCTTTTGACAAAGAAGTATAAAGCGAACTGAATCGGCTATAGGTAATATAATTTTGTCAAAAAGTTCCCAAATCTTTGCAAGATTAGTTGCTTATGGCTCTACAGTCTACACACGAGCGAATTGTCATCGAAATAGCGTTAATACTTATTTTGGAGAATTACAAACATTGCCAAGTGGCCAAACCATGCCCCCTAACGGCTGCTTGTGCCCCCCCTTTTGGTTCACTAAAGATACTTGTTTAGAACATCACGTTACGAAAAGACAACTAACAATTGTGTGAAAAAGGAATGGTAACGTTCAATCTAAGCGGTACTCTAGCAGTAAATTGATGTTTTTGAATATCAAAAGTTTTGTGGTACAAGTTTCAAATACCATAGCTTTAACATTCAAAGTTTACACCTCTGAACCCAATAGGGCATGAATTAGGCTATTCATATCAATTTCAAAACCACGAGCGTTAACATTATTTGCAATTCAAAGAATTCTAAGCCTAAAGTCAGTGTTTCTCAAACCATGGGTCGGAATGCACATCAGGTCGCTAAACGTTTAGGGATAGTGGTACAAACAAGGGGTTCTCTCCCCCCCCCCCCCCCCCGTCAGCCAAATCACTTGGAAACTTTAACCTTAAAATGCCGGCGTTTAAATGTGCTTTGGACTTGACCTGTAAGTAAAGCAAGGGCTGAATGAACAGGATAATTTAATTTTTTGAACTGGCTTCCAAAGCTTAGCAATTTCTTTCTTTCAAATAGCTTTAAAAGCGTGCGACATGTGATCCAAATGGCTTTAAAATGGCTATTTTTCTCAAAAAATGAAAAAAATCTTCCAGGGGCTGGGAGCTTCACCCCCAGACTCCCGTCTATGATGCCCTTGAATTGCATCATTTTGCTTAGCTGGACATGAAATTGATGCATTTATGAAACAAAAAATTTTAACTTTTGGTTTAAGATCCCTTTTCTCCCTTGAGAAAAATGTTGGTTCAAAATGTTTACTAGTGTGTAGGAGCATACAGATGTCGACTGACAAAATAGTCAGTTTTTTTTTAATGGTTTGCTCTTTTTGTTTTTAGAGCATACTCAAGCTTGCTTAGGTCACAGTGAACGCTGCAAATAAATTTTTCAAGCAAATTTTGGACCGGAAATGAAAAGCTAAGAAACGCTATCGGCCTTATATGCCTTATTTTTAGACATGAACACAAAATTTTGTGAATTGCACATAATTTTCAATTTATTGTGCGAGATCAATTTTAATAGTTCAGTTTAATTTTGTGCCCTCTCACTCTCGGCAAGTGACCACTTCGTTTGCTGTGGGTTGGTGACGGCTCTTCAAGCAGCTGTAGGCTAGGCTACCACACCCCCACTTTGAAATGCAGACAATTCTAACCGAGGGTTCTAGCCCCCTTAGCAAAATTCTGGTGGCGCCATGATTTTTGCAATTTTTGCGCAGCAGCAGCAAAAATATATATACTGCAATTTAATGCACATTATTTTAAATTTAGTGGCATTATCTAAATTGCGGAGTTTTTCTAAATCTTGTATCGCGTTTTTGAAAAATTTAGAAAAAAACACTGCAATTTTTCCATCGTTATATCGAAGCCTTCTTGCCGTCAAATTTATCATAAAGTTATTAAAAATACAATATTGAAAGTTGAAACCCACATATTTGAAACACAATTTGCATACGTGCATATGAAAAACGCAACTTCGACAGTGGCAACAGCATTTTGACAAGAAAAAAATATATAAACGCTTTTGGCGTAAAACATAGCAGGTCAAAGTTGCTTATTCGATTATTAATTGTTTGATTAAAATGCGGCCTAAATATTGCAATAGCCAATTTGTATCGAAACGCGATAAAAGAAACCATTTTCGAAGCCAGCAACTACCTTTCGATTGACAGCTCTCAACCTTTGCATTTACTGAATGTACCAATTGTACCACGTACTTGTTCAATATGCAGTACATAAATCAGCAATTGGAAAATTAAATATAATTGGCCCATTGAATCAAAACTATGGTTTTGTTTTTCAGGCATATTCAAAAAGCGTTACCTCAATAACAACAAGCGTAATAAAACTGTAACATTGAACTTATTTTGTTGGTTTTATAATTAGTACGCACGAATTGTAATACAAACAGTAAAATGAAACTTTGACCTGGCGACAGATAGACCGTAATACGGAAACACAAATTCTTTGCCTGTTTGAATTAATGATCTTACTTAGCCTGTAAAAGATTCTTTGCTACGATCAATAAGATTTTTCCGAATGAAAATAACAGCCGTTTTTATGACGAAATGTTATTCGTCATAGTGCCTCGCCATTACGCACTCGACTGAGAGCCGAGAATTTCAATGACTCACTCAGAACGCATAGTTTCGATATGCGTCGCTAAGCATGCGTGGCTCATTCTCGCCTATTCTCTTTATTAACCAAAATCAAAACTTGACCTATGCACTGACTTTAACAATTAATAACTCTCTTTATAGTTTGTAAAAAATCTTGAAATTTTTATGAATGGAAGCAAAATTTATTAACTTAAAAAGTCAAGGAATTTGATCGACTATCTTCAAATAGCTTTAAAACAATAGGCGTTTAAAAAAAGCGCGTGCACATGTAGTCCCCACCCAGTCCAGATAGGGTTAATAGTGACAATTAGAAGAACTGGTTAGTATAAGCTCTTTCAAAACGGCGTAAAATTAATTCCATTTCTTAACTTCTGTAAACTGCAAAGTAGTGCTGAGGCCTAAATTGCAAAGAAAAATATGTGTAAAACTACTAACAGTATCAATTACTATCATTAATGTAGATCATAAATTTTGGTTGTTTGCTGTATCAGTGGCGTAACAAGAGAGGGGCGAATGCGTTCGGAAAATTTTGTCTGAGAGTGCAAAAGTTACTTAGCAAGTTGAAAACATTTTTGTTCTTCACCTTCATTTTTAGACTAAAGTAGTAATTTAGAAAACGAAGCAGTACATTTTTGGTCTTCACGTACATTTAGCTTCCCGCCGCAAACGCAGAAAATTCGGCCACCGGTACTGCGTTAGCGTTTTTTTAGCTTTAGCCAGATTTAATGTCAATTACCATGTATTTAGGCAAAATACTTAACTGCTTAATGTTACAAACAACTTGCAGGCCAGATAAAATAAAAAATAAGTACAGTATCGCCTTTATAGTAGAGTAAACAAAGTTGTGCAATACAAACCACAAACTAGGTCTATAGAAGCTAAACTTTACATATAAAGGCTGATTTTGCTGCTGCAAATCTTAATTAAGCAACTGTACTGCATGGTCCACTATCAATGCCGCAACTAGAGCACAGTTCTAGGTGGGAACAAAGAGTCTTTCAGAGGGGCCAAAAATTATTTAAACAAAAAGGCACCGATGAAAAGTATATTTCACCGAGTTTTGAGGCGTTCTCCTGAAAAAAAAGCTCAAAGCACCAATGAAATTTTACTTCCTGTAATGTACGGAAAAAAAACTTTGCTACGTGATAAATTTCGCATTTTATTGGACGATTTTGCGCTTACAGGGAACACTGAATGCGACCATGATAGGCAGTTTGGAGGAGGAAAATTTTTGTTAGAGGAGCGCCGCTCCCCCCGTGTTTACGACCCTCTCCACTATACTACAGTACGTCCCAGTAGTGCTTCGTTTTTGTCAAATTCTAAAATTGTTTCGCACGTTTTTCTAGTCCTAAACTTCTAATGAAGAGTAAAATGAAAATATCCAGTCTACGCGTACCATGGAAAAAACCTATACTACTACTGCGTGTGCAAAAGCTGTCAACACCAATATTAGCAAAAGATTGATTAAAGATTTACCGTAGTTTTGGTATTTTCCATCCTTTGCTGCATTAGAAAAATTAGCAAAAGAGTTCTTTCGGTATCATTTTTTTAATCAATGCGATAAAATTCGGAATTTTATGCAATTCGTTAAATCTGTAATATCATTGTTGTAGTTCCACAGGAGCATATCGATAGGGATGTTATCAAATCTTGCATTATTTGCATTTCAGAAACATGCCATAAAAATTATCGTAAGTTATTGAAGCAAACTGATAATTTTGTAAACTAATTGTACAAACAAGTTTTGATTTTCCACATTTACAGTACAAAAAAGAGTAAATTACATACTTCTCTTTTTCATATAGGACGCGGACTTGATTAACTGCAAAGGGTTGAAAAACATTTTTTATAAAATTAAAATGTTCACTTATCTAAGTGATAAAAATGTCGTCTCGAATGGCAGTGAAGAACCTACGAAAAACAAAATGATAACAGCGAACTTGTAAATGAGTCAAACCGTTAAACAAACAAATCGCTACTATGCGTGCATTGGGTGGTCTGGCCGTGAAGCTTGGCGCGTCATTGAGTCATTCACAGGCAGCTTGGTAACGCATAACGGCTCTTGACTATTTCTTGTTTCTTTTTTTCTCTCGCTTATAAAAATAACATGATTTTGAGTAGGGTCACAAAATTAATAGTATCATAATTAACATAAAAAGTTTTAAAATCATCAAACTTTGGCAAAAAAGTTGATTAAATTCTTGGCTTATTGTTATTTTTTTCGAAACTTTAGCACGCGTATTTACAAAGATACAAGCGTTCAAACTGCGCGGATAAGCTCGACTCCCCCCCAGTTTTCTACGATGACCAAAAAGCCCAGCCTTGAAACGGTTAACGTAAACTTCAGAAACCTTTTACAAGCTGAACAAACAATATAGCAATTGAATTTAAGTATACACGCGGAACATAGCTTAATTCACATTATGCTGTGTTTCGTAGATCCATATGATAAAGTTACCACAGTACCATCAACTCAGACAAGTATTAGTAAAGAAAAATATAATGTTGTAAATTATTTCTATATTTTGTTGAAATAATGGGTTACAGTATAATAACCCTCCAGTCAAAGTGGTTATGATAGCGATAGATTATATATTTGTTATACGAGAGTACAGCGTGCTTCAAAGTTTGTAGTGCTCAGATCATAAAATTGATTTATAAAGATTCTATTCAATATGGTTTCGATCTGAAAAGCGCAAAATATTCCATCGCTTATTTTATTGTTTCAAGAGTTAAGTTCCGTTTACGGTTTACCCTTTATGCGTAAGGTGTTTACGTGTTTAGTAAGCGCGAGCTCAAATGTCTCTAAAGCCGCATTTACACGGGCGACTTTTAGCTGCGAGAATCGACATTTTGCCTTTTTCCTTTCTCAAATCGCGTAGGTCACTTACACGGCGCAAGATTCACGTGTGATTTTGTCTGCGCGATATCGCCAGACACGCCCCCCGAAAAATCAAATCGTAGCAGTCACTCACACGGGAAAGATTTTAACGCGGCGCTCGCATTCGATTGCAACTCGCTGAAGTCACTTACATGTTGAGACTGCGTGCCAGTGATTCTCGCAAAATCGAGTCGGCAGAAGAGTCGCTATAGCACTGGTTTACTTACACGGTGCGAGATAGTTTCAAAGCGCGGCTTGCTGGTTTTGAATTTGCAAAAGCGAACTGCTGCAAAAGCACTTCAAATGCGCCACTTGTCAGCTTTTGCATTTGAAGCAATCACGCTTTGGAATTTTGAAAAGAAAATGAATGAAGCCTACGCAAGCGTAAAACGAAATACGAAAAATACTATTAAGCAGCTAATGTCAAAACTTGCAATGAAAATGCAAGGTGAAAGATGAAGCAGCAACGGCGGCGTGCTGCTCGAGCCGAATGTGTGATACGCAAATGCTATTTTGAGTTGGTTTGGATGGAGCAAAGTCAAGCGGGCATTAATGCTCATAATTTATTATAAAATTCTGTCATTTACCCTTTAGGTATTGGTTTTTCTCTACCGCAACCCATCTCTGACTGTGTGTCTTGTTTGGTTATGCATAATGTTTGGTAAAACAATAAAATTTGTCAATATTTTTGTGCAGTTAATTCTAAAAACACTTTTGACATTACTTTTTCTCCAAGCATGTGTAACTGATAAATTCATATTGTTTATTTGCTTAATAGTGCACAAGTATTTTAGTATTTTATAGGAGATCTGTGCTGTCATATACTATTCGAAATGCTAATGGTTAAATTTTATTTTTGTTTTTAGAAGTTTACTTTTTGAGTTCTTCTGCAGTGATACCAGGCGCCTTTTGTCACTACAGAAGTACTGGCTCTTTTTCAATTAAACCAACATTCAAAAAATCCACGATAGCATTCATATAATACGTGTTTTCACGTAATTTTTTTATGGAGCTACTAAACCACAGCTGTTACGAAGCACCAATATCCACAATAATAAAACAAGCAGCGCATGCATTTGCGAAACGCTAGGCAATTACAGTAAGTATAGTGCGGAGGATGAATTATTATGAACTGAGAAAAAATACGCCAGTGACTTCATGTCAAAACTCATTCCTGGCGTTATTCAAATGAAAAAGCCCCATAAAACCACTCGAAATTGAGAACATGATTTCACTATAAACATCATTTTCATGAAATTAATGTTTTATCACAATATGCGGGGCAGTAGGTGTTGTGCTTCTTCACTTAACTGTGGTTATTTTAACCGTAAGAATTGCCGGTAGGCTCTAGCAATCTCGGGTTAGAAAAGAAAGCAAACGCTAACTCGTTTTTAGCCGACAAAAACCAGTGGATGGTACTTGTATACAAAGTGCTGGACCCAACGAGTGAGCATAGATGTGAGCCTATCAGCCTACTCTGCCAGCACTGTCACAGCACCGATTGACCTTTTTTGTGCTGCCCCGCTCTAGTTTTGATCCGGCCGCTTTTTCCTTTTAGTTTGCTCAGTTTGTGCGCCTCACTTTAGTTCCTGCTGCCAACGCTTTAAAAATTACGCGCTTTTTGGTAATTCCTGCACGCCTTTGTGTTTGGCCGAGTTACCTCTGTTCTGGCATTCCTTTTCATTCAAGCAACTGGCAAACAGACGTATTTCATTTTCAAGACCGCTCGTATGGCACTCATTAAGTTCATTATTTTCAGGCTAAATTTCAGATATATTTTGCCATGTCTTACTGTTCCAAATTATGCATTTTGTCTGAACAATGCAGTTCAAGTTGAAGAATTTCAATTGTGGTTTGCCCAGACGGACACGGTGAAGGCTCCATATTGTAACGAAGGGCTTCTGTAACAAGCACCTCCATTTCCAAAATATATTGTCCAAATGCTATTACTGTGAATTCATTGTCTTTGCTATTCTAGGGTTGAGAACAACCGAAAAACAAGAAATGCCAAATCAAAAAAGAAACTAAATTCTGTACTGATTCAAAACAAAAGAGCTTGAATAACTTCAAGAGTATAGAGTGTTATTGCGCATTGGGCAGGTAACAAAAAAACTTTTGGGCTCTCGTTCAAACGAAAATTAGAGCTTGCTTTTTTGCTTTCCGCAATTTTACGATGCTGCAAAAGCAGCTAAAAAGGCGTTTACAAGCAGACACACCATTAGGTATTAACAAACATTGTCGCTATAATTGACATCAATGATCTCAAAATTTAAGAACCAATTAAGAGCAACTGATGCTCAACATTGGCAAAAAATTAAGAACAGTCAGCCTCAACTCAAAATTTACTGGCTCTGATGCAAACAGTGTACTTACGGTATTACAAAAACGAAATACAATTAAGGTACTGTTTCCTGTGATTAATTTATCATACATTTTAAGGGTTAAAAAGCCCTGCTTGATTGGCTTCACAGTTATCAGCAATCAGCTCATGACTGCCGTATCTGCAGTAGACCAGTGACAGCATCAACAAGAAATTTATTTCTTCTTCGTTTCAAACTAATATGAAGTAAATTTAATATCACAATCACAATTAACTACGGTAAAAGCACTACAGACTATTTTGCACCATGAACACAATATTTTATGAAGTAAACTTAGATAATCGCAGCCAGAGACTCGCAAAGCATTTGTGCACTGCGCTATGCCTGGGCGACTCGTAAATTGCATACGATTTGCTGTTTACACGAGCGCGACTTTGTCTTGTGACTCTCGAGACGCTGAAATCGACCTCGTGTAAGTGATCATGGGCGAGAACGATTGTTACATCGAGTCGCGCAAAAATATAATCGGCATCGCAAATCGCAGCTGTTACTTACACGGCAGCGATTCTTGCCAAACGCGATCGCGGCAAGCGAGTCTTGCCTCGTGTGAGTAACCGCTTTGCGAGAGAGATTTTCACGCATAAAAAATCGTCGAATCGCGTTGCAAAAAAGTCGCCCGTGTAAATGCGGCTTAAAGCCGCACTTACACGGGCGACTTTTAGCTGCGAGAATCGACATTTTGCCTTTTTCCTTTCTCAAATCGCGTAGGTCACTTACACGGCGCAAGATTCACGTGTGATTTTGTCTGCGCGATATCGCCAGACACGCCCCCCGAAAAATCAAATCGTAGCAGTCACTCACACGGTAGAGATTTTAACGCGGCGCTCGCATTCGGTTGCAACTCGCTGAAGTCACTTACACGTTGAGACTGCGTGCCAGTGATTCTCGCAAAATCGAGTCGGCAGAAGAGTCGCTATCGCAGTGGTTTACTTACACGGTGCGAGATAGTTTCAAAGCGCTGCTTGCTGGTTTTGAATTTGCAAAAAGCGAACTGCTGCAAAAGCACTTCAAATGCGCCGCTTGTCAGCTTTTGCATTTGAAACAATCACGCTTTGGAATTTTGAAAAGAAAATGAATGAAGCCAACGCAAGCGTAAAACAAAATACGAAAAATACTATTAAGCAGCTAATGTCAAAACTTGCAATGAAAATGCAAGGTGAAAGATGAAGCAGCAACGGCGGCGTGCTGCTCGAGCCGAATGTGTGATACGTAAATGCTATTTTGAGTTGGCTTGGATGGAGCAAAGTCAAGCGGGCATTAATGCTCATAATTTATTATAAAATTCTGTCATTTACCCTTTAGGTATTGGTTTTTCTCTACCGCAACCCATCTCTGACTGTGTGTCTTGTTTGGTTATGCATAATGTTGGGTAAAACAATAAAATTTATCAATATTTTTCTGCAGTTAATTCTAAAAACACTTTTGAAATTACTTTTCTCCAAGCATGAGTAACTGACAAATTCATATTGTTTATTTACTTAATAGTGCACAAGTATTTTAGTATTTTATAGGAGATCTGTGCTGTCATATACTATACGAAATGCTAATGGTTAAATTTTATTTTTGTTTTTAGAAGTTTACTTTTTGAGTTCTTCTGCAGTGATACCAGGCGCCTTTTGTCACTACAGAAGCACTGGCTCTTTTTCAATTAAACCAACATTCAAAAAATCCTCATAGCATTCATATAATATGTGTTTTCATGTAATTTTTTATGGAGCTACTAAACCACAGCTGTTACATAGCACCAATATCCACAATAATAAAACAAGCAGCGCGTGCGTTTGCTAAACGCTAGGCAATTACAGGAACTATAGTGCGGAGGATGAATTATTATGAACTGAGCAAAAATACGCCATTGACTTCATGTCAAAACTCATTCCTGGCGTTATTCAAATGAAAAAGCCCCATAAAACCACTCGAAATTGAGATCATGATTTCATTATAAACATCATTTTCATGAAATTAATGTTTAATCACAATATGCAGGGCAGTAGGTGTTGTGCTTCTTCACTTAACTGTGGTTATTTTAACCGCAAGAATTGCCGGTAGGCTCTAGCAATCTCGGGTCAGAAAAGAAAGCAAACGCTAACACGTTTTTAGCCGACAAAAACCAGTGGATGGTACTTGTATACAAAGTGCTGGACCCAACGAGTGAGCATAGATGTGAGCCTATCAGCCTACTCTGCCAGCACTGTCACAGCACCGATTGACCTTTTTTGTGTTGCCCCGCTCTAGTTTTGGTCCGGCCGCTTTTTCCTTTTAGTTTGCTCAGTTTGTGCGCCTCACTTTAGTTCCTGCTGCCAACGCTTTAAAAATTACGCGCTTTTTGGTAATTCCTGCACGCCTTTGTGTTTGGCCGAGTTACCTCTGTTCTGGCATTCCTTTTCATTCAAGCAACTAGCAAACAGACGTATTTCATTTTCAAGACCGCTCGTACGGCACTCTTTAAGTTCATTATTTTCAGGCTAAATTTGAGATATATGTTGCCATGTCTTACTGTTCCAAATTATGCATTTTGTCTGAACAATGCAGTTCAAGTTGAAGAATTTCAATTGTGGTTTGCCCAGACGGACACGGTGAAGGGTCCATATTGTAACGGAGGGCTTCTGTAACAAGCACCTCCATTTCCAAAATATATTGTCCAAATGCTATTACTGTGAATTCAATGTCTTAGCTATTCTAGGGTTAAGAACAAACGAAATAGCAGAAATGCCAAATCAAAAAAGAAACTAAATTCTGTACTGATTCAAAACAAAAGAGCTTGAATAACTTCGAGAGTATAGAGTGTGATTGCGCATTGGGCAGGTAGCAAAAAAACTTTTTGGCTCTCGTTCAAACGAAAATTAGAGCTTGCTTTTTTGCTTTCCGCAATTTTACGATGCTGCAAAAGCAGCTAAAAAGGCGTTTACAAGCAGACAGACCATTAGGTATTAACAAACATTGTCGCTATAATTGACATCAATGATCTCAAAATTTAAGAACCAATTAAGAGCAACTGATGCTCAACATTGCCAAAAAATTAAGAACAGTCAGCCTCAACTCAAAATTTACTGGTTCTGATGCAAATAGTGTACTTACGGTATTACAAAAACGAAATACAATTAAGGTACTGTTTCTTGTGGTTATTAATTTATCATACATTTTATTAAGGGTTAAAGCCCTGCTTGATTGGCTGCACAGTTATCAGCAATCAGCTCATGACTGCCGTATCTGCAGTAGACCAGTGCCAGCATCAACAAGAAATTTATTTCTTCTTCGTTTCAAACTAATATGAAGTAAATTTAGTATCGAAATCACAATTAATTACGGTAAAAGCACTACAGACTATTTTGTACTATGAACACAATACTTTATGAAGCAAATTTAGGGTAATCGCAGCCAGCGACTCGCAAAGCATTTGTGCATTGCGCTATGCCTGGGCGACTCGTAAATTGCATACGATTTGCTGTTTACACGAGCGCGACTTTGCCCTGGGACTCTCGAGACGTTGAAATCGACCTCGTGTAAGTGATCACGAGCGAGAACAATTGTTGCATCGAGTCGCGCAAAAATATAATCGGCATCGCAAATCGCAGCTGTTACTTACACGGCGGCGATTCTTCTCAAAAGCGATCGCGGCAAGCGAGTCTCGCCTCGTGTGAGTAACCGCTCTGCGAGAGAGATTTTTACGCACAAAAAATCTTCGAATCGCGTTGCAAAAAAGTCGCCCGTGTAAATGCGGCTTTAAGCCGTGTAATAGGCTTTAAGCCGCATTTACACGGGCAACTTTTTTGCAACGCGATTCGAAGATTTTTTATGCGTAAAAATCTCTCTCGCAGAGCGGTTACTCACACGAGGCGAGACTCGCTTGCCGCGATCGCTTTTGAGAAGAATCGCCGCCGTGTATTTTTTGCCATTGGTTCTCCCGAAAGATTGTCATTGGAACTAGACAAAATCAAGTTCATTTTTCTGACTAATGGATACCCGAAGCATGTTATCAAGTCTTTTAGAGCAAAGATGATGAAGCAATTTCACGCTCTGCTTAAATTACGACCGGAAAGATGCGTCTTCTATCTACGTCTCCCATGGCTCGGTTCTGCTCCTACCCGGTTTGAAAAGCAAGTAAAATCTGCTGTCAAACTGTGCTTTTCCGCAGTGGAACCACGTGTTGTTTACTCTACCAACGAGTTTCACTCCAAACAGGATATCCGGCCTGGTTCATAGAAAAGCAACGTGATGCATCAATTCGCATGCTACTGCGACAATCGGTATGTAGGCCGTCTCTCCCAAAGGCTGCTATGGGCAGAATTAAACATCACATTTCCAAAATTATCCACTCTTTCTCGTCTTCCCAGAGTCGCTTAAACTTCCTACCGGTCGATATAAATCTTCCACCAAGACTAATACCCAGTCTCCTGCTTCTGATTTAGCCAATTGACTTCATCTTTTACAAAATCCAGTCAGTGCTCAACATTGTGATGACAGTAGATTGTCTATTCTTGCCCAAGGCTTCTCCTTTTTCCATCTATCTACTCTTGTAGTCACTTTCATCAAAACTTCAAACCCCGCCTGCATCCACAAAAAGAATTCGTGCACGGCTTAAAGATTGTGCAGTAATGACGTTCTCTCATTGGTCTTTTTCTAGCCAATCACGAATCTGCTTTTTCTTATAAATAGCCGTTCTTTTTCCTGCGCTCTTCGTTCTGACGATTTCTCTTGACCAGTGTCAGACAAAAAGCTTCAAAGACATGATCATTTTAATCATAGTATTTTATGTTAATTAAAAAGATCAAATTACGGTATTGACCGTCCAAAAACTTGTCATATCCTTAAACTGAAATAAATCATTTTTGCATCATTGACCATGCATAATCAATAAATGTGACACCAGAGGTGGAGTCCTCGAGGACACATTTTGAAGTCCTTGGCTTGGCCTCGAAGCCTCAAGTCCTTGGCCTTGGCCTCTAAGCATTAGGTCCTCGAAAATTGCCCTGTTCTCGGCTCGAGGACAGCACTATTTTTTGAACAGTTGAAATTTTGTAGGAAAACGCCAGAAACCTCGCGGAAAATTTGCAAATACCTTTTTTGTTTTCCGCAATTGGACCATTGGCTTAGCCAAGCGGGCATCCCCCCTCAATTGAAATTTCACCAATGACAAAAATGTGACAAAAAAGCCTATTGTTGCTTCAGTTTCAGTTTCTTCTTAGCATTTTTCGCTTACACCAGAAGCGAACAACAATATTGAAGACCAGGGGCCCCGGGACCCCCTCAATTCAATTTTTGCCAGCCAATTTAAACGTAAATCTGGAAGAAATGGAGCGTTTTTGTCCTAAAAGTTGCTATCTCAGGATCACATCTAGCCTTTTTATGAACGTCATGCATTAACCAAGGCCGGATTTACCACAATATGGCGCAGTACCAGCTAGGGGCTCTGCGCTCAAATCTTAAGACTTTTTATGGTCTTCACCTACATTTGGCAGAAAGATGTTGCGAAAATCTCCAAAGTTCCAGGGGCCCAGCGCGACGTAAATCCGGCCCTGCAATAACATGGTTAGTAAGCGTAACCATCTATTGTACTATTTTTCAATAACAATTCATTAATTCACCTCCACCTCGCCAGTTTTTACGCACAAAATACTTTTTTAAAAAATTAGCCATGGAAAATGATGATTGAACAAATCGTTGAACTTTAATTAAGGGGGCCTGGGCCCCCTGGCCTGACATGCATTTCCATAACTGGTTATTTTAATGACAAAACAAAAATCTCTAAGGAAAATCTTCGAGTGGGTTTTCATTTACTGCTAAAATGTTGCACGAGACAATGTTTCTTACTTCCCCCTACCTGGACAAAATCACGTACAATTAAACTTTAACACCAAAATGCAAGATGTTAAACTTGTTTTGGACTTAAATTGCAACTTGAAGAAGGATTAAACAATTTAATTTTTTCAATTGGCTTTCAAATGTCAAACATCTAGTGCTTTCAAATGGTTCTAAACATGTGCGAAATGTGTATCAATGGCATTAAAATAGCTTTTTTTTTCCAAAAAATCGCCCAACAGCTGAGGGCTTCGCCCCCAGACCCCCAAAGCAGTACTTAAATTGTAGGGGGACGCGTCCTCCCTCCGAGAGTTCGCATCCCCCCATCGAGAATTCGCGTCCCCCCATCGAGATTTAGACGTCCACCCATTTGAGATTTGAGCGCTGGATGATCAGACGAAAAAGAGCCAGTCAGCACGAATAAATCGTAGAATCTCCAGCCGATTATAGTCCCAAATTGCGGTGAAGACCTTTTGTTTTTTTGATCTTCACCTGTTCCTGGGAAAAAACACTTCAATTATCGGCGAAGCTCTTTTTTTGGTCTTCATGTAATTGCGGGGACGGAGTTGCATAATTTCCACTGAAGTTTGGTCAAAGCCGCAAAAGCATCCCCCCATGCAAAATTTTGCAATTTAAGTACTGCCCCAAAGCCTCCGGCCGCTAGGGGTCCGCCCTCAGACCCCCTCTGTGATACATTTGAGCTAGACTGGCTTTCTCAAAACGTCTCCAAAGTTACGTATTTGCACTTTTCAACAACATTAGCTTAAGCCCTCTCCCTTTGCAAAATCCTGGTTCAGTGCCAACAGGAAACTTTTTCATGACGTCATAGTATGTGATTTGTGGTTTAGGCCTCCCCAATCAAAAATTCTGGCTACGCCTATAAATTGGAGATTGCCTGAAAAACTTTTTTGGAGACCTTTTTTTTTTGGAGAACACTTGCGGCTGTGTTCTTGGTCCTTGGCCTCGAGCATTCCTGTCCTTGGCCTCGAGAGGGTCTGTCCTCGGAAAGGCTGTCCATGGCCTCGGCCTCGGATTTCTTTGTGTCCTTGGCCTTGGCCTGGAGGCTTGTGTTCTCGACTCCACCTCCGTGTGACACTTTGACAAGTAGCTAACTCTCGTGTGTCGCAAATAAAACTCGATAAGCAAAAGCAAAAAAAACTTATTGGATAGAAGACGCTTTGAAACTAAACTGAAAGTGGATACAAGGCGTTTTGGAAATAAGCACAACATTCAAAAACGCTTTTGACAGGGATAGAAAGCGATTTAGAATTTAACTTTTACATAGAAACATGCGCATGGTCAATCTCTACATTTTTCAATAAAAAAGTCCATTTTGAAAAAATGGTTTCTAAGGCGTTTTGGAAATAAACTTTTCAACTGATGAACTGCATCTGTGAAACAAATTTTATTTTTTGGAATTCGTCAAGCGTTTTTTCAACATTGTCTAGGCTCCCTTCCCAAAGCGGTATAAACTGAAAATTTCCGTCTGACAGAAACTCTTTCAGAGTAAAAAACTTTGGGCTACCACTGTCAACTGGCCTTCGGATCACGTATGTCTGATTTCATAGCAAAGAACGCTGATTTACTACTACTTTAGACAACAACAGACAGTGTCATCCAGCTTCAGCAACAAAGCAATTTATTTACAGGCCTCCATCGTAAAACTAACAGACTCGTCGGCCTTCGTACGTTGATGTTGATAAATTTGCGCTGGACTGTTAGCAACTGACAATATCATTCAGTTTTTATTGATGGAAACTTTTAAAAATCAGATTGTAAATAACGTTATTACCGAAAGCAAAAAACCGTAGGTGTTGAAACACAATATGTATGTCTTCAACAATGGTGACGTCCTAAAGGATGCGTAATTTTTCCATATTTAATGCTAAAGAATGCAAAAGCTAACTGGAAAAAAGTGGAAATTTTCAAGTACATTGTGGCAACCTAAGATGTGATAATTTTTTCTTCAATTTTTGTATGCAAGATTATATTATACCACTACCTATTTTTTTTCACTATTACGAAAGATTTTTGTAAATTTCAATTTTTTCACTCCACCCTACTGCAGAGTACAGATACAGTATACAGTGTGTGAGAGCATTGATTCTAAATTTCAGTTAAAGTAAAGTGGTTTAAAATTTAGCTAAAAAATAATATAAAATCTTTACAAAGCAAAGTATTTCTTTCTGTAACTACTTGAATTTAATTGCAGATCCGTGGTGAGAGTAAAGCCCGGTCTATGCTGTGCGTAAAATCATGAGCGTACGAGCGTATTTTTGTTTTTTTTTGAGGCAGAAAGTCTATGTGCCGCCTTGCCAGCTGCTAGTTGATTAAAATAAATTGAGGAAATAATCACGATTTTACGCGCAATGTGGGTCTGGCAGCCTGGCCTAAGAATTGAAAAAACTAAAAACAACTTATGCTGCAATTGTTGTTTTTTGAATGCTACAGCTACATAACTGTACGTAACATAAATAAAATTTTTCAGTAAAAAGCAGCACGTTCAATTTAAGCTATGTTGGTTTACTTGTATTTTCATTGTTTTGTTTATTTTCTGTGTAATGTGCATGTCAAAAGGACGCGTCCCAATGCGGTCGAATGGCTCGGTTGAACAACCTATCGAGCTTCTCTCCGGGTTGACTTAATAACCAATTAATCCGATTAATCTTTCACGTTAAATTAATCTTTTCACGTTACGTTAAAATGTGGCTACGTTGGAGCTGACGCTGAATCCTCCTCCTCCCTTTTTGTTGGCGACGGCACATGCACGTCTCCAACCAGCGCAAGGGAGAGAGTCCACCACTTCGACGCCCTGCCGTGCTCACCAATGTAACGTACTTGTCAAACGGACGCGTCCCAATGCGGTCAACTGGCTCGGTTGAACAACCTATGGAGTTACTCTCCGGGTTGATTTATTAATCCATACATTTAATTGCACTTCCACTTGTGGCTACGTTGGAGCTGACGCTACATCTGTAAAAAACTAAATTAAGTAAATGCTCCTAAATTTTGGCAAATGTTACTTGCAGTTGTAAAAGCATCAACAAAAAAAAAAAAAGAAAAAGAATATGTTTTGGTGTATATGCCAAGTGCCAAGCTCACCTGCGGTTAAACGACCAATAAATTCCTTTTTGCTGAATTCCTATCAGGACTTACGGTACGCCCTCAGTTTAACAATACAATACTAGATCATGTTACCTTTTTCAAAAGCAGCAAGCTAATTACGTCGCACTTAATCACGTAAGCAAAAATCATTCTTCTAAAATATGAGACAATGGAAAACGGTAACCCTAGGAACAAGACTCTCCTGATGTCAAAATAAGCTTAGCCAAAGGTGCGACATGAAAACGGGGTAATTGTGAGGTAATGTTTTTTTTTTTTCATTTTTGTCTTTCAGTTTTATAGCGGAAAAAATTTTCAATTAGCGAATTCTTCATATAGAGTTTTGAAAAGCTCCCATTGAGCCTGTAACTTTTGGACCGCCAGTGCAGGTGCGGGCTTCTTAATGCAGAGAATTGAGTTGATAAAATGAGATCTCTCAGATTTTTGGTTTCATTTACTTTTGGTGTGATAATTGGCCGCGCAAAAGCGGCGACAACAGCATAGTTAGTAGAGCGCCAGGTTAGTGATCGAAAGTTTGCTGACTTTTGGTCGATTCTAGATCTGGCAATGCGTAGTTGTGTCCTTTAAGTTAGGCATACCACCAGTAGCGTAGCCAGGGAGGGGGGCGGGGGGGCTCGAGCCCCCCCATTGGCTTGTGAAGTATGCAAAATCGCATGTTTTTGAGGTCGATTTCCTGAGAAAAATGGAAAATAGCCCCCCCATTCGAAAACAGCCCCCCCTCAAACGTCTGAATTTGCGAAATTGGACGAAAAATCCCTCTCAATTTTGGTGAAGACCTTTTTTTTTTTGTTTTTGGAGATCACCTGATTTTGGGCGGAAAAAACCTTTGAATTTCGGATTTCGGCCGAAAAATCACTTTCAATTTTGGTGAAGACCTTTTTCTTTTTTTTTTTGGAGATCACCTGATTTTGGGCGGAAAAAAGCTTTGAATTTCGGATTTCGGCCGAAAAATCACTCTCAATTTCGGTGAAGACCTTTTTTTTTTTCTTTATTTATTTTTGGAGATCATCTGATTTTGGGCGGAAAAAAGCTTTGAGTTTCCGAGCTTTCCGAGAAATTTCGTCTCAATTTTCGGACAAACCGTTTGAAACTGCTTCTAGATCAATGAAAATTCCAGTCAAGGTCGTTTGCACACTTCCCACTCTTTCAAAATAGCCCCCCCCCTTTTCCAAATCCTGGCTACGCGCCTGCATACCACTCATGTTGGCCTAATGGCCCTAATTGACGAAGTCTTGCAAACAGAACCCAAAAAAATATTCTGAATTGGTGTAGTTAAACAGACGCAGAGTGCTTGGTTTGTACACATAAATCCATAGTAAGATTAAGGGCCGCTTGATAATGCTATGAGTTGAAGCGGATTTTCCGGACGCAGGAGTACATTCTCGAGGCGCTGAAGTTCAACTTTCTAGCTTGTGGCTTGCGTCAATTCGCGATATCTTGAAATACTGAAATATTGATGATGTCTTGAAATATCGTGACATCATCAAAAGCATCGGAAAGACTAAAAGCATCGCATTTAGGAAATGGCACTATAGAAGGTTTATGCCATTGATTGACCCATGTTTACTCTCCACGCACGAGGAAGGGACAGTGGCGCGGTTATTTATTTATTTGAATATTTTTTAAAGCTAATTTTCAGGTACAGAGCAAAATATTCGGGTAACATTAAGCTATAGTTATTAAAGCATCTGTCTAAATACATTAAGAACATACTTTAATTTCGAGGTAAAAGGTATGTAAACAATACTAGGCCCACATTACAGAAATTTCCTCTTTCGCTTTAATTAACGAGTTTTTTTAAGAGGCGCTAACGAACGAAATACTCGCTAAACGTAAGAGGTCATTTTTGCAAGTGTATGTAAAAGCCTTGCGAAATCCGTTACGTCATTCTTTCTCGCAAAGTTACTTTAAGCGATTGCGGAAAGCAGTTCGAGTAAAAAAACGTCACACTTTTCTCGCCAACTTAAGGAGGATCTTAAAGTACTCTTTAAGCTCGCGAGAAATCTTTTTGGTTCAGAAATTTAATGGCAAAGTGTCAAAAACTTCTAACTAAAGCGAATTTCTGCTGAAAATTAATTAAAATCGTCGTCATGTTTGCTATTATTAGATTGCTAAAAAAAGCAAATTGCATTGAGAACCATTTGCTGTTTCGACTGATAACGAAATGTTGAGTAGTGCTAGTTGACAAAATTAGCCATACACTCCTTTTATAAGAACAGTTTTGTAAAACACGAGGCTCATTTTTGTTCAAAATTTAAGAACAAATTAAAAGCAATGCCTGCCTTGGCAGCAAAATAAACCAAAAACAAACAAAAGAAAAATTCAAACAAATCAAAGAAACTAAAATTTGCGCTGATTCAAAACGAGAAAATTTCAGTGATTTTTTTGTGTTTGTAAGCAAAATTGCAACTATTCAAGATCATAAAGCTCTGCGCAAGCGATTGAAAAAAAATTTTGGCAGTTGTTCAACTTGAAAAAAGCTTGCTTTTTCGCTTTCGAAATTTTACGATGCTGCAAAAGCTAGAAAAAAGCCTTCGCTAGCAGACAGAGCAATAGGAATTAAACAGTGTTTCAAAGATGCCCGCTAAAATTGACATCGATGCTCTCAAAATTAAAAAAAAAAAAAAGAACAAATGAGACTGAATACCGGCAAAAAATTAAAAACAGCCAGTCTAAACTCAAGATTTACCGGTTCTAAAAAGAAAGACTGTACTTTGACTTGTTTACCAGAGGTGGAGTCGAGGACACAAGGCTCGAGGCTAAGGCCAAGGACAGACCCTCTCGAGGCCAAGGCAAAGGACCAAGAACACAGACGCAAGTGTTCTCCAGAAAAAAATAAGGTCCTCAAAATTTTTTTCAGGCGATCTCACAAAAACATGTCTTCAAAATTTTTTTTCAAGCCAAAAAGGTCTTCAAAAATTTTTTTTCAGGCGATCTCTACTTGAGGAAACCAAAAAAAGGTCTTTGCAGATTTTCCGCAAGGTTTCTGGAGTTTTTTAACAAAATTTCAGCGGTTCAAAAATAGTGCTGTTCTCGAGACTAGGACAGGGCAATTTTCGAGGACTTAAGGCTTTGAGGCCAAGGCCAAGGACTTCAAAATGTGTCCTCGAGGCCAAGGACGTCCTCGAGGACTCCACCTCTGTTGCTTACTTTTGAAAAATTTTGAAACCTAAAGTTATTGTTAACATATGACTTTACCCACCAACAACCTCAAAAGCGCTTTACGTGATTTAAAAAAAAATTATAGAATGGAAAAAGTTGTTGTTATTTCAGATTGATCCAAAAATATAATTAAATTCTGTCGTACATGAACGAATTATTATCAGTTGAGGAATTTGCTAGCTTAGAATAATAACGCATTGCTTGCATTTTTTTCCATAACAATGCAGTTCATACAGTGCGCTTGAACGCATTACTTTGAAGTAAAAATGCATCTGACGTCACAATGAGATATTTACTGCCTACTAACACCAGTTACGAACATCTCCCAAAGAAATTTGAGCGAGCAGTTTTAACGTGTGTTGAGCGAGACGGCTCAGAAATGGCAGTTTGTCTACGAAGATTTTTTGTTCGTTAGCGCTTTTTAGCGAGCGAGAATGGCCTTTACGAGCTCGCTTGCACGTTCTGTCATGTCGGCCCTGGGGCGGGATTATGAACTTTCTTCTCTTTACTAAAACGGGCGAGATCGCAAAAATTTTTTGAAAGAGAAAGTAAGTAAAGTACAAGTTTTGGTATTATGATTCCTTCTCTTTATCACTACGTTTCGCTATCGACGTGAAACGTCAAATTCAAACCCGGATGCGTGCTTTTATGGCAGTAAAGCATTGTGAGTCAGCAAATATTTCGATTTGCTGCAATTTGCTTTCTTTGTTTTTGAGAAAGTCTTTGGAAGCTTTGCTGCAATATAGGATACTACTACAGTATAGCTATGGAAAAGGTAAAAGTTCAAAAGAAAAGAGCTCCTAGGTGGAGTGAAGTGGAAATTGATGCTTTGGTTACCGCAGTAGAGAGTAATCGAAAACAAATCCTAGGTTCGTTTTCATCAGAAGTTACTTTAAACTCAAAGCAAAATGCGTGGAAAATAGTTGCATTTAAGGTAAGTTGGTGTTTTAGTTCTAGCGTTTTAAGTAGGTCATTAAATTTCTTGCATTACATTATAACTGTATCGTTACTGAGGAACATTGTGCTAAATCTATTTGATGTCAAGCGGGTATCCAGGGGGCTATAGTTGCCAAACGGCCAACACGATTCTCTAGAACAAATTTTGAAAGACTTCCTCCCTCTTAAAGCTCGTTTTTCCTGAAATACTGTATATATGACCTCTAAAAAAAGGTCTTCGCCACCGAAAGCTTTAAATTTTTCCCCCAAATCCTCGTGTTCTTCAATAAAAAAAGGTCTTCAACATTTTCAAAGATCAAAACACCTCCCATTTATCGGTCAAATTCAAGAACGATTCATGAGATTCAAGAACGTTTGGCAACCCAGGGGGTACGCATTGGTCGGATGTAGTCAAGTTTACCTAAAGATGAACTAATTCCAAACCGAATATTATATTTAGACTGTATTTGTTAAAAATTACATGAAAATAAATTTCAATAAAAAGTAATTTCAGTGAATTTGACTTGAAATAACGCCAAAATCACTATTTTTAAGCAAACATTTCCCAAATTTTGACTGCGTGGTTTCGCTCCACCACCTTCTTTTTCAAAAATTTTCCCAAGAAGGAATTTTTAACTGATGATAAATGCACTTGTTCAAATACATTATGCAAGAAGGGGATATATTTTGAACGACATAGATGATGGGGAGATCTAAAGGCTTGATTTTTGCTTTTTGTCGATGAGTGACAAAAATGCCATTTGTTCAGCTGAAATTGGAATTTTATTATCTTTGTTTGAAGTACTTTGCCAATGCCATAATGCGTTTTATTTTTGTACTCACAATTCTAAATTTTGTTACTCTGCTGAGCTAAGCACTCCTAACAGACCATTTATATAAACTTTGGTAATTTCAGGTCAACTCGGCCAATGTATCCGGGGTTGAACGCACGGTGGAGCAAGTCGAACACAAGTGGTTCGACTTAAAAAGTGCCTCCAAAAAAGCTGTTGCCAATTGGAAGACTGAGGCACGTAGAACTGGTGGAGGAGTCAATCGCGCAACACCTCCAACCGAGATACAAATGCGAGTGATTTCCATCATTGGAGTTCAAAGCGCAACTGGGGTTGCAGGAGCCATCGAATTGGAAACTACTGAAAGTAAGTTGATGGAAATTTGTAACTACATAGTATGTTCATATGGTGCATTTGTAGCTAAAATAAAAATTTTTGTTCCATAGGTGAAGCCGTGGCGTGCAAAAGAAGTGCGAGTATGGAAGAGACCAATGTAGAAGAGCCTAATACAAGTGGAGGTCTTCCTTTTTCATATGACCAGTTAATGGAAGAACCTTCAAGTTTTCTTGAGATGTTGGGAGAAAACCCAGTTAGCCCATCGCCTTCATGCAAAAGTGCTACATCAGAACCACCAATGCCAAAATTTAAAAAAGCTCGAGCTAACCCGGAAACTGAAATTGTATCAGTCCAAAAACAAATTCTACAGCAGCTTACTTGCTTACAAGTGACACACAACAAAATACTAAAGCAATTGGAAAAAAGAAACGAACTAGAAGAGAAAAAAATGGAGTTGGCGAAAAATGAAGTAACTGGAAGCCAGCCATTTACCATCAATTCGGAAGATACAAGCACATAAACTTGACAAAACTAACGCTATTGACGTTTCATTTCTATTCGTTGCTTGACTGTGATTTGGGCCATTCTATGATAGTTTTAAGATAAGGACACATAGACCTCTAACATCGCTTTTTCTGAATACTATTAACATTTACTCCGGACGTTGTGACCGTTTTTATAAAATCAATCGCTAGCAATTTACGATTAGGAATGTTGCGTGACGAGATAAACTCCTGAACCAAATAGCCGGGAAAACTCTATAGCCTTTTCTCTCGTGTTTTATGACTGTATGTTGCAGTGGATTTTATCATGAAACATTCAATGATTGCACATTTTTTCGTATGTTTTATCACACTGTTCGTTTTATACTGCACATTTTTCTTAATTTATTAGTACACAATTGCAAGAAAATGCAGTCCGTTATATCGTATAAAGACAGTTGCAGCTTGCAGGACCTAATTCTTATCTAAGCAAAACTGGCGACAATGGCTGCTCGTACGGAGCGTCCTTGAGAATCTGCACCTTCTGTGTCCTCTTCGATGGGAGCTATTTCAATCGCTGCCGGCAAAGGCGTGCGTTCGTGCATCATTGGCACCTTGTGCTTGCGACATAGGTTGTGCAAAATGAAGCAACACATTGCGATTTTGTACGCTTTCAATGGTGTGTAACAAAGTCTTCCTCCGGTGTGGTCGATGACGCGCCAACGTTGTTTCAATACTCCAAAAGCTCTATAAAATAACGCTAGAGTATGATACAAAATATAAAACTGCATGCACTGTGATACAAGTATGTCAAAAATATTCATAAAATTTTCTTAAATTACATTTATAGCTTTAATGTTTTGGTGATAGAGATTATTTTAATAATAATAATATGCCGTATTTATATAGTATTTTACTGCCAAACGATGGATTGCCCGTTTTACGCTTTTGTATCTAAATTGATATAGTTGATCTCAGAAAAGTATTTATTTCGGAAAGTGTATTAATTCATATCAACAAACAAGCCATCAAACGATGATGGTGATGATATGAAAGAATATACAGTAGGTGACTTACTTCTCCACGATTGATCGGCATCTCTTGTGAGCCTGATTATATCGTATTTCCGCTGGTGAACTTGGAGCTGAGATCGGTGTTAAAAGCCACGGTTTTAGTGGATAACCACTATCGCCAAGCAAAATTCCATTATATCTCCCGGTTTCGAAGTTGTGATGTATGTTTGATTGGCGTAGAATAAACGCATCATGGCACGAACCTGGGTATCTGCACACGACGTCCAGAAACACCATATTTGCGTCACATATTGCCTGCATAAGGAATAATATTATCATGTAAAATAGAAATGATTGTCGATTGCATAATTAATGTTATGCCCCATTCAGCAGTGGACTTTGTCCAAATTTGACTTATCCCTTTACTTCTTATTTAATATTAGAGGCTCAAAGCCTTTGCTTCCGTTAAAACACGCAGATTATGTGGTGGGTAGCGACGCGTAATATCACACTGTGAGCGTGCGCTGTGCGGTAAAAGGGACATGTCTGCAATTTTTAAATCTTGCAAAAATAATAATAGATGAACATTGGCCTATATCCAAGTTTCCCTTTTTCAAAAAAGGTTGTTACAGACATTTGCTAACAGTGCGAATTTTCTCAACGTAATTACACTAAGCAATTAATTAATTTACACACATATCTTACTTGTACATTGATTGAATGGAAACCTTTGCGATTGACATACAGATGCTCATCCTCAGCTGGTGCAATGATTGGGACGTGAGTGCCATCTATGGCACCGATGACGCCAGGAAAATGTCCCAGCAAATAAAATTTCTCCTTTATTCGGGTTGCTACCCTACTGTCTGGCATGCTGATAAAATTTTTCTTTTTCCGAATCAAGCTTTCCATGAACCGAGCAAGAACAACACTGACCGTTGGCTGCGAAACGTTAATGTTGTCTTTTGCGGAGCTTTGAAAGCTTCCGGAAGCCAGCACTTTTAGAGACAGCAAAACTTGTTCTTCCACGGTCAATGCTGCTGATTTCCTGGTAGTTGGGCTTAAATCGTCTCTCAACATATCGCGTAGTTCCAATATTGATGCTCTTGACATTCGATATTCATATATTAACTCAAAATCAGACCTTTGCAGGGGATTTTGCCTGACCCTTTGTCCTCTACTTCTATTTCTAACCGCCAAATATGCTGCCATTGCTGTTATAATCGGCTATTGTGCATAATAAAATCACTGTACGAGAACTCTGAGCTTCTCTTTGTTTCACGAGATGAAAAAAGCAGTTTCAGTAACGAGAAGGTAGTTGGTAATCGCTCTACGAAAGAGAAGGTGGCGAAAGAGACGCACGCGTCATCGGGCGAGATGAAAATAAGTAAAGTGAAAGTTCATAATCCCGCCCCTGAACTTGTAAACCACAAAAGACCATGGCATACGGTAAGTAAAGCGCTGGGATGCAGCTGAGCTTACATAGCCAAGCTTCGATATACGTTGGCAGTTAAAATTTTTCGTAGCAAAAAATACCGATTATAAACATCAAAATCAAGAATCTGAAATTTAGAAATGACACAGTGCATGACACCAATAATTCTAGCAACTACTGTAGCTTATCTAACTAGTTACTTATTTCAATGGTGTTAATCGTATAAGCAATCAGTACTCGAGTGGATAGAGCGTCTGCTACTAAAATGGTAAACTCGGGTTCGATTCCCGGTCAGGTCAAACCAAAGACTACAAAAACTGGTAATCACATTTTCCCTGCTTGACGTTCAGCAATAAAAGGGACAGTGTGCAGTCTCACCGTATGTGGTAAACAGGTGGCAGTTTGACTCGAAGAACGAAAGGTACCTTCGCTGTCTCTTTTTAGTTACTGATGGCCTGTGGACCTTGTGCACTTTCACTTTTGGAAGCATACATTTTATTAGGAATGTTATTTTTCTTCACATTTTTCAAGTGAATAATTTTTTTTATAATTTTCCAAAGCGACGAGGTGTCATGCTTATTATCATTTACTAAATTTTTAATGTAAAGTCGTTTTGCATATTCCTTAATATGAGTCAGTTTATTTCTATAGACGTTATATTGTGCCCATGTATTACTATCATTTAATTTAAGGGCTCTTTTGTATAATAAATTTTTTTGCTGGATTGATATAAGGATTCCTTTGGATATCCAAGGTTTGTTTTTTAGTTTTGTTTCCTTTCTGCTTTGTTTTCGTAATGGTGCATGTATGTTTAATGTCTTATGAAAAATGTCAATAAACTTTTCAGTGTAGTTGTCAATGCATTCCTCTTTGATATCACCTAATAGCTCCATTCCTTCAGTTAATTTGTCTAGAAATTTTTCTACTTCAAAATTTTTTGTATCACGAATTAGGGTGACAGTTGATTTTTCACTCTTGGGCAGGCTTAAATTAGAACACACCAATACTGGCAGGTGATCACTTACATCTTCCACCAGAATAAAACTTTTGTGTTCACCCACTACATTGTTTGTATAAACATGATCTGAAAGAGTTGAGCTTGTAGTGGTTATTCTTGTCGGGTGTGTAATTAAGGGAATGCAGCCTAAGCTATATGTTAAATTCATGAAATCTTTGATATTGATAGCAGAGTTACTTTTCAACAAATCTGCGTTGAAGTCTCCTCCAATATAATACATCAATTTTCTATTATTCAATTTTTCAATGGTTGATTCAAAACTCTTGCAAAACTCTGATAATTTCTGTTTAGGGTGTCTGTAAATTACTCCCACTATACATTTTTTGTTATTCCCTAAATCTAGTTGAATCCACATATTTTCACAGTTAGGAATGTTTAAATCAAACTCCTTACAAATTGAAATTGATAAAGACTCCTTAATAAACAATCCTACTCCTCCCCATCTTGTAGTTGTGCCTTTGTGGTAAAAATGGTACCCACTTAACTTTGTGTTATATACCTGTGACAATTTAAGTTTGGTTTCACTTATAGCAATGATATCAGGTAAGATATCATAATTTGTTAAAAGTTCATTCAATTTATCAAAATTTGCATTCAAGCTTCTTATATTCACGCAAAGCAAAAAAAATTTACGCTTTTTGTTAATAATATTGGCTTCGGCCTGTGAGCAGTATTTTGAGTCAACAAAACCAGAATTTAAATCATTTAGTAAGCTTTTTGTCTTGTTGTCTACCTGCAAGCATTTAGCTGGGAAAAACGAATTATTTGTGTGATTAATATCAAATTTTAGTTTGTCATCATTTCTCATTTCATTTAACAATTGCTTATCATCTAGGGTTTGAAAAGGAAACAATTCACTGTAACAATTTTGGCAGAGGAATATTTAAGGGGACTAATGTCTGTGCATTTGAGGTGAATCCATCCATCACACATATCACACTGAATAGCACACTGGTTCCTTTTACAAGGTCTTAAACATATTTCACATGGACATTTAACTGGCATTATCAAGCAGTCAAACCAATGAAAAATTCTACACTAGTTAAACAAAATAGCAAATTTAGAATCAGCCACAAAATATGCAGAAAAAGTTGTTTTGAACTTAAAATGAAAACGGGTGAAAAGTATCTTTCAATATACTGGTAATTATAAATTTATACAGAAAGGTACAGAAAAAAAAAAAAAAGTCAGATCCTACTATGTACACAAAAATACAAAAACTACTAATGTCAGATCCTGCTATGTAGGCACAAAACACCAAAAGAGTGCTGAGAGTCAGGTTGAAGTAGCCTTCTTATTCATACACCCTAGAGTTTTTAGCACAGCAATAATTGTTAATTTCACCTTCTTTAAACCATAAAGCTATTTCTTTCTTTGCTGTTTCCACAGAGTCAGATCCATGACATATGTTTCTTCTAATGTCAATACAATAATCTCCACGAATTGTTCCAGGAAGAGAATCAGCAGGGTTAGTCTCTCCAAGCAGTTTACAATCAGTTTTAACTGCTCCTTTTCGTTCCCAAACGATTGCCACAACTGGCCCAGAGAACATAAATTCAACAAGTTTTGGGAAAAATGGTTTTGAACTGAGATCTGCAAAGTGCATTTCTGGCAAATCTTTACAGGCAGTCGTCATTTTCATGGCACAAAGCCTAAAACCTTTCTCCTCAAAATGGCAAATTATTTTGCCAACTAAACCCTGCTGAACACCATCTGGCTTCACTGCAATAAAATCTTCCAAGAACAAGTTGGATTTGACCAAAGAGGGGGAAAGCTTGAACCAAAAGTTAAAAAGATTCTTCCACCAACTATCACTAGGCCTACCACTAGGCCTACCGCTTATTCAAAATCTTATTCAAATAGAATGAGTGTGAACGAGGCTTGTGTCCTCGACTCCACCTCTGGTGAAAATTACAGTTGACATGAGCAACTAACGTTGATAACTAGGATCAGTTTCTGCTCAATGTCTGTCTACTTTAGTCTTATAATCTTAGGCTTTGAAACTTGATCGCGGTGTTTTGGGCAACGAAAGTTTTATTGATTAACGTATTGCGTCACTGTCAAACTGAGCAGCCCCCTAAAGACATGTATTATTTGTTATACATTCAGCATCTAGCTCAGTAGGTTGATTTTGTCGAGTATTTAACAAGCGTTCACACTAATTGTAAGAAGTAAAAATTTAAATCAACAAAGAAAGCTTGCATAAGATCTAAAAGATAATTCCCTTTAGAAATACTACCGTTAAAACTTTCTCAGAAAATATTTAGTTTCAAAGTACAAACTTTGAGAAAGGCTAAGACAAGAGTCATAGTCAAGAGATTCCTAAACCGAGAGTGCTCAAACCACTAACTATAGGTGAGCGTAAATCAAATTCAGTTAAGGGGGCTCAGGACAAGAGCACTTGGGACATTGTTTCACAAAAAGAATAACGGTTTGACAATATGTCAATAAGGGGATTTGAGCCGTCGCGACGCGTTTCGTCCTTACTCAAGGGACTCTTCAGGCGACAAAGGTCATTTTTGTTCTATTATTAGCCAAAACAAAAGAAAAAAAAGAAAAAAAATGAAGTGGAATCGCCCCCCTCTCTTTTTTACCGTTTCTGGGCTATATGTCTTCCAGTTCAATATGGCTACTCCAAAACTTTTCGCCTACAACTTACCGACCATCATTATCCAGTAGGCTACTAACTCGTTACTCGAAACCTTCAAAATTTACCACTGATAACATCTACTACCTGTTGCCGAAATTTACAAGCTATAGGCCTACTTACTGCTAACATTGCAAATTTGGTCTGCATAAAGTTAAATTTGAAATCAATCATAGGAATTAAAACCGAATAATAGCCCATTATTGTCAAAAAATGCAAAATATTGCAAAACATTACGTATGGAGCGCTACGCAATGGAAAATTTTAATAATAGATCCCAACGTTATTCTAATTAAAATTTTCCATCCACATTGCACTATCTCAGAGTGCTCAAGGTAAAAAAGTGAGCGAATAAAAACTTTGAGAAAGGCTAAGACAAGAGTCATAGTCAAGAGATTCCTAAACCGAGAGTGCTCAAACCACTAACTATGTGAGCGTAAATCAAATTTAGTTTAGGGGGCTCAGAACAAGAGCACTTGGGACATTGTTTCACAAAATGAATAATGATTTAATGACAATATGACAATAAGTGGAATGAATCAACTGATTCCAATCCAATTTTTTCTATTTTTCTTTTGTTTTGGCTAATAATAGAACAAAATTGATCTTTGTCGCCTGAAGAGTCCCTTGAGCAAGGACGAAACGCGTCGCGACGGCTCAAATCCACTTATTGTCATTAAATCATTATTCATTTTGTGAAACAATGTCCCAAATGCTCTTGTCCTGAGCCCCCTTAACTGAATTTAGTTTCAAAGTAAATATATAACCAAAAGTGTTATGAAAAAAAAAAAAAAAAAAAAGCTATTATGGCAGGTAGAGCATTAAAGTAAGCAAGTTTAAAAGTTTACTAATTAAGTAGAAATCGCAGCTCAAGCAAATGTCAACACCAGAAAATTTGCTAATCGTTAAAATACTTTACAACCAAACAAATTTATCAGCAAGGTAGAATTAAATCCGAGGCAAGCGAGAGACTGTTTTACTTTAATTTTGTATCGAAAAGAATATATATAAAATGAAAACAATTTTTTATAGTGGTGTAATGTTTTCCTTTTCATTACATGGTTTTGCTCAGCTGCTTTCAATAGCCATGCATAAGTAATGGCCATGCATAATTGTTCGTCTTATCATGCTAGCTTTTTCAGGGGTGCCGGAACGTCAGAAGGGCAAGGGGGGCAGCTTTTTCAAAGGGCACTTTCAGCACTGTACGTACAATCTACCACAGGATGTCATTAGGAGTTTGAGGGCAACGCCCCCAACATCCGGAGGCAAGGGGATCTGGGGTCGGAGCCCCCAGCGCTCGGAAATTTTGCAATTTTTGGGCAAAAATAACTTAATTTTAGGCCTATTTTAGCAAAAATTAATGCTTTTGAGTTGTGGCGTAGAAATTAGCAGTGCAAAAACATAATTAAACTGACTGCGTAAATGAGCAGATTGGCTATGAGGGCGGTCGCTAATGGTAAAATTTTAAGCCTTTTTGTAACAAGCTGGTAAACCTTAAAACAAAAAAAATTACAAATTTTCAACTAATTCGTCTGCATTAACAAAACAAGATAATTTTGGAGAAGATGTTTATTCCCGCCACATCCAAGCACTTCCCTCCTTACCGAGTATTTTACTAGATCTGGACAAGAAATGGATCTTGCTCCAGTTATTGCTCTGAACTTTATGTGTTAGAAGTTTTTCTTATATTTTTCCGGTTTGCGCAGGGTGGTCTGGGCCACCTGGATCCGCCACTGGTAAAGTCAGCGTCGATCGCTCCAACTAAACAGCTACAAATAAAGTTAGATTCTTGAGTGTCTTGCGATAGAGTAATGCTGAGGCCTACAGACATAGGATCCTTGAGTTCTTAATTTGAAATTTTCTAGCACACATATCTTTGTAGAGTCAGTTTAAACTAATTGAACTAAATCGGGTGTCACAGCTCACAGGCTAACCAAATGCATTCCACAAGATTGCTCACTTATTTTACCGGTACTTTATTTAGAAATCCTTTTACATACGCAATTTGTTATGATTGATTTCAATGAAGTTTTTAGCGCCAATTAATGGAGAGTAACTTTGTGTATAATAAAAGATATTTTTTCAGAAATTGAAAATTGTAATGTGTTTTCTTTCTGCAAAACTATTTTTTACTTTTTGTTTCTAGAAAGGGCTCTGTTGGTAGACAAAACACTAAACTTTAATCCCTCAAATGCTTCTTGTAGCTGCTCCAGTACGCTTTAGCGTGCCATCAGGTTAAACTGACGCTAGGAGGATATGAGATAAGTTTCATCCAATTGATCAGCTGTCATGAGCTAGCTAAAAAACGTACAGCTTCCTAGCTAAAAAACATACTGCAGGTTGCTACTAACTTTCTACTGTGTTTATTGCTATCGTGCACGATTGGGTCATTTGTTAGGTCTACAGTATTGTTCACAGACGATTAAATTATCAGTTAGATCTATTCAGAGGTGGCAACGGATCCGGAGTGGTCCAGATTGGACCTGGGTCTTCTGTTTTTTCGCAGATCCGGATCGGATCTGAGTTGGCTTTGCCCCTCCCCCCCAAATAATTTGAAGACAAAATCAGCTCTACATTTCGCAAAGACCTTTTTTCTTTTGGTCTTTACCTGAATTTTGGCAGAAAAAATACCCCAATTTTCAGTTAATAATTTTTTTGTTTTTATTGTTTCGGTCTTCACCTGAATTTAGGCAGAAAAAACGCCCCTATTTTTAGTAAAGACCTTTTTTTAGTTTTTGGTATTCAACTGAATTTAGGCAGAAAAAACGCCCCAGTATTTAGTGAGGACCTTTTTTTTTGGTCTTCACCTGAACTCGGGCAGAAAAAACGCCTAATTTTTGAGTGAGGAACTTTCTTGCTTTTCTTTGGTCTACTTTTGGTTTTCGTGGATATGAACAAAGTGTAGTTGTATACTGGCGTATTCGATCGGATCCGGATTTTAAAATTTAAAAGGTGGCGGATCCGGATCACTTCTTGTTGGATTCGGATCGGTTTCAGATCTTTAAATTTGTAGATTCGGCCATCTTTAATCTATTGTTTATGAACAATTGAATTTATTCTGCATTGGATAAGCAAGCTTTGAGATTAGTAGGCGTTTGCTTCGTTACTATCGTACTGAAATGCAAAGGGCAGTGCTGCCCCCCTTGCTACTCCTGGTAAAAGGGCAGGGGGGGGGGCAGCAGCAGCCCCCCCCGTTCCGGCACCACTGAGCTTTTTGACATATAAAGCCGATTGAAACTTTTGGGCGGCCGCTTAATGCTTGATTTTTCGAATCAGGGGCTTTCAAGTTGGAGAGAAACCAGTCGACTTTGAAAAAAATTTCAATGAAACAAATTTTGAAAAAAACTTTAAAAAAAGTTTTACAAGGGAGTAATGTGAATGCTGAATAACGGACGTAGACAGACGGCAGGAAGCATGGGAAACATTAGCCCAATTCAGGAATCAACTGAATTTCTCTTGTCATAATAAAAGCAAAATTTTATTAAAAAGCAAAGTTTGAGAATATGGCTTTGCTTTCGTCTTGAATAGATTTGATTTTTCGGCTTGCTCTTTTGATTATCTTTTTCAAAAGGAAGATAAAAGCAAAATTCAGTAATATTTAACTAACATTTTGACAAACAAGTTTGATGGGGTTACACTTGAGTTTGTTTGTTCGTCGTCTGCTAGTAGATCAATTTTCATCTCAAAGAGGAACTGTCTAGAAGTGCCTTACTTTTCTGCTTACCTAAGTAAGGCAGTTTTGAATAACAGAAGCGTTAAATTGAAAATAATCTTAAGCTGCCATAGCCCCAAGCAGTTCAATTTATTATTGCAATTCAGACAAATGTCAACTATAACCTGAAAGTAAACTGTAATCAGCACAGTAATACACTTATTTAGTTTTATAAGCTCAATTAAAAAAAACAAAAAAACACGGGGCTTATTTTTCTCAAAATTTAAGAATATATTAAGAATTAAAATAAATTTTAAAAAAGCGGTAAAAAAATGTTAAAAGTTTCAATGTAAAAGAAAACAAAAACAAACAATGAAACAAATATGCTAGCAGTACTGATATATCACACTTGTACCGACATGATTAAATTCAACTGTAATCGTCTGTAGTTGGCATTATCATAGGTTATACAATTTACTTTTAGTAATGTGTGGTGCTACAGTGCCTTTTCTAACGTGTGGGTTATACAACCGCACGTACAGACTATGCGCAAAAATGCTTCATAGCTGCCCAGTACGCAGGTATCCGTCGACGCGTACAGCACTGCGAGAGAATTGAAAAACTATTGCCCACGCAAGTAGCAACCGACGATTTTTTTGATTGAATACTTTATTCTGGTGTTGCGTTCCAGCTAGCTTTTGCAGCGTAGAAAAAGAGATGGCTGCGGTAGATCCAGCTTGGGGAATTTCGCGTTAACAGTCACCCTTTCGTAACGTACGGTATTCGCAAATAACACTGAGCTCAACAAGAACAGAAATGATATTCATTTTTGATTTCCGTTACACGTTCGACTTTTAAACGGCGAAAGCTTGCTGAGTGCTACTGATGAGAGTTAGCAACTCAAAACTGCTTTGTTCAAGTCCAGGTCTGTGCATTTCTGATATAACACGGCAAATTATCATAGTACTAGAGTATAAAAAAATCTACTTCCGGTTATCCAACAGTTAGTCTTATCAGTAAATAGCATAGGTGGGCACAAGTCCGTTAATCGTTAATCCGTTATTAACGAAGCTAACTTTTTCATTAACTCGTTAATCCGTTAAAAAGTTTCTTTATGTTAACGGACTAAATTAACTTCCATTAAGCTCTGTTAACGGACTGAAGTAACTTCCGTTAAGTTCTGTTAACTTCCGTTAACGTTTTTATCGGTAATATTTTGCACCATTCGTTCATCGGACCGGTACAAATCAGTTTGCACTGGTAACACCTGTTTGTATTAGCACGAGTTTTATAGAAGAAAAAAAAGAAAGGAACTCTTTTTTGTGACAAATAATAACCTGCAGCCTTATAGGTCCATTAATTATCGCTGCTTACAATTTCCAAAGATTTTCTGATTGCTGCTTCGTTGTGCATTTAAATTTTTTTTTTTCTTGAAATTTGATTAGACTGTAAAATATAACTTCCAAAACACAAAAAGCCCACCATAGCAATGAATATTTCCTTACAATCAGCTCAACAGCGTCAATACGTGTTTTAGAAGCGAGTGAATAAAAAGAAATGTAAATTACACGCAAAATGTTAACGAATTAACGGACTTTATTAACTTCCGTTAATTAAAGCTGAAAATAACGGGCTAACGTTAACGGAGGTGTGAAGTTTGTTAACGGACTAGTGGTTAACGAAGCTAACGTTTTGCATTAACTTGTCCACCTATGGTAAATAGGATCATCACGGGTTGACACAGTCTGATCAGAGCCAATGGTCTGATGATCACATTTACAGGCGAAACAGGCTGATGGGTTTTAAAGAGTTTTAATTTTAAAGAGTTCAGTTTTAAAGAGTTTTTATGTTTTAGATGACCTGCTGCGATTTTTGCTCTGAATCTTCGTTGCTGAGCACTTTTAAAAAACTCTGATATCAATCATAGACCATTTTTGATTTAATTAATTACATTTACAATATTTTATCGTTTTTAAACGAGACAAACATTTTCTTTGACTAGAATTATTGCAGCAGATCATAGAACATGTTAGACAATTTATCATTACAATGGCAACAGAGCTCGGAGCTATGGCGGTTGCTGATAATTATGATGAAATGGTGTTTCTTGCCGACTAGATACCGATAGTGGACAAACTCGAAAACCAGCATGTGCAGGCTGAGTTTATTCGAATTCTAACAAAAAGCGGAGTTGAAACTCGAAAAGATCATAAGCTTGTAACGGGAGATGACCTTGCCCCGGCCCTCTTCACCAAGATTCAAGCGAGGAGGATAATAAGCAAATGGAAAGAAAGTAGGTAGCAATTTTAAAGCATAAAACACTGTGGCGATCACTGAAAGGTTTCGATTAATGAAAGCACTTTAACTAATACGCATATTTAGTAGAAAGATACATATTTATTGTAGATTGACAGTATAACTTGAGCATTGAACAAGCTGTTTTTAAAACAATGTTTATCATCGTTCTAACTTTATTTCTCTAAGCTTAGTTGGGATTATATCGCATTTTGATTAAATTATCTATTGTAATTGAATTATTTTATGTTATGGAAACCGATTTTATCCCAATAAAAAACGAATGAACGGAGTAGAAATCTAACAACTCGCTCTATCTCCAAAATATGCAATCCAACAACGCCAGTTGCTTCAGTCAAATCTTCCAGTATCTAGACGTACGTGCACTACAGTATTCCAGGATAAGTAATAAATAAACTGGAAAATTAATACAACTGAAAAAATTTATTTTTGTCAAACATTTTTTCTACAAAAAGCCTGCGAGTTCAGCAGCAGCTGAACCAGTACAACTAGTTCCAAACAACCAAAGTAGCCAAGATATTGGTATATGATTAGCTCACCGTAGATTAAGTTTTACGATAAAAATCAAAAATTATCAATAAAAATAAAACTAAGCAAATTTCTTTCACCCATTGTAAAGCTTTAAAATCGTCAGGATCACTTGTTAAATATAAAATCAAATAGATTTTAGATTTGAAAACTGCTCTTAGTTTTAGAACTGAGCCTATCCCATGGTATATCTTCTTTTTTCAATTTCAATTACTTTGTTGGTCGAGTGGTTATGCGTTTGTCTTTGAAACGGGAGGCCTGAGGTTCAAATCTTGAGTCAGAGCTTGGACACAGTGTACTCAACGGCTTGCCAATGCTGCAAAAAAACGTGCGTAGAAACAAGTTATGATGTCAATCTACAATAAATATGTATCTTTCTACTAAATATGCGTATTAGTTAAAGTGCTTTCATTAATCGAAACCTTTCAGTGATCGCCACAGTGTTTTATGCTTTAAAATTGCTATCTACTTTCTTTCCATTTGCTTATTATCCTCCTCGCTTGAATCTTGGTGAAGAGGGCCGGGGCAAGGTCATCTCCCGTTACAAGCTTATGATCTTTTCGAGTTTCAACTCCGCTTTTTGTTAGAATTCGAATAAACTCAGCCTGCACATGCTGGTTTTCGAGTTTGTCCACTATCGGTATCTAGTCGGCAAGAAACACCATTTCATCATAATTATCAGCAACCGCCATAGCTCCGAGCTCTGTTGCCATTGTAATGATAAATTGTCTAACATGTTCTATGATCTGCTGCAATAATTCTAGTCAAAGAAAATGTTTGTCTCGTTTAAAAACGATAAAATATTGTAAATGTAATTAATTAAATCAAAAATGGTCTATGATTGATATCAGAGTTTTTTAAAAGTGCTCAGCAACGAAGATTCAGAACAAAAATCGCAGCAGGTCATCTAAAACATAAAAACTCTTTAAAACTGAACTCTTTAAAATTAAAACTCTTTAAAACCCATCAGCCTGTTTCGCCTGTAAATGTGATCATCAGACCATTGGCTCTGATCAGACTGTGTCAACCCGTGATGATCCTATTCACTGATAAGACAAACTGTTGGATAACCGGATGTAGATTTTTTTATACTCTAGTACTATGATAACACAGGCCAACAAAAAAAAATTTTTTTCAAAAGGCAGAAGATGTTGGATCGTTTTTAGGGTAAATCGGGGGTGCTGAGTCCGAAAATGCACTTAGTTTTGCCGAATTGGCTCTAGTTTTTGAGATATTTTACTTTTTATATTTTTATATATTTGCTTGAGCATAGTGCATTCTGAAGCACACAAAGCACCTTTCTTGTAATGTTACTGGTTTCCCATTCAAAGTTTAGTGTCCATTTACTCCATGCAAGTTATATGTATATCGATAAAGGAAGATTAAGTCATAATCCTGTAAGAAGAACAGCACAAAATCTACGATTTTACGCTGATTCAATGCCTGACGACGTTGAATCCTTGCTAATTCGGTTAATTTTGTTTAATGGGAATATTGATGATTCATGAAACTGAAAGTCTGATGTCGTTTAGAGCATTGCTAACAGCTAATATCAGTACAATTACGACTTATGTAACATTTACGATTCCCTATTAAATGTTTCTCTTAGTACGTTCACATTTCTTCAAACAGTCCAGTATCATTTCTTCAAAGAGTATCAGTTTTAATACATTTGCCCTCCCCTGTGCAATAAAACTGCTATGATTAAGCCTAGAAGGCAGTACAGGAGTACATTGTGAAAAGCGCAGGCATCACTCAGTTAGCTAATGTGCTAGATCTTGTGAATTTAGAGTTTTTTTTGCAAAAAACTTAAAAGGGTTGCTTTGTATTTTATTGCAGGAAACTTGAGTTACACTTTATTGAATTAAGCTGTAAATTTTTACATGACAAGTAAAGATGAGTATTAAGAGAAGGCAGTGCCGAAACAATCCAGACGCATTTTGCTACATTTGTGCCGATTATACATGATGGCAAAGTGCAGATTTAACGTGAGAGACTTTACAAAGAGAGCTTATGAAGCCTACTTTGGCATGAAGTTAGGGGACCAAGACAAGCCTTGGGCACCTCACAAAGTGTGCAAACATTGTACTAAAACGCTGCGCTTTTGGACCCAAGGCAAAGTCAATTCGATGCGGTTTGGGGTTCCTATGGTATGGCATGAACCTAAAAATCACCATGACGATTGTTATTTTTGTATAGTGAACATGTCTGGATGGAATCAGCAAAAGAAGAAAGACTGGTATTACCCTGATATTGAGTCTGCTCGACGACCCATACCACATTGTGCTGAAGTTCCAGTTCCTACTTTCACTTCCTTGCCTGCACTCACTGCTGCAGATGAAATGCTGGAGGCAATGGATGATACTGATAGTGGAGACAGTAGCATCAGTAGCTCCTCCAGCATGGGTGGTGTAGAATCTTCGCCCAGTTCAAAACCAAAACCGTTTAGTCAAGAACAACTGAATGATCTAATTTGTGATCTCGGCCTATCTAAGGAATCTTCTGAGATTTTGGCATCTCGTCTTGATGAACATGGCATACTAGGTTCGGAAACTAAAATTACATTCTACCGTAACAGGGATGAAATGTTGATCCGTTTTTTTACTATGGGAGATAACTTTGTGTATTGTTACGACATCCAAGGCCTTCTTTCAAAAATGGGTCTTCCAGAGTACAATCCAGATGATTGGAGATTGTTTATCGACAGCTCCAAACGTAGTTTGAAATGTGTGTTACTTCACAATGGTAACATGTTTGCATGTGTTCCGATCGGACATTTTGTGGTTCTTAAGGAACACTATCAAAATGTGAAGATGTGTTTGGAAAAACTGCGTTACAGTGAGCACAACTGGGCCCTTTGTGTAGACTTTAAAATGGTCAATTTTTTGCTAGGACAGCAAGGGGGATACACCAAACACCCTTGCTTTCTCTGTTACTGGGATAGTCGCGCTACTGATCAGCACTGGGTAAAGAAGGATTGGCCATCACGACAAGATCTTGCAGTCGGAGACAAAAATATCATCAATGAGCCACTTGTAAATCGTGATCGCATTATTCTGCCACCACTACACATAAAGCTGGGTCTGATGAAACAATTCATGAAGGCTCTTGATAAAGATGGCGATTGTTTTAATTACATCGCCCAAACCTTTCCCGGCCTCAGCATGGAAAAGCTTAAAGGAGGTATCTTTGATGGACCCCAAATTCGAAAACTAATGCAAGATCAAACCTTCACTGCTCGTATAACAGTAGTCGAGAGGGCTGCCTGGTGCTCATATGTCTCAGTGATACGAGAGTTTCTAGGTAACACAAAATCTTCCAACTACCGGATCCTTGTGGATGTGATGCTTCAGAACTTTCAAGCTCTTGGCGCAAGGATGAGCATAAAACTTCACTATCTATTCAGCTATCTAGGCTATTTCCCAGGCAATCTTGGCGATGTTAGCGAGGAACAAGGGGAGAGGTTCCATCAAGACATTAGGACAATGGAAGAAAGATATTAAGGTCGTTGGGACGTTCACATGATGGCGGATTATTGCTGGACTTTGATCCGGGATTGTACCGAACAAAGCCATAGGCGGAAATCGTACAAGCGAACTTTCCTTCAGATAAACAGTTAAAATGGAATTGGACTTGCAAGCCAATGTGACGTGCTTGTTTTGCAAATAATGGACCAATACAAGTATTTGTATTTTTAGTGATGTTGATTGCAGTATGTTTACTACATAGTATGCTTTTTTTATCCCGCAAATTAAGAGCTTTGCCAGCATTGGCTCAGTAGCCATTCTTTCCAGGCATATATCTATCAGTTACCCTAAACTAACATATTGTTCATTGACCAGCCTTATATACAGTAAATGTTCATTTAAAAGTAGTCACTAACGGTATAAAATAAACCTAAATATTAAAATATCTCAAAAACTAGAGCCAATCTGAAAAAAATAAGGTCATTTTCAAACTCAGCGCCCCCAATATACCCTAAAACCGCTCTTACCTTATATGCCAAAATTTTTTTGTTGGCCAGTGTAATTTGCCGTGTTATATCAGAAATGCACAGACCTGGACTTGAACAAAGCAGTTTTGAGTTGCTAACTCTCATCAGTAGCACTCAGCAAGCTTTCGCCGTTTAAAAGTCGAACGTGTAACGGAAATCAAAAATGAATATCATTTCTGTTCTTGTTGAGCTCAGTGTTATTCGCGAATACCGTACGTTACGAAAGGGTGACTGTTAACGCGAAATTCCCCAAGCTGGATCTACCGCAGCCATCTCTTTTTCTACGCTGCAAAAGCTAGCTGGGACGCAACACCAGAATAAAGTATTCAATCAAAAAAATCGTCGGTTGCTACTTGCGTGGGCAATAGTTTTTCAATTCTCTCGCAGTGCTGTACGCGTCGACGGATACCTGCGTACTGGGCAGCTATGAAGCATTTTTGCGCATAGCCTGTACGTGCGGTTGTATAACCCACACGTTAGAAAAGGCACTGTAGCACCACACATTACTAAAAGTAAATTGTATAACCTATGATAATGCCAACTACAGACGATTACAGTTGAATTTAATCATGTCGGTACAAGTGTGATATATCAGTACTGCTAGCATATTTGTTTCATTGTTTGTTTTTGTTTTCTTTTACATTGAAACTTTTAACATTTTTTTACCGCTTTTTTAAAATTTATTTTAATTCTTAATATATTCTTAAATTTTGAGAAAAATAAGCCCCGTGTTTTTTTGTTTTTTTTAATTGAGCTTATAAAACTAAATAAGTGTATTACTGTGCTGATTACAGTTTACTTTCAGGTTATAGTTGACATTTGTCTGAATTGCAATAATAAATTGAACTGCTTGGGGCTATGGCAGCTTAAGATTATTTTCAATTTAACGCTTCTGTTATTCAAAACTGCCTTACTTAGGTAAGCAGAAAAGTAAGGCACTTCTAGACAGTTCCTCTTTGAGATGAAAATTGATCTACTAGCAGACGACGAACAAACAAACTCAAGTGTAACCCCATCAAACTTGTTTGTCAAAATGTTAGTTAAATATTACTGAATTTTGCTTTTATCTTCCTTTTGAAAAAGATAATCAAAAGAGCAAGCCGAAAAATCAAATCTATTCAAGACGAAAGCAAAGCCATATTCTCAAACTTTGCTTTTTAATAAAATTTTGCTTTTATTATGACAAGAGAAATTCAGTTGATTCCTGAATTGGGCTAATGTTTCCCATGCTTCCTGCCGTCTGTCTACGTCCGTTATTCAGCATTCACATTACTCCCTTGTAAAACTTTTTTTAAAGTTTTTTTCAAAATTTGTTTCATTGAAATTTTTTTCAAAGTCGACTGGTTTCTCTCCAACTTGAAAGCCCCTGATTCGAAAAATCAAGCATTAAGCGGCCGCCCAAAAGTTTCAATCGGCTTTATATGTCAAAAAGCTCAGTGGTGCCGGAACGGGGGGGCTGCTGCTGCCCCCCCCCCCTGCCCTTTTACCAGGAGTAGCAAGGGGGGCAGCACTGCCCTTTGCATTTCAGTACGATAGTAACGAAGCAAACGCCTACTAATCTCAAAGCTTGCTTATCCAATGCAGAATAAATTCAATTGTTCATAAACAATAGATTAAAGATGGCCGAATCTACAAATTTAAAGATCTGAAACCGATCCGAATCCAACAAGAAGTGATCCGGATCCGCCACCTTTTAAATTTTAAAATCCGGATCCGATCGAATACGCCAGTATACAACTACACTTTGTTCATATCCACGAAAACCAAAAGTAGACCAAAGAAAAGCAAGAAAGTTCCTCACTCAAAAATTAGGCGTTTTTTCTGCCCGAGTTCAGGTGAAGACCAAAAAAAAAGGTCCTCACTAAATACTGGGGCGTTTTTTCTGCCTAAATTCAGTTGAATACCAAAAACTAAAAAAAGGTCTTTACTAAAAATAGGGGCGTTTTTTCTGCCTAAATTCAGGTGAAGACCGAAACAATAAAAACAAAAAAATTATTAACTGAAAATTGGGGTATTTTTTCTGCCAAAATTCAGGTAAAGACCAAAAGAAAAAAGGTCTTTGCGAAATGTAGAGCTGATTTTGTCTTCAAATTATTTGGGGGGGAGGGGCAAAGCCAACTCAGATCCGATCCGGATCTGCGAAAAAACAGAAGACCCAGGTCCAATCTGGACCACTCCGGATCCGTTGCCACCTCTGAATAGATCTAACTGATAATTTAATCGTCTGTGAACAATACTGTAGACCTAACAAATGACCCAATCGTGCACGATAGCAATAAACACAGTAGAAAGTTAGTAGCAACCTGCAGTATGTTTTTTAGCTAGGAAGCTGTACGTTTTTTAGCTAGCTCATGACAGCTGATCAATTGGATGAAACTTATCTCATATCCTCCTAGCGTCAGTTTAACCTGATGGCACGCTAAAGCGTACTGGAGCAGCTACAAGAAGCATTTGAGGGATTAAAGTTTAGTGTTTTGTCTACCAACAGAGCCCTTTCTAGAAACAAAAAGTAAAAAATAGTTTTGCAGAAAGAAAACACATTACAATTTTCAATTTCTGAAAAAATATCTTTTATTATACACAAAGTTACTCTCCATTAATTGGCGCTAAAAACTTCATTGAAATCAATCATAACAAATTGCGTATGTAAAAGGATTTCTAAATAGAGTACCGGTAAAATAAGTGAGCAATCTTGTGGAATGCATTTGGTTAGCCTGTGAGCTGTGACACCCGATTTAGTTCAATTAGTTTAAACTGACTCTACAAAATTTGAATGCTTTGTACTGCTTACCATATGATATACAGCAAAACCTATTACTGCCAGTTGCTGAAAGCAGTTGAAAAAACAGGTAGAAAAACAACTTTCTGAGTCAGGCGTAGTCAGGATTTTTGATTGGGAGGGGCCCAAACCACAAATTACATGCAATGACGTCATCAGAAACTTCGAATTTTTTGGAATTTTTTGTGGAATTTTTTGTGGGAGCAAAGGTATGGCAGAATGGAAGATCTGAAGCCGTTGGCACGTTACTAGAAACTCGTTCAAGGAGAGGGCTTAAACCAATAGTTAAAATGCGAAAGTGTCTAAATTTGGGGACATGCTTGAGTAAAGAATTGTACTATAATTTCCAACGTATCACAGAGGTGGGTCTGGGGGCCAAGCCCCCGGCCGCCGGAGGCTATAGATGTCTGGGGGCAAAGCCCCTAGCCGCTGGGCGATTTTTGTAACTTTTAGGGAAAAAAACTATTTTAATACCATTAGATCACATTTTGCAGGTATTCAAAGGCATTTGAAAGTACTAGATTTTTAACCTTGGAAAGCCAATTGAAAAAATTAAGCTGAGGGCTGCCGATGAGAGCTAAAAGCTCGAAACAGCGCTGTCCAGCTCTGTGCTTGAAAAAATTAAGTTGTTCAGTCCTCCTTTTGCTTGCAATTAAAATCCAAAATACGTTTAACATCTTGCATTTTGTCGTTAGATTTTGTAAGTGATTCGGCCCAGGTAGGAGGAAGTAAAGTACATTTCCAAATACAATATCTTAGCAGTAAATAATAATCCAGTCGATTATTTTTCTTCAAGATTATTGTTTTGTCATGAAAACAGCAAGTTATAGAAATACATATACGGCCAGGAGGCCCAGACCCTCTCAACTCAAAAACTTGTTCAATGAGCATTCCCGTTACTGTAGCTTGTTTTTTTTAAAGTATTTTGTTGCATAAAAACTGGCGAGATGGAGGTGAATCGTTATTGAAAAATGCACAATAGATAGTTACGCCTACAAACCATGTTATTGTCCGGGCCGGATTTAAATTGAGTTGTTTCTAGCACTTTGAGATTTTTGCAATATTTTCTGCCAAATACAGGTGAAGACCAAAAAAGTCTTATCTGAGAGCGGGGCTCCTGACACTGTGCCATATGTTAAATCCATTCCTGGTTATTGCATTACATTCATGAAACGTAAAATTTTGTGAGAACTTGCCAAATTCTCAAAAGTTTAGGGGACCTGCACAAAGTGGCCGCTCAATAGGCGGTCAACAATAAATTATCAGGTTTGTCAAAAACAGCTCCATATTTTAATGCAATCACAAACACGGAAAACAATGTTTATACTGGTACAAATCATAGATTATAGAATTGCGAATGAGCTATCGCGACGCGTTTCGACCTTGTTTAAGGGTCTCATTAGGCGAAAAAAAAAACTATGCAAGTCTCCAAAAATCAGGTAAGCACAGCAATATAAAAATTTTACAAGCGCATAAGTAATTATATTAAAACCTGCAGTACAACTCGTTTGTCAAAATCAGCTCCATGTTTGACAAACCTGATAATTTATCGTTGACCGCCTAGTAAGCGACCACTTTGTGTAGGTCCCCTAAACTTTTGAGAATTTGGCAAGTTCTCACTAAAGTTTATTTGATCATGTCTTTATAAATCGCCCTGTTGTGTGGTCACATGCAATGCTGCATTTGTGCTTTTTAGCCTAACCCTTTACACTGGCAAACTTGCCCGTTTTTGGAGTTGTACTGCAGGTTTTGATGTAATTACTTATGCGCTTGTAAAATTTTTATATTGCTGTGCTTACCTGATTTTTGGAGACCGGCATAGTTCCTAGAGCAAGGTCGAACCGCGTCGCGATAGCTCATTCACAATGCTATAATCTATAATTTGTACCAGTATAAATATTGTTTTCCGTGTTTGTGATTGCATTGAAATACGGAGATGTTTTTGACAAACCTGATAATTTATCATTCACAAAAAGGTTAGATTGGGCCTCAGTTAGCTACTTTTAGGATAAAAACTCCGAATTTCACTCTGGTTATACGTTTAAATTGGTTGGCAAACCTTAAATTGAAGGGGCCCTGGCCCATTAAAACAATATCATTTAAATTTTGAATTGGGAGTCCGTTTGAATTTAAATATTATTGTAGGGGGCATTTTTAAATTCATTGGCAAAAATTAAATTGAGGGGGCACTGGCATCTTGGATCAATAATATTGTTGGGGGTCCATTTCAATTTGGGGCCATTCAATTATTATTGTAGGGGTCTCATTTAAATTGCTTGGTAAAAATTAAATTGAGGGGGCCCGGGCCCCCTGGATTAATACTACTTTTAATTACTGTTGTACGCGAAGATGCAAAAAGAAATTGAAACCGAAAAAGCTATAGTCTTTTTGTGAAATTTTTATCATTGGTAGCATTTCAACTGGGAGGGGGGGCGCCCCTCCCCCCCTGGCTACGCCTATGACCTGAGTAGCCCGACAGTAGCAAGCAAAAAGATGGGTAGTAAGTTGACTTTAGCAAAAAATTTTTGTTATCTGTTCACTAAATCTGACTGAAAAGTTAAAAGTCATAACTGATATTGTCTTGGAAAGAGAGATACTTGTAATAACACATGAAACAAGTGCATTTGAGGGAGGGGGTACATATGCAATGGCACTTAAAACAAGTGCATAAATTTTTTGCCATAATTTGCTTTAGTTTTTTACAGTCAAATTTTTTCTTCGCGCGATAGATTAAATAGGGAAGCCCCCAGAAGTGGGGGCCCTTGGGCATTTGCGCACTTTGCACATTCCTAAGGCCACTACTGAGTAGAACTGGTATTTGCAGCTTTTCTGCATGTCGTTTAACATTAAAAAAGACAACGTGAAGCCTCCACTGTGTTTGGTAGACAGGTTGGCTGTAATGCTTGACTTGAAGATTGCAAAACCATATTGCTGTCTTCTGGCGAAGTCAAATAGGAACATGAATGTGTTAGTGCAGTACAATTATTTACAAGTACTTGCGTAAGGGATGTACAAAATTTGTTTTCATAGAGTTACAAAACCCCAACTCATGTCAGGGCAAAGGAGTTCTATGTACTTCTAAGGAAAACGAAGCAGCAAGCGTCGGTATGTAGTACTGAAAAAATTGCTAATTTGGTAAAAACAATACAATAGCAGGTTTCTCTTTCTTTTGCTGCACGGAATAAATTCAATCAATCTTCTAATGAATATTAATGTTTGGTATGGAGTTTTAAAATGGTGTTCATAAAAAAAAAAGGACCATTTTGTCGTAAAAAAATACCCCGGTTAATATGAAAAATTTGTTATTACCATTACTGCAAAATCTCAATTGAAAATGTAGACTATCGGCGTATTGTCACATATGTTACTTGTAAGAATTTTTTTAGTAGCCTACATTGTAGAGTACGGATGTTGTACAATAAATCGTCAAAAGAGCTGTATAGTGTACCGCTGTAGGTTATACCAAAAGTAAGTATATCTTGAAACAACTAAAAAATCAAAAGAAAACTTAGATGATTGATTAAGTATGCTAAATCTTTTTCATTGATTTTCACATCATTTAGCAATCACGAAATAGTGAGCTGGATATTTTCTGAATTAACGCAAATTGTCAATATTTGAAATATTGTCAATTTTTTTTTTTTTTTTTTTTTTTTTTTGTATTTTTATCGTAATATAGTAGTCATAGCTTTGGGAAAAGCCAAAGTATGATATTCTTTTCGTGTTTCAAACAACAATGACGAGTGAGATGAAGCGTTGTCTATTGCAATTTGAGTTGACCAGAGGTGGGCAGAAAAATATTATACCAAAAGCGCAGCGCAACAAACTGAAATGATTTTTTTAAGCACTAAAAGCACAGAGCAAGATCGGCAATTTAGTTTTTTTGTTTGCTGAAGCGCAGCGCAACTTCCGCAAAAAACTTATTGATTCAGTTGAAACGTAACACCGCAATTGCGGAGTGGGATTTCTGTATCAAATTAAAGCGCAGCCAAACTTCTGCTATTAATTTAACAAAACACAATGCATATTCCGCATTTTTTTGATTTTAAACGGTAAATAAGTAAATAATTCGCTAAAAAAGAACGGCATTTAACTATATTACGGTTGAAATGAAACTAAATTTAGTTCAAAGTTTAAAATTGCCCTATCACCTGAAAAAAAAAAGAAAACGCAGCACAATTAATCCGCAACAAGTTTTAAACACGTTAGTCCGCAACGCAACTTTTGCAATGTTTCAAGATAAAAATAAAGCGCAAGTTTCGCAATTGCGGAGTTGAGCAAATTGCGCTTTACGCTTATAAATTACGCTTTGTCTACTTCTGAATTTGACAACTTTAACGCGCACTAATTTCCATATAACTCAACAATAAATTCAACTAAAATGACTTCAAATTCAACTTATTTGGCACTCAATTAAAAAACAGTAAAACACTTATCCCTACCCTGCTGGGTGGGCGGTGAGCATAAAGTCCTTAAAGAGAAGAATCAAGCAGAATGTTCTGCTTCGGAGAATGGTTGAAGAAAATTATTTGCAAAGCCTAACCAGCTATATGGTATTCTTCAATTGGCCTTTGAAGTCTTGGAAGTTTTATACTCGTTGAAGTCTTTGAACTTGCTGAGTCCTGCAAGTCCTTATTTCATCATTCAAATATTAACATCTTATTTCATCATCGTATATCAAACAGAATTAAGCAAACAAAATTAAGAACTAAGCTCCGATTTTTACAAGGTTGTATGAGCTATGCTGTCTCTTGACCAAGTGAACGAAAATGAACAAACATATTGTAATGTACTCTAATAGCAAATATATTTTATTCACCAATTTGCCTTAGCTTTGGGACAGCAAAGGGACCTTTTGTTCCTTAAGTCAAGCTGTCTCCTGACCATCTCTCTACCACTTAAGGAGGCTGTGAATGCCTATTTTTATAGTCTTTGGTTTGACGGACCGGGAATCGAACCCGAGTCTACCGTTTCAGTAACAAATGCTCTCTCCAAAATGAAAGGTTAAATTACAGCATTAATTTCCATGTAACTGGCCGAAAATAAATAAAAACATGAACTAATAAACAATGCTTAACTTTGATGGTTATATTTTTATGTTAGCGGAATAAACCAACCAAGATTAACCCTAACCCGCAAATAATCGGTTTTGCTATCTTGTCACAGAAGGTAATACACCTTGGTTAGGGTGCTCTGCGTTGATGTGGTTCGAGTTAGATGTAAAATACTGGGTTTGCATGCATAAATGAAAAAGTATACCGTTATACTTAAAAGTAAAAAATAAAGTAAATACGTAGTTTAGAAAGGGGCTAATCATTAAATTACTTCTCTACTTTATATCAATACAAACATTGCTAGTCCACACTTTTGTTTCAAAGCTTTGTTAATCATTACTCCATGTTTGTTTATTCCACCTCCAACTTGTTACATGAAATATTGCAGCTTTACGTTAAGCTCCTAAGTTTAGTGCTTCTAATGCAACGTTCTATGTTTAGAAGATTCGGACAACATAACTGCATCCCGCAATGAAGCAACAGTGGCAAAAAGTTTTAGGAATCAAGGTACAGTAAGCATAAAAATTAAAGACACTGGTTATCTACATGTATTTACTCTCTTGCTTATGCTCATGGATTCCATCAAAGACCGTGATGTTTTTTGGAGTTGAGGACCGCCGATGCAGTTTAAAAGAGCTGAAAAATTGCTCAAAACTTTGTTGCCGTTGATGCTGCGTAATATGGACAGGACTTATCTCTAAAATCGCAGCATTTCAAGTTTTCCATAATAAAAATAAATTATATTTTATCTTGGTATATTTTGGTGCTGTACTGCTTTTTTTGTTGTTGCTGGTATTGCTCTTCTTGGTAATGGCATTTCTCAAAGTGTTTTTTATTTGCTGGTTATTGTTCTTGTTCAGTGATCGCAACAACTATCATACAGGTGATCAAAACTCACCGTTGTGGAAGTGATATGGTACCACCAGTAAAGAGCATAAACCGTTAGCTTTGTAGCATTTTTCACCATGTAACTCTTTTGCGTTTGACCAAATAAGGTAGTCTATTTCCAAAACAAGTAGTTTCGCTCAACTTTCCATTCTCCTAAACGGTGCTTCCTCGATTCTGCTTGATTAATTACATTAGCTTTAGGACAAGTATGAAAATTTTATTTGTTTAGATCAATATTTTGCCAGAGAGTTTTAGCACTAACACTAAATTATATACACAATTTTTAATAGCTTTCAATAAACGCTGTTAAAAAAGTGAACTATTGGAAAAGTGTTTGAGTTAATGCAATTTTGCTAATTTAAACAAGTTAAACAAATTTAAACTTCTTTAATTTTTGTGAGTTTTTGAACACGTTTCACTCTTTGTGACTGTAATGACATAAAAAATTTTAAAGGATCATCAAATCAGACAGCAACAACTTCATCTACTCCAACCACACGGTAAAGGAAGTTAGAAGGACTAAGTAAGTCTGTTATCAAAAAGTAAACTTTGGTAAATTAATAATTACTGTGTTTTTGAAATTTTAATGAGTTTTGTGCACTTGGTGTAAAAATTTAGTCGTTAATACCAATGTTTCGCCAGTTCATATCTGTTACAAATATACAGCAGCTTGTGCTGTGTATGACCAGCCAAATAAAAATTATTCTTTAAATTACTATTTTATTTCAAGAAAATGACAAGTAAGCAAGTTACACTGCAACTTATTTTAGGGACGTATTTGCAATAAAAAAGAGTAGAGAAAAACCAATCTAAGCAACCAAAACACTAATGCGGGTAGAATTCACAACATAGGATACATTTCCATCAGCCATATAAATCATTTTTACACAACACAAATTTCTCAAGACAAAAAAAAAATCACCTCGTCAGCCACGAATGAATAGAACCGAGATGATAATTTTTTTGCAGATTGCCGAAGACAAGTCTGTTTTGACCAATGCCAAGTCTCAATATTTAGGCGATAGCTGAAGCGCTATAGCGACTATTTTAAGGGTGCATACTCCTTTTACATATAGCAATGAAAGCTATAGTAACCCACCCAAGCATTAACGAGCAGAAGTGGTCAAAAATAACTTATTACCAAAAGCGCAGCTCAACAAAGCGCGACAACTTTTTTAACCACTAAAAGGGCAGCTCAAAATGCGCAATTTAAATTCTTAATTTTCTAAAGCGCAGCGCAATTTCCGCAACGAACTTTTTTATATGGTTGAAGTACAACTTCGCAACAGCGGAGTCGGAGATTTTCATATCAAGTCAAAGAGCAACCTAACTTCCCCAGTAAAAATTACAAAACTCGATGCAATTCCGCATTTTTGCAATTTTAGACGGCAAATAAGCCAGCAATTTGCTAAAGAAGACCGGCACCTGACATGAAATAACATAAAATTTAGTTCAAAGTCTAAAATTGCACCATTAAAAAAAACATAAAGCGCTGCGCTATTAATCCGCAACAAATTTTAAGAACCTTAGTCCACAAACGCAACTTTTGCAATGTCTCAAAATAAAAATAATGTGCAACGCAATGTTTGCAATTGCGGAGGTTGAGTAAGTTACGCTTTGCGCATATAAATTGCGTTTTGTCCACCTTTGCTACCGAGCCATATGAAATCTATAGACCGCTTACGGGGTTCAAATGGCACACAGGAATTTTTTATCTTATATGCAGTGTTTTGACCTGGTGAAGCCCGCTATTATGGGCTACTGGAACGTTGGCAATGACTTGATATTTATATCAGTTGTGCAAAACTTTTATTAAGCAACATCGATTAGCCGGTGCTTCAACATTTGAATGAAGTGTTTTTACAACTTTACTTTAACAGAACTACAGTTTACCCTGTACAAAAATTTTAATTTCGGGCCAGTGTTGGTAAAGAAGGATGTATAACTTTATCATTCCTGTACCTGCAAGTATCTACGTAGTTTGTTAGCAGAAGCAGCATTGATTGATTTTGTGCTTTTTCTACCAGTATCACGCCGTTTAGTTTTGGGTAAATTTAAAGTTTAGTTGTTTGGAGCGCAGTAAGTTAGTTCGACTTTGCAGTATAGACAAAAAAAAAAGAATTATTTGGCAAAATGCATTGATGTTTAGTTTACACATTAGCATGTCAATCAGACTTGGACATACCAGTTAATTTGATAATAGCCGTCAACAGGCCAATGGCTTTGGTGCAGTACGTGATAACATTATAATCACTGAGTTGCAATGATTTTAAAGCCGCATTTATGGGTTCAAATTAAAGTGCGAAGCAAAATTCAAGCTTTGTTTCATAAAATGATGCGTAGAATATCTAGTTTAAGAGACTGTAACACTAAGTAAAAAAAGGTATTGGTTTTGTAAGCATCAACGCAAGAGACAACTCCTCATTCACTTTGCGGAATGTGAATGCTTCTGATGGAGACATGACCGTTAATGAGCGCCATTACAGGCGAGGTATTAGAAAGACTATCAGGTAACTGAGTCGACAAACTTTGCACAACCACAACGAATGCCAAGTAGGCACTGGGTAGTTATTGTTTGATGCGGAACGACTTCCTAGTGAATGGCTTGGGTCAGTGAATACGTAACAAGTTTAGTTTTCTGTAGCAACATTAGTGTAAATCAATTCTTAGCACTGCTCTGTCCGTTTACGCACACCTTTTTTTGCTTAACCCCCGCACAGTTTGGTATATCGTATGTTTATCAATTTTGGTCTTGCTGCATACGAGAGTGTTTTGTCTCGTAGTTTTTTAGTCTCGTAGTTTGTGCACCACTGCATAATAGCAAAAAAAAAACAACTTTATTTCGATTTTGATAACTTGCTTCATTTTATTGCTTTAGGTTCAAGTCATACCGAAATAACCCGGTCGACAGTAACAGACTCTACAATCAAAACAGGCCGGAGAAACTTTAAAGCTTCGTATAGTAAAGTACTATTAACATATTGTGAATATTTTTGTGTTGGAACTTAACTGGCTTTTTCTAGTCTGAAAGCTATATTTTTTGTTGATTTATTCAGGCCTATAAATCAGCCATTGTGTGTCTTCATTTGGGGTTTTGTCAAATTGAACCACAACGAAGTTAGATTGCTTAACTACTGTGACATATTATAGCGTATTTTGTTCTAGCATTGCCTGCTAGGAAACTGAACCAGAATTTGATATTGCACCAACATTACTGTAGCGCAACACCTTATAGACATTTTTAGTAGTAGCAATGCAAGTGCTGTTACTTTACAAGTTCTAAATATGCACCATCAATAGGAATTTGATTACATTATTTTTGGTTAAATTTTAAATATATGTAGTTTATCTATCTGATATATATTCGAAATGATAAAGCTTGCGTTAACGCTATTACTAAACGAAGTGTTTAGAAGGGAAAACTTTTTTTTTAGGGAAAAGCATAGCAAATAATAAATTAGGAGGTATTATTGCATTTTGCATGTGCAAATACGATACATGTGCAAGCTTATGCGTTTTTAGTTGCCGATATAGACCAATGCGTTTGAATGCTAACTCAACGAAAACATTATCTTTAATAAAATTGCATTTTCAGCGAAAGACAACAGCTGAAGGGTTTAGGGCAGCGCTATAAGCTCGAAAGTCAAGAGATAAAACCCCAATAGCTTCATTATTTGCTGTAATTTAGTTTAAAAATATTGCACAAGAAACTTTTTAACCAACAAATCCACTTTTATTGACACTACTGAAGGCAAACTTTAAAACACAATACTGGTTTTCGGTTTAAAGAAAAGAAATGTCACAGTATTGTTTGTTTTGCCTGAGTTCTGTCATTGTTCAGGCTCATTGTTCGGCCATGACATTGTTCAGAGTAACGTGTTTTTGCTGTAATAAGTACGCTTCTCTTGGAATCAATTTGGAAGAAAAGTTCCCTTTTATTAAGAAATTTTCATTAAATTAAATAAAATTCGACTAGTTTTAGACAAATTCGTAAATAAATTTGCTACTCCGTAGCATACAATCCTTTTGATAACATTAATAAAAAAAAAACGTAAAAATGCTTATGTAAAAGGATCAAAGATGTTTTAGAAGAGGCGACGCTTCCTGCCCATCTTTCTGAGGTCTTCGTTCGCATTTGCAATCTTTAAATTTATGACATTATTAAATTTGCAATTATTATTAATTATTAAATTGTTGTGCTCCAGATGTGCATTGTGCACTTTCCACGTTTAATAGAGCGGAAGCTTTTTCCAGGACCCAGACCAGCAAAAGAAGAAAAAAAGGAAACAATAAAGAAAGCACCAAAAACAAACCTAAGTCCAAGCATGGTCTACTAGAAAGAATACGGCCAAATATGTTACATTTTCGACGTGTTTTCTAACAGGCCGACTTTCTCTACGAGCAAAAACAACATTGCGCTGCGTGTGTGTGCAATGCGCGTAAAATGAGCTGCGTAGGCACATTCATGACGTTAAATCAATACGCACGCGCGTGATGAGTAAGCGATGAAATAAGAAAAAAAGATACTGGTTTAACAAATCTGAAAAGTAATTTCACTACTTTTTATATATTAATGTATAGCAATATCAAAAACAGTCGTTGCTGCAAATTTTGCTCAAACTATAAGACTTAAGGAGCATGGTAAATGGACTTCTTGAATAATTTAATCAAAAACAATACAGCCAAAATACTCTAAAACATATTAATTGAGACGTTTCTTTAAACCATTGTCAATCTAGAACATAGAAATAAAGTCACATGACTTTAGTAGTAATACATTGTATAACTCAAATAAAACATAAACAACTTTTAATCGACCAAACGGGGGACTTTGTGCAAGAAAAAATTCAACACTTACCAGTTATAATTCTAATTACATTTTATTCACCAAGTTGCCTTGGCCAGGAGACAGCGAAGGGACCTTATCAAGAGTCATTGCTGCATACTAAATCCATAGTTTCATTCCACATTACAAATAAATACTTCGCACATGATGAAATGGAGCACAAGTTATTGAAACTTAGCTAAAGTTAACCAAAAGCTAACGTTTGCTGTGAAATACAACTATTTGTGCTTTTCAATAGTCAATTCATTATTCACCTGCTCACATATACAGTATGTTCACAAAAAACGTGGTTTTTGTTAATCGGCCCCGGATGGCTGTTGCTTTAAAGACTGCCAAATCTTGCTTAAAATGCCACAGTCGTAAAAGTCTTGGCCTTTCATTTCAAACATGTGGAAAGGCAATATGCAGGATCGCTCTAAGCAACTTTTGTTCCCTGCCGTTTCTTAAACAATGCTATAAATTCTTTTCTAACTGCATTGGAAGAAATTCGTAGTTTGTGGTTATAAAAAATATTGACCTAAATTCTTATACCAAAGTTTTTACACAACTGACTCTGTGTGTTGCTGCATCCTACGTTACTTTTCTGAACACATCTACTGAGTACGTATTCAGCGCTGTCTCGTGCTTGAACTTCTGGATGTTGTAAAATCACATGATCTGCTGCATCCAAAATTGCAAAGTCGGTGCAAAAGATATTAGCCGAGCACCAAGATGGTATTGTCAATCCTCTACGCGACAACTCAGATGAAAATAGGATATATCAGTATCAAATCCAACTAAACGTGATTGACAGTCTCTACGTTTTAATCGTTTGATCACTTTTTTTGCTGCATACTAAGCGATAGTGTACGCAACCTCGGTGCTGTCCTCATCCAAACCAACCGATTGCAATTCAGAGTCTAGGTCTGCAATTTTCTGAACAAATTCGGGCGATAATGGCTTTTAGCTTTGGAATTTTTCTTCTGAAAAATTGGTATTTTCTTTGGTAAGGGACGGAATCAACAAACTTTTCTCTGAAGATTTGACTTCACGCAGGCTCACAAGAAATCGCCCACCACTCATCTGACGATATTCAGCAACAGAATTTTCCAAAGGATCAATCTGAAATCGTCTAGGGATGACAAAGGTAAATCCCTCTTCATAAAGATCAGTGATTAGGCAAGATTGGGTATGCAAGATTCGTACCAATGCATCGTTAGTCTGTTTAGAGAAGGAAAATGTATTACCACTTGTACGGGACCATTTTTCTAACCGATTGGCAAAAAAAAAAAACGAAAAAAATCAGCTTTGCCTTCACCTTGAAACGGAGCATTTGCAAATAGATTGGAAGTGAATTGTGTTCTTGCATTGACAACAGTCCACCATGAATTGGTTAAAGTTAGAAAATCAGCAACATCTTTGCGTTCTAGAAAATAACTTTTGAAAGCTGCAATGGTAGTTTCATGAAATATCGCGAGAGCCCAAGGAAGATTTTGTTTGTTGTTTCCAGAGTGCAAGGCCGAATATATGAGCTTGGATGCTTTTCTTAAGTTTCCTCGGAGAGCAACATCGTTGTCGTACAAATTGTAATACAAAAGTGCAAACTGTAACAAGATTGTAATACAAAATGTAATTTTCTGATTTGTAACTAGTAAATCCCGATGGACTATGACTAGAGCTTAGTTCCTCAAAATTTGATATGGTGTCAATTTTCATAAATTTAGAGGTTTTATCTTCTAGGAACACTCTGGGTTTGGGTGGATTCCGGCTTGTATTTGGTGTTGGTAAAATTCACGGCTTGTCCAGTGCAGCTTTCGAATGGATTAAAGGAATTAAATCAAGGTTCCACTTTCGCTTTCATCTTTTTCCGTTTCCGGGAAAAATAAACTTACTTTCAAAGTGTTTTTTTGATAGGCTTCCAATGGGCTCGATTTACAAACATGATCCAATCCGCTAATCAGTTGGGTGTCTCTAATGGAAATGCGAAGGTACAAACTTTGTTAGGGGCAATTGACAGGTATACCGATTTGCAATCGTAAAACACACATTTAATAAACATAATGTACTAATTAAAACGTTGGCTTAACTCAGCTACTGCTTTATCCAAACTCAGTGCATAAATGAATTTATAATCAGCACAGTTTCTCACCTTATGTTTATGTGCTAATCTCCTCAAACCCTGAAGTTCTTGAGGGTATGGTTTAAACTCTAAAACAAATCCTCACCTGGTTTAACTCTTTCTTGTACTATATTTTCATTGTGGTATCTCAATGGCAGAACTATATATTACTGTATTAACTGTATCTGTATAAGCACATTATTTTAAAATTTAAGATAAAACTGACCACTCAAGAAAAGGAATCTAACATACTTTGCAGACTATTGTTATCATAGGGTTTAACTTGTCTGTACGTCATATTCCCCAACCTGATTAGTGTTAAATTTACAATTTGTACTTCACCAGTTTTTACTATTAACTAAATCGTTTTTTTTCTACTGCTGATGCATGTAAAGCCAAAATCATCTGAAAACAAGCAAGTTAACAAAAGTACATTTGTTTCAAGCTACATTAATTTTTCTTATTTCATCGCTTACTCATCACGCGCGTGCGTATTGATTTAACATCATGAATGTGCCTACGCAGCTCATTTTACGCGCATTGCACACACACGCAGCGCAATGTTGTTTTTGCTCGTAGAGAAAGTCGGCCTGTTAGAAAACACGTCGAAAATGTAACATATTTGGCCGTATTCTTTCTAGTAGGACATGGTCCAAGCAACAACCCAGATTCTTCAAATTAGAAAATTTTTTGAAAATCTTTAGTGGGTGCAAGCATTTAGCTTGATAATGATTAAGTTCGAGTAGGAGTAAAGTGTATAAATTTTACCTCTTTTATTCTAAGTTAAAATGAGAAAGTTCTTCTAACAAATTCTTTATTTATGCCACAGCAAAACAATCGTTCGTGACTCAAAGGTGGACCGATCACAGATTCTTAATAACGATGGAGGTGTGGAAATAGAATATCGATATTGATAGGACAATCAGTGCTATTTTTTCATGGATATTTTGAGTAAAACATGGGCTGGATAAAATCAAAGTTCGAAGCTTGCAGACAACAACAAAAACGATTTGCATTTTTTTGAAAAAAACTGTCGTTTATTGCAGCGTTTCCCAAACGGTGTGCCGCGAGAGAGCTGCAGGTGTACTGCGAGGTTTTAAAATGTTTACTAATACATAAGTCCATTCATCTTACTTGCGGGTTTTGAAAAAGCAATTGGCAATTTACTTCACAATAACAAGTGTATTTAACTGCTTTCAACCGAATAATTTCTTCATAGAAATTTACGTAGCCTACCATATCAACTTTTTATAGCTACGGTAAAATACTCCAAAAAAGCTCTTAAATCGTGTGTCAATTAACTTAGTTTTATACCTTGACAATAACTTACTTGGACAGCACAGTCCTACAACTTTTATGACACACCCTGTTTAATGACATCAGCTAATTATGGTACTGTAGTACCATACATTTTTTTTTTCTTCCAGTACTCGAACAAAATCGAAAGAGTAAAGTTTTAATACTGTAAGGCAAATGTAAACTGAACATTTTAGTTTAAGACAAATTAAAAGGTACCTTAATATGGATGAATATTTAGCCATTACTAGACAGGAAACAAATACAGACAACAAGGACTTGCACTCAAAAAAGCATAAATCAGCAAATGTCTGTCGACAGTACACCGACAATTATGTTTTGCAATATGGGTTCTCTTGGACAGGTGATATAACTCTTTCTATGTGTTTCTATGGCATAAGAAGCCGGTATTAACTACTAAAAATGAAAGAATTTGTGAAATTCGGGAGATTTTAGAGAGAGTGAGTGAAAATCCAGTGGGAGGCCATGGCCCCCTCCTCTGCCCCCCTTTTCCGACGCCCATGGATCTGAAGAAAGAAACCTAGCTAGCTACTCAACCATAACGCAGTTGTTTGTACTTCAAATGATACTAGTTTAAGCTCATATATTATATTGATCAAATCTAGACAATCGCATTGATTTTAAAAACGCTATATGCTCTGTTGTCTCATGAAAGTTCTGTATTTGCATTAAACTTTTGACCTTTTCCGTGAGCAAAACAAATATTTTCGTCCAAGCCAATTTCTTTGTTTCTGCGTGAAACAAAAATATACGTCTTTGGAAACTCAAGCAATTACAACTTAATCTTCACAACTGTCAGAGTAAATTTCTAATCAAGACAGTACTGTATATGATAGACTTAATTGGCAATCGACGTAATTTACTTGCTCCGTGCCATGTTATGTAGGCTATGTTTTTGTGTCACAGTCATTTTTTGTGGATAACTTGTATTTTCGTAACTTGCCTTCAATTCCACCGCTATCCAGCCACCTTGTTTAGAAATAAATCTTGCTCTAAGAAAGAGTTTGCCCGTAATTATTATTGCTAGTGCTTTATATAATTGATTAGTGACGATCGGTGAGGGGCAGCAGCGTATTCTTTGAATACCCAAACAAAATCATCTCATCTGTATTTATTCAAAGTAATACACCTTTCAAATAATATTTTATATTTTAGATATTTTTGTTTTCATGGCTAGTTGGCCACAAGCAATAACGTATTCTGCGTAGCAGTAGGCGAAACCTAGCGCAGGCAGTCTATTATTTAAGTTTTCGGCACTGTGGCGCTAAACGGTTGATATGCAGTCGCTGTAGCTTGACTGCGCTGGAAGGTATCAAAGCGAAGTCGTGAAAACCCGAAATGGCGTAGCGAAATGAAACCATGTAACGCCCCGCCTCTGTATTCACCAATCAAATTTGGTCAAGTGAAGAAACGTCACGACTGACGTCATCCTGGGTTTTCAAAAAGCGACCGTGATTACCTTGCTTTCAGCTGCCGGCGCCTGTGGTTGCGTGGTCGACCGTTACAGACCTGTCAATTAAAATAACTACCTTGAAACATCATAATACTTTCTCCGTATCAAACAATTGACAGTAAAAGACTTGCAAGGTTTTTAGCAAAAATAACCTATTATGAGGAAAACTTAAAATTCGTCAAAGTGTATTACAACAGCAATATAACGCAAAGAATGTTGTGAATAGTTTATTGAGATGTTCCTTCACTCAAAAAACTTTTGAAGAAGAAAAAGCAATCGTTGCTGCAGGTAGACCCAAACCCGTTAAAAGATCGTTTTCTTCCTTAAAACGTATCAAATCCTTTTCTCAAAATAAAATGGAACAAGAAAGACAGACTTTCAGATTTAGGCCTTATATCCATCGAGTCACAATCACTGACAGAAGTCATGGAAACTAAATCTTTTCAGGATTCAGTCGTAACAGAATTTGCTTCAGCGGAAAAGCGAATGGAATTTACTTTTAAACGACTTTCTTGCATCTGCAGTAATGCTGAAACTTTGTCGATTTTTGTGCTCTGCCCTTTGTAGTAAACAGTTTTGTTTGAATTGCTAATCAAACGGCCAAAGCTGTTTTAGCTAGTACTATTTCTTTGCTTTTTATAGGCAGCTGATCATTGGATGAGGTAAAGGCGTGTTAAAAGTTTTAATCAATTGCTTGAATTGAGTGTAGAAATTATAGTTTATTATTTTCATTTTTCTACACCTCCACTATACTCATTCGCTTAACAGCTGAAGCGAGACGAGAAAAATTAACTTCAGCTACGCTACCCTCAATTCGAGCCAAAACTTTTCACTCCCAAACGTGTTTTTGCTACTCCCCCCAGTCAAACGTTGTCTTTGAATTTTTATTTTTAAACAGTACAATACAAACACAATATAAATATCAAATGCCACCTACACGTATGGGCGTAATTTTGTATGCGCAGACCCGATGCGCAATTGAAGACCTTAGAGGCAAATGTTGTTAAGTCACTTTTTGCTGTTTTGAGTAAATTGAATTTAAAGGTTTTGCAATGTCACAGACGTCAAACGAAACGTTTTTTTCGTAATTTTTTAGCAATATTTTGTGCCTTTGGGGCGTCCAATGGTACATGTCAAGTTTGGTGCAAATCGCGTCACAAATGGCCGAATTATGGCCAAAAAACGATTTGACTTAACAACATTAACCTGTCGCAAGAAGGTTTGACTTAACAACATTTACCTGTCACATTTTGGAGGAGAATAATATTTCTGTTGTTACGTAATAAAAAATTAAAATTACAATCAAAAATTAAAAATTTTTACGCGCATATATAACCACGAAAGTGTTTCGATTCAATATCAGTTACAACTAGTTGTACCGGTAGTAGTGTAGATTACCAGATAATGAAGCCTACAAGTAAATTATCTCCAGGGCGTCCCTCATGGGTACCACCTTTTCTAGTTTCGGTTGTTTATTGGGTTGCAAGAATTCCGGTGATTGTTGCAAGCTGCTCAATGTAGCACAGCAGTCATTTTAGAGTTGATAAGCCTACTTAGATAGCCTAGTAATTAGAGATAATATTCCTTGAAACATCAGCTGTACTTGGCTGCTACATTTTGTGGGTAGGCTGAGATGACAAATAATGTAAGTCATGGGGTGGTTCATTTATTTTTTTGACTTCTCTTCAAGAAAATTTTGCTTTATCAAACAGCAGGATTAAGTGCCTACCAATCTTAAGAACTGGTAGCAGTTATTGTTATGCACAGAGATGAACAGCGCTATCTCAAGCTTTTATCTCTCATCAGCAGCCTTCAGAATATCTAAACTGTCTAAACCAAAAAATATTCCCCAGCCAGCTCTCGGCCAAACTGAACAAGCTTTTTCAGTTATTGTTATATTATTTTCTAGTTTGCTTAATTTACTCGAAATTTATAAGTGGTAGTAGGCTAATATTGTAGCATTATACAAATATTTTGTGCATAATACTGCATTAACAAAGAACAAACATTAAAAACATAACCATTCTAAACGTTTTTAGCCCTTTCGAGTCGGATTTTGTTTTAGGTTAATATTTATTTTTTTCATCTCTATGTCATGTATATATTTTTTTTCTCTATGTCATGTCGAAGGTATGCTGCCAATTATGATGATGATTTTTTTTCTAGTTTCTTTAATCGTGGGACACTAAAAAAAAGATGTTACATAAGTTTGCGTTCAATTGCGATCAAGCTACGAAACCAAAAAAGGACCCTTATTAGCTGCTCAAAAATAGCGTTTAAATCCTGAAACAAAATCCCAAATGCATTAATAGCAAATGCCTGGTTGTTTAAAACTAATAAGAGCCGCAAGTAACTCATTCTAACTACTTTTGTTAGTAAATAAGCTTTGTCGAGGTGATTTGGGAATTAGGAAACCCATTCTGAATATTTTATCAACCTTGCTTTAGCTAAAATTTGCTGAGCGCGAAAATAATAGATTTTTGTTAATCTCTGCTGTCACCTAGCGACAAAATATGTGTGAGATAGATTGTTTAAGCATGGTTTAAGCATATTGAAGTACACAATATTAATTGTAACATATTACCAGAGGTGGAGTCGAGGACACAAGGCTCGAGGCCAAGGCCAAGGACACAAAAAAAATCCGAGGCCAAGGACAGCCTTTCCGAGGACAGACGCTCTCGAGGCCAAGGACAGGAATGCTCGAGGCCAAGGCCAAGGACCAAGAACACAAGCGCAAGTGCTCTCCAAAAAAAAAAAAAAAAGGTCTTCACAAAAATTTTTCAGGCGATCTCCAAAAACAAAAAAAAAAAAGGTCTTCACAAAAATTTTTCAAGCGATCTCCACAAAAAAACGTTTTCCAAACAATTTTTCAAGCGCTCCACAAAATTTTAACATTCCAAAAAATAGTGTTGTCCTCGAGCCGAGGACAGGCCAATTTTCGAGGACTTGAGGCCTCGAGGCCAAGGACTTGACCTTCGAGGCCAAGGACTTCAAATTGTGTCCTCGAGGACTCCACCTCTGCATATTACAGTTGCAATACTTAAATTTTTGGGGGAACGCGTCCCCCCATTGAGAGTTAGCGTCCCTATAATAATCAAAGGAATTTTTCCACGTTATTCAAAGGGTCGAACAGTATTGAACGAGCACAGAAGTGGAGATATCCAAAGCTAGACGAATCCTAATTGATAGCCTTGGCGTTGACATCAACCTTCTTGACTCAGCCAGTTCAGAGATATTTTACTTCAAACACGACATAGGAGCCTCTTTAATCATAATTTTATTGGCAACCCTGACGTTTGTTATATCGGCGACGCCATTTTAGTTTATCCTAAGACAATGCCGCAAATCATTCTATTAATTAAGATAAGCAGCATAAGTCTTTTAACCAATATACATTATAGGTTGATCTTGAAGAGCCTAACGGCGAAACAGCCTGTCGGGGGCATCATTTTAACGATGCTAGAGGTGTTTTTATTATTTTTGTCGTATAGGTTTATGTAGATCATACGTCGTATTTATGGAGGACCTTAATTACGTCGTGTTTGAAGTAAAATATTTCTGGAAGAGCTGGGTCAAGAAGGATGGAGACAGCACTAATCTAATCTAATACGATTGACCCAACTTTAGATACCCCCATTGATTTTGCTTCTAGTCCTAGTTTATGTAAAGTAGGTAATCAATATAAAAGACAGCTAAAATAAAATGTTTTCAAGGAGCAGAGCAATTAACTAATTGATAGAAACTTGTTCGTGAGGCCGAGATAATATGTGCGACTCAAGCGTTTTATAGAGTGAGTATGAGGGTGGAGCATCTGTTAAGGCAATTATAGTGATATTTTGGCAAATAATAGGCTTTGAAGCGCCATTTTGATCAATTTTTGCAGATTTTTATCGCCATTTGAAAGATCTAAATTGTTAAAATTCAGAAGTCATTTAAAAGAGTTAAATTTTCAGCCCCTTCAGCACCCCTTACTTACAGGTCAAGTACAGCTATGACCAAGGGTCCGGGTCCCCTCCATTCAAATTTAATAATATGTTCAGTATGCATTTCCCATAGTTGATTTTTTTTTTGAAGTTTGTCGCGTAAAAATTGACGAGGTGGATTGTTATTTAAAGTTGCTTTTGCAATAGATGATTAATTGCCTTGATTCAGCTCATAAAAAGATTAGATAAGAGTCAGAGGTTGACTTTTAGGACAAAATTTTGTCTAAATTACTGTATCCCTCAAATAACAAGAAATTTAGATACTTCTCCAGATTTTTCAGTCTTGTAAACTTCCCAGTCACAAATTACTTATAAACTTTCGCGATCCTTTTCGTGTCTGAAGTCGTCTTTTAAAGTGACGCTAAAAACATTTTTTAACCAATCAGCAGTGGTCGAATGGATAGAGCGTCTGCTACTCAAACAGTAGACTCGAGTTCGTTTCTCGGCGGGGTCCAACCAAAGACTATATGTTATAAAAACTGGTACGTAATCACAACTTCTCTGATTGACGTTCAGCAATAAAAAGGAAGAGTGTGAAGCCTCCACCGTGTGTAATAAATAGGTGGGCAGGTGGCAACTTGATTCGGAAACCGAAAGGTTCCTTCGCTGTCTTTCAACAAAGCCAATTTGGCGAATAAACTGTAATTGCAATTTCAAAAACTAATCTCAAAAGTAACTTAACCAAGGGATTTTATCTTTATAGCTTTGCTCAGCTGTGAACAACTAGGCTATACGCTTTCTGAGATAAAGTCAGAAAATAGATCGTATATTATAGGGATATTTTGCGATAAGCTGGAGCAAAGTGTCCCCTGTTGATATAGAGGTCAACAAGAATTTCCGAACTAAGTAGATCCACCTTCATTCAGCAAACAAATGTTTGGTCGACACGAAATTCGTGTTTCTTTATTGTTGAAATACACTACATTAAATACAAGTAGCATTAAAATAAAAAGCACACGAAAAAGTCGATGTATAGCTTAATATATAGCTTGACACTAATAGTTCTCCAAGTTTTAATGTGTGATCTCTAATCTACAACAATTTCCATTTCATATAGCGCAAGCCCAGGTGTTTGATACAAAAATTCAGAACTTATTGATGTCATACTGTAAATTAATTAAAAATTGGATGAGAATTAGAAGAAGAGCTTGGAAAATAAGTCACCATGGTTTTTCAAGGTTGATTTTTTTCATTTTTTATGAAAGCTGGCAATCATGGAATCGTGATGTTCTGCCAATCAAGTTTTGTGCATACCTAAAAAATAAAACTTTTTATTGTTAAACTCCAAAAAAATAAGTATGGAAAGATACCGGTAAAAAAAATGTAAAAATATACAAGCTGAAGTTGTACCGCTGGAAACCGCAAGTCTTTATCATGTAGACGTGCTAACGATATAATGCGAGGCCATATACAGGGTGTCCCAAAATAAATGAAAACCATAACCTTGCTAATAAATATCTTAATTTATTGAAACCCTATTTTTGCTATTTTTCAGATTCAATAGGAGTTACAAATAACAATTTTTAGTTAAAATCCCCCAGGCTTGGAAATCAGAAAAAAAAAATTCTTGCGCTAAGGCTTAAGTAGAGACTAGATCTAATAAAACTGTTCAAACACGTTACCGCAGAAAGTTTAATTTCAACACTTGTCCTGGAAAATACCAAATAGTCTTGTGGTATCGTAACTTTCCAACCTACAGAACTGTTAACACTAAAAGCCCGGACCGGTCATTTTTTATAGTTGGTGAGGTTGTAAGCTGACGCACGTGCCTGGTATACAAGCATGAAACTACTAATGGGCACTGGCTATTACAACAGCCTCATGTGCTTATAGATACTGTACCACTGGTAAGTACAACGTTATCAAAAACCAAACTTTGTTTTGCTGAAGGCCGTAATTCAAAAGGTAAGCTGCATTGCCTCCCCCTCCCCTCCTTATATACAAGCCACTGTGAAGCTTTGTTTATTCTTGAAAGTACAAAAAAAACTGTGAAAACTTAAACTGTGTTTAACGGCCGGAATTTTTTTAGGGCTTGTTATTTTATTCTTGTTATAGCATTCTATGCAACGTAGTGCCTAACAGTTTTCAATTCTTACGTATGTAGTTTTAATTTTGCCGATTTTTTTACACCAAATATAACTACCGAAGATTTTAGCTATTGGGGCCAAAATTGAAATTTTTTTATTGAAAAAAATCGCACTTATGTTTTAACAAAACCATAAATTTCATTTAATGCATTGATTGACGTCGTGATATTTTTCCTACCCACATTAATTTATATAATCTTGATCTGACAGTCAGTTAGTTAAAAATTGAGACCGTTTATTACGAGTGTGACATTTCCAAAGCAAAAAATTCCATAATTTCGGCATTTATTCGATTGCGTATTTGCTGAAAAATTAACGTGCAATATTATCGGCAATTTTTAAATTCCTATTGAACATCTATTAGTTGATTAATTATGACGAAACACAGCGAAAATGAAAACTTTTGCTACATGCATTTTTATTGTGATAAACGAAAATAAGGCAAGAAATGAATATTTTTATTTCACCGTCAAATAACCCTTTATTGGCAAAGGCACAAATATCGATTTCAACTCAGTTTGGTTAAAAAAAATGATAATCAAAATTTCAAAACATTAATTTCGTTTTGTTGCCAAACGTTGTTTTTCATATATTCACAGCATTTTATCAAAAAAATAGTGTTTTCTCGTTTTGGACATAAGTTGTAAGTAAGGGAAATGGGGACGTGAAGGGGCTGGGCAACTCAATTCTTCAACTGGCTTTCAAAATTTAGCGCATTATTTTATTCAGATGGCTCTAAAAGATATCAAACTTGATTCGAATGGTGTTCAAATAGCAATTGTTTATTTCAGAAAAAGCATAAAAATTGCCCGGCAGCTTTTGGCTCCACTTCCAGACCCCGTCTTTGATGTGCATAAGTTAAACCGGTTTGTTTGGCACGGCCCCCAATTGCGACATTTTTAGGAATAACTTGACCTTTGGGTTCAAGCTCCCCTCAACCGCTTGAACAAAATCCTAGTTGCGCACCTGCAGTGAACACTAGAAATTGTATATTCATTTTTTTCACAAAACTAAAAATATAATTCCCGAATACAAATTCGTTAAGAATAGTGGCATCGCAAGAGGGGCGGGGTTGGTGGTCCGCCCCGAGTGTCACCATTTTGTTTCTTTTTTATTTTCTTTTGAGACCGAAAACCCACTGATTGGTAGTCAAAGACCTTTTCCTTCTTGTCATCACATACTTTTGGACCGAAAGCCAACTCGTATTGCAGCGAAGAGTTTTTTTTTTTTTGGTCTTCACCTATTTTTCGTCCGATAAAGGTGCCACCACGAAATCCGGCCCCGGGTGCCACCACACCATTGTTAGCTACGCCTCTGGTTAAGAAGTTTCTATTCCTTTAAAAAAAGAAGGCTTTATTTCACCGGAAATTTTTATCTACTTTTTTATTAATTCTGACTCAAATCTAATCCAAATTCATATGCTTGGTCTAAAACTATTCCCAAATCGAACCCAAACCCTAACCTAAACCCTAATCTTAACCCCTAAATAACAAAATGAAAAAATGCACAGAGCTGGACAACGCTGTTTCGAGCTTTTAGCTCTCATCGGGACGTCAAACATGTCGGAAAATAAAAAAAGCGCGGATGAATATTTCTCAGTTTCGTTTCATTCTCTTTAACTTGAAAATTTTCGGTGAAACAGTCACTACCTTAAAGTATTGTTCAAATATCGTCAAGAATCATGTAAAATGATTGGCGTGCGAGCTTCCGTGTAATCTATATGCCAAAAAAGAACAATATTTACATGAGACGCTGGCAAATAAAGCCCAATATAGAGTACTTAAGGTTGGTGTGATTGTAAACTGACGCACGTGCCTGGTTTACAAGCACAAAACTACTAAGGCGCACAAACATGCATTTTTATTGTGATAAACGAAAATAAGGCAAGAAATGAATATTTTTATTTCACCGTCAAATAACCCTTTATTGGCAAAGGCACAAATATCGATTTCAACTCAGTTTGGTTAAAAAAATAATTAAAAATCAAAATTTCAAAACATTAATTTCGTTTTGTTGCCAAACGTTGTTTTTCATATATTCACAGCATTTTATCAAAAAAATAGTGTTTTCTCGTTTTGGACATGGCCTGTAAGTAAGGGAAACGGGGGCGTGAAGGGGCTGGGCAACTCAATTCTTCAACTGGCTTTCAAAATTTAGCGCATTATTTTTTTCAGATGGCTCTAAACGATACTAAACTTGATTCGAATGGTGTTCAAATAGCAATTGTTTATTTCAGAAAAAACATAAAAATTGCCCGGCAGCATTTGGCTCCACTTCCAGATCCTGTCTATGATGCGCATGAGTTAAAAACCCCTTTGCTTAGCACGGCGCCCAAGAGTGAGACATTTGTACAAATAACTTGATCTTTGGGTTTAAGCTCCCCCAACGGCCTGAACAAAATCCTAGCTGCGCACCGGCAGTGAATACTAGAAAGTGTTATATTCATTCTTTTCACGAAACCAAAAAGATGATTCGATGATGAAACCAAAATGATGAAGCCATATTTTTTTTACAAGCAAGCCACTGTGAAGCTTTTTGTGATGATTTTTAGTTCAAATGAGGACGGAAAAAGAATCTTCACCATAAATCAGTGGAGATATGGTTTCACTTCATAATATGGTGTCACCCCAAACTCGTGACACCGGGGCACCCCCCCTTTAGTGACACCACTACTGTACCACTGGTACGTATATAAATACTGTACCACCGGTAAGTACAAGGTTATCAAAAACCAAACTTTGCTTTGCCAAAGGCCGTGATTCAAGAGTTTAGCTGCAATGGCTCCCCCTCCCCTCCTCTTTCACAAGCCACTGTGAAGCTTTTTTTACTCTTGAAAGTACAAAAAAACTGTGAAAACTTAAACTGTGTTTAACGGCCGGAATTTTTTTAGGGCTTGTTATTGTATTCTTGTTATAGCATTGTGTGTGACGTACTGCCTTACAGTTTTCAATTCTTACGTATGTAGTTTTAATTTTGCTGATTTTTTACACCAAATAGCTACCGAAGATTTTAGCTATTGGGGCCAAAATTGAAATTTTTTTATTGAAAAATTCGCACTAATGTTTTAACAAAACCATAATTTCATCTAATGCACAGAGCTGGACAGCGCTGTTTCGAGCTTTTAGCTCTCATCGGCAGCCCTCAGCTATCTTTTCAAAGGTATTCCCAGCTGAACAAACATCTTGGCCTAACTGGCAAACCTTAATGGCTTGCAGAGAGGCAGATGGTGAGTAGGGAATAAACGATTTTTCACTTGTGGTACTTTAGAAACAAGTGAAAAATCGCTGGATCCTTGTAGTAAGGACAGCCATAGGCTATCCTTACTACAAGGACTCCCCTCTGCGTGACCACGGAATTCAAAACTGCAACATCTTGACGTCCTTCGTGGTCGACTCCTGGGAAGCCATGTCAACTTCCACTGGCAGTTAGGTGGCCAGAACAACCACCAACCCTGCAGCTCCAATGATATTTCACATTGTAGCTCAATTCAATTAAGCACAGAGCTGGACAGCGCTGTTTCGAGCTTTTAGCTCTCATCGGCAGCCCTCAGCTATCTTTTTGGCCACTCGTGTGGCCGAGCGGATACGTCGCTCGTTGATCAGTCGCGAGCGTGCGGAGTTTGTTCGGTTCGCGGGCGTGCTGCATATCATCAACAATTATTAATTTCAACTAAATATTAAAAAAGGACGTCAAGATGTTGCAGTTCATCTAATGCATTAATTGAAGGCGTGAAATTTTTCCTACCCACATTAATTTATATAATCTAGATCTGACAGTCAGTTAGTTAAAAATTGAGACCGTTTATTACGAGTGTGACATTTCCAAAGCAAAAAATTCCATAATTTCGGCATTTATTCGATTGCGTATTTGCTGAAAAATTAACGTGCAATATTATCGGCAATTTTTAAATTCCTATTGAACATCTATTAGTTGATTAATTATGACGAAACACAGCGAAAATGAAAACTTTTGCTACATGCATTTTTATTGTGATAAACGAAAATAAGGCAAGAAATGAATATTTTTATTTCACCGTCAAATAACCCTTTATTGGCAAAGGCACAAATATCGATTTCAACTCAGTTTGGTTAAAAAAATAATTAAAAATCAAAATTTCAAAACATTAATTTCGTTTTGTTGCCAAACGTTGTTTTTCATATATTCACAGCATTTTATCAAAAAAATAGTGTTTTCTCGTTTTGGACATGGCCTGTAAGTATGGGAAACGGGGGCGTGAAGGGGCTGGGCGACTCAATTCTTCAACTGGCTTTCAAAATTTAGCGCATTATTTTATTCAGATGGCTCTAAAAGATATCAAACTTGATTCGAATGGTGTTCAAATAGCAATTGTTTATTTCAGAAAAAGCATAAAAATTGCCCGGCAGCTTTTGGCTCCACTTCCAGACCCCGTCTGTGATGTGCATGAGTTAAACCCCTTTACTTAGCACGGCGCCCAAGTGCGACATTTATACAAATAACTTGATCTTTGGGTTTAAGCTCCACCAAACGCCTGAACAAAATCCTAGTTGCGCACCTGCAGTGAACACTAGAAATTGTATATTCATTCTTTTCACGAAACTAAAAATATGATTTCCGAATACAAATTCGTTACGAAGTTTTTATTCATTTAAAATATTGTTCAAAAATCGTCAAGAATCAAGTAAAATTGTTGGCTTGCGAGCTTCCGTGAAATCTAAAGTTGGTGAGGTTGTAAACTGACGCACGTGCCTGGTTTACAAGCATGAAACAATTAACTAAGGGGCACAGGCCATTACAACAGCCTTATTTGCTTATAGATACTGTACCACTGCTAGGCATATACATACTGTACCACCGGTACGTATATAGGTACTGTACCACAGTAGCGTTGCTAGGGATGGTGGCACCGGGGCGGAATTTCGTGGTGTCACCCCTTTTCGGTCCAAAAACAAGTGACGACAAAAAAAAAGTCATTGCCGTCAAAGTAATGGGTTTTTTCAGCCCAGAAATATGTGAATTCCAAAACCAAAATAAAGTCTTTGCCGCTAAATTGGTTGGTTTTCAGTTCAAATGAGGACGGAAAAAGAATCTTCACCACAAATCAGTGGAGATATGGTTTCACTTCATAATATGGTGTAATCCCAAAATGGTGACACCCGGGGCGGGCCCCCCTCTTTGCGACACCTCTGCTGTACCACTGGTACGTATATAATAACTGTATCACTGATAAGTACAAGGTTATCAAAAACCAAACTTTGCTTTGCTGAAGGCCGTGAGTCAAGAAGTAAGCTGCAACGCCTCCCCCTCCCCTGCTCTTTTACAAGCCACTGTGAAGCTTTTTTTACTCTTGAAAGTACAAAAAACTGTGAAAACTTAAACTGTGTTCAACCGCCGGAATTTTTTTAGGGCTTGTTATTGTATTCTTGTTATAGCATTGTGTGTGACGTACTGCTTTACAGTTTTCAATTCTTACGTATGTAGTTTTAATTTTGCTGATTTTTTACACCAAATAGCTACCGAAGATTTTAGCTATTGGGGCCAAAATTGAAATTTTTTTATTGAAAAATTCGCACTAATGTTTTAACAAAGCCATAGTTTCATTTAATGCATTGATTGAAGGCGCGAAATTTTTCCTACCCACATTAATTTATATAATCTAGATCTGACAGTCAGTTAGTTAAAAATTGAGACCGTTTATTACGAGTGTGACATTTCCAAAGCAAAAAATTCCATAATTTCGGCATTTATTCGATTGCGTATTTGCTAAAAAATTAACGTGCATTATTATCGGCAATTTTTAAATTCCTATTGAACATCTATTAGTTGATTAATTATGACGAAACACAGCGAAAATGAAAACTTTTGCTACATGCATTTTTATTGTGATAAACGAAAATAAGGCAAGAAATGAATATTTTTATTTCACCGTCAAATAACCCTTTATTGGCAAAGGCACAAATATCGATTTCAACTCAGTTTGGTTAAAAAAAATGATAATCAAAATTTCAAAACATTAATTTCGTTTTGTTGTCAAACGTTGTTTCTCATAATATCAGTGCATTTTACCAAAAAATATTACCATACTTGGATAAAAAATTTTGATATTGCGTTTTCTTTCGTTTTTTACTTGTCTTGGAAGTAAGGGAAACGGGGGCGTGAAGGGGCTGGGCAACTCAATTCTTCAACTGGCTTTCAAAATTTAGCGCATTATTTTATTCAGATGGCTCTAAAAGATACCAAGCTTGATTCGAATGGTGTTCAAATAGCAAATTTCTTAATAAAAAAAAACAAAACATAATTGCCCGGCAGCTTGGGGCTCTACTGCCAGGCCCCGTCTGTGATGCGCATGAGTTAAACCCTTATGCTTAGCACGGCGCCCAATTGCGACATTTTTAGGAATAACTTGATCTTTGGGTGCACAGAGCTGGACAGCGTTGTTTCGAGCTTTTAGCTCTCGTCGGCAGCCCTCAGCTTCTCTAACAAAGTTATTCCCCAGCTGGACAAGACTCTTGGCCGAACTGGACAAACCTTAAGGGTCGAGCTGGGGAATAACTTTGTTAGAGAAGCTGAGGGCTGCCGATGAGAGTTAAAAGCTCGAAACAGCGCTGTCCAGCTCTGTGCATCTTATGACTCGAGCTGCTTTGTAGCTGCAGGGTTGGTGGTTGATCTAGCCACCTAACTGCCAGTGGAATTCGTTACGATTTCCCAGGAGTCGACAACGAAGGACGTCAAACTTGTCGGTTAATCTTTGGGTTTAAGCTCCCCCAACCGCCTGAACAAAATTTTAGTTGCGCACCGGCAGTGAACACTAGAAATTGTTGTATTCATTCTTTTCATGAAACTTAAAAAATGATTCCCGAATACCAATTCGTTAAGAAGTTTCTATTCATTTAAAATTCTGTTTAAAATTTGTCAAAAATCACATAAAATGGTTGGCGTGCGAGCTTCCGTGTAATCTATACGCCGAAAAAGAACAATATTTACATGAAACGCTGGCAAATAAAGCCCAATAAAAGAGTACTTTAGGTTGTTGTGATGTTAAACTGACGCACGTGCCTGGTTTACAAGCATGAACCAACGAGGGAGTGCAAGCTATTACAACAGCTTCATTTGCTTATAAGTTCTTTACCACGGGTAAGGTCAAGGTGAATAATAACTTTTGGCATTGGGCAGAAAATATTTGAAAAATATTCGGTCTAAGCTATATAGAGCTGGTTGAAATGCTACTGTGTTACACAAGTCATTTAGGGTCACTATTTTTCCTTGTCTTTGTTTTTTTTTTGTTCCAATATCGTGGCCGTAAGTTTTGTGTGGTCTTGTGTTTGCGCTTGGTCGTGGATCAAATGTATGGAAGCGGTTTAGAACAATTTGGCTCGCTTTGATAATGTTTTTGAGTTCAATTTTGCCAAAAAAAAGATTTTCAGCTTGTTGCAAGCTAAATTATCGCGAGTGAGGCAGCACCATAAGCAGAGGTGTAAAGTAACGAAAGTAGCTCTACTTAAGTAGCCTACTCAAGTAGATTTTGTCGGTAACGAGCACTTTTTAAGTAATTATATTTTTGGATACTTTCTACTTTCACTTGAGTAACATTAACGTAACATAACGCTACTTACGTACATTTTATATTAAAAGTAGTTTGTAGGCTTAGTAAGGCATACCTAATTTTTTTTTTTTGGCAACGTCGGGCAAAATATTCGAACCGTGGTGAAAATTATGAATGAGCGCGAGCTCGACTAGTACAGACAGGTCCAAGTACGCCGCGCTTCTTCACCTTAAGGTATTGTTGGAAAAGAGACGAGATTTGCGTACGGCACTAGCGATTACTGCGCCACGAGAATATTAGTTTAGTTACTGACCACTGTGTAACACATTAAACTGACCATAAGGGTGGCTGTGATGCTCGGTGCTAGTGACGTGATATTTAATTGCGAGGTTGAAAGTTTCTTAGTTTTTAGGCTAGGCTATAGATACCAGTAGCCAATAGTCAAGGCCTGCATGCTTGGTAAATTATTTTACTCGGCTAACAATTGCAAAAATGCGCAAGTTAGTGTAAACATTGTAGTCAGTGGTCATGTTGCCTAAGTTTATCCCACAAAACCTTAGTTCCTGGTAGTAAGGAACATAGGCTGCTGGTGCAGTTACTGTAGTCTGAAGCATATCGGTTGGGTAAACACCATGAAAGCTGTAACATTTTGATATTAACAGAATGGCTATTGCTCAAGTCATTTTGATGTTTCACTGTTTTTTGTGTATACTGAATAAATTGCACAGGTTTCATATATGACGACATCACAACTCATCACAATAATCTAGCGAGGAAAGGACACAGCTTGGTAATTAATATTAGTAGCCAACTAATCATGTTGCGTTACTACTATTATTAAGTGTTATAATTGAAATACTTTACCACATTCATGCTTTTGGTACGATTAACAATGGAGCCGTTTATAGTACTGAACTACTGATATACGTCCGCATTCAAAAATTGCTAACTTTTGGGCAGTTATAGTGGTTTGGGCTCTCATTTTAAAGCGCGATATCGCATATTTATACGTGGTATTTAGCAACATTCATAGACCAGGATGCAGAAAATACAAGGGTCTTGTGAAAGAAAACTTTCTACTTGGCTACTTGAGTAGCTTAAAAATCTGTTTACTTTATACTTTTACTTGCTTAGTTAAATGGTTTAGTACTTTCTACTCTACTTGCACTACATTTGATCGTCAGTAACAACACTTTTACTTGACTATTGTTTCTGACTACTTTGTACACCTCTGACCAAAAGCATAACGTAGGTATTGGCTGAAAAAACTAAAGTTATCGAAAAGATTTTTCACTCTGGTTTTTACGCTCTTGCAGAAATTTGCAAATTAAAACAAATCTTTCATCATACTTTTGCTATTTTCGCCGAAGCGTGTATCTAGTTGGAAGGGCCCATCTCCGCCTCATTGCGCCTGTGCAAAAACATAAGTTCTTTGGAAGAAACGCAGCAGCGGTGGCAAGCTGTTGCCAAAATTGTTTCCGGTTTGAGCGGCCCAAGATTTGAATCCAGCGCTCCAAAGACGAATGCAATACCGCTCGACCTTCTGGACAGCGCTGAAATTTGCAATAGATTATAATCATTGCAAACTATATGTGAATTATGATAAAACATTTTATATATGTTTGTAAATTATTGTCAAAGATGCGCCTTACTTTGATTATAACTTACATGTGAAGTGATTCATATATAATTCATATACAGTTTATAATAATAATAATCTTATTCCAAACTTTTGCAAGTGCTACGTGTATGAAGAACAGAGCTTTCTCCATTTAATTTGCATAGCCCCTTTTCCCATCAAAAACTTTCTTAAATGCATTGTTCTAGAGTTCAAATGGAATTGAAAAATTTACTTATTTGAAAAAGATAATAATATATTGAAAAAATCTGCAGTAATAAGCTGAGTAAACTAGGCTAAAACATACCTGTTTTGGATTGTTCCTGGGCAACGCAGCTGTTTCATATTAACATTGTCACAAACAAACTTGATGTAGTAAGATTACTTGACTCTTCCACAACACTTGAATTTGCGATCAAAATTCTTTTGAATAATTAACAGTACTGCTGCATGTTGCGGTAACAAACAATACAATTTTAAACCACTAAAACAGAGTCGATGCTAGCCTGTGGAATCATTAAATGTGTACTTGTCTTTGTCAATAAAGTTTCTTGCATTATAGTCTGCACTGCATTGCTATTTCACATTTCAAAAGAAGATTTTAAAACGATTTTGAATGAACAAATGCATCATCCAAGGGAGTTTCAAATAAAACAAAAAGGTCATAAACCATTCAAATAGCTCAAAACAAAAAGTTCATAAAACAAACCTCACTCACTCAAGCTATTAATAATAAAACAAAAATCAATTATGATCGATTTTGTAGCTCTTTGTAACTTGTCAATACTTGACTTTAAACGACATTTATGTCAAAAATTTTCTTTTCTGTTTTCTCTCAAAAGATATAGAAATTTCTTGAAATTGTAATTTCCAAGTTTGAACCTACCCTTTCGATATCTTTCTATTTTCAAGATATGCTGCAGGCTGACAGTCAGTGTTTTACCTCCAAAAGTTTTAATTGAAATCCAAAAAATGTATATTGTTAATTCCCAATTAGTGTAATTGTGTCAGCGTTGCTGCCAAACAAAGTAAAAAATTATAATATTGTAAAACAGCAACTTTTGGAGTAAACACTTTCTAAATTTTAAACAACTATAATTCAGTTTCTTTGGAAGAACTGGCCTTGCACGACTGCAACATACCAAACGCAGACTTTGACTGCAGATATCGCGTCTCGAACACAGCAAACAGCTTTCCTTTATACTGAAGGCTGCAAAAAATTATCTTTGCAGCGCGTGTGGTTACTTATTCCAGAATCTCAATTATTTTCTTTTGAGTGTTCATCTTTTGAGTCTCTTAAAAAAACGTCTTTGGCTCTTCCTTTTTGTCTCTGATCTCTGATCCAGATTTCAGGCTGTGACCAGCAGGCTGGTGTGTCTCACCGGAGTTTCTCTGCGCACCAATTTTTTGGATAGTAAAGAAGCAGTGGCGCAACTATAGATTCGAGCCAGGTGATAGGAGCTTAGACTAAAGAACCTACTTACTATCGTTACCTGCGTATGTGACAATATACGCATTGAGACGCCAAAAAAATCTGAGCATGTAATGGCAGGAGCAGGCACGCAAGCAGTATTTTTCCAAGAAGGGGTTTGAACCAAAGGTTAAAATTTTTTTGTTTGAAAATGGCTTCGTTTGTCGAGCAGAATGGCCCCATTTGTTGTGCAAAATGGCCCAACTCAATCGTATTATACGCGGAAGCCCCAGCGGCCGGGCGATTTTTGTAAATTTTCAAAAAAAAATCCATCTGAATCACATTTCACGCGTTTTTAGAGCTATTTGAAAGAACAAAATTGTTCCGATTCCGAAGCCATTTAATATAACTAACTTGCCCGACTCCTTCAAGTTCCCTTTTACTTACGGTCAAGTCCAAGACACGTTTAAACGCTTGAATTTTTAAGATCGGGGAGATGGCTGCAGCCCTCTTAACTTCCCTGGTCGGGCACTGCCAAAGAATAACGTAAGTTCAGTAGAAATGCCAATTTTATGCTAAATTTGGAATGTGGAAAAATGTGAAAAACTGTTTTTTCTAATTTTACTTATACGGTATCTTCTCTTCTTAAATAATTGCTTTGAAAACATATTATTGCAAAAAAATTCCCAAATTGCTATTTTTCCGACAAAAATTACTAACGTTGTTTAGCGGGGCATGGGAACTTTTTTGCCCTCGTCCTCAGAGCTCCGTTTTTTTTTGTTTTTTTTAAGGCCAATAAAGACTTGGCGCTCACGACTACGGGTACGGTGGTACCTCAATTGATTAATTCAAATTAAGAAAAAATATTTACTTTGTAACAATTTGAGATATTATCGTATAACTAAAAAAAATTTCGTTAAAATAAATAAACTAGAAATAAAGTTTGCGTTTGAAAAACTATTGAAAAAGTGGGACTCCATTATCAGTGGACATTTGCACTGGACCTTCCTTGCCTAAAAATATATCATTTCCACATTTAGAATTAAGTTATTCCCTTTCACGAGTTACCGCCATCTTTTGTTACGGTTTTTACCACGATACTGCTTCGCAGTATATACGAAACTGCTGCCAACGCGTGAAACTTCAAAATGGCGCCTGAAGTCATTTCAAAAACAGTACAACTCTTTTCAAATTATCATAAAAAACTTTAACGAAATGCAATATCTTAGGCACGTGGGCACCCATTGCCTTTTGAGAGCGGCTGTCCTCAAAAAGTCCGTCCAAGGCCTTGCCCTCGGACTTTTTTGAGTCCTGGGCCTCAAACTTTGGGTGCTCGACTCCACCTCTGATATATTGTGTTACTCCAAGAAGCTCATGCATATTCATGCACTGCAGCATTAACCAACCGACTAAGCAGCTTATAAATCACCACTAGGAAAAAGCACTATAGTTTAAAACAGCTTAGCAAGACACGAGTAGCAGTAGTAAAATCTTATCATGGCCCATATCAGAGCTGCCAGAGGAGAATTTCCTGAATATTATACTATAGCCTAGAGACTAAATTTTACAGTATTTTTATGGTAGCATCAGCACTACATCAGGTTTAGGCGGATTAGTGGAAACAATTAAGTTGGCTATAATTCATCTTATCATTGCCCCTTTCACTGTTTCATGTTCATTCGCCCAACAGAAATGCAGGGAATAGGAGGCAATTTTAAAATACCGAGTAGGGTACCGGTTATTAAATTACAGTGCTCTTGGTTTTCAATTGGCTAAAAGCTTTTATCCAACAAACCTGGTTTCCGCCGGCTGAACTGTACGGTGTTTGGTCACTAACTGGAGATTTCTATTTCAAGACCCATAACCCAGTTTGTGATCTAGCCCGACTTTAACCCATGACTCCAAAATCCTTTCTGCCAAGCCAGACCACTGCCAATACAAATGCCACGTTTTGCATTAAAGTAAATTGATTTTCACATGTTGCTTGAATTTTATACTAGGCATAACTAGATACTAATGCTGATTCTATAGTTGTTGTTTTTTACGATAGGCTACAACTAGATCTATGCTTTTTGATTAGTCTGGGGCCTAAGAGGTTTGGAAGCGAAAACTGCTGTATACTGTTAGAAACATTCAGCCTAGCTGCTTACAGTCTGCTGTTTTTGGTTTTCCATAGCCCAGTCCTAACCTGTAAGTTAACCTTTCTCCATTTCTTAAAACTGGTCGGCCGGTAATTTTTGAAACGTAGGTCGAATATCAACAGCAATGACCCTAATCAATTCTTTTTTCCAAGTAGGTTTGCCGGTTCTGCCGATAAAACGCAACTGACATAGAATATGTCTAACCATTGCTTTTTAAATTTCTTAAAAATCACATGTCTCTGTTACATCATAGTTATGAACCTGAAAAAAATAAATTGACTTAACAACAATTTCCTCTGACAATGGAACCTATAAACAAATCTTTGATCGCTAATTTTTCAGGGAAGGAAACGAGTTTTTTCTTCAAAATTTCGCCAAAAGTTGTATTTTGCACCACAGCACCAGAATATGGTCATAACTCAATTTGCCAAAAAACTGACTTAACAACTTTTGTCTCTCAGGTCTTCAATTACTTCATGTACGAAAATAAACGACGCAATAAATTTTTAATTGAATACCCACAAATTTTTACCACCGATCGTCACTGTAATTGATTACTTCGTTATAACTTTTCTTTACGCTATGGTACAGTTTTGATGAATTCATACGAACACTCTTGTAGAATACTGAATAAGAAACTGCATTGTGCATTGAATAAAGTCAATACCATGCTTTACTTACTTTTCAGCTAATACGTTAGTTTTATGGATAACTTAAGAGTGAAGATTGCCTACGAATCGGCTTAACCTTAAAAGCACTAAAAACATTGGCATTCCTATTAATAAAGAATATTTATTGCGTTTAAATTTTCTACTCAACAATCTGTGTGATGCAAGTGGATCATCACATCGTCTTAGTAACAATTTTGGCTTAGATTTTTTTTTCATATAATTTATGTGTTATAGCGGAAGGCAAACGAAATGTGCGGATGTAGATTCCATTAAAAAACAAGCAAATAGAATGAGACGAGAAACAAAACAAATCAGACAAGCAGCAAGAGAAAAAAGACGGCATAAATACCCGGATTAAGATATAAATACAGTACATTATTTTTGTCATTGGAACGACCGACGCTCGCGTCGCGTGTTCCTTTGTTTTTACTCGGCCATTTTCTAACTAATGAGTGCGAGATTTCAGACTTTTGCTTATAACTCGAGAACCGTTTGGTCTAACTACATGAAATTTTGACAGCAGTTTGAGATTAATGAGTTTTATGTTTGTACCAAATTTCGAGGCAATCGGTCACGTGACTTCGGGTTTATGACCCGAAAACCGCCCCGAAAGTTTGGCGTAAAAAGCGGTCTAAGTCAAAAACGGCTTAAGTACGGCAAAAAATATTTCTCATGGTTATATGTCTTAAGATATCCTTTCATCCCTACCAACCCACTTTCGGCCGCGATGAGGTTTTTTTCTTATTTTTTTCCTTTTTTTTTCCTTTTTTTTTCCTTTTTTTTCCTTTTTTTTTCCTTTTTTTTCCTTTTTTTTCCTTTTTTTTTCCTTTTTTTTCTTCCTAAATCTTGTACGCTCGAGTTCTCCTAAACCACAAAACATAGAAATCTAATTTTTGTGTGAAGTTGTTGAGGTACATACGCAATTGTGTCTCCTGAAATTTTTTTGGGGCAACTCCCCCGGGAACCCCCCCAAAATGGGGCCCCAAAAAATCAATTTTTTGAACGGCTCAAGCTAGGGTGCCAGTTTTTTTTGATATCAGTAGATATTTGAGAGACAAATATTTTGACATAATTTGGGGGTACCACCCCCCCGGGGACCCCCCCAAATGGACCCCCCAAAAACAAATTTTTTTAACCATATAACCTAGGGTGCCATTTTTCTTTGATATCAGTAGATATTTAAGAGAGAAATATTTAGACATAATTTGGGGGTACCACCCCCTCGGGGACCCCCCCAAATGGACCCCCCAAAAACAAATTTTTTTAACCATATAACCTAGGGTGCCATTTTTCTTTGATATCAGTAGATATTTAAGAGAGAAATATTTAGACATGGTTTGGGGGTACCACCCCCTCGGGAACCCCCCCAAAATGGGGCCCCAAAAAATCAAATTTTTGAACGGCTCAAGCTAGGGTGCCATTTTTCTTTGATATCAGTAGATATTTGAGAGACAAATATTTTGACATAATTTGGGGGTACCACCCCCTCGGGGACCCCCCCAAATGGACCCCCCAAAAACAAATTTTTTTAACCATATAACCTAGGGTGCCATTTTTCTTTGATATCAGTAGATATTTAAGAGAGAAATATTTAGACATGATTTGGGGGTACCACCCCCCTCGGAAACTCCCCCAAAATGGGGCCCCAAAAAATCAAATTTTTGAACGGCTCAAGCTAGGGTGCCATTTTTTTTTGATATCAGTAGATATTTAAGAGAAAAATATTTTGACATGGTTTGGGGGTACCACCCCCTCGGGAACCCCCCCAAAAAATCAAATTTTTGAACGGCTCAACCTAGGGTGCCAGTTTTTTTTGTTATCAGTAGATATTTGAGAGACAAATATTTTGACATAATTTGGGGGTACCACCCCTTCGGGGACCCCCCAAAAATAAATTTTTTTAACGATTTAACCTAGGGTGCCAGTTTTTTTTTGATATCAGTAGATATTTAAGAGATAAATATTTAGACATAATTTGGGGGTACCACCCCCCCGGGGACCCCCCCAAAAGCAAGTTTTTTAACCATTTAACCTAGGGTGCCAGTTTTTTTTGATATCAGTAGATATTTAAGAGAAAAATATTTTGACATGATTTGGGGGTACCACCCCCCCGGGGACCCCCCAAAATGGGGCCCCAAAAAATCAAATTTTTGAACGGCTCAAGCTAGGGTGCCAGTTTTTTCTGTTATCAGTATATATTTAAGAGACAAATATTTTACCATAATTTGGGGGTACCACCCCTTCGGGGACCCCCCAAAAATAAATTTTTTTAACGATTTAACCTAGGGTGCCAGTTTTTTTTTGATATCAGTAGATATTTAAGAGATAAATATTTTGACATGTTTGGGGTACCACCCCCTCGGGAACCCCCCAAAATGGGGCCCCAAAAATCAATTGTTTGAACGGCTCAATTTAGAGTGCCAGCTAGTGTTTTATGATATCAGTAGATATTTAACAGACAAATATTTTGACATAGTTTGGGGGTGCCACCCCCCCCCGAGGACCCCCCAAAAATCAATTTTTTGAACGGCTCAACTTAGAGTGCCAGTGTTTTATGATATTAGCAGATATTCAACAGACAAATATTTTGACATAGTTTGGGGGTGCCACCCCCCTGGGGACCCCCCAAATGGACCCCCAAAAATGAATTGTTTGAAAAGCTCAACTTGGGTGCCAGTCTGTTATGATATCAGCAGATATTCAACAGACAAATATTTTGACATAGTTTGGGGGTGCCACCCCCCCCCCAGGGACCCCCAAATGGACCCCCAAAAATCAATTTTTGAACGGCTCAAGCTAGGGTGACAGTGTTTTATGATTTCAGGAGATATTTAACTGACAAATCTTTTGATTCAACTTTTCTGGAGGTTCCATAATCAGATATTTTTGAATAATTGCTGATTTTACGGTAGACAAAAAGTACTTTTGAGCGTCACAGCATTAGCTGTGCGTCGGTCGTTCACTGGGTTTGCTGGCAAACTCCCATCTAGTTTTGTGTAACGCTTGTTTGTGCTCTTATTTTCCATAAAAAAGCTTGTTTTTCGAGATTCTATTTGCAGTTTTTGAATTGCAAAGCTTGTGAAATCAAAGAATTATCTTGGAAAAAACATTGCAGAACGTTATTATAAATGTTTTCATTTTTTTTACTTCTCATTCATATATTTGTTGTTTTTTTTTAATTTCATTTTACCCACTAAAAAGTTTCTGTCTGCAGCTGTGGTTGTAATGCCAATATTTGTTTCTGATTTATTTTGTCTTTTCTAATGTAATTGAGTTTTCTGATTTGTCACCACAAAAAATTCGTTGTGTTTTTTATATTTCTGTTATAACTTTTGTATTGTTTAACTGATCTCATAGCAGAAAGCCGACAAGTTCAAGCTACGTTCTTTTTCTACTTTTACGGGTTGATAATATGTTTTTGGTTTAAGTGGCATTTTACGCTTACCTTTTGTTTACTAGTTATAAGGTGTGTAAACGTGTATGAATGCTAGAGAAAGCAATAAGTATTGTTACATTGAATTGCGATACAACTAATACGGTTGTTTTGCTAACAACTGCAGCTGACAAATGTTAAGGAACATCACCTCGTCACCTAGACTAGCTAGGGCGCTACGCAGGCTTAGCAACATTCCAATAAATGCTGTTCCACATATTAGCAACTTACAACAATCACCCGCGTCAACCAATCTAATAAGCAAAAAAAAGAGAATGGATCCCCTTAAGGTTCCCCCTGGATATAATTAACTGGTTGGCAACAAAATCGGCACTCCAGCATATCCGCTAGATTATGATGCCAACATCACAGTTGAATTAAACCGCATAGAATATTCCATTTATAGGGCCCATTTTAACCCACCCAAGAGGGTCCAGTAGGGGATCCTATTTACCTCCCCAAAAAACTTCTTCCAGAAATTACATTTTTATGAAAAACACTTTGCCGAAATTATATTATGCCGAATAAACATTTCCTTAAATTGAACATGCGCTTGGTTTAATTACATTTTTCCGAAAATTTATTTTCCAGAATTTACTCTTGCCAGAATTTACATATGGCCGAAATTACATTACGCTAAATTTATACGCTTAAATTCGTTTTCAAAAATTATTCTTAAGTTAGCAAAAAGATTAAGAGGGCCAAAGAAGGGCATTCCCTCGCCTCTTGTGACTAATTTTGACAAACAGCGTTACGTTTATAATAATTTTAGTTTTTAACAAAAATAAGTGATATTTTCAAAACTGTTAGCACAAAATTTGTAATGATATTTTGATGTGTTTTCAAATTATTAATAATATTGCTGTATTTCTATTGTATCTAAAATTTACAAAAGTAGCAGAAAGAATTAATGGAATACTCATATCAATAAAAGTAGAGAATTTAGAAAAAGTACGGTAGGGAAATTTCATTTTGAGTTGAGGTATAATATGACGAAGCTCATTGGAACAATCGACGCTCGCGTCGCGTGTTTCTTTGTTTTTACTCGGTTATTTTCCAACTAACGAGTGCGAAATTTCAAACTTTTGCTTATAACTCGAGAACACTTTGGTCTAGCTACATGATATCTTGCCAGTAGTTTGAGATTAATGAGTTATAAGTTTGTACCAAATTTCGAGGCAATAGGTCACGTGACTTTGGTTTTAGAACCCGAAAACCGCCCCACAAGTTTGGCGTAAAAAGCGGTCTCAGTCAAAAACGGCTCAAGTACGGCAAAAAATATTTCATATGGTTGTATGTCTTAAGATATCCTTTCATCCCAACCAACCCACTCTTGGCCACGATAAGGTTTATTTCTTTTTTTTTCCTTTTTTTTCCCTTTTTTTTCTTCCTAATTTTTGTACGCTCTTCTTCTCCTAAACCACAAAACATGGAAATCTAATTTTTGAGTGAAGTTGTTGAGCTGCAAACGCAATTTTTTCTCCCGAAATTTTTTGGGGCAACACCACCGAGAACCCCCCCAAAATGGGGCCCCCAAAAATCAATTTTTTGAATAGCTTAACTTAGAGTGCTACTTTCTTTTGATATCAATAGATATTTAATAAAAAAATATTTTGACATAGTTTGGGATTGCCACCCCCCGCCGGGGACCCCCCCAAAAATCAATTTTTTGAATGGCTTAACTTAGAGTGCCATTGTTTTATGATATCAGCAGATATTTAACAGACAAATATTTTGACATGACTTAAAAGTGTCATCTCCCCGGGGACCCCACAAATGGACTTCCCAAAAATCAATTTTTTGAATGGCTCAACTTAGAGTGCCATTGTTTTATGATATCAGCAGATATTTAACAGGTAAATATTTTGGCGTAGTTTGGGGGTGCCAATCCCCGGGAACCCCCAAATAGACACCCCAAAAATCAAATTTTTCTGCAGTTCAACTTAGGGTGCCATTGTCTGTGATATCAGCAGATAAATAACAGACAAATATTTTGACATAGTTTGGGGGTGCTACCCCCTCGGGGACTCCCCCAAATGGACCCCCCAAAAAATCAATTTTTTGAATGGCTTAACTTAGGCTGCCAGTCTGTTTTGATATCAGCAGATATTTAAGAGACAAATATTTTGACATAGTTTGGGGGTGCCACCCTCCCGAGGACCTCCCAAATGTACCCCCCAAAAAATCAATTTTTTGAATGGCCCAAGCTAGGGTGCCAGTGTTTTATGATATCAGGAGATATTTAACTGACACATATTTTGACTTTACTTTTCTGGAAGTTCCATAATCAGATATTTTTGAAAAATTGCTGATTTTACGGTAGATAAAAAGTACTTTTGAGGGTCACAGCATTAGCTACGCGTCGGTAGTTCACTGGGTTTGCTGGCAAACTCCCATCTGGTTTATTTAAGGCAGTAATTAAATTGTTTGGCTGGCACCAATGTGTGATCGTTGAAATGTTGTTCATTCGAAAGATTGGCAGGAGTCTTGATGCACTCAATTATCAAGTCAAATTTCTCCAGGTAAAAGCACACAACAGTGAATTATTAACGTCAGAAAATTCGAATTTTTTTACCAATACATTAGTAGTTCAGTCATTTCGACAACAACAATCTCGACAAGACCACTTCGCATTCTTCATTATTGTGCGGTTTGATTGTGTTGTAGCATGGCACGTTCAATTCAATTGTGATGTAATGGTCAGTAATTGTTTATCTCACCACAATACTACCTTAGCATGACCAATTGGCCATGCAAATGAAAAATCAGAATGTTCCAAATTCCGTAGGAGTGTTTTTTTTAGATTGGAGTGGAAAACTTGACAGGGCTTAAAGCTTGCTGAAAACTCTTTGGAAAGGCATTTTACGTTAATGCTGCATTTTGTAAGCTTGAGTGCAAAATCTTTACCAAAAGTGCAACGAGTGTTGTTTTGCTGGCTTTGCATTTGATGTTAATTTTAGCAGCTTGAACCGACAGCCGCTGTTTTAAGTTTTGCTGGGAATTACACTAGTTTTTATAAGTATAATTTCAAAAGAGCACGAGGCTTATTTTCCTCAAAATTTAGGAACAAATTAAGAACAATCTTGTCTTGATTTTTGCATTGATTTTTGATTGCTGAATTTCATAACGTTTAAGCTCGAAGCATCAGCATAACTTAACGGCCAGTTTATATCTCTCATTCGGCAAGCTAACTGTTACCGCTACGTCCCTTGACTTTAGACCAAAAGTCTACTGTTCTGTTTATTTATTAGAAATGAATAACATAATACAGTGTGATGTTTTGAGTGAAAAATAGTTTCTAGAAAATTAATTTTCGAGAAATGTTATTTCTGTCAAGCAAGTTTTCGAGAAAAAATGTGATTTCGATCAAATGCAAATTCTAGATGAATTTTCGAGAAATGTTATTTCTGCAAAAATAATTATTCAGAAAAAAATGTGATTTCAGTCAGGTGTAAATTCTAGAAAATAGGTTTTCGGGGAAATGTAATTTCGGCAAAATGTAAATTCTGTTATTCGCAAGTTCTGAAAAAAAAGTTTTCAGGGAAATGTATTTCATACAACCGTTCATTCTGGTATGATTTCTGACAAATGCTATTTCTGGAAAAAGAACAAATAATCAAATCAAAATTAACGTTCTGGGAAAAAGTTTTTCTGCCAAATGATTTTCTGGGAAGTACTTTCTGCGAAGTGCAAGGACAACCCCATTTGGTAAACGGTTATACGAACAATTAAACAACTTCTCAAGCTTGACAAGCCTTTTAAACCTGCCATTTGGTAAGGAAAAAATTCTTCAAAAGAAGTCAAAAAATAAATGAACCACCCTATGTATTACACCGCATGGCTGTTATGATAGCTTATCACAAAATATATCAGTCTAGTTCAGCGGCTGCTTCAAGGAATATGCTGGAGTGTCGATTTTGTAGCGAGCCAGTTAGTTATATCTAAGGGAGGCCTTCAGGGAATCCATTGCTTTTATTTTTGGTTGTTAGATGCGTCGAGTCCGGAAATTGTTGTAATTTGCTAATACGTGGCACAGCAGTCCATTCAAGGTTGATAAGCCTATCTAGCTAGCCGACGAGAGGTAATATTCCTTGAAACAGCCGCTTGACAAGGCTGCTAAATTTTGTAGTGTTCATGCCAAAAAAGTGGCATAATACTTAGGCTGGTTCATTTACATTTCGACTGATTTACATAATTTAGGCTATTATTAGATATACCTGCTGTATTCATAAATGATTTAATTTTATCAACAACATATACCCCTTACAGAATTTAACCAATTAATTCAAACACAGTAGGGGTTGATTTTCCCAAATAGTCAGAGACCAAATTTATAGACATTAAAATACTCTTTTGAAAAATCATGGCCTCAATTCAACTAATAGACTAAACATTGCTTTGTAAGCATTCGGAAAGTATACATTCAAGTATTAGTGCTAAATATTGATTAGCATTTATACTGCAGCAGCAGCATCTATGCTACCAAAATTTACAACAATCAGAAAAAAATTAATTCTTTTTTCGATTAAATTTATTTTGTCAAAAATATCAAACCATTCAAAACCAAAACTAATTATTACACTTACAACAGCACAATAAAGACATGATTTGCTATAAATGGGCATGGAAAGAAAGAAAATGACCAAATACATTCTTCCAAGTTCGATGCTACATACAACTCTCATTTTTGGTGCCAAAGTCTGAAAACAATAAAATTCCATGTATATTTCGGAGGGATACATCAAGGTTTTGATATTCAGGAGCTACATAGCAGATTTTCGTCATAAATTTTTCGCAACAGTTTGGCAGCACTTCACTCACATATCTTGTTTCCCATTTAGTTAGTGCTTCATCAACATCTAAATTCACGCATAGCCTATCATGGCAGCTCACCCAAACCTTTAAACTACCCACGAGGGCTTGCCATTGTATCCTTTTCTCAGATTACTCTGATTTCCCGGACTTTGATCAGATTAATCTGAGGAGAGCGTACAATGGCAAGTGCAGAAATTGCCCTCCTGTGTTATTTGAAGGTTCGGGTGGGCTGCCATGATAAACTATTTGTGAATTCAGATACTGATAACCATAGGTGGGCACAAGTCGGTTAATCCATTAATAACGAAGCTAACTTTTTCATTAACTCGTTAATCCGTTAAAAAGTTTTTTCATATTAATGGACTAAATTAACAGAGGTGGAGTCCTTGAGGACGTCCTTGGCCTCGAGGACACATTTTGAAGTCCTTGGCCTCGAAGCCTCAATTCCTCGAAAATTTCCCTGTCCTCAGCTCGAGGACAGCACTATTGTTTGAGCCGTTGAAATTTTGTTGAAAAATCCCAGAAAACTCGCGGAAAATTTGCGAAGACCTTTTTTTGTTTTCCTCAAGTGGAGATCGCTCGAAAAAAAAAATGTCCTTGGTCCTTGGCTTTGGCCTCGAGAGGTTTTGTCCTTGGCCTAGGCCTAGGAATGTTTTTGTGTCCTTGGCCTTTGCCTCAAGCCTTGCGTGTCCTCGTCTCCACCTCTGTAAATTAACTTCCGTTAAGTTTTTTTGACTTCCGTTAAGGTTTTTATCATTAATATCTTGCACTATTTATTCATCGTACAGATACAATCCAGTTTGCACTGGTAACACTTGTTGCGTATTAGCGCAAGTTTTAGAGAAGAAAAAGCGAAGAAATGAGCTCTTTTTTTAGGCAAAGAATATACTGCAGCCTCATAGGTCTATTAATTATCGCTGTTCGCAATTTCCAAAGGTTTTCCGATCGCAGCTTCGTTAACGCATTTGAACTTATTTTTATGTGGAAATTAGATCAGACTGTAAAATGTAACTTCCGAAACACAAAAAGACCACCATAGCAATAAATATTTCTTTACAATCATCTCAGCAGCATCAATACGTGTTCTAGAAGCGAGTAAATGAAAACAAATCTAAATTATAAGCAAAATATTAACGAATTAACGGACTTCATTAACTTCCGTTAATTAAAGCTGAAAATAACGGATTAACGTTAATGGAGGTGTGAAGTTTGTTTACGGATTAGTGGTTAACGAAGCTAACGTTTTACATTAACTTATCCACCTATGCTGAAAACACTTTAGCCTAATGGGAAATTAGATAAATGAGTGAAGTGCTACCTCACTGCTGTGAACATTTTTTGATATTCAATTAATAATTTCTGCTAAACCTTTGATTTAAAGGATACAAGGAGTCGAGGACAAAAACTACGCCGCTGATGAGAACGTTTTGTGTTTCTAGAAAGTGTTGCTTTTTGTAGGAGTATTGTAGATTTCACGAAACATTTCATAAAGACATCCATTACAAATTTTAATATAAGAGCTGAGGGTAGATCCTAACCTGGATTACTAACTGCTGCATTTCTAGAGTTGCTTCAAAATGACATTGAGTTTGCCTTGTCATTTGTAATACCGTATTTGAATTTTAATTTTACAGTGCTTTGATTTATGAGTATTGATTAAAAAGCAAGTTAAGATGCAACACTAACATACTTTTTTTGTTCAGTTACAGAGTTGGAAATAGAGTATAGCATTAATATGTAATAGCTAGAGTTTTTATAAAATTATTGGTGTGCACTGTACAGTATTTTATTGCAATAATGAAAAAATTCCTGGTTGAAAACAGGAACCCGAAAAAAATTTTTCACTGTACTCCAAACCAACTGAAAAATAAAGTTAAAGAAGATTTGAAACTACAAAAATCATTTCATCTTCAAGTCTATGCTGATGATTTTAATGAATGGGTTGAACTTGATCTCGAAAATCTTCCACCAAATCCAAGATTAAAAGTTATTATAGGTAAAAAATTTTTGTGTAATTGCAACAAATGGCTCTGGCCTAGCAGTTTGATTAATTAACGAAAACCATTAAGTACTACTGAAACGGTTGACTGATTATTTCCCAGTTGAGTCTAACCAACGTATAAAAATTAGCAGCGTTTCTGCTTGACTTTCAGTATAAAAAACAAGACTCGAACTTTTCATTTTGTACTTAATTAAATTCGGAGAAAAAAAATCCTCTTTTTTTGTTTTTGCATATAAAGAAGATCGGCAGCTGTTCTCACAAAAACTTTGAAAAGGAATATGGATATTTGAATGTACAATTTCGATTTCTGAGCTAGTTTTGGATATCAGGCTGTTTGACCTCAAATGTTTAGATCTAATGTAAGAAATAATTGCAGATGGCACTTCCTCTAATGGCAGTGGAGATACTCAAACAATTGGACTCCATGCGAATATTCCCGGAGTGGTAGAGCAAAACACTGATGGAAATTCAAAAAATTTTGGAAAAAACGGGTGTATTGCTGAAAAAAAAAATGGTAGGTTCATTATTGATTTGAACTATTAGATTGCATATTTACGGTTTTCCTGATAATATTACTATCAAATCTGTAAATCTACGGGTTTCTTAATTCTATTTTAGTAGGATGATAAGACCGGAGATGGAACAAAATTTTCTCCCGTCTAGTTTTTCGTGTAAGTCTTGAAAAGAAAAAAATTGGATTTGTTGAAATCGTTTTGTTAACTTTTGAGCATAAAAATTAGTCTTGAGAAACAGTTTCCCTAAGAATAAAGCCAAAGCTTTTATAAGCATAAAGAGACCTTTCGAATAATTACTTAACTCATTGTCAATCTGTACAAAATGCTTAAGAAAAATTAGAGCAACAGGTAACCCGCAAAAGTAAGATTAAAAAGTAGGCCAAAAAAATCAAATCAAAAATCGAAATTAACGAAATATAGCACTACAGTGTGAAGAATGTGCCTGAACTTTCAAGAATGTGCCTAAACCAAGGTAAGAAGTATTGATTTAATAATCTGTATTAAATCTAATCAAGCGCACTCATCCATTCGACTACCAAAGCTCATCCAGAAACGGTCTCAAAACCCAATTTTATTGAAGACAATACAAAAATCGAACCAAAATTACAAAATCCAAGTAGTCACTCATCAAGTGATGACGTACTATTATTATTATTATACCTATCTACTGAATATATATGTAGTACTACTTGTAATTGACCAGTGCACCCACACTTTCAGGAGCTCTATTTGATTCACATATGTCCCCATAGTAATGCGGGAATATCCAATATTAACGTTACCAACCATGCCAGTGATTGACATTGTAAAAAAAAAATTGAAACCAAATTCTACATTACTAAAAGTTGCCTAAAGTTCCAAAAGTGATAAAATATCAAACCCCAACTAAAAGTCCTAATAAACAAGAAAAAAATCTACCTTGGTCCGTCGTTTCTTGAAAGCAATACCACGGACTGACAACCAAGACTAGTTAAGTTAATACTTAACATAAAATTTTCATACATGTATGCTACAATATGCTCGTATAAATAATTAGTATTAACTCTATTTACGCTGGCCAATTGACTTTTGCAGTTTGCACGGGGAAGGACTTATCACATTTTGGCTTGTAAACCAGAAATCGTGAAACACCAAGTTTGGCATGAGAATTAATGCAACAGCAAAATTTGAAAAAAAATGTTTTAAGGCTGGTGACATCGACAAAGTGACGTTATTGACAATTCAAATTTTTGACATATAGATTTGTTTTATGAATTTAAATCATACAATGCTGAAATCAAAGCAATCACGTAACAAAAACTCCTAACTAATTTTGACTTCAAGTAAAAACAATGTACTGTATAACAAAAAAACTGGAAATTTGAAACTAAAACTAAGACTGCGTTTAGCAGAAGAATACGCATAGTTGCACTGCATAGAATTACAATAAAAGCGTTTTTTGATGCTTTTGTTTTGTAAGTTGACGTTTTGCTTCCCATTTTGCGGTTTATCTTCAAAACAGTACAGCGTTTTTTGCTTACAAAATTAAATGCATAAAAATAATTACTTTGGAATACCACGCTGTCTGGTGCAATATTAACTTAATTAGTTTGCTTTTTCGTGCACTACTAGATGACCACAGCGTGAAAACAACCTTGGGAGCTAGTGCGGTTTTGGCTAAAACAAATGCAATAGTTGCCACAGGAGGAGCTCTAGTCGTAGCTTCTAATGCGAAAGTTGGTGACACCACAATTCAGTTTGGAACAGGTAATAATGATACATTGAAACTTATGTATCAGTATTTTAAGACGTAGATTGCGTTCAAGTTATGACTAGCCGATTTGTTTGTTTTTCAACTGCAGTTTACTTTGCCTTAGGTGCTAGCTACCATTACATTATCCTAAAAAAATCCATAGCGACAAATTTTTTTCTGAACATTGAACAAGTTACCGATTGCATTAGAAGCGCTTAGTTTTAAAAGTATTTTAGTTTATTTTCATCAAAACATGGCGACAAAACTAGCGGACTTATGGGGCGCCGTTTGTCTAAAATATTTGTTTCATTTTATAAGGACAAATTTTGCTACAATTTGACATATCTACTGCAATATGACATATTGCAACAATATGTAACATATCTACTGCAATATGACATATTGCAACACCATGTAACATATCTACTGCAATATGACATACTGCGCTGCACTATGCAACATATCTGCTGCAATATGGCATATTGTAAGACTATGTAACATATCTAGTACTGCAATATGACATATTGCAACAATATGTGACATATTGCAACAATATGTGACATATTGCAACAAAATGTGATGCATTGCAGCACAATATGCGACATATTGTTGCAATATATCACATATCGTAGCAATATGTGATTGCGCTGCAATATATCACATATTGTTGCAATATGTCACATATCGTTGCAATATGTCACATATTGTTGCAATATGTCATATTGAAGTAGATATGTTACATAGTGTTGCAATATGTCATATTGCAGTAAATATGTTACATAGTCTTACAATATGTCATATTGCAGTAGATATGTTACATATTGTTGCAATATGTCATATTGCAGTAGATATGTTACACATTGTTGCAATATGTCATATTGCAGTAAACATGTCAAATCGTAGCAAAATTTGTCCTTATAAAATGAAAAAAATATTTTAGACAAAAGGCGCCCCATACGGACTTAGGTGATTTTAAATCATAATCAGACATCATGCTGGTTGAGCCATATGAAAGTTTATGGACTTACGGACTTATTTTGGTAAAAATTTTAATTGCTGGTCCTTCTTATTGCTATAAACATTTCAGAAACATCCGTAACTAAATTTTCATAAAAATGTTCCTTAAGTACTTTATGACTAAAATACGACTACAAGTTAAATGGGTATAATAGCTGTAATTTGACTTAATGAAATGAAAGTTAAAGTAACATCAATACAATCAAAGAATGATCAACGGCATCGCTTTTATTGTTTTAAAGTGCATTGGTTTCATTTTTTTACTATCACAGAGAGCGTACGTAGAAATGAACACTAATTATCCTCCTACTAATTTTAGGGAATAATATTTCGCTGAAAAACGAACAACCTTCCATTGCCAGCAACTATAATTCTTCTGCTTCGTCGAGTAAGTAAAATCAGGAGGAGTTTTGAAAAAACTATTTTCATGCATTGTATGGATTACCTCAATTTGGGCAATTCTTAAAGTATGCAGCTGCACAAAGTCGAGTTTTGCACTTTCTGGCAACACAAATCTCTTGCCAAAACTTCTAGCTCTTATAAAAATAGGCAAGTATATAAAATAGCTATTATAGAAATAGCAGAGGTGGAGTCCTCGAGGACGTCCTTGGCCTCGAGGACGTCCTCGAGGACACATTTTGAAGTCCTTGGCCTCGAAGCCTCAAGTCCTCGAAAATTGCCCTATCCTCGGCCCGAGGACAGCACTTATTTTGAACATTTGAAATTTTGTTGGAAAACGCCAGAAACCTCGCGGAAAATTTGAGAACACCTTTTTTGTTTTCCTCAATTGGAGCGTAGGCATAGGCAAGGGGAGGGAGGCAGAGCCTCCCCCCTAATTGTAATTTCACCAATGACAAAAATGTGACAAAAAAGCCTATTGTTTCTTCAGTTTCAGTTTCTTTCTAGCATTATTCGCTGACAACAGTATAACTAATTTACACCATCGAAGACCAAGGGCTCCGGGTCCTCCTCAAATCAATTATTGCCAGCCAATTTAAACGCATAACCCGGAGAAAATGGAGAGTTTTTGTCCTAAAAGTTGCTATTTCAGGCCCACATCTAGCCTTTTTGTGAACGTAATGCATTAAGCCGGGCCAGATTTACCATAATATGACGCACTACCAGCTAGGGGCCCCGAGCTGAAATCGCAAGATTTTTTTGGTCTTTACCTATATTTCCGAGAAAGATGCTGCGAAAATCTTCAAAGTGCCAGGGGCCTAGCGCGATGTAAATCCGGCCCGGCGATAACACGGCTAGTAGACGTAACCATCTATTGTACCATGTTTCAAAAACAATTCAGTATTTCACCTCCAACCTCGCCGGCTTTTATGCACAAAATAGTTTTTAAAAAATTAGCCCTGGAAAATGCTGATTGAACGAATCATTGAACTTCAATTGAGGGTCCTGGGCCCCCTGGCGAACATGTACTCCTATAACTGGTTATTTTCATGACAAAACAAAAATGTCTAAGGAAAATCTTCGAGTGGATTGTTATTTACTGCTAAAGTGCACCAGAGACAATGCACCTTACTTCCCCCAACATGGACCAAATCACTAACAATTAAAATTTAACTCCAAAATGCAAGATGTTAAACGTGTGTTAGACTTAAATTGCAAGTAAAAGGAGGATAAACCATTTTTTCAATTGGCTTTCAAATTTCAATTAGATTTTTTCAATTGGCTTTCAATTAGATTTTTTCAATTGGCTTTCAAATGTCAAAAATCTAGTGCTTTCAAATGGCTCTGAACACTTGCGAAATGTAATCCAATGGCATTAAAATAGCTTTTTTTTCCAAAAAATTACGAAAAATCGCCCAACGGCTGGAGGCTTTTCCCCCCAGACCCCCAAAGCATCTGGCGGCTGGGGGCCCCGCCCCCAAACCCCCATCTGTGATACATTTGAGTTACACAAGCTTTCTCAACACGTCACCAAAATTAGATATTTGCATTTTTCATTTATTAGTTTCAGCCCTCTTACTTTGCATATATACCGTAGGTAGTTAAAAACTATCGAAAACTTATTTCAGACCAAAGAATTTCCAAAACGGCCCAGCTGTGGTGCTTAATCAATTAAAAAAATTCGGTGGTTTTTCAATTTTAGTCATTTATTACAGTGCTGCTCCAATGTGTTATTGCATAATATCTTTGAAATCGGAATGATTACACTTTGAAACGTTGAATTGTACTTTGTCTGCGATATTTTTCAAAGTTTTCTTTTCGCAAAACCTTGAAGTTGTGAATGTTAAATTGCGTAAATTTGTAAGCAAGCGTTTAAAATGTTTTTTGCCATCTAGTGACCTAACTATGAAAAAAAAACTACAAAAACAAATCTGGAACCCTTTAAGTACAAGTTTGTACACTAAATTTGCCAAATTTGGATTAAACACTACAAATTGCACTTTGGACGCTAATAGTGGTAGAGAGCATGGGGGCCACAAAACTGATAATATCTCCCTTTCTAGTAGCTCAATTGCGACAGTTTTTTTTTTACTTGAAAGATCAAAAATGGTGCTGTCTTTTTAAACAAACAATTTAAGTGTGCCTCAAACATAGTACCATCTAGTAGCGAAATTGTCTAAAAATTGCTGCATGGGTCCAAGTTTAGGGCCCAAGTGGGGGAATAAGCATAAACCGATCTGTGCAAAATTTTGCATAACTTACTTTTAAGCTAACCTTACATGCAAAAAAAAGTTACGTTGATTTCTGTAAGGTCGGGGCAAATGATGCACTCTAATGAAGGCACATGCAACAATTAAAATCCTGTTTTGTAGGTTAGACATGTGACACCATTTCCACGGCCGTTGTCTTTAAGTATTATTAGATCAGTGTATGATGTTGGTGCAAAGCTACTCCTGGATAAATGAAATTCTCGGACTAGGTCTCGTTCTCCTTTCTGATTTCCTTCTTTAGCATATCTGATTTTCTGAATAATATTGACAGCTTTTGCTTTTGCAGTCTTGTCCTCATCTCCCATTCTCACAGCATGGCCAACAGCAAATTTTTGCGATGAACAAAATACCAATTCTGTTGCACGCTCTGCTGCAGTGCTGTCAACTCATTTGTACCCGAAAGTAAGTTTATTTGAGCTTAAATTTTCTGCAAAAAGAATTTTCGATCCATGCAAAATTGTGTTTTAATATTTTGTTAAAATATGTGCTTTCCTATATACACCAACAATATATTTGCAAGAAATCAAGTTTGGACAAAGTTTGATTTCTTGCAAGTATATTTTTTGTGTATATTGGAATACTCATATTTTATCAAAACATAAAAGCACAAGTTTGGACGAACCAGAAATTCTTTTTACAGAAAATTAAGCTCAAATATATTTTCTGGCACAATGAGTTAACAGCGTTGCAGAAGAGCATGCAGCAGAAATGCTATTTTGGTAATTGAGAGATGAGGACAAGACTGTAAGAGCAAAAGCTGTCAATATTATACAGAATATCATAACTGCTAAAGAAGGAAATCACGAAGGAGAACAAGACCCAGTCAAAGAATTTTATCTACCTGGCGTAATTTTGCAGTAACATTATGCAGTGATCTTAAAGACAACGGTCTTTAAGATCTCAAAGATCTTAAAGACAACGCAATGAATACTTATAGACAACGGTCATGAGAATGGTGTCACATATCTAATCTAAAAAAAAAAGGATTTTAGATGTTGCAGCCTAGCCTAAATTAATCAAAAGCTACACAGATATCAAGCAATTTATTAAGCAAAACTTGAAAGAAAACGTTGAAATGTAACTTGAAATAAAACTTGAAAGAGAATGTTAAAAAATTAATGCGCTTGTGAAAAACTTGAGTTGTAAGAAAAATTCAAAAAATTAAAAGTAAATTTAAGCTACTAAATTAAAGATCACGATTGTCTTCTTCTCTGAAAAAAAAAAAACAAAAATGAGTACCAACAATCATATCTAGCATTAGTAATACCAATTTTATGAGTATTTCAAAATTTGAGTGGGCGCGATTCAAAAATGCCTCGGAGGCAGTATTTAAACAAGGTCCAATTTCAAGAAAATTTTGGATTTCGCATTTTTTTGGCTCAAGGCAAAAATCTAACACCTATGCAAATTGAAATTGAAAAATGACCCCAAAAGGGTCTGCCCTTCTCTACTATGCAGTATTATACAATTACAGATTGGACTATTTAGTTGCGTTTTATTTAGGTTTATCTACAAATTCTTTTGATTTGGAAGAAGAATGGAACAAAGTTGTGAAGAATTGTTGTAAGCTGATAATACTATACTGTAGAGAAAATTTGGGTGATTATGATTCGCCAAACAAAAAACGAAATTTTGCCAATTAACTAGAAAATACCAATTAATCATTGGTATTAATTAATTTTATTTACATAATTAATTTTTCATTCCTGTCTTATTTAAGTAATTTTATTTAATTAAAATAACCGGCCAGTTGGTCAAGCGGTAACGCGTTCGTCTCTGAAGCGGGAGGTCTGAGGTTCAAATTTTGGGCAGGTCAAATCCGACACAGTGTTGCCAACGGCTCGCCACCGCTGCGACATTTCTTCAAAAGAAGCTGTGTTGCCCGGGCGCAATGACGCGGAGATGGGCCCCGCCAGCTCGTTACACGTTTCGGCGTATTACAGCGAGTATAATGAAAGATTTGATTTGATATATAAAATATTTTTCAATATTTTATTTAATTAGCGAAGTAATAGCAATAAACAGCAAGACTAAAGTCATTCTAGGGATTTATTTACAATAAAAATACAAACGTTTTCGCCTTTCATCAGGCCTCTTCAGGTATTAGTTAAATTATAGCCATGTTAACTTTAGACTAACTGGAACAAATGAAGCACAAAAACAAAATCAAGCGACATGAAGGCTTCGAGTCACCGGGCGTTAAAACAATAAAGATCGTCAATCACATTTAACAGGTCAACAGTTCATTTACTAGTGGAAAAGAAAGAAATTCGAGGGGAAAATAACAGCACATTAATCAACAAACGTCACTATCATTTGTAAACATTTAACAGAAAAGACGAGCCATGAGCATATAATTGCTTGTTTAAACTAGGTCTATGTTTCTTTACTAATAAAGGCCAAAATTCATGAAGCTTAATTACTTAAGAAACATAGACCTAGTTTAAACAAGCAATTATATGCTCATGGCTCGTCTTTTCTGTTAAATGTTTACAAATGATAGTGACGTCTGTTGATTAATGTGCTGTTGTTTTCCCCTCGAATTTCTTTCTTTTCCACTAGTAAATGAACTGTTGACCTGTTAAATGTGATTGACGATCTTTATTGTTTTAACGCCCGGTGACTCGAAGCCTTCATGTCGCTTGATTTTGTTTTTGTGCTTCATTTTTTGTTCCAGTTAGTCTAAAGTTAACATGGCTATAATTTAACTAATACCTGAAGAGGCCTGATGAAAGGCGAAAACGTTTGTATTTTTATTGTAAATAAATCCCTAGAATGACTTTAGTCTTGCTGTTTATTGCTATTACTTGGCTAAATAAAATTTCCACTTTACCGAAGTTTTATTTAATTAATTTTTCATTCTTGTCTATAAGCCCACTTGCTTCCCTGTCCAGGGTTAATTTTTTTCCCTTTTTTTCCGGTTTACCATGGTCACAATTGCGATTATGTTTCACAATCATATTTTGATTTTAACTTTATGGGTTAGTTTATTCAGATTTTGAATTTCAGTTTGCAGGCCAGCTTAGTTTAGCTTTTGAATTTCGGTTTGAACGTCAGCTCTGCCAATGAGCTTTGTTATTGCACGAAACTCGAGTCCAGAGCAGTACGTGGGAAAAAATTAGGTCTGCCTTTTTAGCAGCTGAAGTTTCGAGATGAAGACGATAGCATATACCGATAGCTTGGTTATTCAAATTCACTGGTTGAGTAAGCCTAATTCAGGGATCAAAATTCTTTGCCTTGTGTCGACTCCTCTTCACGCTGATGATGAAGTCAGTTGACTTCGAAACACGGAATGCTCCCGCGATTGGGAACTCCGCCTCACCTGCGTCACTAGGGGTTGAAATGATTACCCATTTTGATGCGGAGACAGCATTAAGGTGTTGTCAAATGAAGTAGGATTGTAAGACATGATGTTTCTGTGAACTATTTCACTTTAGGAATAATTTAACTTGTTCAATTAATCATAGTTTTGCAATTGTTGGCTTCTTGCATGTACATTGTGCAATCGGGATATGAATTTTTCAACTTTTGGAATGGAATTAAATTCGTGGGTTTGTAATCAATAAACTTTAATATAATAAGTAATTCTACACTAATATCTTATTCTGAAACGAAAAAAGCTGGCGTACCCAATACGTCGAAAATTTCCAGATTTTTGGCGTATTTTAACGTGCCAATCATGCTTTTTCAAGCAATTTTGCAGACAAAATTAACAAGCTTGACGGACTTTTTTTTTGCTTCAAGATTTGGTCTCGCTTGCCGCACGTGAAATTTGTTTTTAGTGTAGTGTTGGCCTGCTTTTCATCTGTAATTTGTGAGTGCCACCCGATAATAGGCTCTGTCTACGGCCCTTTTAAAAAGTTTTATACAAAGAATCACAACAACGATTTTAAAAATAGTGGAGACTTTTTTCCCACTAATGAAAAACAAAAAGCACTCAAAATCTTTAAAAAGTCAACTTTTAGGTAATTCTGCTAGGCCTATTTTACATATTAATAGTAGAAAATGGTTTAATGTATTGTAGTGGGATTGTTCTTTCAGCATTACATTAGGAGAAAGCGATACAACGATAAAGCAAAGCTGTAGTTGCGAACAAGGTCCACAAAACACAGCTGAATATTGGTTGTTGCAATATTTTTATTCGATTTTCGGGACAGATATTTATTTACAAAGCATAATTTGCATATCGAATTTGTTCTTTGCACAAGCGCAGCTGTGAAAAAGCAAATCGTTGACAGATATATAGGAGAAACTTTTTCGCTCATTTTTAAGCTCAAACATTTAATTTTGAAAAGTTTTTTGTGATTCCAAAAATCTTGAAGTCCTTTTTGTTATTGCTGTGGTATTTTTGTCGCTTTGATAGAGTATCGACGTGGTTACTATTGTTAAGTGTTACTTGCGAGTTGCGTAACCGCTTTTTTGCTTTGATCGTTTTACGAACTTAGCTTAATACTCGTTGAGCAGACTGTGATAGCAATGTAACAGACTAGTGGTTAGTTGGAGTAACCAGGTACCTCATGATTGTGTTTTTAGTAATATTAGTAGTGTATTAATATCATGCCTTATTAAGTATGCTTAATTGCTTAATCTATGTTTATTTAGATTTTATAGTTATGTTTCGCTACTTGATTAAAGCGATAATTTGGTTCGGTTAAGACTTTGTTATGTTTATACCGCAATTGCAAGTAGGCAATTTTTGATATTGTATTCAAAAATAAGTAGAATATTTTCAATCTTTTTTGGGGGAATGGTGACCAAAGTGGTTAAATTTTTTTCAGGTATTCAATAAAAAACTATGTCAATGACCGTTAACTGACCGAAAGACGAACGGAACTAAATTTAAATTTTTTAGTAACACGAAATAACAAGACCAAAACAAATGCAAGAAATTTTGAAAAATTACTAGTGGACTTGCAATGATCTAGGCTGCGCCAAAGCTCGAAGCAGTTAAACATATCAGCTCATTTAATCGAAAAAAAGCTTTTGTGGTTAATTTACATATTTTGTTTTGGTGAGTGTCTCCTGGCAAGTTTTTGCTTGTAGGTATTTAAGTTTTTTGAACCTTTTCAGGTTTTTTTGAACGTAAATTGTTGTTTGTGGGACAGCAACAGCGCCCTAAGAAATTTTTCTTAAGCAAAAGCGAAATTTTCCTTCTATTTCTAACCAACAAGTCAGTACAAAATTATCTACTCTAAACCGCAATTGTGTTGGCAGAAGCTTGATTTAAGTCATCTTTTTTTTTATTTTTATATTACGAAAAGGAGTAAAAATCGATATACTAACTACAAGACCTGATTTTATTAGCCATCACTTTTCACAGCATGCCTGAAAACACTGACATTGAAACTCATTGGGTTGATGTTCTTTCAGCAGCTGAGATAGCACGATCGAACTAGATAGCCAGCAGAAAAATCAGCATCATAAGCAAAATTTTTAAAATCATCAAACATTACAAATAGTTAGGGGTATAGTTTTTGAAAAGTTACCTTAAACGTGCTATTTCTCTTCACTAACCAACTTAATAGGTATGATTGGGTGTGTCACTTATTGATGCAGTTTATACATTCTGTGCGTAGCTATTTTTGTGGCGGTTTTATGGGTAATTTAAATATTTTTAGCAAATCAGAAGATTTTTCGGAGCAAGGGTGCGGCAGGTTTTTGTAATGTTAAGCAAAATAAACAGTGATATTTGTCATTAACATGCAAAAGTTTATCTCTTCCAACATCAGGCATTTGCAGACAAAAAATCATAAACCTATTGTACAAGCAAAAAACGCTCGAAAAATTGAAGGCCACCATTACAGCAGCTTTCACGTCTATTTCAGTGTTTCGCTTTCGTGTAACTGAACTGGTATAAAATAATGCATAAAATAATCTGGTATTCTTTTTGTACTGTATATTATGGCAAGAAGAAATAAAAGAGAGTATTTTACACCACAGGCGAGGGTTTTCGGGCGGCCAGGCGCCCAAAACTATGAGCTACGGAGATGGTGCTGAGCTATGAGCTAAACTATGAGCGACGGAGATGGTCCCAAGTCCTCTCCGTAGCAGAGGTGGTGCTACGGAGGGGACTTGGGAGGACATGTCTTCTCCATTTATGCTTAGGGTCATTTTTCCAACTTGCCTAAAATCTTCAAGTTTTTTTTTTTTAACAAGTATTATAGGGGAAAGGGGGAGTCATTCAATATGAATTGTCGGAATTGTTCTCTTTTTTATTTATGTATGAATCGTCAAAATATTATTCTCTTTTCTTATTGCTGGTGATTCCCTTACTAGCTTGTACCTTAATTGACGTCATTCAGTATGAATTAGATGCAATTCATCCCCAAACTAATTTACAGCGTCACCGACTACTGTAGTTCCATTTTTTTTACGCATTTAAAATTTTCTTTCTAAATTGACTAATATACCAGTGCACAGGCGCTCAACCAGGATTTTACTAAGAAGGGGTGGGACTTGAACTCAAAGTCAAAATCTTTTTGTTGGAGAAATATCTCTGGTTAAATGACTTATTGAGCAAACTGGTGCTACTCAGCGTATCATAAATGGGAGTCTGGGGCTGCTTGGTAAATTACGTATTTTGCACGTTGTTGAGCCAGTTGAATAAACGAAATAGCTAAAATAGGAAGTTGTTTGCCTAAAATCGAATTGCCCACCCCTTCAGCTCCCACTCCTTTATTTCAGATGAAGTCAAAAACACTGTTAAATGCTTGTATTTAGGGTGAAGTTTTTTTTAATGACTTTTTTTTTTAATGAAATTTTTTTAGTGGCTAATAGGGCTTCTGCCTAATAGTTTCCTATTACAAATTTTCTATGAATTATTTATTAGTATGGTAAAAATGGTGGCTTGCTATTAAGTATTTTCAGTTAATTTGCGACAATTTAGACGATATCAACACTTAAACAGTGTTGGCTTAAAGCGCTCCCTCAGACCCCTAAGATCAGCCATTATTAAACCATTATGAAATAAACCTGCTTATTGTAGATTCTTTCCTTCTCTTTCCATTGCTCAAAATTAACACGAAACGTGACCATATTAAGGGATCAATATACAGATTTTTGCTCTTGAACAAAAATTTTATCACATTTTTTTGATAATTTTTTCTCAAAAATTACGCCTGCCTTTTTTGTTGATTTTGTCCTCCCCAATTATTTCGTGCAGGCACAAAAATTGGGCATTTTACCATGCTTTTGAAACTTCTGCCTACGCCACTGCTTGATGCGTTTTTTTTTTTTTGTATCCGAAATGATATGTTTTTTGCGAACGACTTTAACCCTGTAAATGATCAGTTTTCTGTAAATGAAGAAGCTGATCGCGAGTTTCAACAACCATCTAAAGTGAAAATCGCTCGAAGGCAGCGCCTAGTTTTGTTGATTGGATCAGCAAAAAAAAAAATTGATAACAATTAATGCTTGTCACCTCAAGTTTTTTTGAGTCCACAATCCGCAACTCCACAACCAAATTTAAATTTCCTTGATCCGCAACCACAAGCCCGCAATTGCTTGTTTAAAAGCTTTAGTCCGCTATCGCAAGTCCGCAACGACGTTTCAGGATTCTTGAATTCGCAACCGCAAGTCCTCAACTTCCTAATTCTTGAAGTCCGCAACTTCGTAATTATTCGTAATGTTTGCAACCGCAAGTCCGTAACTTCATTATTCTTGAAATCTGCAACCGCAAGTCCGTAACTTCGTTATTCTTGAAATGCGCAACCTCAAGTCCGTAACCACGTAATTCTTACAGTCCTCCGCAGCTGCATAATTTTTTAAATTCAAATTTTAAGTCCGCAACTAGTCGAAAAAGAAGAAAAAAAGAAGTTTAATAAAAAAGATAACAATTAAGAAATTGTGTATAGACTGCATATTTGAATGCAAATAAAGCAAAGACAACTTTTTTTTTAATAAATCGAGCAGGAAGTTTGACACTTGACATCAGCCCGGGACATTTTTTTCTACAAAAGTACAATGTCTTCGTGTAATCCTACCTACATTCGAAACTGCTCAGCGGTAGAAGAATCAAATTTTCAACTTATTCAGCCAAAATTCGACATACTTAAAGCCGTTGTACTATCTACAAATTCACTACTACTAACCGTAAATCCATAATTTTTCGCGGCACACTTGGCACGACCTTGTTAAACACTAGCTCATCCCTATTCTCTTATGGTGTTTTACCTGGCCTAACCCTATTTGTAGCAGGGGGGGGGCAAATTTGCCCCCTCTTAGTTATTTTAATATAGCTTCTAAACTAAAAAAGTTTTGCTTTGATGCATCCTGACTTTCATCAAATTCAATTTTCAGAAACTTTGGTGTCAGCCGGATAACTGGAAGTGGTGTCATTTTTGTCTATGCTAGAGGCACATAAAAAGTTGTATACAGTTTTGAGCACAATGCAAGCTTATCAGCGCGCTTAGTCTATTCATTGTACTGGGTATTCATTATCGATGCAAGTCTTTTGCTGGAATAAAATATTTTGTTTACTGATAAACAGCTGTGCTGGTCGGTACTTCCAGAAAAGTGCTCGATGATGGACATCAGAGCTTGTTAAATATATTTCGAACAGACCACACTAATAAAATTTAAAAAAACTAAAACCCTCTACAGCTTGTTTCACCTTTCGGTTCTTCAGGAGGGTGAGTTACAAGAAAATAAAATGAAATGAAACTGAAACTACACTGCAACCATGGAAGACCCTAACGTTAAAAACTGTATACTATAAAAAAAGCTGTTCACTATAAAACGCTGCCGCTTTATCTCGTTAACCGTGCTGCACTTGATTGATTGATTGATTGGTGCATCTTTATCCTCCTATCACGAGAAAGCGACGGTGCGCTATGCTTTGGACGAATCCGCACCCGCTTAGGAGTTGGGCTGACATCTGTCTTGCAACATCTGTCTTGCAAACCTGTTTGACAAACTAGTATCGAGTTTTGCACAGCCAGTCTCAGCGGCGGGAAACACGGCCAGCGGTGTGAAACGACAAAGTCACTGAAGCGAGCAAAGGTAAATAAATAAAAAAATTTTTACACTGTGCAACAGTGTGTAAGGCAGTGAAATAACAAAAACTCAAATTTGGGCACTGCGCGGCAAATCAAAGGTTCATCAATTTTTTTTCTTCGGTGTCTACATTTATTATACATTTCGTAACGTTTGTTGAGTGCAGTTCTCGGGTTTGATTGGAGGATTGTCAGCTTTTCCTCGAGACACAAGTAACAAGTTTTTGCACCGCATATGTATGGGGGTGCTTGTTTTACAATGCACCAGCTTACTTGGGCGGAGTGGCCCAAGTCTTTTTCTCTCCATACAGCTTTGGACAGTTCTGTTGCATTTCTTTTGCGCACGTCTTTAAAAGTCTGTTTATGGTTATTATATCGGGTCTTGAAGGTGGTAGCGCAACTCCCGAAGTAGACTTTTTGACCGTTTTTGGTATCAAGCAAGGCTTTGTAAACAACAGCGTTAGCCAAGCAGTTGCCTTGCAAAGGACAGCTATTCTTCACTCTACAATTGTACGCGTTTTTGTTGCTGCTGCTTTTATCAGTTGGTCTTGACAGATCTTTGTTGTGCCTGCTGACTATAGATTGAACATTGGGCATGCAGCAATAACTCATTTTAATGGTATTTCTGTTGCAGATTTTATGCAATTTGTGATGAGTGGGGAAATGCTTGTCCAGACGTTTAAAGAATTCTTTCTCAAGGTTGGTGCTAACGGCGTCGTGAAAGTGAGGGTTAAACAATGTAACTTTGCGTTTACGTTATGACTTTACGTTTTTATTGGTGTGAGAACTGGTGTATTGCATTTTCTCTGTGAAACCACTTTTTTTCAGCGCTTCTTGATATATTGATGCAGCTTTGTCGAATACTTCCTGGTTCCATGAGTTTTACGAAAGTCTACGTGAAACCATTTGTGGGATTTGATTCTTAATTGGGGGCGGGTGGTTAAATTTAATGTTGATGGAAAGAGGTTGGTTGTTTGGTTTCCGGTTTGGCCAAAATGTTTCAGAACTCAGGTTGAACGTGATATTCAGGAAATCTGCTAGTATGAGATTTGCCTCTAAAGTGATTTTGAGATTGTGACGCTGAAAAACGTTGGAAATTTTCTTCTTAATTCTGTGAACAATGGGTCCATTGGCATTTCGGATAAAGGCAAGACTGTCGTCTCGGTACAGGCCGATGGCGACATCTTCAGTTAGGCTGTTAAATTCGTGCAGCAAAAAGAGAACCACGAGTTCGCATATTTCAGCACCATCGAAGGACCCCATTGTAACATCAAAGAGATTGCCTTCTAGTTTAATCCAGGTGTCGTTTTGATCAAAGAGCAGTGATTTTCTGCAGTGTTAAGTCATATCGGAAACGCAAAGTTACATAGTTTAACCCTCACTTTCACGACACCGTTAGTACCAACTTTGGGAAAGAGTTCTTCAAACTTCTGGACAAGCATTTCCCCACTCATCACAAATTGCATAAAATCTGCAACAGAAATACCATTAAAATGAGTTATTGCTGCATGCCCAATGTTCAATCCAGGCGCGTAGCCAGGATTTGGAAAGGGGGGGGGGGCTATTTTGAAAGAGTGAGAAGTGTGCAAACGACCTTGACCCGAGTTTTCATTGCTCTGGAATCAGTTTCACACGGTTTGCACAAAAATTGAGACGAAATTTCTCGGAAAGCTCGGAATTTCAAAGGATTTTTTTCGCCCAAAATCAGGTGGTCTCCAAAAAAATTAAAAAAAAAAGGTCTTCACCGATTTTGAAACTGAATTTTCGGCCCAACTCGGAAATCCAAACGTTTGAGGCGGAGCTGTTTTCCTATGGGGGGGGGGCTATTTTCAATTTTTCACTAAAAATCGACCTCAAAACCACAAAAAAGGTGCGATTTTGCATACTTCACAAGCCAATGGGGGAGTCTCGAGCCCCCCCCGTCCCCCCCCCCCTGGCTACGCTACTGGTTCAATCTATAGTCAGCAGGCACAACAAAGATCTGTCAAGACCAACTGATAAAAGCAGCAGCAACAAAAACGCGTACAATTGTAGAGTGAAGAATAGCTGTCCTTTGCAAGGCAACTGCTTGGCTAACGCTGTTGTTTACAAAGCCTTGCTTGATACCAAAAACGGTCAAAAAGTCTACTTCGGGAGTTGCGCTACCACCTTCAAGACCCGATATAATAACCATAAACAGACTTTTAAAGACGTGCGCAAAAGAAATGCAACAGAACTGTCCAAAGCTGTATGGAGAGAAAAAGACTTGGGCCACTCCGCCCAAGTAAGCTGGTGCATTGTAAAACAAGCACCCCCATACATATGCGGTGCAAAAACTTGTTACTTGTGTCTCGAGGAAAAGCTGACAATCCTCCAATCAAACCCGAGAACTGCACTCAACAAACGTTACGAAATGTATAATAAATGTAGACACCGAAGAAAAAAAATTGATGAACCTTTGATTTGCCGCGCAGTGCCCAAATTTGAGTTTTTGTTATTTCACTGCCTTACACACTGTTGCACAGTGTAAAAATTTTTTTATTTATTTACCTTTGCTCGCTTCAGTGACTTTGTCGTTTCACACCGCTGGCCGTGTTTCCCGCCGCTGAGACTGGCTGTGCAAAACTCGATACTAGTTTGTCAAACAGGTTTGCAAGACAGATGTCGGCGGAAGTGCAGCACGGTTAACGAGATAAAGCGGCAGCGTTTTATAGTGAACAGCTTTTTTTATAGTATACAGTTTTTAACGTTAGGGTCTTCCATGGTTGCAGTGTAGTTTCAGTTTCATTTCATTTTATTTTCTTGTAACTCACCCTCCTGAAGAACCGAAAGGTGAAACAAGCTGTAGAGGGTTTTAGTTTTTTTAAATTTTATTAGTGTGGTCTGTTCGAAATATATTTATTTACTGATAAATGCATTTCATCATCATTACGTCAATGATGACGTCATAATTCAAAACTAGTGTCTTTCTCTTTTTATGTAATTGTAATTACATTCCATTCACCAAGTTGCCTCGGCCAGGAGACAGCGAAGGGACCTTTCGGTCTTCGAGTCAAGCTGCCACCTACCTACCTGTCTACCACAAACGGTGGAGGCTTCATACTGTTCCTTTAATTGCTGAACGTCAAGCAGGAAAGCTATGAATACCAATTTTTATAGTCTTTGGTTTGACCCGACCGGGAATCGAACACGAGTTTACCGTTTCAGGAGCAGACGCTCTATCCACTCGACCACTGCTTTTTCTGCTGTTTCTCGAAATAAACTGCCTTTGCATAAAAAAAATGTTCATTGTCACCAGCTGTTAAATGATATAATGAAAATAATACTGCAGTCTTGTGAAATTTTGTGAATTATACTATATCTTAGTCACAAAAAGTTACAAATACTAATCAACGCAATATATTAAGGATGACGTCATCATGCATGCAACATCATCATGCATGTGACGTCATCATCTGCGGGGAGTTTATTAGAGATGCCTTTGAAATAACAAAAGTCCAACCTGAAAATAATATTTCCCAACGTTTAGCAAAGTTTGCATGCTGTCATAAGGATTTACTGGTTTTAATGACGTCGTCATCGCTTTCGTGACATCACAACCTTAAAATACAGTATAAAATTTAAAAAAATTAACAAAAACTAGCTTCAATAAGGAAAAAATCTTTTTTCTATTGCTTACCAAAGAGTTTCTATCTCTTATCACATTATCACTTACCAAACAGTTTACTTTATCACTTACCAAACAACCCCCCGGTACAAATAGGGTGTGAAAACAGCCCGGTAGATATTGAGTTAAAGGAAATTGTTGAATGCTTTACAACATACACCGTCTTTTAAAAGAATTTTTGCCTGCCTCCCAAACAACTTTTCTATTTGCAGGGCTGTAAGGAAGTAAGCTCGGGAGTTGTATAGATAGCTTGATTATTACTTAAGAAATCTTAAAATTGTCGTTTTGCAGTGCTTAAATGCGACGTTTTTAAAAGAAGAATTTGGGCCCAAATAAATCTAAACTTAAGTATTATTAGTAAAAAAATTTCTAAAATTTTTGAAAAATGGATGCTCTGCGCCCTGACTCCCAGTTTTTCTCTTGTCTAATCCCGTTACGTGGCAAGTGAACATCCTGCAAAAAGTTCATCTTATTCCACCGATCAAAAAGGCCGTTTAAAAAAATACTTCGCCTCTGACCTCCATCTTATTCAAAATGTTGTCTGTTTACTGCAAGTTTGGTTTTGCACCTGGTGATCAAACCTGTCGCGTTTATACATGGCGAAAGAAGTAACTGTTTACACATAGCGGCTTTGACGACGAGAAACAAAACCTTACGCGTGGATGAACTGTTAAAAGTAGCGAAAACTAGTTTTCAAACGGGTTTTGAAACCTGCAATTTTTGAGGTTTTCAAACCTGAAACGCATTAAAAGAATGGCGATGAATCACTAAAACCTAAAGAGTTTTTGCATGAGCGCCATGGTTTTTGGCTAATTTAAGCGCTCAGCTGTTTTCGCAACTAATCTTAATCCCGCACAAATACATCATCTGATCAAAGTTTTCATGTCAAAGAGTTTACACAGTGAAGTTTGGCAGTTTGCGTCGCGAAACCAGGGGCGACATGACAGAACGTGCTAGCGAGCTCGTAAAGGCCATTCTCGCTCGCTAAAAAGCGCTAACGAGCAAAAAATCTTCATAGACTAACTGCCATTTCTGAGCCGTCTCGCCCAACACACGTTAAAACGGCTCGCTCGAATTTCTTTGCGAGATGTTTGTAACTTGTGTTAGTACGAAATAAATATCTCATTGTGACGTCAGATGCATTTCTACTTCAAAATAATGCGTTCAAGCGTATTGTATGTACTGCATTGTTATGGAAAAAGATATTTTAAGCTATGCGTGATTATTATTCTTCGCAAGCAAATCCTTCTACTGATAACAATTAATAAATGAACGACAGAATTTAATTATATTTTTGGATCAATGTAAAATAAGAACAACTTTTTCCATACTACTGTATAATTTTTTAAATGAAGTAAAGCGCCCTTGAGGTTGTTGGTGGGTAAACTCATATGTTAAGAGTAACTATAGGTCGTTAGGTTTCAAAATTTTTCAAAAGTGAGCAAGTCGAAGTACACTTCCTTTTTAGAACTGGTAAATCTTGAGTTTAGAGTGGCTGTTTTTAATTTTTTGCCAATATTTAGTTTCATTTGTTCTTGATTTTGTAAAAATTTTGAGAGCATCGATGTCAATTTCAGCGGGCATGTTTGAAACACTGTTTAATTCCTACAGCTCTGTCAGCTTAAGACTTAAGTGAAGGCTTTTTTCTTGCTTTTGCAGCATCGTAAAATTGCAAAAGCTCAAGTTGAACAACTGCCAAAAAAATTTCTCAATTGCTTGCGCAGAGCAACAGAGCTTTATAACCTTGAATAGTTGCAATTTTGCTTACAAACACAAGAAAATCACTGAAGTTTTATCGTTTTGAATCAGCACGAATTTTAGTTTCTTTGATTAGTTTGAATTTTTTTTTGGTTTGTTTTGCTGCCGAGGCTGGCAGTGTTTTTAATTAATTTGTTCTTAAATTTTGAGCAAAAATGAGCCTCGTGGTTTAGAAGCTTATAAAAGGAGTGTGTTACTATTTTTGTCAACTTGCACTACTAAGCATTTCTTTATCAATCGAAACAGCAAATGGTTCTCAATGCAATTCGCTTTTTTTTAGCAGTCTAATAGCAAACATGGCAACAATTTTAATTAATTTTCAGCAAAACTTTGCTTTAGTTAGAAGTTTTCAACATTTTGCCATTAAATTTCTAAACCAAAAAGATTTCTCGCACGCTTAAAGAGTGCTTCAAGATCCTTTTTAAGTTGGCGAGGAAAATGTGACGTTTTTTTACTCAAACTGCTTTCCGCAATCGCTTGAAGAAATTTAGCGAGAAAGAATGACGTAACGGATTTCGCAAGGCTTTACATATACGAGCAAAAATGACCTCTTACGTTTAGCGAGTATTTCGTTCGTTAGCGCCTCTTAAAAAAACTCGTTATTAAAGCGAACGAGGAAATTCCTGTCATGTGCCTCCAGGAGTGTAAACCGCTTGAAAAATAAAGGTGCCAAATCTGGTTTTACGCCGTGAACTCTCGTTTGCTCATGGCTGAAGTTACATGGAAAACTGGGTAATTTATCACGCGATTTACTGCTCTGATACTGTTTTGTAACAAAACTCGATCATTTGCCAATGTAAATTATTATAATGCAAAAATTATTAATCATGGAGACATTTTGTCAGTCATGGTGAATTCCACTAAATTGCAAAAGAAGTAGCCTATTTAGAATTTCAACGGACAAAGAAGATTGTAAAACAGTATCGATATTTAGATCGACAGGAAAAAGTTTATTTGTCTCAAAAACAAAAAAATAATGTTTCGACGTAATAACTCTAAAAATCTAGTTTGTGTTTTATCATAAGAGTAACAAGGATGTTAGCATAATCGTTTAATTTTAATTTCAGGTGGAATAGAGGGGTTAAGAAAACGAGCCGTCGGCCGGTTGAAATTAGTTTTGAACATTATGCAATGTCAATTGCTTATTACTTCAAATATTACAGCAACAAATTTTAAGAAAATCGTTCTCGATAAATTTCATAATCCGCATGCATTGCATGATATAGCTGCATTAGATTACATTTATTTGTCTGTTGGTTTATCAGTGCTGTGACGCACTTTAGTATACATGGTGACGTACCTAAATTGAGAAAGCTGATTGCTTGAACACAAAAGCCGTCGCGAACGCCGCCCAAAATTTTGCTCTGGAGACAATCTACGAGGTTTTCCGCGCAAACTAAACTTCGTTCGTGTTCGTGCTATGTATATGCGAGTGTATCTTATTTTATTATAGCCTTTCTTCCGCAAACACCGGCTTCGTGCTTCGCGCCGCTTTCCGCGTCCGAGCTGAATATGAGCTGACGCTAGACATAGCCATTGCCTTAGAAACCGATATGCATGTTTAAATGCAGAATAAATTGTAGTTTATGTTCGATTGGTTAAAGCCCTCTCTTGGTGAAATCTTGGCTGCAAGCCTGCAATCTTTGTCGAAAAGTGACGCTTTTCGAGCTTTTTTGGTTACGCTGCCGACAAGCACAAAAATATAAGAGCAACCTGATTTTGGACAAAATTTGTGACGTTATGAATACCTATGAAAAGAATTAATAAAGCAAATTTTGAATTAACAAATGTTCCAAGTGCTCTTGTCCTGAACATTCTTAACTGAATTTGATTTACGCTCACCTAGTTAGTGGTTTGAGCACTCTCGGTTTAGATTGTAATTTATAATTGTAATTACATTTTATTCACCAAGTTGCCTTGGCCAGGAGACAGCGAAGGGACCTTTCGGTCCTCGAGTCAAGCTGCCACCTGCCCACCTGTCTACCACACACGGCGGAGGCTTCACACAGTCCCTTTGATTGCTGAACGTCAAGCAGGGAAGCTATGAATACCAATTTTTATAGTCTTTGGTTTGACCCGACCGGGAATCGAACACGAGTCTACCGCTTCAGTAGCAGACGCTCTATCCACTCGACCACTGATCCGTTGGTTTCTTGGTTTAGAAATCTCTTGACTATGACCCTTGTCTTAGCCCTTCTCAAAATTTGAATTCGCTCACTTTTTTAGTTTGAGCACTCCGAGATAGTGCTATGTGGATGGAAAATTTTAATTCGAATAACGTTGGGGTCTCTTATTAAAATTTTCCATTGCGTAAAGCTCCGTACGTAATGTTTTGCAATATTTTGTATTTTTGACAATAATGGGCTATTATTCGGTATTAATTTGTATGATTGAATTCAAATTTAACGTTGTGCAGACCAAATTTGCAATGTTTGCAGTAAGTAGGCTTAGCTTGTAAGATTTCGGTAAGAAGTAGTAGAATTTACCAGTGGTAGATTTTGAAGGTTTCAAGTAGCGAGTTAGTAGCCTACTGGGTAATGGTGGTCGGTAAGTTGTAGGCGAAAGTTTTGGGGTAGCCATATTGCATTGGAAGACATATAGCCTAGACACGATAAGGGGGGCCGATTCCAAATCAATTTTTTTTTTTTTTGGCTAATGAAACAAAATTGATCTTTGTCGCCTAAAGAGTCCCCCGAGCAAGGACGAAAAGCGTCGCGACGGCTCAAATCCATTTATTATCATATTGTCATTAAATCATTATTCATTTTGCGAAACGATGCCCCTAGTGCTCTTGTCGTGAACCCCCTTAACTGAATTTAAACCAAAGTTTATTAATTGCTCAAAAGTGCTATAAAGTGCTTTTGTCTAAAAATACATGCAAATATTTTTTCAAGCCGAGTGAAGAAATGAAACCTAATGGTAAACACTTGACAGCATAGCATAGAATACTAATACATATTAAGTTTGCGCACGGACACTTCCGTTATTCTCGTTGTATACAGCATTATCCTTTACGTGTTGAGTTAAGGTAGAGTGTGGTAGTAGGAATAAAAATCATCCCAGTAATTATTTCTTTTTTTGACTAGTTTAAGATTTTAGAACCATTTCAGACTGAAAAACATTGTGTTTGTTTACCTCAGCTACATGACATTTTGCATTGAACGCTTAATTGCTTCTTATGTTGTAACAGTTCATTTTTCATACTGAGCAAAAACAAGTAAACGCAATCAACACGTATTTTACAATTTCGCACAAACAATCAAAGATATTTTTGTAAAACGTCAAGTTATTGAAACAAAATTTGCAGGATAATCAATTAACGACTTAAAGCAAGGTTGGGCAGAATTTTTATGGTGAGTTCTTAGCGCGAACAAAACGCCAAATAGCCAAAGATTACGTATGTAGCGGAGATGGAGTCGAGGACACAACTTTTGAGACCAAAGCCCAAAAAAAAATCCGAGGTAAAGGCTAAGGATTCAAAATAAATCCGAGGCCAAGGCCAAGAACTGACTATCCTAGGACAGACCCTATCGAGGCTAAGGACAAAAATGGTCGAGGCCAAGGACCGAAGACACAAATTTTCTAAGCTATGGTCGATAAAGTGTCCATATTTTTTTAGCGCGAAAGTGGTTAAGATATTGCATTTCGTTGATTTTTTAATGATAATTCGAAAATAATAGTTTTTTAAAATAAGAACGAATGCCAGTTTTAAGTTTTACTCGTTAGCAGCTGATGTTGATTTCGCACCGTAGCGGCATCGTGTAATGAAACAAGGCCATAGCCTGTAAATGGAAATATAGCCTGTACTTAAATTATGAGGGGACACGAAGCGTCCCCCCATTAAAATTAGGCTTCCCCTAAAGGAAAATTCAGTGACCCCCCATACAGGGTAAGCGAGAAATATCTTTTTTTTTCTAATTTTCTCGGTCTTCTCTCGAATGTGGTGGTCAAATATCGCGCCAAAAAAACATATCGCACAATAAAACAAATATCGCACTATAAAACCACAAACAATAAAATCGTTAAATACAACCTTTTGTATTGGTCTTCGTTTCAATTTAGCAGATAGAAATTGCACAAACTGGGGTGAAGACCTAGTTGTGTTTTTTGTCTTCACTCGAATTTGCTGTGGAAAAATCGCAGATTGAATTTGAATTTGCTAATTTGAATTCGAAAAAATTCGAATTTGCTGTGAAAAAAATCGCAGATTCGAATTTGCAGCTTGCTTTTCATATGATTTTGGGGCAAAATTCGCACCAAGTTGCAGCCGCATAGCAAACACATCTGATCAAGCTGCTTATGCGCTCCCTCATGCGATATTTCAAAGTTTCAGAGCTGAATAAAGCCAAATTATAAACATAGAAATGATCAATTTTAAGGCCATAATTTCGTGAATTAGGGCCCCGATGCAAACGGCCACTGATTATGAATCCCCATGTTTTTAGTAGTTTCCTAAAAACAAACCATATTGCTTCAGAGCTGTAAGTCGGGCCGGGCTTTTCGGATCGGGATCGGGCCAGGTTGGGACCTAAAGTTGACAAGAATCTCGGGATTAAGTTGGGCCTGAGACGTGTGTTTTTCCTTAAGTTCACAAAAATATAATCAAAATAACTTGAAAACATAGCTAAACTTTTCAGGCCGAACTTAACTTATGTTTTTTTTTGGGCATGATTTGGGCTTCAAATTAGTTTTCGGGTTCGGATTGGGTTTGGGCTGGTATTTTCAGGTTCGTGCCGGATTCGGGCCTTAACTAGTCGGCCCGTTTACAACTATGTATTGCTTGGTTAAGTCAGTTCTTTTCACTGAATTTTTCAAAAATTATAGTCTAAAAATACTGCAAAATACTGTAATTTTATGTTTTTAAAATTAATTGAGGTACCGTAAAGGGTATATTTGTAAGCTCAAAAGCTTTTGGCATTGAGAAAATACGGGGTTCTGGGGCGTGGGCAACGTCCCCATGCCACGGTTAAACAATTTTAGTGATTTTTTTTTTTTTTTGAGAAAAAATAGCAATTTTTTTGACGTTAAAGAAGATTATACATTTAAATTTTCAAAGCAATTTAAAAAGAAAATACCGTAAATGCTAAGTTAGAAAAACTTTAGTTTTCTCACAATTTTCCAAAGCTAATTTTAAGTCAATCTTTTCTTTACATTTCAGAGCATTTTGTCTTTCTCGCATTCAATTTCTGCGAATAAATGAGTGCGAAAGTTTCGGTCGCCAAAAGACACTTTGTAAAATTTACATAAGGTATTTATTTTATCTAATTACAAAAAACCTGAAGATCCCAGCAGGTTCGTATTAAGAAGGAAGGGATTCGAGACATTTACCCCATGCCCCCTTTTAAGAGGTTCACAATTGTTGAAATGGAAAAGTAATACACCATTAATTTTTTCTAAAAACGTCCAATTTTTTGTGATAGCTTGTAAAAAATTTATTAAGTACTCCAAGCATTTAAACAATTTTAGTTATATTTAGTTTCACACATACTGTAATTTCTTAGCAATTCTTCATGCAGTGTTTTTTGTAATCCAATAGTTTGTTATTTGGGATTCTTAGCAGCGATTTTCAAGACGCAAGTTGTTAAGTGGACGTGGTTTTGCCCACAAAACCACTTGCCAGTGATTAGAGTTATTTTTACCTCAAAGTCACGTATTTTTAGATAAAGTTGGCGTTTTTAACGAGATATACTGACAAATTTACTGTAATATATCAATATGCCTTCCCTGGTAATACTGTATTACATTTCATTATCACACACAAACTTCCCTCTAAATTCTTTCGCAGAATAGGCTCGGTCATGTTTTAGCATTAGCAACTCAATATGGTTTCTCCGGACCCCTGCATTCCTTGTTATGGCTTTGGATGGCTTTACTAGTAGTGCTTTGCAGTTTTTACCGCTTGGATCGAAAGTAGCCTACTAGCAGAAATAAAAACGACAATTTTCTACAATCCGTTTCTTTCCTTATTCTCCGATAAGAGCTTTCACGCAATGCCATCTAAAATAAGTTTTAGTATGACTTGGTTTAGTCGGCTATCATATTGCGTTATTTTTCAAATAAGGAAAAGAAACGACAAATTACCGACTATCAGATATGTTTTTTTTTTAACCAATCAAAAACTAATGCTGTGCTTGAGCCGAGGGCAGGACATTTTTAAGGACTTGTAGGCTTCAAGGCCAACGTCAAGTACTTGAGATTTGAGGCCAAGGCCAAGGACTTGAAAATGTGTTCTCGAGGACGTCCTCGAGGCCAAAAACGTCCTCAAGGACTCCACCTCTGGTGTGTAGAAAAATCCCCAGTTTTTGGATTATCTTTAATGATATTGCTTTGTGATGTCATAATTGAGTAATGTCGCAAACAGACTAACTTGTGGACTTGCCCAGCTCTCATAACAGTATCGCTAATTAAATATCACAAACGATTTATTAGTATGCACACATTGCCACGAATTATTTTGTTTTGAAAAACTTGATCCGGCACGTTTGCATTTCCTTTTTCTCATTTTCGTTGGTAATTTATGTAGGTTATAATTGCTACTTGTTTTACACGAACTGTTTGTCGAAACTGTCTAGTACAATGAAAACAAAATTTGTGGATACTTTCTGCAATATTATGGTGCAAATCTGTCGATTTTGAATAAAAAATGCTTTATTTGCTAAATGAACAAGCACATTCGAAAGTAAATAGTTTGAAACAATGCAGTGATGTAGTTGCAGGTTATTTAGCAAACCTACGTAAGATTGTGCTTGAGTTTCATTTACTTAAGATTGTTGCTGACCTTGCAAACTATTCAAAATTTTTACTTGAATCTCGTTTCTTTTTTTCATTTCTCCAACAATATCTTAGATTAAAGCGTTGGTTCTTTCGAGTTCATATTTCATTGTGTTCACTTTCAGCACAATATCTTTTTTAACATGTAAAATTTCTAAGTTTTGAGCTTCTCGTTTAGAAAGCTTAGATCCTTTTGAAAAAACCTTTTGGCCTTTTTCATCAGACTTTGTCAAAATATCAGTTAATGTTGCTTTGTCTGTTAGCTTTAGAAACGTTTTACTTGAAGCTCAACTGCTGCAAGATGCGTTTTCATCTTTCTCAAGTTGCATAAGTTCTTCGCTAGTATTACATTCTTTTGTTCCGGGGAACACTCAGTTTACGCCGCACCAATAAAATCAGCTATTCTTATCTGCAATTCACTTGATTGTTTAGCTGTGTTTGTCCCTCCTCCGGTTCGCTTTGATTTTACAGCTCGATTTCAAATCAAACCATGTTTTTGGGACCTGATCAACCGTTGACAAACTAGAACTTTTCCCAGCTGAAAAATGGATTGAGTAATTTCATTCCACTTTTTGTCTACCATGGCTTTAGTTTTTGTTGGATTGTATGCTGCAGTTAAAATAGAGTACTTCTTTTTATCAAATCGATCAAAATTCTAGTTTTTATGATTGACCATTGCCGCCTTTCACTCATGCTGTTGTTGTTGTGAAGTAGTGGCTGTTGTGATTGATTTTCAAATTACTGTCAAGACAAAATGGTGAGTTAATGATCAGGGTCGGATTTGGGGTGGGGGGAGATGGGGGGTGCATCCTCTCACCAGCCTAAACATAACGTACATATGAATAATAATAAACTCACAACTTATTTGAAAAAAAGCAATCAATGAATACTTGATAGGCCATGTGACATTGATATAATTTTTGAAGCCATGGTAGGGGGGGGGTGCAGAAAAATGTTATTCTTACAGCGAACTTTTTACAAAATAATAATTAGTCTTTTAGAGGACAAATTGATTTGAAAGAACCAAATTAGAAAAATTTGCAACTTGAGCTTTTCAGCGATAAAAGACGGGAGACTACAGTACCCACCCCATTGGCTTGCCGACCAAAATGCAGAATAAAGAAAATACTACGTTTTTAGCACTTTTGAGAGCGTATTTTGCACTGGATAAGCTCAAAACAAATATAAAGCATTTTTTGAAACGTTTGTTTAGGGGGAAGCTAATTCGTCAAAAATAAAACTCATAAACCAGAAAAAAAATTTAAAAATGGCCAAATATTGGTATTCAATTTTGATCGCTTAGTGAAAAATGCTTAACATAGGTGCCATCATAAATATATATAAGCTCAGCAGTAAGGGGGCTATTTAGCATTGGTTAATTACCAATCTATCTTTCACACTTCCTTCCATTCGCTCCCCAAATTATATCTTTCTGTATCAAATATCGACAAAATAGATTACTCCTTCAGAGTTTTATTGAACTACGGAATTTATGATTTACCAGCTTGTAAATAAGAGAACTGAAGTTCTAGCAATAGCTCCCTCCCACATAGCCCATTTATGCAACTAGGATAATCATGTCTATGCATTGCAAATTTTTACGCCACGTTTCAATAACAATAATTTTTATCAAAATCGGCCTAAAATTGTTATTTTTGCCCAAAAATAAAAATACTACAGCCCCCCATTGCAAATTTCTGGCTACGCGCCTGATAGAGCCACAGCGAAAGTTCAATTATAGCGCGCTTTTGCTCAAACCTCACGCAATACAGTAGTGTGTTATTGTTCCACTCTTCCATTTTATGTGAAGTTACACCACGCAAATCATTTTTTAAAGGTGACATATTAAGCTTATAAAAAGTGAGCATTAAGCAAGGTCAAGAACATTAATCGTAAACATCCGAAATTTTGTGATTATACGCAATTTGTGCTTACAAATTTTATCATTCCTTCTCAACAAAATTTTCTAGATCCGCTCCTGTTAACCATCAAAAATTACCGAAACCATGAAAAATCAAAAACTTCGTTTCTGTAAAGAATATTTTGATTGCTTATGCAGTGTTTGAGCGTTTGATCACTTATCATTTTGTCTTGACAGTAATTTGAAAATCACCCATAACATACTCTCTTTAAAATTAAAATCATCATCCTAATAAAATAAATGTCTAAACCACTTTTTGGGCAAAATGAGTTCTTAATACCTAAGAGATGAGTGTGGAAAGGCGCACCTTGTAAACTTTTCAGATTTCAAAATTTCCCACCAGAGGGCATTTTATGGTGTTATAATAAAAATGTCTAGTCCAGAGACGGACTTAGGCAATTTCATGATTAGCTTATGTCATTTGATATTGACTTAGGCAATTTCATGATTAGTCTATTTGTCAGTCAATGTTGTCTAAGGCATTGAAAAAGTACATTTGCTTTCAGAAAAAAATTAATTCTTTGAAAACAGAAAATAGTTTTTTGAAAACAGCACAGTACTGCTCCACAGATAGCAGAAACAATTTTTGGCGTTTTGTGGGTAAATAGTTGCTTGTGGTAGCTAATCTGCTACTAATGGTAATCGGTAAGCACTATTTTGGCGGTTATTGTAATTAGAGTATAAGTTACTGCAATTAGTTAAGTTTACTTGCAAGAGCTGCGGTTTGTGAAAAAAGGCCAGTGCCCAGCATATGTTTCAGCCCAGTTTGATGTTACTTATTAGGTACGGCCACCAGTAATCTAAATTCATGCTTCTACGTACGAATCAACATCATAGGTGTAACTGCAGGGAGCCCGAGACCCCCAATTGAAGTGCCACCAATGATAAAAATGAACAAAAAAGTTTATTGCTTCTTCAATTTCAATTTCTTGTAGTATTTTTTCGCATACAACGGCAATTAACAATAATACTGACGACCACAGGGCCAGGGCCCCCTTATTCAATTTTTGTCAACCAATTTAAATGCATAACCCGGTTGAAGTTAAGGGTTTTTGCCCTCATAGTTGCTATCTCAGGCATTCATCCAAAAATTTTTTGAACGTACCCGTATTTACCATAGCACAGTGCCAGGGGTCCCGCGCTCAGATGGTAAGACTTTTTTGTTTTTTATCTATTTTTAGCAGGAAGATGTAGCGAAAATCGCCAAAGTGCCAAAGCCGCTGCATAATGTAAATCTGGACGGGCAATAAAAGGGTTATTAAACGTAACCATTATGCTATTGTACCATTTTTTAATTACCATTTGCCTGCACCTCGCCAGTTTTTACGTGTCAAAATACTTGTGAAAAAAAATCAGCTAAGGGAAATAAAATTATTGACTATGAATTTTAATCGAGGTTGCCTGGTCCCCCGGCCGTACATGTACTTCTATAACTACTTATTTTCATGACAAAACAAAATATCTAAGGAATTTCTTCGAGTGGATTATTTTTTTTGCTGCAAAGCTAAAAAACACCTCTCCATTTATCATCTTTTTACGTTACAATGAATTAGGCCAGGCTAACTTCATATTTTTTTAATTGCATGAATTCTTGAACGTTTTCGGCGTTTAACACAGCATCCTCATCAGAAAGCTAAAAACACCGTAAAATTTGTAAATAAATACCCACTTTCAAAAAACTGAAACAAAGTTACAAAACTTACAATTTTTTTAAACTGACGGTAAATCAAAAATCAAACTGACTGTAAATCAAACAAAAGTGCAATCAAAAACCTCATTTTAAATTGCAATGGCTGCATGGAGAAAAATCATAAATCTCAACTAGACCAATTTAGCGTGAATTTAGAGGTGGTCAGTAACGAAGTAGTTCTACTTAAGTAGACTACTTAAGTAGTATTTTCGGTAACGAGCGACTTACTTAAGTATTTTTCATCTTTGATACTTCTACTTTTACTTCAAGTAAAATCCTCTCGAAGTAACGCTACTCGAGTAGTAATGACTTTTATGTAAAGTAGAAGTAAACACCTAGCCAATCCTTTTTGATGATGATTTGACCAATGACCACGATTTGATGTTTTTTTTGTTTGTCTCATTATATCTGGCAACTCTGCTTATCGAAAACATGTTCGTACAGGACGCGAAACAGAAGTCTGGTACGCTGTGATTACAGTCTATGTACCGGTAATGAGCCGCAATTTTGGGGTTTGGCAAGGTTTTCTGGAATTTCTTTGTTTTAGGTGGGCGCAGTATTATTGTGTACTTTATTGTTTGTTAGGTTTTCCTAAGAAGTATTGCAGATAGATACTGGTAGTTGAAAGCCTTCACTTAGGCCTATAGCTGCCAGTATATACCATTAAGCGTTTGGGCTACTACGTACTCGCAGTACCAGCATTGATAAATTATAAGATTTAGACTAGCCTGTATTTAAACTATCTTAGCAGCCTACTGTCATTTGCGTGACTGTCATTTACCGCTCTAGAGGCATGCGAGCTATACAATTAGCCATCCGAGCAGAGTAATGCATTGTTTTGATCAGTGCTCTTCAACCTTTTTTTACATGGTATACCTTTTGCGATTTTCGAAAACTTTGTATACTCCACAAAAAATTCTAGCCCGTGTAAGCGGTGTAGACTTTTTTTGTAGATCCGATTTTTCATGCTTAGATTTGGGCGAAATTGGACCGAATCTAGCCCGAATGTAAGTGGAGACCATTTTCTTTTTTTTTTTTTTGGAGATCGCAGTTTTGTTTCGTATACCCTCTATATACCGAGTACCATAATTACCGTTTCGCATACCAATTGGTATATCGTATACCCGGTTGAAGATTTGTACGAATTAGATGTTACGAATCTGTGGTGACCTGCTGATTGGCTTACTTCATATTGTACACAGCAGGTTTAATCCAATAAAAGTTTAAATGGATTGTTGAACTCGACCGTTAGATAGTGTACATTATTCCACTTCACAACGTGTACAATAAGTACGTATCGAGTTTGTTTTACTGTACAGTACTACGAAACTTATTGAATAGTTACGACGATTCATTTACAGGTCATCTAGGGTAGTGTGTTTTTGCGTTGCATCACCAGGTGTTGACTCAGTCTCACTAAAAAAAAAAGCATACCGAACCCTGATTAGCATGGTACAGTAGACAACCTAGACATGCGCATTACTCCTGGTTCATACGAAAAAGATTAGCGGTTAACGGCGTTGCGTTTGCTGCGGCCCGTCTGGGGTTCAATTCCCTAGCCGGTTAACGAACAGTGTTGCTAACGACTCGCCATCGCTGCGACATTTCTTCTCAAGCTGTGCTGTCCAGGTGCGGAGATGAGCCCAGAGTCCCTACTAAATCGTATTCGTAACACGCTTCGGTGTAATTTCAAGAGAATAATAAAACTTTGATTTTTTGATATGCTACCGTAAGTATGGCTTTGCTTGAATACTGATCGTAAGCGTCACAACAGCAAACCTTCGAAGAATAAACAAACACGTGAAATTCGAAATTACTTTCTACTTTCATTACTTAAGTAGAATTAATTTTGACTACTTTCCTACTTTTACTTAAGTGGAAATGCTTCGCCATACTTCTACTTTTACTTGAAAGGCATTTTTGAGTAAGTAGCAATACTTCTACTTAAGTAGATTTTTCGTCCACCTCTGAGCGTGATGCGTAAATGCAACAGTGCATATGAGGCAAAAATACACGAAGAACTCCTAATCAAAAAGCAGAATCCAATTATCAATAAGCAGATGTACGCAAATGGAGCCTCTTTTTTGCTAAGTGTGTATTAATAAATTTATTTAAGCGTGCATTAATTTTCACAGAGTTAGCACAGTTGTAGTCTATTAATATTACGGTATTGATATTCTGTGAAGCCACCATTTTGCGTTTAACGTCATAATTGTATTTTCATCAATTGCTAATTTTGAATTACCTAACCGTTAAATGATAGTTTAGCCAGATGCAGTTTCTATAGTCAAAATTGTTCTACAATGAGAAAAAAATTTGTAAGTTTTGTAACTTTGTTTCAGTTTATTTAAAGTGGTATCATTTTACGAATTTTACCGTATTTTTAGCTTCCTGTTGAGGACGATGCGCAAAACGCCGAAAGCGTTCGAGAATTCAATTAATAAAATATGAAGTTAGCCTGGCCTAATTAGTTGCAACATATAAAGATGATAAATGGAGTGGTGTTTTTAAGATTTGCAGCAATATGGTTACTGAAAGTCATTTTTTTACCGAAACTATACTATGGATTATTATTTGCCGCTAAATTATTGCAGGAGGCAGTGTGCCTTACGTTCCTCTGCTTGGGCAAAATAACTTACAAAATTTAACCCCAAACTGCAAGATTTTAAACGCCTTTAGTACTAAAATTGTAAAAAGTAAAAGGAGGATTGAACAATTTAATTTTTTCAACTGACTTTCTCATGTTAAAAATTTGCTTTTTCTGATGGCTTTAAACACGTGCGAAATGTGATCCAATGGCTCGAAATAGCTTTTTCAAAAATCGCCCAGCGGCTGAGAGCTTCGCCCCCGAAACCCTCATAGCCTCCGACAGATAGGGGCTCTGCCCCCAGACCCCGTCTTTGATACGATTGAGTTACACTAGTTTACTCAACACGTCTCCTAATTTAGAGATTTAAATTATTGGCAAACCAGGCCATGGCGTCTGATCTTCCATTCTACGATATCCTTGTTTCACAAAACGTTCCTCTTTCGAAAAGTTATGAAAAATCTATGACCGATTCAGCGCAACACCAGCAGGCCAAATATTTTTTTCTCTTCTCGAACCGGTTTTCACTCTTTATTCGAGCAACTTCATACGGGATTCTTTCACCTTTGTTGATTATTAAAACTTCAAATTTGGACCTTTGGTCCGTTTTTCTCTGCTTTTTCGATATTTCGAGTTTATTTACTAATGTCCCTTTAGCGGAAACTGTTCGAATCTGCGTTGACACTTTTTACAGTTCTGAACATCCTCCTTTATCTTCTCCACAACAAATTTTTGTTGAACTTATGGAGATGACTACTTCTTTTGTCGAGTTTAGCTTTGACGACTATGGAGGTATCCAATTATGGAAGTTATTGAAGTTTTGGAAGGATTGTAGGAGATGATGATGGACGAAGAATGACTTAAATGTGGCGCTATCTGACTCCTAGCTCTTCTTGTTAAATTAATTGCACATTGCACACCAATGTTGTTTTTCTTAATTATTCTTGTTAAAGTTGTTAAAGCCAAAAATCGGTAAACACACTGTAAAATTCTGAAACCCAACGCTCTAAAACTCCGTAAGCTCTGAACGATATCAACTACATCATTTATGTGAACGATAACTAGATGAACTATAACAAGTATATAACTATAGCGACTATACAACTATACAACTATATCACTATTCATCTATATGACTACACATCTATATAACTATTTCTTGCCACTCCCGTTACAAGTTTTATATACAGGTTCCATCTCTGCCTCTTTTGTCCTAATGACGTCGAAATTTGGCAAAAAAGAAACTAACTTGAGCTCGCGCGCCCACAGATAAAAAAAGATAGAAAATCATTCGTTTGGGAATCTGAATCAATCAAACGAGGCAGATATGGAGCAACGCTGATACATAGCAGAAACATGACACAGAAACAAGTTGAAGTGTTCGGAATATGATTCACTCGGATAAATCATCTGGTACATGGTCTGCGTGATTGCAGCATTTGCACGCGCTATAAACATGATCAGTTCCTTCACGCCACACGACATCATGCATCGCCTGGTCGACGGGGTCGCTGTGGGATCACCCCTTCGACCATCGCTTGCCATTATTTTGTTCGTTACAATGAATCTAAACTTTTTCAGACCACTTCCAAACCGAAGATGTAGTACCGCTACATGGAGGACACTTTCGTAGTGTTCAGCAACGAAGATGAGTGCAATCATTTCTTAGACAACCTCAAGTCGGTTTTCTTTGCTTTACTTTTGAAAAAAATGATGTGTTGGTTGAAAAATCTCTTACCAAGTTCATCACTTCCATCTACATGAACCTTACATTCGCCGATCAATACAGACTAATGGATACTCTGAGCACATTATCAAGTTGTTTGAGTCTAAGAAGATAAAGCAATTTCAAGCTCTGCCTAAATTCGGACCGGAGAAATGCACCGTCTATTTACGTCTCCCATTGCTCGGTTCTGTTTCTACCCAGTTTAAAAGGCAAGTAAAATCTGCTGTCAAGCAGTGCTTTTCCGCTGTCGAACTACGCGTTGCTTGCTCTACCAACGAGCTTCTCTCCGCTACCAACAAGAATGTACTTACTGCTTTACAGATTAGCAACGTGATTTATCGATTCTCATGCCCCTGTGACAGTCGGTATGTAGGCCGTACCTCCCAAAGACTGCACGACAGAATTAAACAACAAGTTCTCAAATCTATCCGCTCTTGCTCTTTTTCCCAGAAACGCTTACTTCCTGCCCGTCGGTAGAATTCTTTCACCGAGACTAATACCCAGCCTCTTGCTTTTGATTCAGCCATTGGACTTCATTTTTCACAAAATCCTGTCTGAGCTCAACATTATGATAACAGTAGATTCTTTATTTTTGCCCAAGGCCGCTCTCCTTTCCACCTACATGTGCTTTTGAAGCCGCTTTCATCATAACTTCTAATCCTGTCCTCTGCAGACGAAAAGAATTCCCTAATGACTCTCCCTCATTGGTCTTTTTCCAAGCAATCGCGACTCGGCTTTTTCCTGTAAATAGTCGCTTCTTTTCCTGCGTTCTCCATTCTGACGATTTTTCTTGACAAGTGTCAGACTAAAAGCTTCAAAGATGAACATTTTGATCAAAAAAATTCTCATGACATTATTGCATGTGATTTGTTGTTTGCCCCCCCTCCCCCCATTCTATAATCCTAGCTCTACGTCTATAATCAACAGCCTACCAAGAATTAATCCATGCAGTTACATGGCATTCATAAGAAGGAATTCCAAGTTTAGTTTACTTCTGTAATCTAGTAATCTTCAGAAGATGTCAACTACCCAAAAAAAAAATTGAAACGAATTTGCTGTATATAAAAAAGTAAAACATGAAATTCGTTCCTCCTTGCAGTTTGTCTCTGCACTAGTTAAGCCTAATTTTTAACCATTCAAGTGGATGTTAAAGAAATAATAGCAATGCTAATCAAGATAAAATAAATATTTATTTTGCCTAAGTCACTTTGCCATCGAGTTAAAGCACATCGAATTGTTTACAAGCAAAATTATATTGGTCATCTCTGATATAATTATTTTGATGTATTTTTCGGAAATTTTGTAACGATAGGTCATTTCACTAAAAAATGAGAAAGCTTTTTTCGTTTTTCTCAAAACTCAAAAAAATGACTTAGACATTTCTTTTATTAGGGAGACAAAATATTTATAGTAACAACCTAAGTAAACTGTTTCGCCCGCTTATTCTACATTTAACTGCGCTGTTGAGTTCGTTTGATTGCATGTGCTGACGTAATTAGTTAAAACATATAATGACCAAAACACATACTCATTAAACTAAAGCATACTTTTCTAAACTTTATCTTTCATTTTGTAAACATTCAAGCCAGATTTTGTTCTTATCAAAAAAAAAGAGCAACATTGGAAACAGAGAAAATTTTATTTTAAGGGAGTTTGTTCGTGAGCCAATTTCCTCTTCGTCTCTTAATTGCTTACTTTTTTGTCAAGAACAAAACTCGCTAATTTATTTTAAATACTGTATTAACCTAGTTTCTTTTTCTGCAAACTAAAGGAGTTGACGGCAAACGTGAAAATGCGAGGCTTTTGCTAAAGGACAAACTGCTTCGCACCTAATTAACTCGACAAAACTGCAAAGTTTTTTGGCTTGATCTCTCTATTTTCGTGTATGCACTGTTTTTCTAGGTCACCACGACTCGAGCAAACAAACGCCATGCAGTCTTGTTGGCAAGTTATTTATATTTATTGGTGCTTATAAGCCAGCTGTGAGTACCCTATTAATCCTCACTTTCTCTATTTTTGAAGTTGGTTCGATTCTGAATTTTTTTCCTTTCGGGATTTTGCCCAATTCGGAATTTTGCCCGATTGGGGATTTTGTACCTCGGGATTTTTTCAATTTCGGGATTTTGTTTTTCTGGAGTTTGACGTAGACGGTTTCTACCACATGCTAGCCCAATAAATTTGTCACATGTTTTTTGTAACTTGTTGGTAATTTATTGTTGTATTACCATACCATAGCACCAACTGGAGATGCGATACTGCAAGTGACTGCCCATTAGGGTGGACCTTATTTTCAAAAGTCTGAAAAGTTGTGCTCTCCACTTCCAAAATGGATCCATTTACTGAAAAAACATTGTAAATTTTGGACTTTTTAATTAAATTTTGGACTTTTACTGAAAAGTAAAATTTTGGACTTTTTAATTAACGTTTAGAGGTGGTCAGTAGCGTAGCCAGGGGGGGGCGGGGGGGCCCAAGCCCCCCCATTGGCTTGTGAAGTATGCAAAATCGCATGTTTTTTGTGCTTTTGAGGCCGATTTTCTGTGAAAAATGGAAAATAGCCCCCCCCCATACGAAAAGAGCCCCCCCTCAAACGTTTGAACATGCGAAATTGGAAGAAAAATTGCCCTGAATTTTGGCGAAGACCTTTTTTTTTTTTTTTTATTTTGAAGATCACCTAATTTTGGGCAGAAAAAACCTTTGGATTTTGGATTTCGGCCGAAAAATCACTCTGAATTTTGGCGAAGGCCTTTTTTTTTTTTTGGAGATCACCTAATTTTGGCGGAAAAAACCTTTGAATTTCCGAGACATTTCGTTTCAAATTTCGGACAAACCGTCTGAAACTGATTCAAGGTCAATCAAAATTCGAGTCAAGGTCGTTTGCACACTTCTCCCTGTTTCAAAATAGCCCCCCCCCCCCCTTTTCCAAATCCTGGCTACGCGCCTGGAGGTGGTACAAGCATGTTCACATATTTTCATTCTGGATCATTATAAACAATAAGCTGACAGCTAGAAGAGCCATATTGTTATTCTAATACAAAGTTACAGCGACGCATCAAAGTAGGTGGCAGTGCTTATTCCCCAACATTCCTCTTTTGGTATTGTAGAGGCGTAATTGCGCATGCTTTTCCTCTTGTATAGTAATCAGCAGCTCTCTAAGTATGGTTTGCGAAGGGTCAAAAGTGGTTCGCACCAAGATGGTTCAATTTAGTTAAAACAAGCTTTTCTTTTATAATTAAAGTTTTGTGTCATAATGCGTCATAATCGTTTTGTGCTCTAATGCGTCATAATCGTTTCATTATTGCTTTGCAAGTTTTCCGAGCGTTTAAAAGACACTGCACCTGCACTGCTGCAGTAGCATCAACTAGCTTGTAAGTTAAGATTCGTTAACTATAGAAGTATTTTTTTGGAGGTTATAGGCTTAGGTCTTATCTTCTTGCCCTCAAGAAAAGGAATGGCGTAGTTATATGAAATGTGTGGATAAAACTCCAACTGTTGTAAGGAGGATCGAATCAAACAAAAGCGAAAAGCTGAAGAGGGACGAGAGAAAACGCACAAAGAGTACACAGCTTCAGTTTTAAAAAGATGTTATCCTAGCATCTTCCAATAGCAGTGAGGATGAGAGCAATGCGGGTTATACTCTGCCAAGTATGGTGGAAGATGTTTCACCAAAGCAACCAAGTGCAAGACAAACTATTGTTACACCCGCTAGAAGTCTTTGTTATGATCCGCTTACTTTTGCTACTAACAGATGTAAATTTCTTGTTCACGAAAAATAGCAAGAGCTAAGTTTTCCAAAACATTAAAAAAAGGTTTCATGCCAACAAAGCGCTTACAGCTCACCGAGATGGTAAGTGTTTGGAAGCCTTGACAACCAAAAAATATGTACAGTAGATCGCTTTTTAGTTCTTGTCTCTGGGTAGAGTGTTAATCGGCTTCTGAAAGTCCCTAAATTAGCTTTGGGAACTGGTAAAGCTCAGCCTATCATTTGATACAACAGCAACTAATACTGGAAGTCAAAATGAGACTTGCATTTTACTAGAACAAACACCTGGTTAAGATTTGTTGAATCTAGCCTGTCGCCATCATATTGTGGAGCTTCTTTTAGCAGCCGAAAATCCCCTTTTTAAACGACTCAAAATTCTGGAGCATTGACACAACCTTTTATGAACTAGGACTGGCTGACAAAATTTAGGGTATGCACAATGATTTCGGAAGAAACTAAGCATCGCATGATGCACTTTGCCATCAACCACCTTGAGAAAAAACAACTACGAGATGATTACCTTAAACTTTTGGAACTATTTTTGCTTGTAGGAGAAATTCCACCTCGTGGTCCAAAGTTTTGCGTATTTGGGACCTGTGCACCACGCACGCTGGCTGAGCAAACTTCTTTATGCTTTAAAAATATGTATGTTTCGAAAGCAGTTTAATCTCATCGCTCAAGAAGAAGCAGCTTAAAAGGAACTGTGTGTTTTTGCAATGCAGGTCTATATTGAAGCTTGGTTTACTGTTCCTGAAGCAATTGAAGCACCTCGTCGGGATTTAAATTCACTAAAATCCCTTCTTTAACTTTTTAACCACGCATTTTTCTTTGCCACATCTCAAAAGATGATTAAACATCAGTGGTGTTTGTGTGAAGAGCTAGTTGCTCATAGCTTTTTTGGTGATGCTGTTTTTTTTAAACTAAGCAGCACATGTTTGCCAAGCTTCAAAACATTAATGATGAACAAGATTCTCTGAAAAGGCCACAACATCCGTGTGGTTTTCTAAACGATAGCATCTGATTTTGTGATTACCAAGGCCAAAAAATTTTTTGAAGTACTTCGACTTGGTGTCAAGTTTCTCAACGAAGATCCTAGATTCTTGCTAAAATAGAAAGCTTTCGATCTGCGAAATTGACTGTCAAAAACTTAAAAGAGTTAAGCTACTAATGCCGAGTGCGGAGTTGCTCTTTTCCAGTCATATTATAAACTCTTAACCAAACATGAAGAACAGCTACAATTTCTACTGCAAGTAGTTTCTGGTTATCAAAGTGTCTACCCAGGTGCTAGAATAATAACTCTAATCAATAAAACGAACGGTGAGAATTTGAGTATTGCTTTCCTCTAAATTACGGCAAACGTTACTTTGCAAATTGCTCATGAAAACAAATTTAAACAACTGTAACATGACCCTAAGTGTAAGATTATTGCGTAATTAGTACTCATTGCTTATTTTGCACATTTATATCAATTATCAATGCAGTTGATAGCATATACAAGCATTCTATATGCAGTTCATTGAAAATTTTGCAAAAAAATTACCCTCTGTACCCCTAAAGATTAATCAAAATGCACTAAACTTCACCAGGAGTGTTTTTTGGGAAAAGGATCCAATTCGTCAACGAAGAGCTAAAGAAAATACAACTTTTATTTTTACCCTTAAATAAGGGCCACCCTACTGCCCATCAATGAATGATATAAGGTGATTAGTGTTCCTTGATTCAAAAAAGGTTTGACTCTTTTTACAGCTGCTAAACCAGATAATGGTATTATTTCAGTTCTCATATTTACAAGCTGATAAATCATAAAATCTTATAGTTCAATAAAATTCATTACGAGTAATCCATTACGTCTATATTTGATAGAAAGATAATTTGGGGACAAATAAAACTAGTTTTAAGAGAAGTGATTGGCAATTAACAGATACTGAATTACCAGCCTCCCACCCATTTTCTTGAGCTGTTAAAGTTTTTTGAGGAGACGTATGTTAAAGTATTTTTAAACAAGCGATCAAATTTGATTGCTTATTTTGGGCCATTTTTTAAAGGTTTTACTAATTTGAAAGTTTTATTTTCGGCAAATTAGCCCCTATTGAATAAATTTTCAAAATATGCTTTAAATCATTTTTTAATCTATTCTAGAGCAAAGGACAGTCTCAGATGCAGTCATAGGGAGGCTGTATCCCTCCTGGCTACTTTACTGGATTTTTGAAACGAACAGACACTAGCAGTAGTGTATTATAATACTTCTCCGTTGCGATTCTTCATACGTTCGGTAGGTTAATTTTAACAAGAAGTTATTTCAACGACAATTTAAGAACGTTAATTGCAACAATACACTATGCTTGCATTATCTCCGCCAACCATATGCTGGATCATATACGTTTTTTCCCAGATTTAAGTCTTCACTCAGAGTGCTGCCCCCTCTTGTATTATACACAACTTACAGTTTAGAACTTGGAAATAAAAAAAGTATCATCTTTCTTTATTGCCAGCTTTTCCGTGAGGGCTGCAGGGCAGCATGTCGAGATTAAGCCGCCACATTTCACGGTCTTCCATCACATCCATCATTTTGCAAAAAAAAGTATACCTTACTTATGTACTTTTGCTATACGAAATCAATGCATTGTATCAAAATAGAAAAAAAATATTGCATCTTTACAAAATATCGCTTACCTGATCTGTAACAATGGAGTTTATACTTAGAAACAACAACAAAGTGACAAGAAAATCACTAATTGTTGTTGAATCTTTTCATTGCCCAAGATACGCTTCGCATGTGTTTAATAAAATAATGCCGTAACAAAATGCTGATATAAAACAATACGTTGTACATTTGCAATGGTTATTTCATTGTTTTTGTAGATTTTAAGTTGCAAATTTAAGCTGTGTGGGAAATAAATAAATGGACCACTGCATGAATTACACCCGTATTTGCCATGATGGCTTACCCACAAAATATAACTTTACTAAATGGACCGTATTAGGGGGTAAGATGGCTCCAATAAATGGAATAGTTATTGGTCTTGATTCAACGAATATGTAGTAGTAGTAGTAGTAGTAGTTTATTCTTTCAGCATGCACAAAAAGAGACGCGCAATGGCATCTGTAAAAGCTGTACAAAGTGAAACCACAGTCTATGCATACTGTGAATCAAGCAAAGAAACAGTGCTTATCAAGTCAGCTTCACCCACATTTCCACTTCATACTTCAGGCTTAAAGCAAATGGCGATAAGTAAGCGCTAGCAAAAACAAGCCAAAAAAAACAAGGCACCGTGTAATAAATATAATAGTCAACTGCTGCAAAAAATAACACAATATACATGCAGTAAGTCATGACTATGTAATTGTCAGCCTACTGATAATTCAGCAGTAGTCCTACTCTCCTTTTATGGCAACAAACTTAAAATTTTTTCAAGTCGTACAGAGTGTTAATTTAATTCAGAGAGCACACCCACAAACTTTAAAAGGAACCGACTAAATTTTGTAATAACCTTCCACCCAAATTTTTCTCACTAATACAAAAAAAAAGATCTCCTCACGCACTACTAGAGCATCCGAATCACTACGTAAAAACATACAGTCCTCGACATTCGACCACCCAACCTCAACAATGCATTAAAGATTAAGAAGTCAAAACCTAAAACGACATCCCACCAAAAATTTTAAATACCTAAACAAGACTCTCCAAAAGCAAACACAAGAAATGTCTTTCACCAAATTATAGTTGAAAATTTACATTTCATATGATTGCACTGTCCTGTTTTTGATTTAATGAATGAGAGGCAACCTTAATAATTAAAGTTTTTCTCTGAATGACCATGGGGGCTGCTGACTTAGTGACCGAAAGATTAATGCAATCCCTCATGTCAAGAATGATTGCTGTAAATGTCTCAATAAAGTTGTCATCTTGTTGTTTTTGACAGTGTAGATAAATTTTTGATTGATTAAAAAAAAAAATTAATTAAGATAGCACACCTACCCATATTCTTTTTTAACCTAAAGTAAATGGCAATAAGAAATGCAAGCAAGAATTGCATTGCACCAAGTAATAAACATAGTAGCCAATTGTTGCAAAAAAATAGCACTTTCCTTTTATAGCTACAAACTCAAATTTAATTGAGGTAGCACAAAGCAGTCTCAAGATAGTGATGTAATTTTTTTTATTTACTTATCCTGTTTACACAAAAACTTTTTGTATTCTTTTTTGAAGCGAAAAAACGAGAATGATTGAATAATTTTTGTTAGATTTACTTCTAGTGTTGTAATTGTGAGCTAGATCTAGGGATAAAAAGTAGTTCTCAAAAATCTGAGGCAATACTTTTATGAATATAAACTTCTCAACTTCATATTTACAAATATCGTCAATTTTCAAAAATTTATATTTGTAATTCAATGGGTTGTCATTATTTTGTCTTTCTAGGAAGTTTTGTTGATAATTCTTAAAACTTTGTTCTGAAGGATTTGAATGGATCTTTTTCTAGTTTGAGATGCACTACCCAGCCAAGAATACCATACATTATTTGCGAATAAAAAAGACATAATACAAATTAATCAATGGCGAAAAACACAAAGCACAAGCGTATAAAACATCAAAAAGAATTCGCCAAATAGACAAGATACCGATGTATCCAAGCATTTGACAGATAACCCCGATCATAAAATTGATTTTGACGAAACAGAAATAATGGCCCAAACCAATCACTGGCGAAAATTATTGATCACCGAAACATTACTAATTTAAAAACACAATCCCAACTTAAATGTTGACAAGACCTCTATACCGCTGTATTTGTTTAACACATGAGTAATATAAATAATTCTCTCCCCTGCTGCTGCTGCTTCTTTTTGATGCTTTATATGCTTGTGCTTTGTGTTTTTCGCCATTCATTACTTTTGACAATATGAGAAGTAGTTTCACGAAACGTCAAGATATGTTTCCAGTTATTTTGGCTTTGTGTTTTGTATAAAAGATATTTCAATGTTCCGAACATTACAGTATGTTCCAAATTAATCAGATTTTCCTGGTTAAGGTAGTAGCGCATTTTTGCAAAAGTACCAACTGCTTGAGACAATTTTTTCTCTAAAAATTGAATATGAGGCTCTCAATTCAAGTTTTCATCTGATATTATTCCTAGATATTTGGCTGACTGGCATTTTTCTAGTTCAGTGCCTTTTATTGTAGCAGCAAATTTGCACAATTGAGAAGTTCTAAACTTGGACTTTATAAGTAGATACTTTGTTTTTGTATAGTTCAAGGATAACTTGTTGGCATTTAACCATGGTTCTATGTTAAGTAGTTTCTAATTTCCGTTTTTGTTTAGGGTTTTTAAATTATCATTAAATAGGAACAGCGCTGTGTCATCAGCAAAAGTCACGTTTCAAATTTTGAAGCATTTGATAGATCATTAATATATATTGAAAACAATAATGGTCCCAAGGTAGAACCTTGTGGAGCTCCAAATACTATGGTTTGCTGGTTTGAATAATAGATGTTGTTAACATGAACAACTTGCTTTCTGTTTGTTAAATAGTCGTTAAATAGTCATTAAATAATTTCAAAGAGTTTCCTCTCACTCCATATTTTTCAAGTTTACTTAACAAGATTTCATGGTTCATGGTATCAAACGCTTTCAATAAATCCAACAAGATAAAGCAAGTAAATTTTTTTATTATCTTGAGAGTTTTGTAATTTGTTTATAACATCGCAAATTACATGACTAGTTAAATGCTTAACTCTGAAACCAAATTGCTCATTTGTTAACGTATTGTGGTTACTAAAATTGTTGTTCAGTTTATTGTAAATAATTTTTTCAAATGTTTTGAAGAAGGGTGATAGAGCTGAAATGGGACGATAGTTTGAGGCTGTGTATCTGCACCCATTTTTTAAAATTGGGGTTACTTTAGCAATTTTTAATTTTGAAGGAAATACACCGTCTTGCATGCTTTTATTATCAGAGGTAGAGTCCTCGAGGACGTCATTGGCCTCGACGACACATTTTGAAGTCTTTGGCCTTGGCCTCGAAGCCTCAAATCCTCAAAAATTGCACTGTCCTCTGCCCGAGGACAACATTATTTTTGAACCTTTAAAATTTCGTTGGAAAACGCCAGAAACCTTGCGGAAAATCAGCTAAGACCTTTTTTTTGGTTTCCTCAAGTAGATCGCCTGAAAAAAAATTTTTGAAGACGTTTTTTTTTGGAGAGCACTTGCGTTTGTGTCCTTGGTCCTTGGCCTTGGCCTCGAGAGGGTCTGTCCTTAGTCTTGGCCTCGAAATTTTTTTGTGTCCTTGGCCTTGGCCTCGAACCTTATGTCCTCAACTCCACCTTTGTTTATTATACATGACAGCTAAAACAGATCAAGTGTATTCAGCTGACATTTTGATAAAGTTGATGGGAATATTTTCACTTCCAACTATAATTCTTTTCCATTTAAATGATTCATTTCTTGAAAGACTTCACCTTCTGTGCAAGGCTCACAGAAAAAGGAATTTGGTGATGATGAAATAGTGTTTGGTGTTTCATTGTCAGCTATTTTGGATTCCATTTTCGGGCCAATATTTATGAAATAGTATCTTAAATTATTACAAATTTCTACATTACTAGTTAGACTTTCATTTTTTTTCATTTATTTGTTTAGTTATTGATGCCTTGTGCTTGTTGTTTCTTTCTAAAATTTAGTTTATTAATCGCCATTCTAAGGAAAGATCAATTTTATTTAACTGTATCATGTGAGCATAGTAGTTTTGTTTATCTATTCTTTTGATGGTGGTTAATTTGTTGGAGTATTTTTGTAGTTTTCTATCAAAACTGGATCATTTTTTTGTGACATTTTGTAAATAATGTATTTTTAGTTTGAATAAATTTTAATATTCCACTACTGACCCAAGGCTTTGCAATTCGTTTAATTTCGTTTCTTGTTTGAGGTCGAAGAGGTGCATGCTGATTTACTATTTTAGAAAATTTTTCTAAGAATTGAGTCAAGGCCGTATTTAAACAATAGTCTTTGTTACCTGAAATCAGCGCATTAGTTTTGAGTGATAAGTTTCTTATGTCATCAAGAAATTTATCTCTATTGAACTTTTTTAAGTCTCTAATCATAATTTTGTTAGGAGCAAAATATGAAGGCCTTTTGGCTAAAATACAAAATGTTGGTAACTTAACTGACATCTCATAAGTCAGAATTCCCCTGTTGGCTATGCTGTTAGTTGTTTTGGTATACATGTGATCAAGTAGTGTTGCACTAGATTCCGTTATGCGGGTAGGTTTATTTATGACATTGTTGCATCCTTCAGAATACTGTATAATGCATTAAGATAATTACGTATATCTTTTTTACTTTCATGTTTTAAAACATCGATATTGAAATCGCTTCAAAGAAAATAATCATACCTTTCATGATCCGCTTTATTCAGTGTTTGCAATAAAAGATCTTGAAATACGTTAAAAGTATTAGTTGGATCCCTGCATATCACACAACAAAAATTTTTTTTGTTAGCAGCTAAATTTATATCAATGAAAACATTTTCACTATCAGTTGATTGAAATTGTAAATCATGCCTTTTTAAATATTTTAAGTTGTTTAGCATGTAAATTGCTACTTTTCCTGCATTAGTAGTGGAGTTAGAGAAATCAAACTTATAGTTTTGAATTAAAGCATAATAAGTGTTGTTTTTATTAAGCCGAGTCTCAGATAAAGTTATTATGTCAGGAAAATTATTAAGTTTATAAATAAGTTCTTCTCATAATTTAACGGATGTGCAGTAGGGTGTTTGTTTTTAAACTTTTTTGTTTCAAATTTCTTTCGGGTAGTGATTTTCTAATGCCAAATGATTTGAATTCATGAATGGTAAAAACAATTTTGAAAAATGTTTACGTTTTAGCTCCCCACAGGCCCACACTCTCATTTTTTTAATGAGAGGGGTCCAATTTACGAAATCACTATAACTCTGGCCAGGATTATCACATCAAGCTGATATTGGTGTCAAACGAACCAGAATGCGCAAGTTTACATCCAACTTCAAGAGGAGCTATGGGTCTAACTTCCTTATGTTTTGATTTATTAACAAAAATTTGAATTTTTTACATTTCTCTCCTATTTTCTCTAAATAAAGCCCTAAATGTTTTTTCAAAACAATGGCAAGCAATGACTATTAAGCAGCTTAGCACCTTTACTAATAGAAGGTCGATATGCTGGTCTTTTGCCGACTTGAAGCTGATGCTGTTGCCAGAAGTAACCACGAAGAACGTGTGCGAATGTTGGAAGAGTGCGTAACAGTTTCAGCTCCTCCATAACGATGACTGTATTCAAAATGCTTTCACGCAACATGTTTAACACTTTTACCAATTTTATATGCAGAGTGAACACAGATGCACTTACTAAATACTATTTTCGTAAAAATCATTAACTTATCAGATACTGGTATCAAAACGTCTTAAAACTAGCCTATGATTAGTTTGGACAAAATTTCATAATACTCCCTAACCTTACTGCTTTTGAGCACAATGGTTTTCAGTGGCCAACTTGAGTGTTTTAGGTCTCAGACTCAAATTTATTCCTTCTTTAATTAAAAATCAATAATCTGACAATAAGGTTTCTGCTTCAACCAAGACAAGTTTAAAAAATTCTGTTTCAAACTTACAACTCACAATTTTCTTTCCAAATTATTTGTGGCTGGCATCCTATATTTAAGACGCCTGCTTAATTTGGGATTGCTCTTTGTATATTATATTTTTCAATGTAGCTGAAGTTGAACTACATTTATGAGTAAATTTGACATATATGACTATAGTTTTTTAAAAAATTGCTTGGGTAGGTGAGACGTAACGCCATTTTGAAATTCACCTGGTTTCGCTTTTTTGAAAATCTTGAGAGTGCATGTAGAGTTGAGCCAATAACTACGCATTTCCACAGAAGAACTGAAAAAAATATTGTCAAGTGTATTTATTTATTAGTAATTTTTCTGTTCTATGATAAATGCTAAAATTTTTTGAACTAATCGTTTTCGAGAAATTTTATTTCAAATATTGGCGTCGTACATATAGGTCGCTCGGCACTCGTGATAGCAAAATGTGCGTCGCTGCGATACAGCGTCAGTTCAAGTTCAATTTATTATTTGTCGCAATAAGATGCAATAAATGACTCTATACATAAAAATAATTTGCAAAAGCAAAACAAAACTAACTATTTTCATGACCGGAGACTGGAAGTGACCTATTACGGTCATCTAGTCAAACAACCCCCGATTATGCACCTTTTTGCTCATAAGATCTTCAGGCCTAAGAGTATTTGAAGTTATTGCTTTGAGAGAGATATGATGAGACAATTCTAGTAAAAACTCTACTTAAATGTTGTTAAAAAGAACTGCTTAGAATCAGATTTAAACTTAGAGAAGGAGGAATTTTTGATGTTGTGGGGAATAGAGTTCCAGGTTTTAACACCCTGGTATAAGAAAGATTGTTGCAGCTTTGTACTTTTTCTCAATGGAATAGTAAACATGAGAAAAGAGAAACAGCGGGTAGGGCAGGAATGTCTGACATTGAACTTTGTGAAGTGTTGGTTTAGGTTATATGGATGTTGTTTATGGTATAAATTATATATTATTTTACCAACTTCATAATTGTAAAGTTTGTTCAGTGTCAAGACCTTTAGAATGGTGTATGAAGGGTTTGCACTGAAATTCCATTTTGTTTGGGTAACAATTTTAACGGCTTTGTTTTGGAGAATAGAAATTTTGTGGAGATAAGATTTATAGGTAGAACCCCATATGGGAATCGCAAAGAGAATGTGAGGATAAATTAATGCATGATAGAGTAGCAATAAAATTTCTTTGGGAAAAGAGCATTTAAGTTTATTAAGTATACCTACTGCGCAGGCGATTTTACGCTCAACAAATTTGAGATGAATGTCAAATTTAAGATTTTCGTCAATCCATAGTCCAAGCACTTGGCATTACTATTTACAGCTATTGGAAGACCATCAATCACATAATATTTTTGGTTTTTGTGTGGCAGTCTTAGCTCCTGGAGTTATAACTAAAGCACTAGATTTTGTAGTGTTAATTATCAGCGTATTAGCTTTCATCCTACGATTACCTATTTCGACTTCGCGATTCATTCAGCTTTCTAAATCTTTTTTTCTTTTGAAGCTTTGACATATAGACAAGTGTCATCAGCGCATAGCACAGGAGTAAAGTCAAAAATATTGAATATATTGTTGACATAAACAGAGAAAAGTATAGGACCGAGATTTGATCCCTGAGAAACACCAAATTGTATTGTTTTAGTTGTGCTATAGCTCCCATTAATATACACAAACTGTTTACTCCAGTGAGGTAAGATTTGAGCTGGTTATATACTACACCACGAACACCATAATGATGTAATTTTTTTAAGAGTATATCATGCGAAACCGTATCAAACACTTTCCTTAAATCCAAAAATATTAATCTAGAAAATTTTTTTTTATTCATATGGTTGTTTATTTTGCTCATTATATCCAGCATATAGCATGTGTAATAGATACGTTTTGTCGAAACCATATTGGTTTGGGTGAATGATATTATTTTTCTCAAAAAATTTTGAAAGACGGGTATAGATGAGTTTCTCTAGGATTTTAGAAAAGTTTTGATAGCAATGATATAGATAGGTAGTTATTAATATCAGTTTTAGGTCCAGCTTTAAAGATTGGGATGATTTTGGCTGTTTTTAGACAGTTAGGAAAGACACCAAATTCAAAAGATAAATGAAAAAGATATGTTAGATATGGGGTAAGTACGTCACATGCTATGCGGATAAAATATGAGTCAATATTGCTGTGCCCTGAAGATTTACGAAGACGCAGAGAGTGTATGATGTTAAACACTTCGGTGTGCCTTGGTGGTTAAGGAACATTGATGAGGCCACTTTCTGGTTCAAATATTTTGAAAATGAGTTGTTATCATCAGTTCGGATATTGTCAGCCAGGTTTTTACGGACTAATACGAAATGTTCATTGAGTTTTTCAGCGATTGAGAAACTTTCGTTTATTTCTTGACCATTAACTTTTAAAAGATCTATTTTCGATTTGTTAGTTCGGGATTGGTTAGGTAGCGCAGATCTAATCAGTTCCGAGGTTTTGCAAGGATTGTTCAGATTTCAACCAAATTCTTGTCTGTAGCAAATTTTCTTAGATGCAGTTTTTACTTTAGTTAATGTGTTTAAATACTTCTTGTAAAACCTTTTCTGGATCTCGGTGCCTGCTAAAAAATGGCTCTTGTACAATTTGCGTTTGTGACGAACAGAAATTAAAATACATTTTGTAATCCAAGGCTTTGACTGTAATTTTTGCTGTTTACGAGACAGCTTTTTAAGAGGCGCGCTGATTTCAATTGTGTTTTCAATCAACTCGACGAATTCTGCAATCAGCTGATTAAAATTGTCAGGCGCAGCGCTGTAGATTTGCGGATTAAAAGCTTGCAAATTTGATTCTAGTTAACGCCAGAATTCCTCAAACTTGAATTTGCTTTTATCTTTGCGATAGATTTTTATGTTATTTTTCGGGGGCTTGTTGAAATTCACAGTAAAGGAAAATATGACAAAATGGTCGCTTGTATCCGTTTGTATTATGCCTGGCAATGCAATATTTGAGTCATTAGTTATAATCTTATCTATGGTGGTTTTCGAGTTCTTTGTTACGCGCGCGGGAATTGTTATTGTGTGAAATGCGCTATTGCCTAATATCATATTCAAAAAATCATTTGCAGGAGGGTTGGAAGATTCTGGTGAAATATTAACTTTGAAATCTCCACAAAGGTAAAAAGTTTAATTAGTTTTTGTGATCTTCATAATGTTTTTCGTTCAGGGTAGAAATAAAGTTTTCGTGTTTAGGAGTGTGGTGTCGATATACTACACCTACGATATTTTTCGCATTGGTTCTTACATGGGATAATTTTATCCATAGGTTTTCGCAATCAGTGAAATTTTGAGCCCGCTACGGCAACATCCAACAAATCTTAAAGACACTTTTGAGTTTGTAGAGCGAATGCAGCAAGTAAAGTTCAAAAACAATTTGGTTATGGTGTCATTTGATGTAAAAAGCCTGTTCACTAATATTCCTGTGGACTTCATAACGGGCATAGTTTGAAAAGAAATTCATGGCAGTGATTCGAGGAAAAAAGTTTACGGTTTGACTAAGCGACAATTCAAGAACCTTTTGGTGTGGACTACAAAACGCACTACTCTAAATTTTAATGGTAGCTTTTATGAAAAGGTTGATGGCGTAGGTATGGGATCTCCAATCGCTTCGGCTTTTGCTGACATTTTTATGAATTATGTGATTGAAAAAACAACAAAGTTTAATGTGCAACCGGACGTGTTTTTTCGGGATGTGGATGATTGCTTTGCAGTGTTTCCAGATTTTGAAAGTGCTATATTGTTTTATAGAAAATTAAACCAAATTCACAATAATGTTAAATTTACCTACGAACTTTTTGTTAAAATTTTTGGGTCCAGCTGACCCAAAAAATCTTAGTCAAAGGCCTTTGACCCAAAATTTTTGGGTCATTGTAAAATTTTGGTTCGCCGTTAATTTTGGGTCAAAAAATTTGGGTCAAAATAAAATTTTGGATCAATATTTTTGGGTCATTGCAAAAATTTGGGTCAACAAAAAATTTTGGGTCAAAAAATTTGGGTCAAAGTAAAATTATGGGTCAACGTTTTTGGGTCATTGCAGAAATTTGGGTCAGCGAAAAAATTTAGGTCATTGCAAAAATTTGGATAAGTGAAAACTTTTGGGTCAACGTTTTTGGGTCATTGCAAAAATTTGGGTCAGCGAAAAATTTTGGGTCAAAGAAAAATTTTGGGTAAAAATTTTGGGTCATTGCAAAAATTTGGTTAAGCAAACATTTGGGTCAAAATTTTTGGGTCAGTGCAAAATTTGGGTCAAAAAAATTTGGTCAAAGAAATAATTTGAGTCAAAGTTTTTGAGTCATTGCAAAAATTTGGGACAGCAAACAATTTTGGGTCAAAGTTTTTTGGTCATTGCATAAATTTGGTCAGTAAAAAAATTGAATCAAAGAAACACTTTAGGTCATCGCAAAAATTTGGATCAACAAAAAACTAGGGCCAAAGAAATATTTTCTAAGTATTTGGGTTAATACAAAAATTCGGTATAACAAAAAATTTAGTCAAAGCAAAAATATAAGGGTCAAAGACACATTTTAGTCAATGCGAAAATTCGGATCAGCATAAAATTAAGGATCAAAAAATTAAAACACATTACAGAATGAGAAGTGTTTCTACTGTAGATTGAGTTTCTATGTGGAATGTTTCTGTGTAATAAGTGTTTTTTGACTAAGGTCTACATCTGCATTCACCCCAATAATTTGACTGTGGTCTGCATGTGAATCACTTGAATTCGGGGAAAAAACCTCTTGAAATTTTGGTGAAGACCTTTTTTTTGGTCTGCACTTAATTTGCTGACGTGAAAAAAATCGTGGTCGAGGTTCATCCCCCCTTAATGTTGAAAATAGGGCAAAATTGGGGTAGAATCGCAAATTATTCCCCCTCCAATGTTCAACAAGGATCGGCACCCCTGCAGGTAAAAAATGTACTATAAAATTCAAAATTCTACTAAGATTGAAAATTTTGTTCCAGTGAATTTCCTTAATACCAATATCAGCAAGGTTTTTATATTTAGTGCTGTTTTAAAATTGTTTTTGAGGCTATGATAAAGTTTTTGATCGTTTAAATTTGTTGATTAAGTCTATTGGGGTCTAAGAAAATTTAATTTTAGAAATATTTAGAGTCAGTTGTATTGGTTAACTAAAGTTTATTGACAATCTTTAAGAAAAATATAAATCAAAAATTTAGGTTCGGTGACATTTATTAAACTGACTTATTTATTAAGGCGTTACTGTTCATCTCGCTGAGTTAAATGCGTGGAATGTAACGCAATCTGCGAAGATAATGCCTTGTGTGCTAATTACCACCCTTTGCTGTTTGCAATTTTTAAAGCAAGACATTCTAATACGTATAATGCGTAGTGCTGTTCAAAACTTTTGTTGTTTATTTTAATTGCTGGACGCAGTTGATAATAATCGCACCTCAGCAGACAGTTTGCTCTTTACCACGTGAAGACCTAGATAGAAACTGGTATAATAATTAGGGGGCGGCGGAAGATCTTACCGGTATAAGTTCACGCACTCAATTAATGGTGGTGATAATTATAGCGTGATCATTCATCATAGCACTCATTTCCAGTGGAGCACAATTGTAATTTTCGGTCTCCGTAAAGTCACTCCTCGACAAAATTTCTCTGTGAGGCCTTGGCTGTAATGACTCAAGCCATGGTCTCCCGCGGCTAGGTGCTCCGGGATAGGTGCTAGGTGCTCCAAACCTATCGGGAGCTTCAAAGCTGTAGTGTAACGTTTCATGTTATAAAAGCTTAGCATAAATATTAATCTTTAATCGAATTCGCAGCCTGTAGCCCTCTTGTACTTAAATTGTATGGGCGACGCATGCCCCCACCGAGAATTGAGCGCTGAATGATCAGACGAAAAAGGGTTTGTCAGCACGAATAAATCCTTCAAATTTCATCCGAATATAGTCCCAAATTGTGTTGAAGACCTTTTTTTCTTTTTTTTGGTCTTCACTCGATTTCGGTGACAGAATTACATAATTTCCACTTGAGTACTTTCGCATTCCGAATGCGTTTGGTCAAGGCTGCAAAAGCGTCCCCATGCAAAATTTTACAGTTTAAGTACTGGGTATGTTTTAACTTTGGTTTTAAGCTTCTGATTTTTAAGGGTTATGCTAGGTCCAAAATTAGGCCATGGACCAAACTTTTCTTGGCTTTGGAATTAAACTTACTATAACAAAACCTGAAACGAGCAATAAAATATCTGATTGTACTTTTTTTGATTAATTCTCCCTAAACTTGCTTCATCCTAATTTTATACATCTTTTTTAAAAACAACCTTTTATTTTCTAAAATTCTGTTACTCATTGTAAAAAAGTTGATGTCCTTGGTGGTATTCGAACCTCGAGACCCGAACCAGAACAAAATCAACGAGGGTGCACAATAACTTAACCACTCGTCCATTCGCCCTTAATCTTGCTAGGGAACAATCGCATGTTTTAAATGTTTGCAGCAACAAAGGATATTTATAAACGCAATGACAGTATTCTGCAATGAATTGTGGTTGATTTGTTTGTGGTTCGCTCAACAACTCATAAAACTTGGAAATGCCTTGTTTACGGTTTGCCGTGAGAGCTACTACCTTATCTGAAAAATCAAAGCAAAACATCGACTGCATTGCTTCCATACGATTCAGTTTGATTTGCTCGCAAAAACACAGTAGGCTAGCAGTAGGCTACCAGTAACCTTTCATTGCCAACAGGGGTGCCGAAACCCGGGGGGGGGGGGGGGGGGATATCTCCCCCAATAATTTGGCTGTATCCCCCCAGTAGTTTGAGTACCGTATGGTGTACATCTGCATCCCCCCAATAATTTGACTTTGGTGTGCAGCTGAGCGTTGGCGTCCACTTGCATTCGGGGGAAAAAGGTGTTCCTTTTTGGTGAAGACCTTTTTGTTCTTTTTTTTTTGGTCTTCACCCGAATTTGGGGAAAAAGTGTTCCATTTTTGGTGAAGACATTTTTTTATGGTCTTCACTTAATTTGCTCACCTGAACAAAATCGTGGTCGAGGCTCATCCCCCCCAATGTTGAAAATAGGGCAAAATTGGGGTAAAATTGCAAATTATCCCCCAATGCTCAACAGAGATCGGCACCCCTCATTGCCAAACAAATGGGCCCGCCAACTCGTTACAACCTTCGGCGTATTATAGCGAGAACAAAAGATAGGCTAGGATTTGATGGTAACTAAACTATAAAGAAAAACGTCGCTTAATTAAGTACTTTAGGCCTAGTTTTAGAAACTTTGTAAAAATATCGAAACAAAAGATCCCAAAAATGATTGCAAAAAAAGTCTATTACGTTTGTGTAAAAATAAAAGTTTAGATTTTGGTGGGAACCGAACCCAGGTTGAAAGTTTCAAAGACAAGTATCATAACCACTACACTAAGCAACCTTGTGACGTCACACCGCAAAAAAATTTCTTTATCAAAGCCTGAAAAATACGCATACCGTGTCCGTATTTTATTCTTTGCCAAGCGTAAAAAAACGCATGCAGATATACGCATGCGTAAATACGCATGTTCGGTAAAAGGCAATATAAAACAAACCAACGAGAGTAAAAATTTTATACGCATAAGCGTATTTTTATACGGATATCCATATTTTTTTACGCATATGCGTAAATACGGACTTTCGGTAAAAGCGGCTTAAGTTGTGAAGAAATGAAAAAAATTGTTTGTGTTCAATTTAATGTGAAAGGCAAAATCACCACCGATATCATTTGTCAGTCATGGAGTGTCCACAGCAGGCTTTGGTATCGACCTCCTGCATGCATGCCAAAAGATGAGGTAGAAAACATGGTGAAATTACAAAAACCAATCCAAAAATTAAAATGGGAAAGTATGAGTGCACAATCCTTTGTGAATCTAGTAAGTTTACTGTAAAGGATTTTTGTATAAAAGTAATTGTTATGCCACTATCAATGAATGAAAGAGTTATCTTATACAGGGTGGCCCATAAGTCACTTTACATTTTATAAATTAAATAATTTTTTTTCTATTAATATATTTCTATTTTTCTTTTCAGAATTTAAAAATATAATCCTTGTAAATTTTTGGTATGGAAAAGTTTACAACAGAACAACGAGTGAAGATAATTGAATTTTACTTTGAAAATGGACGGTCAATTGTTGCAACGCAAAGATCGTATATGCGCAATTTCAATGTTCGACATCCCCCTAGTAGGCCTGCAATAATGAACTTAGTGGCGCGTTTTCAAGAGTATGGCTCTGTAAGTGATAAGCCTAGAAGTGGACGAGGTCGTTCAGTACGTACACGTGAAAATACTGAAGCTGCGAAACGTAGCATTGAAGAGAATCCAACCACATCCACTCGAAGGCGTTCTCAAGAACTTGGCATCTCACGGAGTTCTCTGCAGCGTATTCAAAGAGACTTGCACATGTACCCTTACAAAATTCAATTAGTGCAATCTTTACAACCACTAGACTTTCAGAAACGACTAAATTATGCTGTCAGGTTTCAGAGAACTGCAAGAAATGACAATGAGTTTATTCACTGCACATACCGCTAGAGCCACAATGCAGTTGTTAACTGAAATGTTTCAGGATCGGATAATCTCTCGTAATTCCGATTTTGAATGGCCTCCACGTTCTCCTGATTTGACAGCATCAGACTTTTGGCTTTGGGGATATCTTAAAGACAAAGTGTATGTCAATAAGCCCCGAACTATTCAAGAACTTAAGTCAAACATACGACAGGAAATTCTTTCAGTACCACCTCAGATGTTAAGAAGTGTCATGGAGAATAGCTTAAAAAGAGCTCAAGTTTGTGAAGCCGAGAATGGAGGCTATTTAAGAGACATAATCTTTCGTATCTAAGTCAGAACTAATTTACAGACTCTAAACTTTGTAATAAAAAAAGAATTAATTAAATATAGTCATTTAAGAAAAAATTATTTAATTTCTGAAATGTAAAGTGACTTATGGGCCACCCTGGTATTTTGTTGCTGGTCAAGTGAATTAGGTTATAAGGTGTCTACAGAGGTTTTAAGTATATAGTTTTTATTTTGTGTGAAAAAAACCAATAGCCTTTGTTGGCTTGCAACTACCACAAAATTGATTGTATGATGTCACAATTGCTATCACTCTTGAATCTGCATTTCTGTAGTATTTGGATATATGAAATTTTATTCCAAAAATGAAGGCAAGCTTTTTAAATTTATGCCGGCTATGAAATGTAGATTGAGTATAAGTTATAAATATCACAAAAAGTTTCGACCTTATTGATTACCAGCATGCATAAATGTTGTTTCTTAAATTTTAAGATATCGTTTTGCAGACTCATTTGACAGATGTTTCAACTAAGCATACATAAATTCAAATGCAACTTCAAGCACTTTATATGGAGTTGGACATAATATCTCAAATAAGAACTAATGACACTGTGATGGAATTCAGGGATATTCCCCGCTCGATAGAGCTGATAACTCCGATTTCGAAGCACCCATTTGACAGTAAGTAAGCTTTTGAATGCGTTTTAGTATATCCTAGTATACTAGTATTAATTTGATTTTCAAACTTGGGAGTTAAAAAATATTGGGAACAATGGCTGCATTTTTCATCATTCGCATCATATCTGCGGTTTTATCGTATTGTCTTGCACCAATTGTAAAAATTTTGTACAAAAATCTTACTCTTAGTCTCATATCAACGCTCGTTCAGCGCTAGTTATTTTGCAGGCAGAAAATAAACAGTGGTGAAATCTTAACGTTAAATTTGTTAACGTAGCTGTGTCATGTCATTATCCCTCGCACACTGCTGAAAAATTCGCTTTTTTTTAACTTTTAATCGCATTTTTGCGTCAAAACTAAGCTTTGAACGATTTATTCTCACATCAAAGACCGAATGCAGCAACTTACAACTTCACAAAATGTTTATGGTGTTGATGTTATAAAAGGCATGCTTTGCACGAACGTGTTTTGGAATATGAACAATACAACTTGAAATAAATAAAAAAATACAGTAGTTTACTTACACATGACGCTTTCTTGTTTCTTTCAACGTCGCTACATTAGTGGTACAATGCAAAATATTTACTGTTGTGCATATTTTAGGCTTCTGTCTGTACGTCTGAGGCTACTGCAAGACCGCCTACGTATTTTGGAAAAAGTTGTACGAGGGATACCATTGCCAAGATACTGGATAATAATGAATCAAATTTAAAAATAATCTTGGATGAGATGAAAGATCAAGTAGACAATTTGGACTCTATGGCTCAGCTGGAAGTCATTCCTACCCCAGCAAAAACAGAGGAAGAATTGGAACAAAACCTTGCTGCCATCAAGGTGTGTGGTTATAACACTGGTAGTGTCAAATAATTATATGGTACAAAGAACTGCAAAGTGGTTAATTTTTTCACTGCTCAGTACTTGATTATTACTCTGCTTAGTAGTAAAGGTCCTACAGTAATAGTCGATACTTTGGTGCATGTATTGTATTTAGCGGTTGAAAAAAATCTTCCATCGAACTCTCTGCTGTAGTTTTTAAAAAATATAACAATCTTACAAGCAAAATCAGCTGAAGTTCGTCGGTCTTTTGACCTCTATTTAGGTTTTTGATTTGTTACAGCATACTCCACCTGGTTTTCTAACAGCAAAGTTAGAGATCGGACCGTGACTTTTAGCGTGGACGTTTAAGCGCCGCCGATTAGGCACCGGGATTTTTGGACGCGCCAAAGTTGAAGAAAAAATTTTTTTAAACAAAATTTTCAAAAACTATTTTTTTCAAAGAAAAGTTTTTCTCCAAAAAAATTTTTTTTTGGGGTTCATTTTTTGGGTTATTAGCAATATTTTATATATTCAAAAACTTTTTTTTCTTTCAAAAAAACGCTTTTTCCAAAAAAAAGGTTTTTCAAACAAAACTTGTTTTTCAAACAAAAAAATTGTTTTTAGAAAAAAGATTTTGTTCTGAAAAAGTTTCTATGGCAACAAATTCGTAAATTAAGGTCGATTTTTAAATTAAGGTCAATTTTGTTCAATGGCAACAAATTTGTAAATTAAGGTCGATTTTGAACGGTTGTTTGTGTCTGGACTTGGGAGAACAGTGGGATGTTATATTGGCTAATATTTTTGGAATCTTATTTTTATTTTTCTGTTCGTTGCCTGCAGGCGCGGTGCTCCGTTAATACGTGTAGTATAAACATGTGGTACGAATTAGGCTGCATTTGTGTAGGATTGTGATGTTACGCATTTTTTCTAGGAGTTCTTCGAAAAACATTGCACCGGAATGCAAGGACGAGTGCTGTTGTTGATGCCATTCAACGGACATTAAACGGTGTCAAGGATTTGGAAGAAGGCCGGCGCAAAATATGACATTATTGTAATGTCTTTAGTACCATTATATTCTCAAACGTTGGAACAGACAAACAATTGTAGTCGTTTTATTTAATTCATTGTTTCCCCGATAATTCTCTTTGGATTTCTATCAGTTCTTCTAGACTTTCGCTTTCCTTCAATATAAGGCTCGCAGTGCGAATATTATGTCACTTCACCGCTTTAAATCTAGTTGCACTATCCCTTTTTAGATGTAATTTGCTTTCGAGGAAAAGAGAAATCCTTTCACACTTCGGTGACTATTTTTTACGTTCAGTGACTATTTTTACCTTCGGTGACATACAAACCAGAATACTCCAATAATCATGCATTAGGCTTTACACATACTTTTATGCGTTTCTGAAAGTTTTTGCTACTATACGCATACAATCGTTTTTTTTTTTTTTTTTTTATTTTTAACGAAAGTGGGAGTTTTTTGATAAATTTTTATCCTCCTATCACGAGAAACCGACAGATGCGTTATGCTTTGGTCAAATCTTGACTCGCCTAGGAGTTGCCGTCGTTTCTGAGTTGTCCGCTTGAAATTTGATTTTGTGCTGCTTGCTAAAAATCTGTCAAGCTGAGATATTAATCATTGTGAAGCATCTTCTCATAGAACGCAACAACGCCGCTTGAGTTTGAGTTTAAACATAATTTTGTGATCATGCGCAGTATCAAGTATGGATTTTAGTATTGCCATAATGTGGTGTTGTTATTATTACTTATTTTTGATGGAAATAAAACGTTTTTTGGCTTTTTAACATCTATATGTTCTCTATAATTTTGGTCGATTAGCATAATTTCGTCCTGATGCCATTTGGTCTGTACTAAATCTGCAATCATGTACCGTGTTGTATACTTCTATTATAACTTTTAAAACTAAAGATTAATCAGTGTAAGTTACGTTGGTACGGCCTATGTTACTCTTTGCAAATTATGGTATGTACCGCTTTCTAACACATCGTTCATTTTTCACTTAAGATTTTGTTAAGAATTATCCTAGGAGTTTTCGGCAAATTGGGCGACTACGACGGCAAAAGTATTTTAAAATTTTACTAAGTTTATGGAAGATATATACTAGGCTTTCGCAGATAATCTTAGATGATTCTGTCTTGTAGCGCTAGATATCACAGAGATAATCGGCGATAAATCCAAAACTTTGCTGCATGTTTTATGTAAGATTTTTCTTAGAACATATGATACGCCTTACAAGGTCGAAGATATTTTTTTTATCTGTGAGTAGTTCATTTACACTATCTTTTGTATTTTCGGTTGTTATTTGCTAAGTGGGTTTCCTTGACTCCAATGATTGTTGCAAGCTGCTCAATGTAGCACAGCGGTCACTCGGAGGGTGATGAGCCAACCTATCTACAATAGCTCACCAAAGGTGATATTCCTTAAACAGCAGCTGTACTGTAGGCTGCTGCTATACGACTATGTTTGTGACTAGGCTGTCATGACAGACAAATGCGGTAATTTACGTGGTGGTTTATTTACTTTTTTACCTTTTTTTCAAGAAATTTTTTTCTTTTCAAATGGCAATATTGAATTGCCTTTCCATTCTTGAGAAATTGTGTCATTGATGTATTTCTAAACAATAATTACTTGTTATTATCAGGTCAGGAATTGAAAAACTGGCAAGAGAACGTTATTGATAAGCTACTGCATGAAGATGATCTACTACCACAAGATCCTCAACCATTTCTATTCAATTTTGAAATTCCCATGTTGAACGGAGACATCAACACAAGAGAGGAATTTTCAGAAATGATCTGTAAAACTACTCACGGAAATAAGGATCTAAGCAACATAATGAGATTGTTGGCACCAGAAAATGAAGCTAATATTAAAAAACCGATCGTGATCGTTGGTCGAGCACAAATTGGTAAAACTCAGCTTCTGAAAAAGCTTCTTGAACATGCACGAAACGAAAAATTGTATGACTATATTTTTTACGTTTCTTTGGAAAGCGTTAACTTTTCTAAAGAAATGAACATCTTGCAGCTGCTGACAATGAATAAAAGTAGCAGCAAATGGATGGACTGTCAAACTGATAGTGACCGACAACTACTGAAACGAGTGGTGGAAAACCTTGCTGATGCAAGCCAATCAAAAGTTTGCATTATTTTTGACGACTTCGAAAAATCCGACTTCTTCAATGTTGATTATCCTTACGACCAAAGTATATTTGACCTTCTTGAAGCTGGTGCTTTGGTGTCAAGTACTATAAGATCATGGTTTAGTGATAGCCAGAAAATGTTACTGTTACAGCCATGGAGTTATTTGCAGCTGACCAAAACGCCATCACTAAGAACAATGCACATGATCTATGTTCAAGGTATTTCCCATGCATCCGAAAATGCAGAAGAGAACTTAGGTTGTGGTCTCAAACCACATGATGATGAACAATGTTCAGTCTGTCAATGTTGTCACAGTGGCAACTGTCGTCTGGAAATTCAATCACTCTGCTCTGCCCCCAACAATTGGAAATTACTGAAACAAAATCTATCGTCAGTTCAAGATTCTTCAACCGTCAAAATAGCTGTTGAGCTGTTGAGAACAGCGCTGACTGAAGCGTTTTCTAAAAACCAGCAGAACCCTACAAGAAGCAGTGAAGCTTTGAAGAAAAGCACTCGGTTTGCATGGAAACATTACGTGCAAAATGCATTTTTGTTTTGGGATCATGATCTACGTACGCGAATGGACGTAAATGAAATTAACAATCTGTTCAGTTGTAGAAGAAAAAAAATTGGTATATGTGGAAAGGGTTTTGTGTTTTTTTTCTCTCATGTTCTACTCCAAGAAATGCTAGCAACAATGTGGCTACTATCGATCCCCAAAAAAGACTTAGATGCTGAACTTAAACATTTTAAACAACCTACCTGCGGAGAATCATTCTCGAAAACAAAAGCTGTCTTTGCTGACTTTTTGTCCGAAATTTGCAAAATATCCTCGGAACACAACGGCAACATGGTGCCACCATTACAAGTAAACCAGAAAAATATTGAAACTCTGGGAAAAAAACTCTTTGGGGCCGGTACGTTATAAACAGTAAGAAAATTTTTATGATAAAGTTTTTTTTAATTGTTTTCTTTCATTCAAATTTTTTGCACTTCTATATGCGACACACTAAGCATGCGAAAATCAATTACTATTTAAAAGTTCAAAATGAAAAGAAATCCTGTTTATGACTTACTGAAAATGCTTAATTATTGATTTGAGGAAAGTCGTTTTACCGAATTAAATGTTTAGACAACTTGGTAGATATCTATTAAAAGTCTATGGTAAATAATACATAAAAAATAATATGGTGTAAATAACGACTTTAGACTACTATTTCAATTCAAGGCTACCCTATCCTAATATTGCTTTTCTACTTGATTAATACATATTGACAATCACTTCAGTTAAAGGGATGCACGAGCTGTATGGTTGTGCATCAAATTCTTGTTTTAAATATTAGTTGAAAGTTTTGTAAATTGGTAGAATCAAAAAAATTAAAATAAGACCAATGCAACCCATTTCAAAAAGCTGCAGCCGATATCACGGATCGACAACTAGGAGAAGAGTGGCCTCTCTGTATCATCCTATGCTAGGAAGTAACTAATTTGTCTAAAATTTTAAACAAAACTTTCTAAAATATGTATAGTACAAAACGTGAATACTTTAACTGTAATTTTGAAAGAAAATTTCAAAGCGTAGGGGCTTCAACCACAAATTAATTTTTATTGTCGCCGGGTAAATTAGGAGCAAGCGATTGAAAATTTCTTTATTTTGTATCCTTTGTATGCTTATTGTATTTTCTTTGCTGCATTTTTTTGATGGGCCCAAATTTTCCTTGTTGGAGCAATAAATAGTGAATCTGCCAAAACTGTGTCCTCTTGGAATTATGTGTAAAAATTACACACTTTCTTGGCTTTTTAAAAATTGATAGTAGCTATTAATGAAAGCCTGCAGTATATTCTTTTAGCAGAAATAAACCAAAACTCTGCAATTCTTAAAGCTTTCATCGGGAATCACGCATTGCCATTGACCTCTTAGCTAATTTTTTTGGACTTGATATGCCAATAGCAATAATGCTTTTACTATTTTTTTTTTTTACTATTGTTTTATCTTACAACTTATTCGAACTCGTCTATTACTTTATGAGTTACTTCAACCAGTTACTTTAAAGAATGGTGTTCCAAACAAACCGCAATAAGATGCTCAATAACAAACGTTAGTGCATAACATAGGCGTAGCCAGAGGGGGGGCAGTGGGCCCGCCCCCCCCCCCCCAATTGAAATGCCACCAATTCAAAAAATGTGCCAAAAAAGCCTGTTGTTTCTTCAGTTTTAGTTTCTTTTAGCATCTTCGCGTTCAACCAGTACACGCTTACACCGGTATTTAACAATTATATTGATCGAGGGGGCCCGAGCCCCCTCAAATCCATTTTTGCCAACCATTTTAAATGTATCAGCCGGATAAAATTATGGGTTTTTATCCAGAAGTTGCAACCTTAGGCCCTCATCTAACCTTTTTATAAACGTATTGTAATAACCAGCAGGGCCGGATTTACCATATAGTACAGTGCCAGGAGCCCCGTGCTCAGATGGTAAGACTTTTTTTTGGTCTTCACCAATAGTAGGCAGGAATATGTTGCGAAAATCCGAAAAAAGCCAGTGACTCGCGCAATGTAAATCCAGCTTGGGCAAAAACATGGTTAGTAGGCGTAACCATCTACTGTACTATTTCTTGAAAACAAATCACCTCCATCTCGCTAGATTTTATGCGTCAAAATGCTTTTGAAAATACAAATTAGCTATGAGAAATGCTCATTGAACAAATTATTAAATTTCAATTGAGGGGGCCTGGGCCTTCAGGCCGTATATGTACTCCTTCAACTGATTATTTTCATGACAAAACAAAAATCTCTTAAGGAAAATAATCAAATTGAGTATTGTTTACAGCTGAAATATTGCCCTAGACAATGTACCTTACTTCCCCCAACCTGGGCCAAATCACTTACAACTTTAACATTAAAATGCAACATTTTAACGCATTTTGAACATAAATTGCTAGTAAAAGGAGGACTGAACAGCTTAATTTTTGCAATTGACTTTCAAATGTTAAAAATTTAGTTTTTTAAAATGACTCTGAACACGTGCGAAATGTAATTCAATGGCATTAAAATAACAATTTTTTCCAACAAATTACAAAAAATCGTTTATTATAGACCCCCGTATGTGATCCGTCTGAGGTACACTAGTTTACTCACACACACACTTCAAATTTAAACATTTTCACGTTTTAACTGTTGGTTTAAGCTCTTCCCCTATAGCAAAATCCTGGTCAAGTGCCAAATCAGGCCACGGCTTTTGATCTTCCATTCTACGATATCTTTACCTCCACAAAAAGTTTCTCTTTCGAAAATATCTGATGACGTCATTGCATGTAATTTGCGGTTTGCCCCCCCTCCCAATTAAAAATCCTGGCTACGCCTGTGGTGCAGAAACACAATTAAATCATTAAAACTAAATACCTTTGGCCACATTATAGTTCGTTTTTGGCAAAACATGCACTGCTTTGGTTTTTATATATTTATTTTTATGCTAATGGTTCAAAATATTTTTCATGTTTTTGTAATTGTAATTGTAATTTTCTTGGGTTTAATGTAATACTTTTTGATGTATTAGAACACAACCAAAACTCCAACGGTGGCAGCAATCGAAAAAGATGTGGAAATGAACAAAGTTTGAAGAAAAGCGAAAGCAAAAAGGCGAAATCTGTTGCAAATTAAAACTATGTCACTCATTGTACTAGATGATTGTGCACAATTTTTGATTTACGTTACTGACTTTCGTTTATTTAGGCTCGCCCAAAAAAATTACCATAGTGCTAACTTAATTAAAAGGAAAGTATAGTGTGTAAATATTTTATTTTGCATCAAATAGGTATCGTAGAGCAACTACAAAAACTGACGCATTTTGGGTTGGCTAGTTGCTTTTGTTTATATCAGTTCTTTTGTGGTGTACCTTTTGGCAACTTTTCAAAAATCTTTCTTACTATAACCCACAAATATTGCGTTAAAAATTAAACATAGAAAGCCTGCAATTGTGAACAAAAGACATTGAAGTGGCAATCCTGTTCTAGTATGAATCCTCACCTCATTCTCCCATTCAAGAGCAGTGTTGAAAACTTTGGTTGCTTTTGTTTATTTTAGTCTTCAGCTTCTTTTCCCACCGCAAAATCCAATCAAAATTGCTGTTCTTCTCTCGTTTTGATTTTCGTAGAGTTAATTGGCCCGCTCGCAACCTGGCTGGGTCCGATTTGGCCCTGCATTAAAAATCTTTGGACACCTCAGATGTAACATGCTTATAATCGTTTCTACTGTCATTTGCAATTTTTTGATTATCAAATCTCCTAAAATTAAGTTTTGCACTATCACTATACAAACGTGCGAAATGTAATCTCTACCAACCATAGAAGTTCTGTACCAACGCTTTATACCAGGGCTGCCCAAAGTAGATATTGCGGGCCGCTTGAAGGCCACCCAACAAGTTTTTGCAGCTCGTGACTATTTTTTTTAATTTTTTTAAAGGTTTTTTAGTTTTCTTTCCTCGTGTGCAAGTTTTTTACCAAAAAGTTGTTTTTTTTTTCTGTCAAGTTCAGTGACGCTAGCTACAGTAGCTTTTTCGAGCATTGATTTTGATCAATATTTTGTATCATCATTTGATTGATAGCATTACTAGGTATAACATCACTAGAAATAGATTGAAATTAGCAATTGCTGAAAATAATGTAACCTTTTGGAACAAGCATTGCGGAGGCTGAGACCTCCTTCTTCAGCCAAATAATTTAGCTAGTTTTATCCTAATTTGCTTGCTTTTAAACGTGTTTTGGACTTGACTTAAGACTGGATTGCTTAGCAATTGTACTTTTTCAAATGGTCCAAAATTGTGCAAAATTTCTCATAAATGACTTTAAAAAGGCTATTTTTTTTCACGAAATTAAAAAAGTTGCCGAGCGTTTGAAGACTTCGACCGCAAATTTCGTTCATAATGTGCTTGAGACTCGCAGCAGTTTATTCAACTCTTCAATCAATCAATCTTCTATCAACACAACTTAATCTATCAACACAACTTAATTAACTAAGTAACTCAGAATAGAAACAGCATGACAAAGTCATATTGTTGTAGCGCACATGTAAGGAGGTTGAAACATAGATCATTACAAAGACGTGAAAAATGTCGCAACATGCTGTAAAGTAAATTACCTGAGCACTAGTAAGGAGGCTGCGAATGGACCTCGCGTTCTTCGAGTCAAGCAGCCATCTGTTGCATGGAAATGATTTTATTGGGGCATTAATAATGATGACGCAATCAGTAATCAATCAGTTCGCTCTTTAGGTGTTGGATACTGCGTTTGTTTCAACTAAGAAAGAGATACTGCACTTTTGATTTAAACTCCATCCTCAGCAAAATTCTGATTATGATGGTGTGTAACACAAATGACTTAGCTTGTTTGCTGACAAAAAGCTCTTCAATATACTTAAGCAAATTTTAAGTTTTGGTCAATATAAAACAAAGTTTAACTCTCTAAAAAGTTTGGAGCGGAGCAAAAATTATTTAGTTTGTAAGGACAATAAAAAGCTTAGCCTACGCTGTGCTTTTGCAGTGTTCGGAACAAAAATATTCCGAACAATTTATGCGTAATCGTAGGGCCAGCTAAAGCGCACAAAAAGTGTAATGCTGCCCTCTCTTCAAAAACTTTGGGCTCCCCTGTTCATTGCCTTTGCTCAATGCGCAATGGTATATATCTGGTTACTCTTGGATAGGGAATAATATCATGTACCCAATTCAAAACCATTGATTTAAATACTGCTTGCAATTTGCGTGATGATTGAAATAGCTGCTGCACTGCATGTTACCAGGTAAACTCAATGCAGAAATATGCCATTTAAATTCACCACAATGGAAGTACTGAACTATGGACACATTTAAGTAACCACTGCAAGATTAGCATTACAACTTAAATAATCTAAATAAAATTATATGCGCAAAATTTTAGTAGAAGTATTTGAAGCAAAATAAAGCTCTTTCGGCGAAAAGTTGGAGAAGGTTTCTGAATCAGAAGAGCTTCGTGAATTTTTAAGTCGTTTTTAAAACGGTGTTTTTCGATAATTTTGAACGAGTTAAAGCTGAATCAAGCCTTTTGTCAGTTTGGTTGATGAAAGATTATTTAAGTTTTGCTTATACATCTGACTTTAAATCAAGGACATTTTAATCATTAGATATTTAATCAGATAAATATTTCATCACATCGACGTTATATCACGTAGAATATATTTTATGGCTTCCAATATAATCATGTGCATTGGAAATTCCCTATAGAAGCTCCAACACTTTTATGTGGGCTGACATGTAGTCAGCTAACGTCCGAAACGCTTCAGCCACAGTACGTCTGCTGAAGTAACTAGCAAACAATGCAGATAAGCCACGCACAGGGGTACTTTTTCGAAAGTTGTCATCACCTTCGTAGTACTATTTCATGTCAGTCTTGTTGATTTTTCTATGAATGCTCTTGGTCAGATACAAGTAGCAGCCGAAGGCTTTTACATAGGGACAAGCTGCTCCAAAACCATTGATTGCTGGTTACTACAATCTCGAAATCCAGCAGTGTTTTCTCAGAATTAGCCAAGGCATTATTGTTTTAGTTTCATCTAAGCATGCTTTTAAAAAGCTTATGCTTTGTAATGCCTATGGAAAAAATGTCGTAGTGTTATATAGTCTACGTTATTAAATGTATACAAAATAAACGTCCGTGATTAATAGTCGTGTAATTAAATGCCGAGCAATGAAAAGTCTCTAAACCAATATTGTGGTGTTGAAAACATTCATGAAGTATCACCACGTCAATCATAAACAATGTAAAAACCGGTAAAAATTAATTAGCCGACCAAAAATCCTTCAGAGTTTGGCTGCTTTATAGCGCTACTACTTTGGTTGTTCTGGTGATGGTTACTGAATATGACTTTGCTGTTATAAACGTTATCAAAGGAAAAATATTAGCTTAATATATTTTGTTTTTTCTTTTGTGTATAGAATGTTTTTAACGTTTGGAATGATATTGCTGTATGACTTTTTGTGTATGTAAAATGCTGTAATGCGTTTTGCCTTTTTAGTTTATGTACGAGACAATAAATCGTTTACCCCTGACATTTGACCCATAGCGTTTAATTCTGCGCCACGATTTGCACTAGTATTGTTGTTACCAATAGCCATTTCATTCTTAAAAACAATACTAAGAAATTAATGATAAGCGATAGACAGTATCTAGAGTCTTAGAGGCACAATCAAATCTTTAATTAACAGCATAAGACATAATGTTTCGGAATCGACTTACGTCTTATAGCTAGGACTACACGTATGAACCGAATAATCTTTTTTGAAAATATCCAGTAATCACAATTTTACGAGAGATATAACTTAACCACCTAATAGCAATAAACAGCTAGACTAAAGTCATTCTAGGGATTTATTTACAATAAAAATACAAACGTTTTTGCCTTTCATCAGGCCTCTTCAGGTATTAGTTAAATTATAGCCATGTTAACTTTAGACTAACTGGAACAAATGAAGCACAAAAACAAAATCAAGCGATATGAAGGTTTCGAGTCACCGGGCGTTAAAACAATAAAGATCGTCAATCACATTTAACAGGTTAACAGTTCATTTACTAGTGGAAAAGAAAGAAATTCGAGGGGAAAATAACAGCACATTAATCAACAAACGTCACTATCATTTGTAAACATTTAACAAAAAAGACGAGCCATGAGCATATAATTGCTTGTTTAAACTAGGTCTATGTTTCTTTATTAATAAAGGCCAAAATTCATGAAGCTTTATTAATAAAGAAACATAGACCTAGTTTAAACAAGCAATTATATGCTCATGGCTCGTCTTTTCTGTTAAATGTTTACAAATGATAGTGACGTTTGTTGATTAATGTGCTGTTGTTTTCCCCTCGAATTTCTTTCTTTTCCACTAGTAAATGAACTGTTAACCTGTTAAATGTGATTGACGATCTTTATTGTTTTAACGCCCGGTGACTCGAAACCTTCATATCGCTTGATTTTGTTTTTGTGCTTCATTTGTTCCAGTTAGTCTAAAGTTAACATGGCTATAATTTAACTAATACCTGAAGAGGCCTGATGAAAGGCGAAAACGTTTGTATTTTTATTGTAAATAAATCCCTAGAATGACTTTAGTCTAGCTGTTTATTGCTATTACTTGGCAAAATAAAATTTCCACTGTACCGAAGTTGGATATAACTTACTAATTCAATTCGAAATAATTTAGTATAGCATGCCTTAGACAGCTGTTTCACTTAATTTCAGGGCTTCATTTTTATTATTATGTTTATGGTGTCAATGATGTTATATATTACTATTAATTTTAGTATTTTATTGTTAGCAAATTCATTTTATTATGTTTGTGGTGTCAATGATGTTATATATTACGACGAATTATGTCATAATACACATGCTGAGTTGAACCTTATAGAATGATTTCAAATGAAATGACGAAATATAAGTCATAATATTTTTAAATCAAATTCAAATTTAGTAAGGGGGTTCAGGACAAAAGCACTTGGGACATTGTTTCACAAAATAAATATTGATTTAATGACCATATGACAAAAAGTGAATTTGAGCCGTCGCCTTTTTATGACGTCATATGTAATTATGATGTCACAAAAGGTGAACAAACAAACAAACAAACAGCCAAAGAAACAATTTTACATATAACAGGTGCGGAAGTACAGTATATGAATCTCTAAAAAGCCATCGAATCTGTTTCTCAATTTTTTTTCAAATACTGAATCTTAAGTAGAAAATTTGACAGAATTTCTGAAAATTGCAGCATTCTAAGTGAAAAAAGTTAGCAAATGATTGCAATTCAATAATATAGCTTCGAAAGTAATTTGCAGCGAAACAAAAATTGTGAAAAAGCACAAATATTTAAGCATCTGTCAAGAGACAAACGCGCTTGCAAAAGCAAGCTGAAGGGCAATATGAAAGAAGACCAGACATGCCATTCAGAGCCCGAACTGCCCAAAAAACTAAGCTACTTTGAATGTAGACTGGAAGATCAACGGCATTTCTTAACCTTCTTTAATGATTAAAAGTGGCATTTAGGTCGAACAATTTTTTACTAGGTTTTTTCGCAAAAAATTTTGACAAATCTGAAAATCAACTTCATCAAATTTGAGCTTTCTACGACTTTCCGTTCCTAAAATAAGACAGCTTATATTTCTCCTTGGAAAGGGTTTTTCTCTGAAAAAATTTGTCAGGGTTGCCAACAGCAAACAAAATTTGAGAAAGTTACTGCCTGTTTGTAACTTTCAAAAATTATTTTTGGTAATTTTGTTCTCGAAACAAAGTAAAGGATTAGAATTGTAAATTAGCTGCTTTTCAAGTAAATTCTAGCCAACTTTTCAAAAGTTAATTTTTTTTCATAATACTGGTAAAATGGGAACACTGAAGAAAGAGGAAAATGGTTAACTTTGAACTGCAATATTTTAAAAACAGCAAGACGTAGAAAGTTCAAATTTGGTGAGAATGTATTTTAGGCTTGTCTCAACATTTTGGTCAGCAATGAAAAACTCGACCTGAATGCCCTTTTTAGTATAATCGATCGCTAATTATAGCGTTAATGGTTTTTGAAAATTCAAGCATTTTAAGTGCTTTTTTTTGTCGTCCCATTCGTGTATCAACTTATAATTACAGCTGTGTGGTTGTAACTCTTTCGTGCCTAACATTAACGTTTACCTCTGCAACAATAATATCTTCGCAATAAATATATTATGGGAGCTGCGGTATACGTATAGGTGACCTTTGTTGTCTTTACTGTTTGCTATCTGCTTGTTGCTATTTTTCAGATTTGATACGAGTATAAACAACAAATATTCGTTAAAAATCCTTTGGCTCAGATATTAGAAGAAACTTTTTTTGCGCCAAGACTTATACAGAGACTAAATCCTATCAGGCTGTTCAAGCATGTTTCCGCAGGAAGTTGAATTTCAACACTTATCCTGGAAAATCCCAAATATTTCTATGGTATCTTGGTATCTTGCTTAAAAGTTATCTTGCTTAAAACTTAAAACTTTTAAGCATATGAAACTGTAAATAAACGTAGCAAGAAATCCGAGAATCCATCTAGCGGAAAGAAATTGAATGCAAGATCTGCAGACGATGTGGAAGCAAAAATTTTTAGTAACAATGAGCGCGAAATCGAATGGACTTTTTTGGGCTCGGGCTAACAGAAAGTTTGGAAGCTTCCCCATTGTCTACAGATCTTGCACTCAACTTCCTTCCGCTGAATAGATTCTCTGATTTTATGCTACGTTTATTTACAGCTTCATAGGTTTAAAAGGTTCGATACCATAGAAATATCTTAGATTTTCCAGGATAAGTGTAGAAAATAAAGTTTCAGTGGAAACATGCCTGAACAGTCTTATAGGATTTAGTCTCTGTATATAAGTCTTCACTCAAAGTTTTTTAACTCTTAATTTCCAAGCCATAGGGTTTTTAACTAATAATTGCTATTTGTAACTCTTGTCAAATCTGAAAAATAGGCACACTAGGGATAAAATTAACATATCTATTAGCAATGTTATTGGTTTCGTTTATTTTGGGACATCCTGTATTATGATTTTTTGATTTATTTTTGTTTATGTTGATGTTTTCGATTCTAACAAAGTGTACAAAGTAGATTATACTTATATTTTAGCTATTGTTTCTTGATGTGTTTAATGTTCAGTTATTTTTGTGATTTTTAGTTTTTAGCAGCGTAGCAATCTGCTTTTAAGAAAAAAATATTCAAGCTATCGTACAGTGTTACGAATTATAGTTTGCGACAACTAAAATTGTGTTTTCGATTAACTCTATATATTCTTTTTCAGGTACTTCAACTTAACGTTATTTAGCTTATGGTTTATAAAAGCTTTCTTCATTATATTCTGACTAAACAAGCCACAAAGTACGAGCAAGGATAATAAACAGGTCAAAATTAGAACTTTTTTTAATTTTGGTGTTTGATTTGTTTTTTGTTGCTGCTTTTTTTGGAAGTCAGCATACTTTACAGAAAAGCCATGTTTAAATCCAAAAATAGCTTAAAAATAATTTAAAAGTTTGTAATCTCTTGGACTATACTAAATGTATGTTATAAATACAGAAAACTTAACACGATATGTCACCAATAACGCACTTTTGCTTTTTTATTAATTTTGGTGATCTTTAATTGCCGATTAACTTTTAAAATCTTTTGCTCTTTTGTAACTAGAGCCCGGGATTTATAGCCCAAAATTTTATGGGCTAGATCAGAGGAAACGTGTCAATGAAAATCTCCTGTTACGTCACACAATGTTTCAATAGTACATCAATCAACTTTCTGCTTTAATGCTTAAGAGCTTTTGCTTGGCTTGACTTTGTGCTTTGGTTTTGCTTGTGTAACATAACTCTCTCAAAACCATAGGCTGGGTCTCTCAAAAACATAGGCTGGGTCTCTCAAAAACAATTGTAAACTCTCAAAATTATTTTTATGCATTTTTGTTCTTGCTGCTATGCACTAAGGTGGAGTGAAAAAAAGTTTTTCTTTGATATCAATTTACTTGGGGTCAGAAAACTTGGCAAATGGGCTTGAAGTGAGTCCGCACGCAATGAGTCTCAAGACGTGATGCTTTTAATGTCAACACGTAGAATTTAATACACTAATAGTTATAACATAAAGCAAAGCAGCGTTATATATATAGCGAGTAAACAAAGAAAAGGGAGAACAAAGACAACATTAATTAAATCCCTTTTGTCTCGCAATATCCCTTCATTATGCAATACCACCCATAACAATGAGCAATATGTGCCAATAACCGGTTACCGCAAAAAAGATTACACAAGGACAAGTATTAAATTCACTCGTTCACCATAGGCCAAAACACCATTAAATTTGTTTTTGTTAGGTTGCATGCAGAAATGCCCGTGCTACCACTATCCAGTGGTATGGCAGCCCCTAATTTTCAAAAATTTGCAGTAACTTTTGATTCGGACATCGCAGAAACATGAAACTTATGTCAAAAGTTGCAGAATACCATAGTACATATAAGCTTTAAGAGAACTTTACTTTGTATTTTCATCATAAAATGATTTATTTAACAAAAACTTAGTTTTTATGACGTTCAATGTAAAATCTGCAAATATATAACGTTGCCTAAAAATATTTCTGCTTTTTTTTTGCTGTTATAGCCATATTAAACTGACACACATTCATTTGCCAAAAATTAATGTCGGTAAGAACAACCAGTATTTTTAAGATTGTTATATAATTTCGGTTACTAACAACAATAAGTAGTTAAAACAATCCTCCCGATTACCGAGTACTGCAAAACTATTGCAGAAAGGATACTACAGCAATGAAACGTAAGTTTCTTGATGCATTATTAAGTTTCTTGAAATAATATAAATTAAAAAAAAATTTTTAGGCCACTTATGAATGACTATAGTTTGAATAGATATGGCTTCTAGATATACGAGCTTGAACAAAAATAAAACTTTAACAGAGTTTTTAAAAAAGTTTAAGCAATGCAAATGTTTACTGATCAAACTCAAAATTCATGCTTCATGATCAATAGCCGTGAAATAAGTATTCAACAGGTGGTTTAACAAGCAAATTGCTTCTTGGTATCAAACCTTTTCATCAAATGCTTGGATTTTATCCGTTGTCTAATGAGTCCATCACGACTAGCAAACCCTGCTGTAACTGACGAAGCCTCAGTTACAAGTTTGATGTGACGTTCAACTGTCTGATCGTGACATGGATGTGATACTTTCAGGGGCGCACTCCTTAAGTATTGAATTTCCGCCAAAGATAGACTTTGAAGAAGTGGTGGCTCTGCAATCTTCTCAGCATTAATGTTTGCTATGTTATGATATGATTGGGCTTTGCAGTTAATTTGCGTCACCTCAAAACGACAAATAGCCCTGTTTTTGCTGCCTTCTTCAATCAGTTCTTTTGCTTTTGCTCCATGATTTCTGATATGCGTAATCTTATCAACTGCAGCATTACGAATACTTTCATTTGGATTAGCCAACAACCCAATTAGAATATTTTCTAGGTGAGCAAAATACGCATTCCTTTCAATAACTTTTAAAGCTATGTTTTTGACTTTGAGATTAGGAAAATTTTGAATTCTTTTGTACTAATCAAACAAATTTTTCGGTCCATCGGTGAGTTTATGTTTGGATTTAATCTGAAACCAAGATGGAAAGTATACTTGTACACAAAATTTGTTAAGAGTCACAAGAGCTGTTGAAGGCTTTTGTTCCGACACATAACAACGTAATATTCTGCTTGCTAAGGTGAGCCGCCTAGAATGAACAATTGGACCAACTTCAACCATTGAAAAGTCTTTATCCAGTTTACCCGTAATGATGGCCAAAAAGATTTTGTATGCATAACATTGGTTTGAACTCAGATCCGCCAAGACATCTTCAGGTAACAGAGGAAAATTAGGGTTCGAACTGACTTTAAACTTGCAGAGAGTTCAGTTTGACACTAATCCTTTCACGCTTTCTCCGATTGGCTCACTGAAAGCACCGGGTGACACTTTTGAGCCATCGAGTGCTTAAAATACATGGCGCAAAGCTAGTTCGTTGCTGTGTAGTAAGCATATAGCTCACTGTAATGGTCTTTCACAGAGTTCTTCTAAGCATCTTATGGCACCATTATAAATGCCAGTAATTGCAACTGTTCCATCGCTGCCTACAACAGCAAGAGTCTCCTGCAATGAAGTAGCCTTTATGCTATTGAATATACACTGAGCAATGGATCTTCCTCTCCCATCTGATGGTGAAAAATGCGTTCGATAACTTCTCTGTTGGTAAGACTCTTGGAGAAAATTCTTTGATGCTTTTAAACGTGTGTCCACTGGGAAAACTTTTTTCACTTTAACAGCTTGGATTCTTGTTTCCATATTTTGCAGTTAAAAGACAACTACGAACTGTTTTAACTAACTGTGCTGCACTACCAGAGTCCTGGGTTTGCAATGCCTAAAAATAGAAAATGTGCAAATTGCACTTTTGCTATGTATCCTGTATGCTGCATTATCAATTATCATTTAGATTACTAAGTAAATGGTGATTCAATTTATTATAATTTCCTTTATTTTTACAGCTGGATGCTTTGCTCTCAGAATTACCTTCAATAGCTTTAATTAGCGTTCTGTTTTCTTTTTAGTGACCAATATTTTTGCATCCTCCTATTGCTTTGTTACATCACAAAGGCTACATCTAATTACTTGCTGGTCTCATACAAACAATCCGATCAACATAGATCATAGCACATCAACTATTGACATACCGTGCGTTTGATATTACTGTATACAATAATCAGAATCCAGCAAATATCAAAAAAAAATCAGTTTTTTCGATTAACTAATTTTCTCATGGAACTAGAAAGTAAAGTTCTTTTAAAGCTTATATAAACTATGGTACTCTGCAGCTTTTGACATAAGTTTCATGTTTCTGCGATGTCCGAATCAAAAGTTACAGCAAATTTTTGAAAATTAGGGGCTGCCATACCACTGGATGGTGGTAGCACGGGCATTTCTGCATGCAACCCAACGAAAACAAATTTAATGGTGTTTTTAGCCCATTTGCCAAGTTTTCTGACCACAAGTAAATTGATATTAAAGAAAAACTTTTTTTCACTCCACCCTACTATGCACTGAAGCGGAAGCATTGCAGATGCAAATTCACTGCTTGTTAATAAGTTTTTCTTTCATAACATATGATAACATTTTTGGATATTGCGATGTAATCGAGTACAGCGCCCATTAGAAAATATTAGTATTGTCGTTTCTACTGTATATTGTGAAATTTACAGAAAATGACCGTTAATTGTGTTTACTTTGTTTCAGATAATTGAGACCAATTCTTGGATGGAAATCGTCAGCAATCAAGAAAAGCTGAAACTGTGATGACTTTGCAGAAAAGCTGAAACTGTGATGACTTTGCATTTAATAATCAGTTGTAATATTTTAGGCAGAGATGTGGAAGCGGAAGCTGGAAGCGGAAGCGGTGGAAGCGGTTGAATTTTTGTGGAAGCGGAAGTATTTTGATGAAAGAGACTGGAAGCGGAAGCGAACTCGGAAGCGACTAATTCTCTCCGGAGCCGGAAGCAGAAGCAAAAAATTCCAAAGGTGAGGAAGCGGAAGCGAACTCGGAAGCATAAAACTTCAAGAAGAGCTGGAAGTGGAAGCATTAAAACTTTGACTGCTTCCACATCCCTGATTTTAGGCACAAGAAGGCGCGTAGCCAGAAATCTGCAAAGGAGGGGCTGTTTCGGGGGTCTTGGGACTGAGGTCTGGGGGCAAAGCTCCCAGCCGCCATAAACACAGGGATCTGGGAGCGGAGCCTCCAGCGCTCAAAAATGTTGTAATTTTTGTGCAAAAATAACTTAATTTGAAGTGTATTTTGATAACATTTTTTATATTTTAAAAGTGGCATGAAAACTAGCAGAGCAAAAACAAGACTATATGCTCCAAAGATTAAACTGTTTGCATAAATGTTGTGCATGGAAAGTGGCTAATGGTAAAATCTTATTCCTCTTGTTTGCAAGCTGATAAATCATGAAATTCCAATGTTCATAATAAACTTACAAGAATTTGTGCTTTTAGCCTATACTTTACAGAGTAAGATAATTGGGTGAGGCTGATGGAACGAGATTTGAGAAACGATTAGTGTTTAATTAGCACGGATTAGCCCATCTTCTCTATGAGCTGATGTGCTTTTCATAAAGCATACACTATGTTCAACATTTTTCGAAAGCGATCAAGCTTGATTGCCAATTTTTGGCCATTTTTCGAAGTTTTTACTATTTTGGGAGTTTTATTTTAGACAAATTAGCCCTCCCTTTTCTAAATAAAGTGTTTTAAAAAATGCTTCAAGTCATTTTTGAGTCTATTCCAGAGCAAAAACTGTATCAGAGTTGCTGAAAACGTGGCATTTATCTTTTTCTGCGTGGCTACGCTACTGGCCACAAGCTTAACGGGCACTTATGAAATTAGTCCTATAATCTATACACTGCTATTTTTTGTTCATGAAGCTCGATCTCATCCGCATTATAGTCCTATTCAAGTAGATGAAAATTTTTTTTAAGATTTAACTGAGACGAGATGCCTTACTGGGGTAAAATCGATTTTCGTGATTAAAATACGTTAGTGGCTAAGATACAACTAATTTCTGATGAGTGCGATAAGCTTGAGGATATTTTTAATTTTATGCTTATTAGTTATAACTAGGGAAGAATTGTACGCCGTATTTATGTAGAATTACGCTTTAGTTGCGTTAAATTGGTTTACGTATCCGTTGTCTTAGCAACTTCAAATTTTCAAGCGTTATTTGTGATAAATTTTGGCCCAAAGTCAAGTTAATTTGAAATACAACATTGTTTCTGAAGAGATTTATCCCCCCCCCCCAAAAAAAAAAAAAAAAACGCGAAGGAGGCAAAAATACCCCCTCACAGGTAAAAAAGGGTTAAAAAGCAAAGTATGCCTCCGAGCACATTTGATACAACATCAAAAGATATTGCGCAAATAGAGGCTGACGTCTTTAAAAATAGAATAGATTTTAGATTATTCGTCCATCGCAACTCAGCATTGTAATAATAAATATGCTCACTAACAGTCAGTCAGCTTCAATTATTTTCAGTATAATAAAGAAATTGTATTTCAAAATTAAATATTATTTTGCCGGAAGTGTAAAATCTTTGGCACCCTTGAGGGTCCGTTGGTGGTTTTATAAAATTCTTGATAGTCTACTTGGAGTCCCTATGGCTTAATGTTTTTTTGACAAGGAACACTCGCTTGGCGTAATGCCTATGCATAATGTCGATTTGCAAGCTCTGTTCTCCGTCACTGCATTGCTTAATTTGGTTTCTCGTTGATGTCCCAGGCAGTTTTTGTCTTTCCGCCTGATGAGTTTCTTGAGCAAAGACGAAATCCGTCGCGGATGCTCACTTGTGATTCCTGTGATGTTGCGATCGTCAATATTCTTGTCAAACGACGCTGTTTTCTTTTTTTAATTTGAGTTGCTATAGTTCCCCGCCCGGAGGTATAGTATTTCTGGTACCCTTGTGGTGCCGTTGGTGGTTTTATGTAAATATTAGTTTACTCATACTTGAAAGCATGGTTCGCTGCGTCACCGAACTTCATCCAACCAAAGTAAGGAGGCGATGGAAGACCTGTAGTGTACGTGGTGGTTAATCTACTCCCCGCAGCAAGTGGGGAAGTGGGCACTGGGCAAGGATGAGGTTGCGGAAGGGTTGATATGAACTTACAGTAATTAACCATTTTCGATACAAAGCAAGAGGAAACCTGAAAAAGCATTTTACTCAACTTTTTAAGACACGCAATGTCTTGAAAGTTTCAATGAAAATGTTCGCTAAGTGTTTTTACTTGATTTAATTTTTAGATGTAGGACTGTAGACTATATGAATTAAAAGCAAATTCCTATTTTTAATTTGCGGTACATGGTTTTCAATCGAATTGAAAAATCTTCTTTTAGTTTCTGAAGTTGTGGCATGCAACAATGGAAAAAAAATATCTGATTGAGCACGGAATAATCAAAAAAGTTTTTGTTTGTCAACAAAATCAACTGAAGGACATGGTCAAAAAAGCTTTCAAAATACAAGGATCGTTTCAATTTCACGTTTATGATGAAGATTTCAAGGAATGGGCTGCTGTTACCAATATAGGACATCTACCAGCAATATCCAGATTAAAAGTTTTAGTCGGTAAGATTAAATTATTCATTCATTTACTTTTTGCTCTACGTTAACTCCACAGTTTACATTGTAGAAATGACGATGACAACGAAGGCCTTGACTAGTACATCTTACGGTTGTTCAGTGCTCTTTGAACTGAAAGATCGCATACGATTTATTGTATTCAGTGGTGGTCTTAAGAAAGGGGGGGCCCCTGTGCAAATTAAATAGGGGGGCCCTTTTCTTTACCCACCACTTTACCATGATTTATCTGCACTTGCAATTAAGCGCAACAATGCATTTCACAAATAGTAAGACCAGAAGACCAATGCTATTGCAGCCTTAATTAAATCAAATGTTTGTTTCTAAGTTCCTCTCATCTAGATTATCAACTCAATTAATAGCAGCAAATTAACGTAAACTGCTTTATACTGCTTAGCATATGATATACTGCATAGTGCATACGTTGTCAGAAACCTATTACTGCCAGCTGCTGAAAGCAGTTAAAAAAAAACTAGTAGAAAAACGACTACTTGAGTCATAGGCGTAGCCAGGATTTTTGATTGGGGGTGGGGGAGGGGGGGGGGCAAACCACAGATCACATGCAATAACGCCATCAGAAGCTTCGAAAGAGGGATTTTTTGGTGGGGAAAAGGAATCGTAGAATGGAAGATCAGAAGTCGTGGCCTGGTGTGTGGCATGTAACTAGGAACTCGTTCAAGGAGAGAGCTTAAACCAATAGCTTAGTTAAAATGCGAAAATGTGTAAATTGGGAGACGTGCTTAAGTAAAGAAGTGTACTGTAATTCAGTAGTGGCCTTAGGAATGTGCAAAGTGTGCAAATGCACAGGGGCCCCCCCACTTCTGGGGCCCCCCCATTTGACCTACCGCGTGCAGAAAAAATTTGATTATGAAAAACTTTAGCAAATTATGATAAAAAGTTTATACATTTGTTTTAAGTGTCATTACGTATGTACCCCCTCCCTCAAGATGCACTTGTTCCAAATGTTATTACACATATCCCCCTTTCCAAGACAATATTAGTCTTAACTTTTAAGTCAGATTTAATAAACAGATAATAAAAATTTACTGGTAAAGTCAATTTACTACTCTTTTTTTTTTGCTTGCTGCTGTTAGGCTACTCAGGTCATATGCGTAACCAGGGGGGGGGGGGGCAGGGGCCCCCCAATTGAAATGATACCCATGATAAAAATGTCACAAAAAAGCTGTTGTTTCTTCAGCTTCAGTTTCTTTCAGCATCTTCGCATACAACAGTACACTCGTACAGCAGTAATTAACAATTGTATTGAGCCAGGGGGCCCGGGTCCTCTAAATTTAATTTTTACCAACCAATTTAAATGGATAATTAAATGGGCCCCCCAACAACAATATTGATCCAGGGGGCCAGGGTCCCTTAATTTAATTTTTGCCAACCAATTTAAATGGAGCCCCTACAAGAATATTTATATGGCCCTCTAATTTAAATGGGTCCCCAACAATAATACTATTTCAGGGGGCCAGGGCTCCTTCAATTTAATGTTGCCGACCAATTTAAACGTATAGCTCGAGTGAAATTAAGCGTTTCTATCCTAAAAGTTGCTAACTGAGGTTCTCATCTAACCTTTTTATGAATGTAATGCAATAACCAGGGACGGATTTAATACATGGCACAGTGCCAGGGGCCCCGCGCTCAGATAAGACTTTTTTTGGTCTTCACCTGTATTTGGCGCGAAAAAATTACAAAAATCTCAAAGTGCCTGGGGCCCTACTTAATATAAATCCGACTCGGACAATAACATGGTTTGTAGGCATAACTATCTATTGTACATTTTTCAATTACAATTCATCTCCACCTCGCCAGTTTTTATGCAACAAAATACAGTACTTTTGAAAAAAATTAGCTTCAGTAAGGGAAATGGTCATCAAAGAAATTTTTGAATTGAGAGAGCCTGGGCCCCTGGCCGTATATGTACTCCTATAACTGGTTAATTACAAGACAAAACAATAATCTATAAAGAAAATAATCGACTGAATTGTTATTTACTGCTGAAATATTGCTGGAGGGAATGTGCTTTACTTTCCCGTACTTGGGCGAGATCAGTAATAAAATTTAACCACAAAATGTAAGATTTAAAACGTATTTTGGACTTAAAATGCTAGCAAAAAGAGGACTGAACAACATAATTTTTTCAATTGGCTTTCAAATGTTAAAAATCTAGTACTTTCAAATGGCTCTGAAAATGTGCAAAATGTGATCCAATGGTATTAAAACTACTTTTTTTTCCATAAAATTTCGAAAAATCGTCTAGCGGCTGGGGGCTTCGCCCCCAGACCTCCGTCTGTGATACGTTTGAATTACAGTACACTTCTTTACTTAAGCACGTCTCCCAATTTACACATTTTCGCATTTTAACTAAGCTATTGGTTTAAGCTCTCTCCTTGAACGAGTTCCTAGTTACATGCCACACACCAGGTCACGACTTCTGATCTTCCATTCTACGATTCCTTTTCCCCACCAAAAAATCCCTCTTTCGAAGCTTCTGATGGCGTTATTGCATGTGATCTGTGGTTTGCCCCCCCCCTCCCCCACCCCCAATCAAAAATCCTGGCTACGCCTATGACTCAAGTAGTCGTTTTTCTACTAGTTTTTTTTTAACTGCTTTCAGCAGCTGGCAGTAATAGGTTTCTGACAACGTATGCACTATGCAGTATATCATATGCTAAGCAGTATAAAGCAGTTTACGTTAATTTGCTGCTATTAATTGAGTTGATAATCTAGATGAGAGGAACTTAGAAACAAACATTTGATTTAATTAAGGCTGCAATAGCATTGGTCTTCTGGTCTTACTATTTGTGAAATGCATTGTTGCGCTTAATTGCAAGTGCAGATAAATCATGGTAAAGTGGTGGGTAAAGAAAAGGGCCCCCCTATTTAATTTGCACAGGGGCCCCCCCTTTCTTAAGACCACCACTGCTGTAATTCAAACGTATCACAGACGGGGGTCTGGGGGCAGAGCCTCCAGCCGACGGAGGCTATGGGGGTCTGGGGCGAAGCCCCCAGCCTCTAGACGATTTTTCGAAATTTTTTGGAAAAAAAAGTAGTTTTATTACCATTGGATCACATTTTGCACATTTTCAGAGCCATTTGAAAGTACTAGATTTTTAACATTTGAAAGCCAATTGAAAAAATTATGTTGTTCAGTCCTCCTTTTGCTTGCAATTTAAGTCCAAAACACGTTTAAAATCTTGTATTTTGGGGTTAAATTTTATTAGTGATTTGGCCCAGGTAGGGGGAAGTAAAGTACAATCCCTCCAGCAATATTTTAGCAGTAAATAACAATTCAGTCGATTATTTTCTTTATAGATTATTGTTTTGTCTTGTAATTAACCAGTTATAGGAGTACATATACGGCCAGGGGCCCAGGCTCTCTCAATTCAAAAATTTCTTTGATGACTATTTCCCTTACTGAAGCTAATTTTTTTCAAAAGTACTGTATTTTGTTGCATAAAAACTGGCGAGGTGGAGATGAATTGTAATTGAAAAATGTACAATAGATAGTTATGCCTACAAACCATGTTATTGTCCGAGTCGGATTTATATTAAGTAGGGCCCCTGGCACTTTGAGATTTTTGTAATTTTTTCGCGCCAAATACAGGTGAAGACCAAAAAAAGTCTTATCTGAGCGCGGGGCCCCTGGCACTGTGCCATGTATTAAATCCGTCCCTGGTTATTGCATTACATTCATAAAAAGGTTAGATGAGAACCTCAGTTAGCAACTTTTAGGATAGAAACGCTTAATTTCACTCGAGTTATACGTTTAAATTGGTCGGCAACATTAAATTGAAGGAGCCCTGGCCCCCTGAAATAGTATTATTGTTGGGGACCCATTTAAATTAGAGGGCCATATAAATATTCTTGTAGGGGCTCCATTTAAATTGGTTGGCAAAAATTAAATTAAGGGACCCTGGCCCCCTGGATCAATATTGTTGTTGGGGGGCCCATTTAATTATCCATTTAAATTGGTTGGTAAAAATTAAATTTAGAGGACCCGGGCCCCCTGGCTCAATACAATTGTTAATTACTGCTGTACGAGTGTACTGTTGTATGCGAAGATGCTGAAAGAAACTGAAGCTGAAGAAACAACAGCTTTTTTGTGACATTTTTATCATGGGTATCATTTCAATTGGGGGGCCCCTGCCCCCCCCCCCTGGTTACGCATATGACCTGAGTAGCCTAACAGCAGCAAGCAAAAAAAAAAGAGTAGTAAATTGACTTTACCAGTAAATTTTTATTATCTGTTTATTAAATCTGACTTAAAAGTTAAGACTAATATTGTCTTGGAAAGGGGGATATGTGTAATAACATTTGGAACAAGTGCATCTTGAGGGAGGGGGTACATATGTAATGACACTTAAAACAAATGTATAAACTTTTTATCATAATTTGCTAAAGTTTTTCATAATCAAATTTTTTCTGCACGCGGTAGGTCAAATGGGGAGGCCCCCAGAAGTGGGGGGGCCCCTGTGCATTTGCACACTTTGCACATTTCTAAGGCGACTACTGATTGTATTGTATATTCTTGGATTGTATTGTTAGTATCTTTGTTTAGTTTTTTATCACATGTGGCTGAGCACAAAATAAATTTAGTTGCATACTTTTTATTCATTCATTTATTTATTCTAGAATTTAGCTCATCTAAAAGCATTCATTGCATAATAAAGGCCGTAACCTAAGGGAAAAGCTTTGTTACGGTTTAAGGAGATTTTTGCATCAGGAACCGAAACACCGCTTTATCGTCTATCCTATAAGAGTGTTGGTATGTACCGTACTGTAGGTGCTGACACTTTGTTGTGAATTACCAAAAAAAAAATTTAATACCGCTTTTTACTCCCCAACCGTTAATCATTTTCAAACTCAAAGTAAAAGCCAATTACAGTTTATCTCGCAAGCGGCTGTTACAAGCTGTTATTCTATATCTCAGGAATTGTCTTTTCATATTAGTTTTTGATAGTGATAGGCCAGTAACAGAAATTTCACAAACCATTTCGATTATTTTAATAGCACTTGATCGTTTCTTTTTTCCGAATTTTTTCTCCATCCTCTAGCTGCGGTTTCATTCATCACTATTAAGTTTTCTTACCAGGTACTGTACATACCATACACCAGTAAAAAAAGCTTGGATGCAGAAAACCTTAAAATGCAATTGCTTAACTAAGCAATTTGCATTCTATAGAGTAACCCGCTAAAGCTTTAACTTCAAGAAAATTTTTAGCTGAATGTGCAAATGGACGCGCTTGGTTGTTTTAGGCAGATAAATGACTAAACTCTTCGCTTTAACCGTAAAACATCTTAAATTCATATAAACGTAATGTTGTTTAAATGAAATACTGTAATTGTGAAAAACTTTCAGCAAAAAAGAGTGATATGTAATTGCTTCACTTTTTATGAGAGTGAAGTTAAAGTTACTTCACAGTTGTAAATATGTATTAGTTTTTGGCATTTTATTCTACTTTCAAGTATAATGAAATACCGAAAAAAATAAAAACAAAATACTGTGCTGGCCTATAAATCAGCTGTTTACGGTGCGCTTATTTTGTAACCAAGTTAGTTTTTATGTGAAACTCTTAAAAAAACAACTCGAACTTTTTACATTTTATGGTTTTATTTTAAAAATCGTTGTTTAAGCCATCTTGTAATTGTTTGCTAAAAATTGCAGCTTTACAAAACTGTAACGAGCGCTGAGCCTACCGTCCTATATCGCACTACAGAATGAAATATACGCTCCTTATTAATCATTGTTATCTAGATTTGCCTGCAGACGCTGCCAATTTTGAGGAAGAATGTGGCATGATTGCAAAGCAATATTGTAAGTTTAAAATTACAATCAAGAATTCAAAATTTGAAATAGCATTTATCTATTTTGTAGCAAATTATTGTACAATAGAATGCTAAAAGAATTTTGACATGAGTATGTTGCAACTAAAATAAATTGGTGGGGTTAAAAGTTTTTCTAACTCCGCAATTTTTAATATAAGCAAAATATTAGCATGGTCCAAAATGCAGTTTATTCTCCCGACGGCTTTCCATCAACTGAAATTATGTCAAACAGGGTAGGCCTATAGTTGGTCTTGTTTTCAATAACTGTGACAAAACATTACACAAGGTTTTGACACAAGATATCCTCGGAAAGATGTGATTTCTTTTTGACAATGCGCTCATAATATTGTCGAATTTTGTAACAAAACATTTAGTAGAATTTTGTTTTTGAAATACAGAGCTATTTCGAATTTAAATATTTATCTACTGCTTGTTTCACAATCTTTTAATCTCTTTGTTACGTTGACCATAACCAGACTTGGTGTTTCACCAAAATTTAAACAAAGCTCAACATATTCGTAATGGCCAGTTACATTAACATTAAGAAGTGAAAAAGTTTTTAGGCAGGGCTGAGCTTTTCCTGGCTGCGATCCAGTTTCTTAAACCAAACATTAATGCTTTTGTCTTTTGTATAACTTGGCCTGCAACATTTCTTTTTGTGCTTGATCAGAAATTCCATAAAATAATAGTGTTAAAAATGGTGTTATAAAATAAATTAAGTGTCTTCTTCTTCTTTCTTCATTGCTATCTTTTCCGTGAGGGTTGCGGGGGCAGCAGCTCGATATTAAGCCGCCACACTTCACGGTCTTCCATCATCTTAATCATTTCGCTTGGGTAAAGTCCCAAGCGGTTCCATCCAAAATCCTTAATGTAATTGGTCCATCTAGTTCTAGGTCGTCTAACTGGTCTTCTCCCATTTGCTTTGGCAAGTAAAGCTTGTTTGGGGAGTCTTTCCTGAGGCATTCTGCTTACATGGCCAAACCATCTAAGCTGAGATCGTTCAATTTGGAGAAACATCGTCTCGACGTTAAGATATTTTTAAATCTCAGAGCTACGCAGTACGCACCTTGTTAAACAATGTAACACCTTCGATTTTTTGTAAAAACTTCATTTCGGACGCATGCACTTGTAATCGCACTCTTTTGGTCATTACCCAAGATTCATGACCATAAGTGAAAGTATGGACAAAAACTGTTTTGGAAATTGAGAGCTTTGCCTTTTTCGACAATTCTCGTTTCATGACAACCGAGTAGTGCAAAGCTCACATTACTGCACTAGCTTGCCTCTTCGGGTATCCAGTTCTTCGTCTTGCCTTCCGTCACTTGTTAATGCAACCCCAAGATACTTGAGCTTCTCTAACTGCTTCAGTGTCGCTCCATTCACTTGTAATACGCACTGATCAGGGTTTCTTGAAAGATGAAGCACCTCAGTTTTAGACGTGCTTATTTTCATTCCGGCGGTGTTGCATGCATCTGCAAAGTTATTTAATGCCCGCTCGAGGCCGGATTCTGTGGAAGAAAGCAGAACCACATCATCAGCGAATAGCAAACGACTAATTTTGCAATATCCAATTGTGGCACACTCATCAGCTTGGCTGCATTTGTCGATCCAATTCATGTAAACAATAAAAAGGAGAGGCGACAAAACGCACCCTTGCCGGAGTCCAACGCCCACACGGAACGGGTTTGATCGCTTGACATTTACCCAAACGCAAACCTCCGGTCGGCAGTAGAATGACTGGCGCGTAACAACAGATCATCAACGCAATAACCCCGCAAAACCTTCCAAAGTTTATTCCGAGGAACTCGGTGACATGCTTTTTCAAAATCGACAAAGCATGCAAAGAGATCTTTGTCATACTCCCAAGATTTTTCGGAGATTTGCTTCAGAGTGAAGATTTGGTCTGTTGTGCTGCGACCCGGACGAAAACCGCACTGACCATCTTCCAGTTTTGATTCCACTATTTCTCGGCATTTCCTTTCAAGGCATTTGGCACACATTTTCCCTGGAAAACTGAGGAGTAGGGTGGTGCAGGTGCCCCGAACTCTTCGAATTTTTTCTACCTTCTTCAAAAATAGGAGGTTGCCAAAGAAAATCAAGAGAACAAAGTTTGAGAAAAAAAAATTGAGGGTTAGGGGTCGACAGAGCCTTTTTTATCCAGGTTTTGGTATTTGTTTGATTTTGTGCCGCTAGATGGTGCTATGTAAAATCTGTGTTTCTAATGAGTCATTGCAAAATTGAACATTTACTTTTAGTCGTATACATTCAAAAAAACTTTGCTACAACTTCTTAAACTGTTTACAGTTATGTTTTTTGTTTGGTTCTTTCAGAATATTATTATTAGTGGTCGAAATTGATCACGTTTCTGTGCTGGAAAACTACAACAGAAACTCTATTTGAATTAGACCTATAGAATCTATTTTGGCTGGCTGTGTGAAACTGAATGAAACAATGCCTACAATGTTACTTTTTCAAAGAATGACGGTGCAGACTCTGCTTTAGGCCTCCTTATTGAAATCTATTAAACTGCTATCCTAACTTAATTATAGTTAGAGCAATCTACAAGAGAAAATCTACTAGCAATGTATTATTACTTGATCTGTAAATTCTTGCAATTGGCTGCCAGAAACTATTTGTAGACCTGATTACAATACTCTCAAAAGCACATGCTTTCCTACCACGAGCTGGAATTCCGACAATTCGTCAATTAAAAATAATTGAGGACGTAAAGAACCTGGTAGATAATCCAAAAACTTTCTACAAATGCAGCTTTACCAGAACAAACAGTAGAAAAGCAAACAAAACTATTGAAAACTTCAAAGAAAGTTCTTTCTTCATTGTCCACTTTCCAGTGAGGGCTGTGGGGGCAGCAGCTTGAGATTTAGCTCCCACACGTCACGATTTTCCATCACCTTTACGATTTCGCTTGGGTGAAGTCCCAAGCAATTCCACCCAAGATCCTCACTGTATTAACAATTTGTCTACAGTGATTCTAGGTCGTCCAACTGTTTTTTCTCATTTGCTTTGGCAAGTAAAGCTTGCTTGGAAGTTTTTGCTCAGGCATTCTGCTTACACGGCCAAACCATCTAAGCTGCGATGTTTCAATTTGGAGAAGTAGCGGCTCTTGACATGTTCGAATCTTAGGAGATGTGCGCCTTGTCAATAATGTAACTCCTTTGATTTTTCGGAGAAACCTCATTTTGGGCGCTTGCACTTACAATCGCAATCTATCACTCATTACCGAATTTTCATGACCATACAGAGATACAGTATAAGTGAGAAGGGACAAACATTGTTTCGAAAATTGAGAGCTTTCCTTTTTTTCGACGATTGTCTCGCAACAACTGAATAGTGCAAAGCTCGCATTTTTGCAATTGTCTTGCCAATTCAAATATCCAGTTCTTCGTCTTGCCTTTCGTCACTCGTGAATGCAACCCTAAGATACTTGAACTTGTGTACTTGTTTTTGTGTCACTCCATTCAGCCGCAACAAGCACTGATTAGTGCTTCTTGAAACGAGAAGTACATCAGATTTGACCGAGCTTATTTTTATTCCTGTAGTGTCACAAGCAGCTGCAAACATATTTAATATGCGCTGAGAGCCAGATTCTGTAGATGCAGTATCAAATCACAACACATAGCAAGTAACTAATTTTGCAATTTCCTGCGTGGCAAACTCATCCAGCTTAGTTGCATTTGTCGATCCCATTCATGTAAACAATGAAGAAGAGAAGAAATAAAACGCACCCTTGCCGGAGTTCAACGCTTATATGGAAAGATTTGATTGCTTGCCATTTACTCAACCACGAAACTCCATTCGGCACCGCAGAATGCCTTAATGGCATGAAACAACTGACCATCGACGCCATTCTTCTGTAGAACCTTCTAAAGTTAGAAAGGCAATTATATTATACTTTTTAAAGTCGGCAAAGCATGCAAAAAAATCTTTGCCATATTTCCAAGATTTCTCAAACATCGATAAAACATTGAACACAACAATGAAATCTTGGTCATCAAACTAATGCCTTAACATGAGTGAAAAATAGAAAAAACATTTTTGCATAGCATGATGACTGATTGAAAAAAACAGTATCGAGAATAAGAGCAAAACTTTGGCTGTCAAAGATAATAAACGGAAATTATGACAGCTTATCAATAAGATGCTTTTTGTTAACACAGCTGCCTAGTATAAAAAAAAAGACGGACATTGGGTAAATAAAAACAATAGCGCTTTTCAGTTTAAAATTTAGAGCCATATACGAAATTAATTATTAAATTAGAAAAATCTGTAATAATTTGGTATTAATTATGCTTGTGGCAGTAGGTCTATAATGCAACTTTTGTCAACTTTGATTTAAGAAGTTCTCTTCTTGGCTCGGTCCTAAACAACAACTCCAAAAACAGTAGAAATGATGAAAATGATCACAGGTTTGCCTTGTAGCCAAAAACATTCCAAATAAAAAAGCATTTTTTTTGAAATTGCCAAAATTTTGATGTCACTGAACGACACCTAAACATTTGACAAATTTTACGAAACTTGACAAAAAAAGGTTTTGTGCGAAGACTCGAACTTGAGCTAAGGTAGAAGTTGCCACAAGAAAATTTTCACATTTATGGGGCGGCTGCAATACCCTACTGGGGAGTGATATTTTTTTGTAGTTTGTACATTGCTTGCGATCTAATTTCTTGAATATCGGAATAATTACACCTGTTTGCCAATCTATGGGAGTTTTGTCAAACTTTCACGCAACTTGACAAGCTCGCGTTAAGCGGAGAATTTCCTCTCAAGACATTACTTTTAACATCTTGAGTCTAATTTCATTTTCACCAGCAGCTTTTCCAGATTTTATCCGCTGTTTTAAGTTTGTCATTTTTATTTAATTGTTTTGTAGATTTTACGTAACAAGCTTGAAGTGTGCGGTTGATGTACAGTATTTCTAAACCATGATTATTTATTGCCAGGTCAGGAATTGCAAAACTGGCAGAAGAAAACTATTAATAAGCTACTGCAAGCAGATGATCTACTACCACAAGCGCCTTTTCAATTAAATTTTGAAATTCCTATGCTGATCGGTAACGTCAACACAAGAGAGGAATTTTCAGAAATGATCTGTAAAAGTACTTACGAAAATGAGGATCTAAGCAACATAATGAGATTGTTGGCACCAGAAAATGAAGCTACTTTTAAACAACCGATTGTGATTGTTGGTCGAGCACAAATAGGTAAAACTCAGCTTCTGAAAAAGCTTCTTGAACATGCACGAAACGAAAAATTGTATGACTATATTTTTTACGTTTCTCTAACAAATGTCAACTTATCTGACGAAATGAATGTTCTGCAAATGCTGACAATGAATAAAAGTAGTTTGAGATGGATAGACTGTCAAACTGATAGTGACCGACAACTACTGAAACGAGTGGTGGAAAACCTTGCTGATGCAAGCCAATCAAAAGTTTGCATTATTTTTGACGACTTCGAAAAATCCGACTTCTTCAATGTTGATTATCCTTACGACCAAAGTATATTTGACCTTCTTGAAGCTGGTGCTTTGGTGTCAAGTACTATAAGATCATGGTTTAGTGATAGCCAGAAAATGTTACTGTTGCAGCCATGGAGTTATTTGCAGCTGACCAAAACGCCATCACTAAGAACAATGCGCATGATCTATGTTCAAGGTATTTCCCATGCATCCAAAAATGCAGAAGAGAGCTTAGGTCTTGGTCTCAAACCACATGCTGATGAACAATGTTCAGTCTGTCAATGTTGTCACAGTGGCAACTGTCGTCTGGAAATTCAATCACTCTGCTCTGCCCCCAACAATTGGAAATTACTGAAACAAAATCTATCATCAGTTCAAGATTCTTCAACTGTCAAAATAGCTGTTGAGCTATTAAGAACAGCGCTGACTGAAGCGTTTTCTGAATACCAGCAGGACCCTACAAGAAGCAGTGAAGCTTTGAAGAAAAGCACTCGGTTTGCATGGAAACATTACGTTCAAAATACATTCATATTTAATGAAAGTGAGCTGACTACTTCTGGTTTGTCTGCAAATGACATCAACATTCTCTTCAGTTGTGGGAGAAAAAAAAAAAATTTTTTTAGAGACTATTTTGTATTTTTTTTCTCTCACGTTCTACTCCAAGAAATGCTAGCAACAATGTGGCTACTCTCTATCCCCACCAAGGAGTTACAAGCTGAATTATCTGCCTGCAGAAAATTACTTTCGCAAGAAACAAAATATGCTGTTATTTGTGATTGTTTGTCCGAAATTTGCGAGATATCTTCTGAAGACGAAGGAAACCTAGTCCCACCGTTACAAAGCAACCCCGAAAATATTCCACTCCTGAAAGATTACTTTGGTACGGTAATATTCACATCAGAACCTACCCTCACAGTATTTGAAATTAAGGTTAAATGCGCTGGCTTTCAAAAATATTATTAATGTTAAAATTATTAATACAGTATTTAGCAAGCATTTTTAGAGTTTGCTATTGTTGGGAGCTTAGCAAATTGGTGTCAATTTGATTGTAATTCAATATTCGAAGACGTTTTTGAACGTTTAGGTGCCATCTGGCCCAGTTCTTAAATTGTAGGGGGGACGGGGGGGACGCGTCCCCCCATCGAGATTGAGCGTCCCCCCATCAAGATTAAGCGTCCCCTCATGGAGATTTAGGCGTCCTTCCATCGAGATTTGAGTGCTGGTTTTTGGGAGGAAAAAGTTACTGTTTCTGGTCGGAAAAACCGTTTAAATTCTTGATTTCGGCCAGAAAAAGCTTGGGATTTCGGCGAAGACCTTTTTTTTTGGAGATCACCTGATTTTGGCCGGAAAAACCGTTTGAACTCTTGATTTCGGCCAGGAAGAGTTATCTGATTTTGGCAAAAACCTTTTTTTTTGAGATTACGTGATTTTCACTAAAAATTCGCCTCGATCCAGTTCAGGAGTAATGAAAATTTGGGTCAAGTTCGTTTGTGGAACACACTCCCAAAATATCCAGGCTATGTGCTTGTTCTTCACTAGGTTCAGTCAACGCTGAAAAAGCATCCCCCCATGCAAAATTTTTCAATTTAAGTACTGATCTGGCCTAAAGGCTACCAGCGCGGAAGTCTAGGGAAGAGCTACCAAAACGGCGACTACTTTCAAAGAAGCAATGCAAAAAAACTTGCCTTCTTGCAGGAATTGAAAGTGTAACCTTTGAATTACCGATCCACTGCTCTACCACTTGAGCTACTGTAGAAAAGACGTCTCCTCACATATTAATTTTGGCTACTTAAACCCAGCAACTTGCTTGTTCTATGATTGATTTTAATAATAAGTCAATTGTGATGTTTTTGTCGTTTGTGGGCCAGAGTTTTAATGTTTAATTATTCCATTTGGCCTCAAGGCTACCAGCAGGAAAACACATTCCAGCGGGAAGACAACTTTTCGCATTGCTTGTTTTTAAGTAGTCGCCGTTCTGGTGGCTCTTCCTTAGGCTTCCGCGCTGGTAGCGTTTAGAGTAGATGGCACGTAAGCAACTAAACATTAAAACTCTGGCCCGCAAACGTTAAAAACATCCTAATTGACTTATTATTAAAAGGTATTTTTGAAGTTAACAATTAGATATTACATCAGAGGTTGAGTCCTTGAGGACGTTCTTGACCTCGGGGACACATTTTGAAGTTCTTGGCTTTGGTCTCGAAACCTACAAGTTCTCGAAAATTTCGTGTCCTCGGCTCGAGGACAGCATTATTTTTTGATTGTTTACAAAAGAAACTAACCGAACAAAAAACAACATAACTGTCAATTTGTTGTTTCCTTTTCTCATTTGAAAATAATACAATGTGATAGCCAACTAAGCTAAATCATACTGAAACTTATTTCAAATGGCACTGTGACAAAGCTCTAATCGGAGAATGAAGAGACAAAAAGCATTGTTGAAAATTGTTGTTTTTATTTCTCCTAATACTTTCGGTCCAATCGGTAGAAACTGCAAAGCACTATAGCCCACCATCCAGAAACGCAACAAGGAACCCGGGGTCCAAACGCAAACAATTTTGAGTTACTAATGCAAAAAAAACATGACCGATCCTATTCTGCGTGCGAATTCAGAAGAAAGTATGTGTGTGATAACGAAAAGTAATACAGTATTACCAATGAAGGCATATTGATATTATACTACAGCAAATATGCTAGTATATCTCCATACGACTAATAAAACGTATCTTGAGAACACCAACTTATTCTGAAAACACGCGATCGCGAAGAATTTAATTTGCGATAAGAAAGAACGACTCTTCTCACTAACAAGCTGCCGGGGGGGAAAATCACATCCACTGAACAACTTGTGTGTTGAAAATCGCCGCTAGGGATCCCAAATAACAAACTATTATTCAGTATCACAAAAAATGCTGCTTGAAGAATTATTAAGAAAATAATGTGAAGTTAAATATAACTATAATTGTTCGAATGCCTGGAGTACTTAACAAAATTTTTACACCACGTCGTTATGATGAAGAAGTAAAGCTCCAGCGAAAAATTTCGGCATTAAAAAAAAAAAGTTACTGGTTTATTATTTTTCCGTTTCTACAATATTATTTTGGACTCTTTGAAGATGGCACTTGGCAATTGTCTCTTATGCGTTTCTCTTTTATACGACCCTGCTCGGATCCTCAGTTTTTTTGTTATTTAATACCTTATGTTAAATTTAACAAAGTGTCTTTTGGCGGCCAAAACGTTTGCCCTCATTCATTGATAGCTATTAAACGTGAGAAAAACATCGCATGCCCTGAAATGTAAACAAAAGATTGGCGTAAAATTGGAATTTGGAAATTGCGGGAAAACTAAAGTTTTTTTACGGTATTCTTTTTTTATATTGCTTTGAAAATCTAAGTGTGCAATCTTCTTTAAAGTCACAAAAATTGCAATTTTTTCCAAAAAAATCACTGAAATTATGTAACGGGGGCATAAAGACTTTGTCCTCGCCCCAGAACCCTTTATTTTTTCGATGCCAAAAACTTATGAACTCACAAATATACCCTTTACGGTACCCCAATTCATTTTAAAAGCATGAAATCACCGTTTTTTGCAATATTTTTAGACAATAATTAAAAAAAAATTCCGTGAAAAGAAATAGTTTAATCAAATAATTGCTTTTAGGAAAGCAATTTATCAACCCCTTTAGATGAGATAGCAAGAAGCTAGCATCTGACTAAGGGGCACTAACTGTTACCAAGGCAGTTGAAAATAAGGGAAGATTAACTGATACGAAATGCAAAATAAGACTTGTTAAATGATCATAAATACATTACAGTGTTAAACCATACTGATCAATATCAGGCACATCGATAAAAGTCATTTATGATAGTGTGTTTTCAATTTAGTTTTGAACAATGAAATGCTGCTACTTTCCCAAATATCTTGAGGCAAATCATTCCAAACAGTCACTGAAGCGTGAGAAAAATTGATTCAGATTTGTTGTAGCTTAAGTGACTAGTTTTTTCCAATAAAAGCACATTGCAGTTACTACGAAAATCATAAGCAGCAGATGGCTTACGCAGGACAATTAACTGTTGAAGGTAACCAGGAGCACTATGCTTTAAACACTTAAAACCAGCAATGCAATTTTAAAGTTAATACGATACTTTGCAGGACAAAAATAAAGTTTCTGCAAACATGATAACATATGATGGCGTCGTTGAGAATACTTAATGCTAAAAACAAAGCGAACAGAAGCATACAACACTTCAATAAGCCTACGCAAGATACAGTCTGGCAGTCCATAAAACAAAGCATTTGCAGTTATAGCCCAGATGGCGCAAAATCATAAAATGAACAAGTTGAATTTTGAGTTTTACCTATAGTTTTGAGTTTTACCTTACACTGAAAAAGTAACAAAAAAATGGAATCCATAATAATCATTAGACGTTTGGATCGGGGCTCTCAATGAAATTAAGGCCTTGGAATTGACCATTTTTACGTTTTCAATTTGGCTATGTTCCCATTCACGGGCTATGCCATTGCTTTACTATCCCGAAACCGCTACGGTACGAAATCAATATCAGTTGCTAACGTGTAAAATTTCAAAATAGCATTCATTATTTTCGAATTATCATCAAAAACTCAACGAAATGCCATATCTTAAGCACTTTCGCGTTTAAAAATGATGGAAAATTTGCCGACCATAATTTAGAAAAATTGTGTCCTCGTTTCTTGGCCTTGGCCCCGACTATTTCTGCCCTTGACCTCGAGAGGGTTTGTCTTTAAAAAGTTGGTCCTTGGCCTTGGTTTCGGATTTTTTTTTTAGTCCTTTGCCTTGGACTTGGATGTTGTGTCCTCGACTCCACCTCTGCATAACATTACTTTAACCCAAAATTTCCAACTAATAATAGATATTACATAAAAATTTGCATAATCTTTGGATAAGTTTTAATCAGTAAATATAACAATTTTTGAATCTTGCTTCTACTAAATTCTTTTTTGGTTTTTTGTAAAACGATGTGTTCTCATTTGGAAACATTAGGAAGTCAAAAGTGAACAATTTATATTTGTTTGTTTTGTACTAAAGCAACGAATTCACAGTGTGAGCAAAGTTGCTCAGTGGAAAATGTCAGATAAAACTATTTCTAATGCTTTCAGAACTGCTTACTTGAATTTGTTTTTGGTAAGAAAGAATACTACAAGGACAAACAGAATTTTGCTAAAAAGATGTTTAAACTGAAAGCTAAAAATTTCTGTGTTAAAAATGCTACCAGGTGACTGCGTGATTCGTTGACGGGATTCTGAAATGGTAGCCTGGGAGCGAAGAGGCTCTCAACAATTTTGTGATTTTTCTAAAGATAAAACTATTTTAATACTCTTCGGATGATATTTTGCATATTTTTACAGCTGTTTGAAGACATTAACTCAGAAAGATTTGGAAGCCAATTAAAAACAATTAAACTGTTAAGCCTCTTCAGCCCTTCTTAATATGGGCCTTATACAAAATAAATTTAAAAGCTTGTATAGTTTTAATAAATTTTCGAACTGGGTTGCTAAAGAGTCCCGAAGTCCCTTTCTGCTTGTACCACTTGGGCAACATAATCTGTATAGAGCTAAACTTGTGGTTTTGATAGGATCTAACAAGGTTGTTTGATAGGATCTAACAACCTAAACGCGCTACTTGTCAAAACGTTCGTTCAAAATATCTGCAATCAATGAAATAAAAGCAAAAAAGATTGTTTTTCATTTAAAGGCAATATTGAATTTTTGTTTCTAAGTTCGGCATGCTTTGACACGAACTGATTCATGTACGGAAAAAACTCATCCGGCTGTTTCTGTCCGCTAACTGATACTGCTGCATCGCTTACTAACTTTACACATCGTTCAGCAACTTGGGTATGACATGCGTAGTTTTTTAATTCAGTGGCAGGTGTGTTGTTGTGTTTGCAGTAGTTCATCAATTCGTTTTCGGAAATATCGCTTGTCAGGAGGGGTTCTGTAATATTTTCTGTTGACCAATCAATCATTCACGTGTAGTATGCGGACGCAAAATTTAAGATTGTTAGTCTGAATTGTCGCACAAATCTTGTTGTTAAAGTATGCATAAGCGTCGGCAGAAAAGTTTTCAAGGGGTACAGTAAGATAAGAGCCAGTATTAAGTACTAATAATGGAAAAAATTTTGAAATTTGGTAGGTTTTAGAGAGTGTATGTGAAAATCCAGAGGGGCCGTGGCCCCCCTGCCCCACCCCCTTTTGTCGATGCCCATGGAAGTAGAGCTTGCTTTTAAAATCCTTCGCAACCCAAGCTCACGGACATGCTCTCTGTCATCAATGATCATTGCGCTGAGGATTTCTTTGTATAACTGGATCAACAATTGCTTTCAGATCTGTTGATAAATATCTAGAACTGCTTATCAACTGGAAAATGTACTTCTCTCCAACTTTACAGCAAGAATTAACTTTCATTGCAAACCACGTTGGAGCGTAAACAGACAAAATAATTGCTGCAATACTTTTTAGTTCTTGAGAAGGTTGATCCGTGGCAACATGCAGTCGAAAGTTTCATACTGTTGACTGTGGCTTGCCATCTTCAGTGGTTCAAAAGACCTGGGTTTCGAAGGGAGAGATCAATGGAACATTTTCTTTTTGCCACTGCATCGCATATTTTGTATAGATAAAGTTGATCTGTGCTCTGCTCTTGGGGATTTAAATGCAAAAGATCGCCAGATATTAAATGAAATTGTTTGATAGGCTGCTTTTCACAAGTTGCAAATGCTCTTCTCATAGGCCATGAATTACGTACAGGCTCACTCGTGGCTCCATCCAAAGACTTAAATAAATGTCGCCACGGCAGTTCATTTGCATGCAGCAAACCACTGCAATGGCCGCGAAATATGCAACTCCAACAAGGAAATAACTCCTCCAATATGACCTGTATTAACTGCTGTGCCGTCACATCCGATAGCTTTTACGAAGACAAATTTATTCGCAGTTCATATAGCATATTAAAGAGGATAGTTATCCAACCAATTTCGGTGGTTTAGTATAATTTTTCATATTTTTTGTTTTGATTTTGAGGCTGCAGTTGCATAGATATATAACAAATACAAAAAGATATCCACAGAAAAAAGGTTTTGGAAACTCTGAGTTTTGATCTTCTTGCCTGAACCACACGATAGGAAATATTGCCTTCGTGCATTGTTATTGATAATTTTACTCTTGACTATTAGCCACTGACTACATTATTTAATTCTTATTGAAGGAAACTTCTAAAATCAGATTGTAAATAACGTCATAAACGAAAGCACAAACCCTATGTGTTAAAACACAATCATGTATGTCTCCAACAAACATGACGTTATAAAGGTATGCGTAAATTTGCCACATTTAAAATACTAAAGAATGCAACAAGCTTACTTGTAAACAGGGCGTGGTATGGAATGGAAAATGGAATGAAATGGAACGGAAATTTCGGTATAGAATATGGAAGATGCTAGAATGGAATGGAATGGAAGATTTCAAGAATGGAGTGGAAGACAATCTTCTATGCTAATTCCATACTAGATTTCATACTTGGCATTTACAGAAAATATGCTTGCAGTGAAAACTAAAAATATGTGGAAGCGTTTAGCAGCTAATTATCTGCGACAAATTAATGGGGTAATACGGTCATAAGCATTGCGCAAACAGTGCAGGCATTGCATCCTCAGATCATAAAATATGTTCATTGCAATTTGCAGCTGCAGTGATGCTGACAGGTTTAATTTTTATTTTGAGGATGACAATTTGCCCAGTGATAAAACTTTTCCATCTTAACAAAGATTTGTATATACTTTTCTGTCCTCGATTGAGCTTAATTCTTTGTTGCTGTTTTTTTGCTTTGCATTTAAGCTTTTTTGGTATGTTTTTAAAATGTTTTTGACAGTTTGGCTATGCTAAATTTTATAGCTGGTAGGATTACAAACTTGCAATCATCAAACCCTGTGCATTCGGGTAAACCTATTGTCTGTTGATTAAGTGGTTGATATAGGCGTAGCCTGGAGGGACATTCCCCCACCCAATTGAAATGCCACCGATAATGAAAATAATGACAACAAAACCTGTTGTTTCTTTAATATCTCTTTATTTCAGTATTTTCGCGGACAAAAGTAACATTAACAACAATATTAATATTGACGACCAAAGTTTGTTGTTAATGTTACTTTTCAATTTAATTTAATTTCTTGCTAAAATTTAAATTCTTGCTAAGCAATTTCAATGTATAAACCGGGAGAAATTCAGGGTTTTGTCCTACAATTTGCAACCTCAGACCCTTATCTAACCGTTTTATGCACGTAATGCACTAATGAGATTAGTAACCATCTATTGCACCAACTTCAGATAACAATAGCCCTGCACCTCGCCAGTTTTTACGCAACAATTTTTTTTTTAAATCAGCTAGGGGAGATGCTTATTGAAGATATCATTAAATTTGAATTGAGGGGGCCTGAGCCCCCTGGTCGCACATGTACTCCTAAAACTGGTTATTTTCAAGATAAAAATCTCCAAGGCAAATCTTCAAGTGAATTATTATTTACTTCTGAAATTTTTGCAGGAGACAATGTACCTTTCTTCCCCCCAACTGGGCCAAGTCACTTACAAAATTTAACCCAAAGCTGCAAGATTTTAAACGTGTTTTGGGCTTGACCTGTAAGTAAAGACAAGACTATAACAATTGCAGCTTTTTAACAGGCTTTCAAATCTTAAGAATGTGGTTCTTTCAAATGGCTCTAAGAACGTGCGAAATGTGATCCAAATGGCATTAATACTAAAATAGCAATTTTTTCCAAAGATTGCTCAGTGGCGGGGGGCTTCGCCCCAAGATCCCCATAATCTCCTGTGGCTGGGGACTCTGCCCCCAAACCCCCGTCTGCGACTCGTTCTAGATACACTACTTAACTCAATATGTCTCCCATTTTAGACATTTTGGGAAACCTTTATAACTTTTAGTTGGTCTCCCTCTTTAGCTAAATCATGGTTATGTGTCACACAAACAGGCCCCGGCGTCTGTTCTTCCATTCTGCGGTATCTTTATCCCATAAAAATCCCATTCTTTTTCAATTACTGATTCCGTTATTGCATGTAATTTGCATTTTGCCCCCCCAATGACAAATCTTGGCTACGCTTATGGTTGATATTTTTATGCTGAGTGAATTTTTATGGTTGGTCAATGGTCATTGCGATAGTGCTTCAAACATGCGATGTTGAACCATACTGCTTAGCGCTTAACTTTGTGAGCGACTACTTCCAGAAGTACGCTTAACGTTGCAAAAGTGCAATACAAATTATGCGTTGCTTCCGGTCTAAGCTTAGCTTGGTATGGAAGTATGGAATGGAATATGGAAGAAAATTTTAGTATGGAATGGAAATGAAATGGAATGGAATATGGAATATGGAAAAATCGTCTTCCATTCCTTACCATGCCCTGCTGGTAAAAGTGGAAATTTTGAAGTGCATTGTGGCAACCAAAGATGTCAATATTTTTTCTTCAATTTTTTTATGCAAGATTATATCAAACCACTACATTTTTTTTACTGTAACGAAAGATTCTTGTAAACTTGATTTTTTTGCTCCACCCTATTGTAGGAGGTGGGGACCAGTTTTGCACCACTCATTTGTCCACATATTGTTAGCACGTAGAAGGTATTTCGCCTGCTGGTGAAACGAACGACGAGAAGCAAGATGCCTAGGGGGTTAAGATATTATTGGTAAGAATGTGTGTCGTGTTGGAGCCTCCTTTTTGAACTAAGTTGTAGGCTAAATGTAAAAGTCTTTTTGAATGTGAGCTGTGTTTTTTTAGCTTAAATTGCTTACACACTGGCGTAAGTAAATACAATGCGTTGATCTATCGGTGGGGTTTTTGCGATTTCGCGTGATACCCATATGGTGCAGAAGAACAAACAATACGCCACATCATTAACCACTGCACCAAAGACCGACCGCCGAACAGGCTGGAAGGAATACGATCGTTTGACGAGCAGTAGCATCCTGGTTGATGCACAATGCATTTTTTAGTGACGATTGGTGAGGGGCATCAGGGTATTCTTTGAATACCCAAACAAAATCATCTCATCTGTAATTATTCAAAGTAATATACCTTTTAAATAATCTTTCATATTTTAGTTACATTTGCTTTCATGGCTAGTTGGCTACAAGCAAAGCGTATTCTGCATAGCAATTGGAAAAACCTAGTGGCAGTCAATTATTTGAGTTTTTGGCATTGTGGCGCCAAACGATTGATATGCAGTCGTTGTAGCTTGACTGTGCTGGAAGGTATCAAAGCGAAGTTGTGAAAACCCAAAACGACGCAGCAAAGTGAAACTATGAAACACCTCGCCTGTGTATTAACTAAGTAAATTTCGTCAAGTGCAGAAACGTCACGATTGACGTCATTGTAGGTTTTCAGATAGCGAGCGTGATTACCTAGTTTTCAGCTGCCTGCGCCTATGTTTGCGAGATCGATCGTTAAAGACCTGTCAATTAAATTAACCACGTGACACACAATAATACTTTCTCCGTATCAAAAAATTGACAGTAAAAGACTTGAAAGATGTTTTAGCAAAAACAACTTACTAAGAAAAAAACTTAAAATTTGTCAAAGTAAATTACAATAGCAATATTACGCAAGAAACGTTGTGGATAATTTATTGGGATGTTCCTTCACTCAAAAAAACTTTTGAAGAGAAAAAAGCAGTTGTTGATGCAGCTAGACCTAAACCCGTTAAAAAATTGTTTTCTTCTGTAAAACGTATCAAATCATTCTCTCGAAATAACATGGGACAAGACAGATTTTTAGATTTAGGCCTTATATCTATCGAGTCATAATTATTGACAGATGTCATTGAAACCAAATCTTTTCAGGATTCAGCCATAACAAAATTTGCTTCAGCGGAAAAGCCGATGCAATTTACTTTTAAATGACCTTTTTGCATCTACAGTAATTCTGAAACTTTGTCGATTTCAGTGCTCTGCCCTTTGTAGTGAACAGTTTTGTTTGAATTGCTATTCAAACGGCCAAAACTGTTTCAGCTTATACTATTTCATTGGTTTTTATAGGCTACTGATCTTTGGATGCAGTAAAGGTGCGTTTAAAGTTTTAATTAATTGCTTGAATTGAGTGTAGCATTACAGAAGTTATAGCTTTTCGTTTTCATTTTTCTTCACCACCACTATTGACCCATTTCACTCAACAGCTGAAGCGATACGAGAAAAATCAACTTCAGCTACGCTACTCTCAATTCGCACCAAAACTTTTTACTACCCAACGTGTTTTTGCTACTCCCCCCAGTCAAACTTTATCTTTCAATTTTTACGTTCAAAAAAGTACAGTACAAACACAGTGTCACCTATACGTATGGACATAATTTTATATGCGCAGACTGGATGCGCCATTATTCCATGTACGAAAATAAACGTACTAATAAAATGAATGCCCAAAACTTTTTACCACCGATTATTTCTGCATTTTTTACAGTATACAAGTATATAATCAACGACAGCTTCACACACAAAAAGAAGCTATGACAAGCTTTTGAATCGCGTCTTAACCTTTGCTGAATATGTACTTTGGTAATATAGCTTTTGTTAAAGTTTAAATTGAAGAATACATTATTGTGCAAGGAAAGTAAATTGCAAGTTACATAATGGTGTTTTAGCTCAGTTGGTAGAGTTCTCGATCATAATTATGTGCGTCGCAACGCGTTTGAAAAGACACCAAGCGTTGGAGTTTTTATCCATTATCGCCAAGCAGTCTATTCGTCGTGGTGGCCGAACCTACCAGTTAAAAGACTTGCCAACAACACCCACAAATAGGTTCTTCCGTATCAATGTGGTTAGGCACGCGCAAAAAGTCTGATTTGTATTCTTGAATATTACTGTAGGCCTAACTATTGTTGTACCAAGCTGTTGCATTTGCGGTTGAACCGTGTAAACATTGGGTGTCAACCTCAAATTACTATGTTTACAAGAGATCGATTTGAAAAAAATAGTCGATTTAAAATGTTGTGCTCGAAATAGTTTTGTTTTTGGTTTTTCGCATCAAATCAGCTGAAAGACTTCAGCACAAGCAAAAATTTTAATTTTCGCAGCTTACGTTACAGCATATTCTGTCATTTTGCAGAAAACTTCCAGCCTCATTATCATCTCACCGAAACCCCTGAGAATCTGCGCAAGAGTGTGGAAGACATGCGGATTTCAACCGAACCATCAGGTAGTGGTTGGTATAGTAAAGTGTTCTTATCTTTATCTCTGCCAATTTTAAATATTTCTTACTTCGGTGTTAGCGAGACCCCTAATATTTTCAAAAAGTACCTTTATGCTATTATGGTTAATAGCTATATTGTAAACATGGTAATTTCAGCACGGTTTCTTAACAAATTTTTAATTATAAAAGTCGTATTGTATAGTGTTTTAATGCACACTCTACTTTTTTTTTACAAAAGTACGAACATGGAACTGAAGATCAAAACCAGTTTGCATTATAGGGCATTTTTTGCCCAATAGTTGGATAAGAAACAAACTTTAAAAGCCGAACTAGCTCAAAATCATTCCGTACTATACTGTACCTAATGCCTTGTTCTGGAAACAAGTACCACTATGTAAATTGTGCAGACAACGCTGTTTTTTTTCTCAATATTACTAAATAAAATTTTTGGGAACGCTGATATCAAAAATCTGTAATCTGTTGTCTGTGTCATTTTTAACCAGGGCTGAAAATCTTATTACAGTGAACCCTCGTTTATCATGGGGGATACGTTCCAAGAATAACTCGCGATAGGTGAAATCCGCGAAGTAGTCAGCTTTAATTTTTGCTGTAATTTTACAATGTAATACTGTACTGCAGAATGAAACAAAAAAATAAAGCCTCTTTTCAGGCCCAAAATGTGTTTAAGAAATAGGAATATTAACGTTTTCTTACAAACAACTATAATACTTTAAAGAACGGTGTTGTAAAACAATATTTTCTTATTGTAATGAACTTCAAGAAAACAGTAACGCCCCTAACCCAATCAGAATTCACTGTAAAAAAGCACTGTAAAAAATTTCGCGAAACAGCAAAGCCGCGATAGGTGAAGCGCGATATAACGAGGGATCGCTGTAGTTCAAAAATTATTGAAACTGCATTACCGACACACACATACAGGTAGTGTTTGCTTTGCAGCATTTTCTGGCTCCCACTGCTTTTTTGCTTAAAAGGTGATAAAAAAAATCAAAAGTAAAGCGTATGATTGAAAATTAAAAGAAAAAGAAATTCAAGAAAACTTTGAAAAAAGTTAGTTGGTGTTGCAACAACAAATTTATAGCAATTTTTTATAGGTAGAATTTTAATAGCATGTGATTAGCTACTGTATGTGGGAAGAAAAAAATTAAAAAGAATGGAAGAGATTAATGGTGAAGAAATGAAAAACTGGTGAATGCTATACCAAGAAAAAAAAGGAATTCAAAACTTTTGGCAAAACTTGCTGGAAGAACCCCAAAAAGTCAATAAGAAAATAAGAAATCAAACTTAGAAAAAGATTGCTGAAGTAATGGAAACGGAATTAAGTTGAAAAGGAAATGAAATAATTATGCGAGAAATCGACTAGATTTTTGAATTCGTAAAATTAACGAAAAGTGATGAAAAAGATGTTGAAGGTGGAAAATGGATTGAGGATAGAAATGGAAAAATTGGTTTAAGTCAAGCAGATTGATGCAAAACATGAAAAAACATGAGGAGAAGACTATGAATGAAGAAAATGCTTGGAACGACAGGGTGGATGCTGCTATGGTTGTGGGGCCAGTGCATAGAGTTACTTGCAAGGAACTGAAAAAAGCGATCAGGAAGATGATATAGGAAACGGTTATGGCGATGTCGTGTGGTGTGTCATTGCAATGACGTCACCTCTCGATAGCGGCGACAACCCCCACTTATACCAGACTGCCTATGCTTTCAGTCTAGTGGCCTGTCCGGTGCCTAACCACCTCGATCAGAACAAATATAAAATACCACGTGTTGTTGCTTTTATTAACGGCCGAGCTGCAGAGCTGCTCGCGACGATATTACAAACGGAGAAAAAGAGACTCGCTTTAGCGCGCACGTGCTATATGCAGTCCGGTTCAGTGTTTTCAGATATGTTTATCAAATTGTTGTCATCGAAGTTGGGTGGTTTCCAGGGAAAGAGTTGGAGACATTAGCTAGGTGAGGAATCAGGGGATGTCCATGCGTAAGGGTCTAGTGTGTTGGGGGTGAGCTACGAAAGGGGCAAGACCACCACACACTTGTGGGGCTCTTTCAGATAACTGCAGAAATGATTATTGCAGGTGGCACGATTACAGAAGTAATGACACAGCTTTGCTTACGAGTTTTGGTTGGAACGGAATTTCGGATAAATGGAAATCTAGCGTTGTGGTGCCGATTTTTAAGGCAAAATTAATCCTTTAATTAATGAAGCTGCTCGAACATAGCATTAAGATTAACGAAAGATTTTGGAGTGAAGAATACGAGCATTAGTCATTTTTGGTGTAGCACAGTTTGGTTTCATGCCTGGAAAGGAAGCATGTAATGCTTTATTCTAAGTACGAATGTTGCGAAAAGAACAAGCGAAAACAAAATAATGTACTGTACGTACATAATTGTGTTTTCTTGATGTGGAAAATGCATTTGACAGAGTAACAAGAAGAGTGATGAAGCGGGCTATGAGAAACAAAGGTTAGCCTTAAATCATGGTTAAACAGTGACGAGTGTTCATGAAGAAGCGGAAACGAAAGTTAGAGTAAGATCGGGGCTGTCAAAATAGTTTTCTTCGAAAATTAGTGTACACCAAGGATCTGTGTTGTCGCATTTGTTGTTTGCAATGGTGGTGGATGAGATACGAAAAATGCAAGGAAAAGCTGGGTGTAACAAAATTTTTATGCAGATGATTCTAATGAAGGAAATTATAGAAAAGAGTTGAGAGAACTTTGATGAATGGAATAAGGGGTTTGAAAGCAAGAAGATGAAAATCAATCTTGGCAAGACAAAGCGGATGGTGAGTGGGATGGAGGAAGAAACGTTAGACTAATCAAGTGATCATTGCCGCGTGCGAGGAACAAAAGTCATATCTAACTCGTTGTTTTGAACCGCATGTGGTATGTCGATCCACACAAATGAACGGATACGCAGAAGAATACAATTTGCTAACTGTAGCTAAAGATTTTTTTACTAAGTTTTATCTAGGTGACATATTGAATGCAACTAGTGGATATAAAACAGCGGTAACAGCTAGTAGAACAAGAATTGGTTTGACAAAGTTCAGGAAATGTGGTGAAATACTCAAAGACAAATGCTTTTTTTTTTAAGATGAAAGAAAAGGTCTATGAAAGTTGTTTAAGATCAGGTTTGTTGTATGGAAGTAAAGGATGGTGCCTGAGAGAAAAAGAGATGTCAACTTTGCGAGGAACAGAAAGAGCGATGTGTGGTGTGAAGCCATTAGATCAAAGAAAGAGCGAGAAGATGATAGACATGTTAGGTATAGAATCTTTAAATTGGATGGCTAAAGCTAGTAGTATGCAGTGGATCGGTCATGTTTTGAGGAAAAAAGATGAAAATTTGATAATAGAGGCTTTAAAATTTGAAGTGCGGGGTACTAGAGGAAGAAGACAACCGAAATAATTAGGAAAAAAAATATAGGAAGAAATGAAAAAAAAATGGACTGGGGAAAGAAGAAGCATGTAATCAAACGAAACGACGAGGTGAGGTTTAGACAATGATTATACAAAATACGGCCCACTTCATTGATGGGAAACAAACTGGATCAAAATGAGATGATGATGATGATGTTATTTATTGTCTGTATTTATAAGCAAAAGAAATGAAGCACGTATTTTTGCTATTTATTATTGTAGTTATATTATTCTATAGTTACAGAATTATAAAACCACCATGGGAACCACAAGGGTACCATAGATATCGCACCTCCGGGCGGGCAACCATGGTGAAAGATTTTTCATTTGATTTCCTTTTTTATTTGATTCGCTATGGTTCCCCGCCCGGAGGTGCAATATCTCTGGTATCCTTGTGGTTCCCTTGGTGGTTTTGTAGTTCTTGACAGTCTACTTGGGGTCCCTATAGCTTTGTTCTTTTGACAAGGAACACTCGCTTGGCGTGATGCCTATGCATGATGTCGGTTTGCAAGTTTTGTTCGGCATCGCTGCATTGCTTAATTTGGTTTTCTCGTTGTTCCTTCGCCTGATGAGTCCCTTGAGCAAGGACAAAATCCGTCGCGGATGCTCACCAGTGCAATTTCTGTGGTGTTGTGATCATCGGCATGCTTGCTGAACGACATTGTTTTTTTCCTTTTTCAGTTACAGAATGTTAATTATTTTGTGTTGAGGTATGGAGACAAATTGTTTCATTTTGCAGCTTCAAGCCCTATTACAAGGGATGGCAAGTTTTTGGTTCAAGTTGGGGATGCTAAGAAGATAATATCTGATCAATACCCGTTTACACAGTTAAAGGACAAAGTCAAAGAAGCTTTCAATTTACAAGGATCCTTTCGGCTTCAAGTTTACGATGATGATTTCGAGGAATGGGCCGATGTCACTGATATTGAAACACTGCCATCAAAATGCAAATTAAAAGTTAAAAGAGGTAAGAAAAGATTTCGAGCAAAAATGGTAAAGGATCGATTAAGCCACAATTATTCAGTAGAGTTGACTGACCATCTATGATCTTTATTCTCCTGTCATTAGCAGTGGCGCTTTCCTTCGGACAAATCCAGAAGTTGACCATTTTTAGCGTTTTGTAATTTTTTTTGCTTTTTTCTGCTTTTTTTTGCTTTTTATTGTTCAATTTCTTGCGTGTTTGAAGACAGCTAAGTTGGGATTAACGTAGATTATAAAAAGCGTTTTATCCAAAAACTTTTTTTCTTTTTTTTTCTTTTCTGTTGAATTTGTTGCTTGTTTGAAGACGCCTAAGCCGGGATTAACATAAATTACACATAGCGCTTCATCCAAGAGCGTAACATTTGTGAACTTGAAACAGATTGCAGTTTTTTCAGAATTCAATTATTTTAACTATAAATTTCAATTCTTCTGTCTGAAATTCCTCTAAGACACTACAAACATAAATTCTCGGTCGATAAAAGATTTTACCTAACTTACGTACAATTTTCTATTCATTCTTAAAGGAGGTAAAGCATCCAGCTTGGATTATATGCAGAAGATAAAGCAAGATCTAAACATTTTTTTCACAAATTTCAGCTTTCTACAATCAATCGCTTCTGAGATAGTTCATTTCAAAGTTAAAAGATCTCTCCAACAGTTTTGCTGTTTAAGATATAATTTCTTAGGAATTGGGATATGCTATTTAAATTGAAAAAGTATTTCTTTTGTAACACTAATTCATGCTGAAGCCTTGCATTAAGAAGCCTTCAAACCAGTGTGAAAAATAACTAAAACTGTAATTATCATTTTAGGAATAATAAAGCTTTAACTTGCATCACTATTGAGGAGATCTAACTTTGAAACAAAACATTTCAGAAACAATAAGTCGCAAACTGGTGAAGTTTGGTGAAGATATGTTTCATATTATTCTCTATTTTTTACATATAATCCCAGCTGGATGCTTTACTCCCTTTAATACTAGAATCCCCCAAATATGCATTATAATGGCCAGTTACAAACAGAAAGGTCCGAGTTATCAACACTAATTAGATCTAAAATATTAACGGCAGAGGAAAATCAAGCTAATGCGGCCGGAGGAAATCAGCAAAACATAGGGTCACGTGCGAATATTTCTGATGTAGTTGTGCAGAAAGTTGGAGGAAACGCGCAAGTTGGTGGCAAAGGAGCACAGTTCGGTGGAAAACACGAAACATGTAAGTTTTGAATTTTTGGCAAATCCAATATGAAGTTGGCAATAAGCGATAACATAAGTAAAGTTTTAATAGGTAAAGATAACACAACTAAAATTTTAATAATAACATACGTAAAGTAAAAATTTGGTTCAAATACTCATGGTTTAGGCTATTAGTAGAATTATAGTTATTAAGTAATGCATGGTCTGAAAGCGCTCATGAGTTTATGGTAAAGTTGTCACTTATGTTACCTTGTGAGGAGTTACTTGCAACAACAATATTTGTCAGTGGATACTCACCGAAAAAGAGATAAATTAGCTTACAAAATCCTTTTTTACGAATGATTATAGCTATGAGCTAATATGTTTAACAGCTTCCGGCTTTGATGCACGTTAGATCATTGCAAGTGCTACTACTAACTTTTCAGAATATTTTGTTCTTCTTTTGGACTAGTGATATCTTTTAATGAAAAATCCAAGCATAGTTTTTTTGTTTTTTTTTCGGTCATTTAATGGTCATTGACTTAAACTTTTAGTGAAAAATAGAAAAAAATTGACAATTTTGGCCGCAATGAACAAAAAATTAAAAAAAATTCTTATTTTTAAATACAATCTTGACGTTTGCTCATTGCAATTGCGAAAATTATCTCAAGATTAAAAAATAAAATAAAAACTAACAAAATCGGACTTTTGATCTAAAAGTCTTAGCAACTAAATAAACACAAGACCAAAATACTAAGTTAGGTCATAGTTTATCCTTTCACTTAGGGCATGCAGATCCAAAACACGTTTAAAAGCAAGTATTGTTGAATAAGACTTTCTAAATTTTTTGGCTAAAAATGGAAGTGTCAGCCTCTTCGCTGTAAATGAAAAACATGGAAACTACCACGCTTCAGGGTGGTCCCTCAACTCCATTATTTATCCACCTTAGGTTGTAAAACTCCACCCATTACCACCATTTATGGTGGTCCCTCAACTCCACCATTTCTCCACCCAAAGCTGCAAAACTCCACCAATTACCACCATTTACGATGTTCCCTCAGCTCCACCCCAGGTTGCAAATTTTCTACCCCTTGCTCCATACCCGTAGATGGTATTTTCTACTTTAATTGCAACTTTGTGGATTGAAGTTTCCATTTCGCCTTCAACTCTAAAATGGAAGTTGCCACCCAACCAATAGTTCTAAAGATTTAAATGTTTGGGGATAATGGTGGGGTGGATCAACGACCTTATAAATCAGGTGGCATCTAATGAACCTCTTTATGAAAGACATAAAATTTTTTGAAAATCACATCTATTCAAAGCCAAAAAAAGAAAAACAAAGTTCTGGAATGAATTTACAATGCGTTGAATGGCAATAGGCAAGGTGTCACTTTGCCCCAAAATCCACGATGAAAAAAAGTGTTTTTAAGGATTGGGGAAAGTGAATATCAAAAATTCAATAGCATTTAAGAATGAATGCTGTTGCCTCCTTGGATGTCGAAATGCTCTTGATAATAGCCTCTCCCTGAATGTACTGCATATAGTAAATCCTGTAGCAGTTAGCAACAAACATGCTGGATAAGCTGAGGATGAAGGCACATTCACGCTGTCTTTCTCCTGCAAAAATAAATGTAATGTTAGCTGTTGTTTAAAAAAATGATATAATAAAGACATCATCGTTGAGCAAGTACGCGCATTAGCACATAATATACAGTAGTTTGGTGGTAAACTATAAGCTTTTTTGAACTTTTGTATTCTTTAAACAATCCTAACCTTACTGAAGTTGAACCATTTTGCCAATGATTTATTTAGCGGATTCGCTAACAAACTGACCTCCGACTAACCCTAATGTTGAAGGTTAGTTGACTTGGTTCAGTGAAAGGTTAATTATTACAAAATTTTATATGATGTTGCTTACAAATCAAAACATTAAAATTCAAAAAATTCTGGGGAAAAAGCTTAAACTTTGAAGTGTCATGTCATAAAACCGTTAATGTAGAACAGGGTGATGGTCCAAGACTGAAAACTTGAAAGGCTGCAATCAGCTTTAAAAAAGCATTGCGGACCGCAAAAAAATTTAATGGTAATATAAAAATATAACTCATTCTTTTAACATGAGATGGACAAAATCAAAAATGCAAGGTTAAAGTCATATGGGTCATTCCATGCTTAATTCAAAATTTTTAATTTTTTTTGTAACCATGTTTTTGGTATAATACAAATTTGTACTTTAGGCTCAAGTTGGCAAAAATGATAATAAATACAAAAAAAAAATTAAATACCTCAAGTGGTTTTTATGGTATCGCAGTTTAAATTTTTGGCCCCCAGAAGGAGATTTTGCTCTCGAGTTTTGAAAATAGTGTTGCAATTTTATTTCTGGAGCAATCCAATGCCTGAAAATTGCTTTTTGGGGGTTTTCGAGGTCAAGGAATTCATTTTTGATGACAAAATTGCAAAAATATAGCTCCTTAATGGTGAAAACTTGACTTTAAGTTGTGATGAGAGCCCAACTTCCGGGGCAAACTTCAGGGTGCAGGCGCGTTGCTGCAACAAAATTTTTTTTTCATCTGTATCTACATTGCTCATAGTTTTTGAAAATATAACAGCTTTTTATTTAACTTTTTATTGGAATCTGAACTGGAGAAGATTTTTGTTTGGATTGTTAATTCTAATAAATCTGCAATATTAATGATTGTATTACTTAACAAATTGGTTGAAATCTCGGAAAAAAAGCATTGTTGCGTGATAGTATCAATTTTGTATACTGTCTTCCCAGTTTCCAAAGTTCTCCATGGACATGGGCCAGAACCTGTTAACGATACAGAAAGTTCTAAAAAAAAAAACGCTACAGAGAGAAACAACCTGTAGCAGCATTTTTTAATTCTAACTATTTTTAATTTTTAGCTGAACTTCCTATACCGTTACAACATCAGTATAGATTAATTTCCACCGTCTCTCAGCCTAGCAACATTTAAAGTTCAAAGTAGATGAGTAACAAGACTGTCGCATTTATACAACTTGCATCGTGTATAATATCTACCAGTATTTGTTACTGCTACACATACTCTCATGCGTTCAAGATTTGCTAAGGTGTTTATGTTTAATATTAAAAAAGACTAATTTTTATGTTATAAGCAAAAACTAGCAAACATGTTTGAAGTACATCACAAAATAAAATTCTTTCAATTTTGCTGGTCACGCCAACACACACAAAGTGTTTGTAAGTGTGCAACCAACAAAGCTTAAATTAATCATTAAGCGTAAACTTCCTCGAATTTTTTCAAACTTCCTATTATCGGAGAACCTTCTATTCACCTTGAAAAAGAACTTAATTTTTTTGGAAGGAATTGCAAGACAAAAGTCAACTTACCTAAATACATGTGACAAATAAACTTAGACAATGTTTTAATCATAAGGAAAAGTAACCGTTAGTATTACGTAGTTATATTGTCTATCGTCTTAAACGCTCATGTGGTAGTTGCTATATTGGTCAAACTAGAAAAAACATAAAATCCAGAATGGAAGCACACAATCCTGAAGCTAAATTTAGCCACAAAACGGTCGTTACATAACATTTACTAGACAATCCGGAGCATACCATTGATTTTGAACATCCTAAGGTTTTATATCAGCTTCAAATTTGGAAGAGCTATTGATCAAAGAAACTATTTTAATTGAACACCATAGGCCAGATATTAAGGTTGATGACTCTTTTCTGTCTCTCTATGTTTTCAATAACTGATTTTTTTATTGCTCATTGGTTTATTTTTCTTCCTTCTTTTTTGTCTTCTATTATCGCAATTTTGCCAAATATTTTATTTTTATTATTTATTTTATACTGCAGTATAATGGAAAAAAAAATTTTAAGACGTTAATTTTGGTGTTTTGGTGTTCTCATTGGCTAAATTACATAAGTTTTTTTTATATTTTTTGTTAATGACGTCACTTGGTTTTTGACATTTATCATAATTGCTTGTTTGCTGAAAAAATTTTTAATATCGCATTTTGCTTTTAACTGAACGGTGAAAGGCACTAAAATTTTTGCATTAATATTTGAAATTTGCAGTAATATGTCAATTAGCTTAACTGGTCTTGTTTGTCAGTCTCTGGATATCGCTATCAAGAAACGACAGATCAAGGTAGGATTTTTTCTTAATTTATTGGGGCTTTTAGTTGAGGCTCAGATTTCCAACCCTTTTGAAACTTTTGGCAATTTTTAGTATTTTTGTACTTTTACAATTTTAGTTACTGGTGTGGTTGATAGCGTAAATGTTGGATATGCCTGCATTACTGTGGGGATATGTGTGGATCAAATAGTGTGTCTGAAAGTTAGGGTGCACGGGCTAATTACAAGCATTACTACATATAGTCAGTAGCAAGATATATAGTGATGATTTGAAGAAGAATTGGTTACTGGTATCTTTCAAATTATGAGTGAATGCTCTGGTTCCGTAATTTTGGCTCGACTTCCGTACTGTCTTCAATAAAATTGGGAAGACGGTTTCTAGATGTGCTTTGGCAGTTGAATGGATGAGTGTCGCTTGGTTAGGTTTAACATGCTGTTATAAATTGAATACTTACTACATTGTTTTGGGCACATTCTTAAAAGCAATAATGTCTTTACACTGTAAAACTATATTGCGTTAATTTCAAAATTTTTTGCCTGCATTGTTCAACTTAACCTTGCAGGTTACCTATATCTCTATTTTTTCTTGTGCATTATTTACAGATTGACAATGACTTAAGTAATTAGTCGAAACGTCTCTTTTTAAATGAAATGTTTACGACAGCTTTGGCTCTTTTATTCTTAGTGAAACTGTTTTTTAAGACCAATTTTTACGCAACAACTAAAAAATTATTTGAAATCGTATATCAAGACAAAATTCCATATTTGACTAATGCTTAAATGCAAAACGCAACTTAGAAAGAAATCACGACACTCATGTTGCAGTGCTTTTTGTGCTGCTACGTACAACCCAAAAAGTGGAAGATATCAACCTGTTAATTTCCAAATTCAACCTTCAATTACAAAGCACTTTGAAGGATGGTGAAATACCAACTTAAATTTCAAAACCTATCTTAGCGATGGAGGTTACCACCGATAGTTGATCTCCGTCTCTGCACCACCCTTTTCATTCCAAGCTTTTCATTTACTGTGCTTATCGTCTGTTCTCCAATCAATCGTGTTGAGCTACCCCAAACAATTGGTACTTTTTAATTTACAAAGTGACGTTATTAACCAAGCAAAATTTACCAAAATGGTAGAAATAAAGTTTGATTGAAAAAAGAAGCGTCAACAAATTGAAAAAATAAAAACAACTTTTCGGTAAAAAAAATAGCATACATCAAAAGACACTAAAAATTTTGAGACTATCGGGGGCCGCAAAAATTTATTGCGCGGGCTGCATTGTCCAGGTCTATTTTATGCGTTCAGAGCAAATCTATAGTTGCTGATGAGACAAGGGTTTATTTGGCAACTTCAAATGTAGGAAAAAAATTGAACAAGAAATCCCAAGCGCACATACATTGTTGAAATGAGTATTAATCTTTGTAAAACAATCAAGTAAAGTTTCAGAAACAGAAAAAAAACTTTCATTACTTGTACTTCTGTTAACTCGGATTTGATTCAATGGAAAATGTAGCCCCATTTCATTCTATGCAGTTTGAATAAAATTGATTCCAAAAGCTGGATATTAAGTTTTAGTTTAAAAATTTCAAATTAAATCTTTCATTATACTTGACGTATTACACCATAGCATGTAGGGCGTTTATCCATCATTGCGTCATATTGCCTGCAAGCAACACAGCTACTTTCAAAGAAATATCGCAGCGGTGGCAAGCCATTGGCAACATTGTGCCGATTTGGCCAGCCCGAGACTTAAACATCAGACCTCCCGCTCCAGAGACGAACGCGTTATCGCTTGACCAACTGGCTGGTGTTTATTTATTTTATTTCATTCTAAAAGGTTCATTAAACTTAATTGCATTTAAGAACTTTAGTTTTAAGCGTAAGTGTAAACAAGTTTCATTCGTAAAATACAAAGTAAGTACTTTCGGAAAAGCATCAACAAAACTTAAACAGGGCAGAACGATGTTCGAATTCGGTTGAAAAATAAACAATTCAAAACTAGAATTTCCTACGCTTTTCACCAAAAAAATTATTAATCTCCGTTACGTCGTTACTGAGTGACATTATTTGAAACTTCATCGATTCATTCCACAAAATAAAGATTAAAAAATTTGTGTCACTAACTACTAACTGGATCTAGTGGATCACAGGTGGCAACACTGTGTCCAATTTGACCGGCCCGAAATTTGAACCTCAGACCTTCCGCTCTATAGACAAACCCGCTACTAACAGCTCAACATGAGCTATCGTTTTTTTGAAAGAAATTAAGCAGATTTTATTGATGGAAATGCATATTATGCAATTGCTTATTATGATTTGCAAAATTATAACAAAAACTTTCGGCAAATTCAAGATACTGAACCAATATATATGTCAAACTCCCAATCATAGACAGAAAATTGCTTATATCCCTGGCTTGTTTGTACAGTTATTTTTACAATTTTACACTAAAAGTTGCTCTCTTAAATTACATGCCCCAATGATAAACTATCGTGGTATAGGTCTGTCCAACCTGTACTGTGGGAGCATGGAAAGTAGTCATAACAAAAGAGCATATGTTCACAGCGTTAGTGTTGGCGATGAACTTGATAGAAGTAAGTAAAGATTGTTTGTGATTTTTTATATGTTTGGGATTGTTAGTAATTTTGAAAACGGAGTTTTAAATTAGTTTCAGCAAAAGTATATTCAATAATGCCAGCAAAAATACCTATTTTTTCCAATTTTGCGCTACATCAACTTCACAGGCATGATAAAAACAAAAGTAAGAGTTAGTGTAAAAGTAATAATTAAAGTAGTGGTTGGAGTAATAGTTTATTTAATGTATGAGTAATTTTCAACCGGCATTCCGTGTAAAACTTTAGTGTCCCGCGAAAGACCTAATTACAAATTCTTTTGCTGTTGTTTTTTTTTTTGCTCTCTATATCTTTCGCGAAAATTTCAGCTTTGCATAGTTGGTGTAATTACCAATGTATTCAAGATAACCTGGATCATTGTTTTAGAGTTAGAGCTTGTTATTACAAATAAAATTTTTGTCTATTACCGTAATTGAACTTGATTCCAAAGTTGGTACCGATACTGTAATGGCAGCACTTAAAAGAACGAAAATCCATTTTCCATTTGAACATACTAAATGCACGAGTGTAATTTTTCATAACCACCACTGAAATCTATGTTGATGCTGCAAAGCAAAAATTCTGCTGCTGCTGAGTTCAGTTCTTAAAATTACCAGACTAAGTGTTAAAAATGACGACCACTTACCTAGAAATAGTTTAATTCTTTTCGTATCCTCAATTGTAATTAAGTGCAACACAAATTCGCTCTCATCAGCAGTTATGCGACTGCAACACTGGCTTTCCCGAGAGCATAACGAAGCGTTGCTAGTTCGGAAATCGAATCGGGAGGCAGCAACTTGCGAAAATTTTTTGACCTTCCAGAAATTCTTTTGGAAGCCAATTTTTGGAAGCGAATCGTCAAGTACACATATTATTACAAGCACTGTGTTTTTGAAAAAATTTCTGGAAGAGAGGAAAACTTTTACATTCATTTACCTACAGTAGCAAACAGAACCAAAATGACCGCAATTTTCAATGGAAGTAACTTTTCGATAACTGGGCCGGTATTACGATTTTTTCTCGCTTAGCTTCTCAAAGAAAAAAACGTCGAGTCATTCCGCTTAGTCAGTTCGAGCTATTATCAAATTCCTTTAGCGATAAAATTCGCTCGAAAAATGTCAAAACATTCTGAGCGTTCAATCTTGCTCGGCAAGCGTTTCGAGTTGCTAAAAGCAAGGCAAAAGAATGGCAGAGCTTTAATTTTGCTAAATAATAGCAGCATATTTCGCTTTTGCGCAACAACAAAGATTGCAAAGGTTGTAAAATTTCGTTTTACGAAGAATGTAAATTTCGCTTTAAGCCGTGCTGAGAATTTCCGAAAGTGGCCGAAACTAGCTTTCACAAGCACTGGTGTAAAAAGTATTCCAAAACTGTAATCAAGTAAAAGTTTTGTTACTTAAACGAAACTGTACTTGAAGTAAAGTACAAAGTATGGACCAAAAAAGTACTAGAGTAAAAGTACAAAAGTAGCCGTTTTAGAAGTACTCAAGAACAAGTATTTCTGAAAGTATATGAGCAAAATAAGCAAATTATTCAATTTGCTGTGTATGACGACTACCTTCACATTACTGCCTCATGATAGTTGATCTGTTCACCCCTCATTCTCTCAAAAAATCATAAATTACTAATTGATGCAAGTTTTTGTTATTACATTCAAATCAAAAAGAACAACAGCAAAACTTTGAGATTTGAAAATCATGTCGCGCAGAATTAACTTGGAATCATTTCATAAAATCTTTGCTAGCTTAATTTAGTTGAACAATTGCCGGTAGAAAACTTCACCGTTCTGACGAATTTGTGCTTCAAATTTAAACTTACAGTTCTATGTACTCTTCCGAAGCAAAATGTAGCGTTACTTTACACTAAAAGCAAGCAAGTGAAAGTATCCAAAAATATAATTATTTTAGAAGTACTCGTTTATTACAAATTCTACTTGAGTAGACTACTTACTGTAAATAGAGCTGCTTTCGCTACTTTACACCTTTATCAACATGCATGTCAAATTAATGACCTCGTGGTTAGCATCTAATGTTGCAAAATCGTTGCCGCCTAGACCTGTTTCGCGAAAAATTCAATAAAATTGCAAACATTTCAAATTTCCCGCTAGAAATTGGAAGCATTCCTTAAAAATTTAACGTATTTCCACGTTTTTCCGCTAGATGTTACACACATCCTTCAAAAATGTGACGCAAGCTACGCATTATTGCGTTAATTATGCCGCTGCGTTTTTACGTGCTCACTAGAGTACTGCCGCACTGAGACAAAATTATAATAGCATTTTGCTTTTCGAGCAATCTCGCTCGAAAACAGCTCGATAATTCAAGTGGAGAGGTTTTGTTATCTCCAAGCTTACAGGCCCTGATCCTACGCTCTGCCAATTGAGCTATCGTCGCCGGCCCACCTGTATATACATAACGTACTGTTTACTGTTTAGTACAGTAATGCATTTATTTAGACACAAACATGTTTACAGTAGTTAAAGCAGCAGGTATTGATTTAATCTGCTGTATTCTATTTGCTTCTATATAACATCTGCTACGTATTCTTCATTGTCTTTTTCGTAAAGGCTGCCCGAGTTGTAGCTCGAGATTAAGGCCGCCACAATTCATGGTCTTGTCCTGTTTATGACAGCACTATTTTTGCTGTAACTTCGGTTTTATTTTGCAAAGAAAATTTTATCGTTGCTACTAAAAAAATAAACCAGAGATTTTACGACTATATTTTTTTGGTGTCCGGATGTTTGCGCACGAAAGGAAGCTCGGATTGTTGTGCAGTCATGTTTTTATTATAAATTGTGCAGTAATTGTCATTATATCTTAATTTACCAAGTTGTCTTGAATAGAAATTATTTTAGAACAGTGTGGTCTGGCACCAAGCTGCTGCCTGCCCGCCTGTTTGCCACACAGCATATACAATTGAGGTAGACTGCCTGTGAAGGTTGATTCCATACTGTCTTGTTGATGCTTAATGTTAATTAAAGTGAGCAGAATCCTTGAACTGATTGAAGTGCAAGTTTCGTTTAAAATCGGTGACTTTAAAAGTAATTTTGAGTACATGAAAATCTTTAATTTTAGAAACAGTTCACAATAATTTTGGAGAAGTTATACCTGCCAAATATGTTCACGTTGATGCTGGATCTATCAAGCCAAAAAATCAAGAAGCTGGTAAGCAAAAATATTTACATTGTTTTTAATTGATTCTGAGCTGAATCTAATCCAAATTCAAATTCTTACTTGAAAACCAGTACCAATCTTAACCCAAACTCTCAGCAGTAACCAGGGCTGTAGTCGAGACCAACTCGTCCAAGACCGAGACCGGTCTTGATTTTGTCTTTGAGACCGAGACCGGCAAAGTTCGAGACAAGACCGAGACCAGAAAATAAACGCCATCAATATTTTTTTTCGGTTTTTTGAAAGCATCATCAGAAATTTTATTCCCGAAAGCATTTTCATTTTATTTGAAACGTTTTCGGCGCATAGTCTAAATGGCTCTCTTCAGCAAAATAAAAAGCAGTTCACAGCAACTTTAAAATTTAGAAATGAAAGGTTATCAAAATATTATCCGCAAAACACAAATGTTACAATGTAACAACTACAATAACTTCATACATTTGATATTGTGACGCTTATGTAACACCTTTTCCATAATAAAATCAAGTCAGAGAAGAAGAGAAAAATCAAGCAACACTGTGAAACAACAATACTGTATATAGTACAATGTACACAATACAGACAAAAAGCGATCTTTAAAACACATTCAAAAGAAAACAGCAACCATTGGTGCTTAATTCAGAATTCAATCGTGGTGTTGGCTTTTTTATCAAAAATAATAATGCCTTCTGTATTTTGGTTTTGTATTCATTGTAACAGCTTCTAATTAAACAAAGTAACATCCAAATTACTGTTTTGACAACTTTGGAAAGAAGTAATGTGGCTTATGGCACTTTTGGCGGAGTTGGAGTTAATCTGTAAGTGTTCTTTGGCCCTATAGTTACCAAGTGGCGCGTTGACATACCAATTATGTCGTGTTCACAACACACGAACATGTAAATTTATACACCACATTGGATTTTAAAGCATCAAGGATTTTGTATTTCAGATTAAAATATGACTCAGTTTTTAGCAATGTGTAATAAGTAAAAATTCGAACATTAAATTGCTGCTTTAAATCGTTGCCGGAAATGCTATATGATATAGCTAAAGTTCAAAAGCTAAATTTTCCCGTAAGACCTGTCGTATCAATGATTGGCAGGTGGGAATATGCCGCAGCTAAAATTTTGGATAACATAATCAATAGGGTGGAGTGAAAAGTAGGAAAAAATGTAAAAGTTATATTCTTATAGTTTAATAGAAACAAAAACTTAGCAGCGCAGCGATCTTCAATACTTCAGCGATTTTTGAGCAAACTAATATTACATCAGCCAAACTTAACCTTAACTACGGCCAATAATGTGCACGCATTTTACAGTTATTCCTATTCTGAGAAGGCTATTTAGCATTGCGACCCAACGGCCGACACATTGAATATTGCACTGTAAATTCATTACATCCGTTATTTAGGACGGAAGCTTTCTTCATAAAATTGTTCAAAAACTTTGAAGAGCTAGTAGAAGGTTTTCTTTACTTCACAGGTGGCAGTTTAGAAAAAAAAAAAACTCGGCCATTAAGTTTAAATTTATTAAAGCCATTAATTAACCTTAAATACTTAAACGTTTTAAATGTTATTGTAATACCATAAGTTTTGCTCTTCTACTTTTCCGTGATATCAATTCATGGTGAGAATTTATCTTAAGAGTTTTGAAGGTCCATTTAAGGGCTAATTGTCCAACATGGCATCCCAAGTTTGTCATGTTTTATCTTTCATTTATATTAGCCTATACCGGTACTCTTAAATTTTGATAAGTTTAGCTGCAGTACCTGATAGTTAAAGATTTAAAAATTTTTTGGGGCCCATTTGGCATGGTCTCCTCACTGTCGTCCGTCAAATTTTGTTACCTTTAATCTTTGATTCATATCAACCTATTCAATAGATTTAATTTGTTTAGCTTTTGTAGTTAATGGGAGAGGTATCAACGCAATTAAAGGACCCTATATTATGGCATTTCACAAATTTTTGATATTATGTTTTTACCAATTTTGAAAATTTCATGGTCTTTAAGCTGAATTGGTTGAAATTTTTGAAGGACCTGTTTGAAGAGGAGTACCCAATTGTAGCATCTGAAATTAGTCATATCTTTACGTTTCCTTTATTTTCTGAAACTTTCATGTATCCAGCTTAAATGGTTGAAAAGTTTGGATTTTGGAGGTCCTAATTGAGGAACCCATCATTTTGGTACCACCTAATTTTGTCATTTTATAAGTTTCTGTTATATTTACCTATTCTCAGAATTTTGTGTGTCTAACTGAAGTGGATAAGAATTTTTAACCTTGGCGGCCCCGTTTGAGAAGGACCTCCTCATTTCGGTAACCCCAAATGTTTTTAAATTTTATCTTTTCTTCACATTTGCTTACCCTGAAAATTTTATTAATCTATAAAGCAAGGTGTTATAAAGTTTGAATTTTGATTGCACCGCTTAAGAAGTACCTCCTCAATTTGTTACCCCCAAATGTTGTCAAATTTTATCTTTTGTTCCTATTTGCCTACTCTGAAAATTTCATGTGTCTAGCATAAGTAGTTAAAAAGTATGAATTTTGGCGACCCCGTTTGAGGGAGACCCCCGCATTTTGATACCCCCAAATTTTATCAAATTTTTTCTTTCTTTTATTTTTACTTGCCTTAAAAAATTTATGTGTCTAACTTAAAAGGTTAAAAAAGGTGAATTTTGGCGGCTTCGGTTGGAGGGGACCTAGTACTTTTGGATATCTATAATAGTTCACAATATGATCTACCTGCGTTGTGGTTTAAAAGTAAATAGTGATAGATAAAAAAAGAAAAAAAAAGGAAAAACTTTATCCACGGCGGAATAATTGAACATGATCATGAGAAAGATGATAAGCAGTGTGTTCAAAAATCACAAACTTTTTTCATCAATATCAGTAGATACCGAAATGTACCGATTCAAAATTCTCCTCTTTTTGCTAATTTTCAGCGTTGAAAATCTCGATCACGTTACTGGGCGCCCCCAAACTTAGTACGCATACAGTCACTATCTATACCCAAGTCGTGTTCAAATTTCAGCGTTCTACGTGCAACCATTTTATACTTATAAGCGAAGTAATAAATTTTCGGGACAAAAATTGCCGGGTTTTGTCTGTTCTAGAGTTGCAAAATCACGACCACGTAGGTTAGGGTCATCAAAATCGGCGAGCATGACACTTTTAATTGTTGTCATGTTATATCCAAAATTTAGTTTTCTAAGTTTTACTGTTTTTTAGTTATAAGCAAATCAATAAATTTCGATGCTCATCTATCTAAATGGCCGAGTGGAAACAAAGGTCGTACGCGCGAGCACGAAGTCTCAAATCAAATCTTTCATTATACTCGCTGTCATACGCAGAAGCGTGTAACGAGTTTGCGCAGCTCATCTCCGTGTCATTGCGCTCGGGCAACACCGCTTCTTTTGAAGAAATTTCGCCGCGGTGGCGAACCGTTGGCAACTCTGTGTTTAATTTGACCGGCCCAAGATTTGAACATCAGATCTCCCGCTTCAGAAACGAACGCGTAACCGCTCGACCAACTAGCCGATCAGTTGTTCGAACGGTAACGGGTTCGTCTCTACAGCGGAAGTTCTGAGGTTCAAATCTTGGGCAAGTCAATTAGACGCAATGTTGCCAACTGCTCGCCACTGCTGTGATATTCCTTCGAAAGAAGCTGCGTTGCCCAAGAGCAATAACGCCGAGCTGGGCCTCGCCAACTGGTTACGCGCTTCGGCGTAATACAGCAAATACAATGAGAGAGAAGTCTCAATTATGTTGGGTGATATTCTATTAAAATTAAAGGATAGGTTTTCTAATTCATCAAATACGACAAATAGCTTACTTTTCTGCCACGGATAGACCGCAATAATTTTCTTAAAAGCTGCTTTTACAAAGACTTCATACTTTTGCTCTGTGCTAGCATCCATAATACAAAATTTTATATAAAGCTTTCGATTCAAATGCTGTGAGCCCGAAATTAAGTTTGTTGCAATAATCAACTACCGCCAACAAATTATTTTTTATTATTGCTGACTTTTTTGTCAAAAATAAAACTCGCTGATTTATTCCGCCGAGCTGCAAATACTAACCCAGTTCCGCACTTTTTCTACAAACTGCATAGTGGACCAGTGTTTTTTAGTATCAACCTTTCTTCAAAGCGACAAAAAATTCATTGAAAAAACCCAATGTGTAAAATTTTGCGACCCAGGACGATGCGTAGTTAAATTAAAAGCTATGAAGAAAATAAACTTTTTATTATCACAGAACTGTGTTGAAAATACTACAAACAAGTTTTCACTGAACCTCGTATTATACACTACTTATGAATATTTGTTATTTAGTTTTCGATATCGTTATCAAATATGTCCTGACGTAGTCTGACATACATGACCTTTGATTTCTAATCTCCACGCGCCCAAAGCTTCTTCACTGTGGGAGTTCTATGGTAGCAAATGTGCTACAATATATCATTTACTACTTCAAAACGTTTGGTACCTTTGCAGGCTTCACAAGCTTAAAATTTCACTGCGATAGTTTTTTGTTCACAAAAATGCAACAAAGGTTGACTACCATAAAGCGGCTTTGCGTTTATTTTATTACAGTATTGCTTTCTGCAAGTTTCACTCTTTGTTTACAAAAAAAAAGCTGGCGACCCCCAAAAAATTTTAGGCGACCCATGGTTGAGAGCCGTGAGAGTAGATAACTGTTAACGCAATAATAGTGAACTTTTTGCAATACGAGACAAATTTTTTGTCACTTAATTTACTTAAGATAAAACGTTGCATCGCTTTTCCACTTTAGTCGTTCTTATTTTTATACTAGCTGTTTTTTTGGTCGACGCGGCATAAAAAGTGAACAACATGCAGCTGCCGGGAAAAACACAATCTCAATTTATGAAGCTTGATCAACAAGAAAAATTTCAAACAATTTTTTAATCTTTAATTTCTTTTAACGAACTCGAACAGAATTATTCGAGTTCAAAAAAGTTTTTTTTCGAGGGCAAGTTCGGCAAAAAAAAACAAGTTTTTTCGAGTTTAAGTTCAAGTTTGCAGCACTGTCTTGTCGTCGTGTTGAGCAAACGGGGGTAACTTAATCGTATCAAAGCCGGAGGTTTGCTGCAGTCGCGAAACGATTTTTGTGATTTTTCGTAAAAAATTCCCATTTGAATCATATTTCGTACGTGTTTAGAACTACTTAATTGCTATGATTAATTGCTAAGATTCTTTATTGTTAAAATTGCTAAGAACTTAATTGCTGAGATTCGGAAGCCGCTTGATAGAATTAAATTGCTCACCCAGTTTAGCCCATCCCCTTTGCCTATACAGGTCAAGCCCAAGACAAGTTTAACCCAATATCTACCGGCTATTTTCAAACCCTGTTTGTACCGGAGGTGGGAGCAAATTTGCCCCCCTATCTAAAAACTGTTTGTTAAGTGATAGAAATAAGATTTTTTGCTTGTTGAAGCTATTTTGTGTTAAATTTTTAAAGCAATTATTTTGAGGTTATGACGTCATAAAAACGATGATGACGTCATCAAAACCAGCAAATCCTTTCAACAGCATGCAAATTTGTCTAAATGTTGTTAAATATTATTTTCAGTTTGGACTTTTATTATTTCAGAGTCATCTCTGATAAAGTCACCGCAGATAATGACGTCACATGCATGATGACGTCATTTTAACTATATTCCGTTGATTATTATTTGTAATTTTTTGTGACTGAGATATTGTACAATTAACAAAATTTTAGAATACTGCAGTGTTATTTTCATTACATCATTCAACAGCTGATGACAATGAATATTTTTTATGCAAACGCAATTTATTTCGAAAACAGCCGAAAAAGCAATAGCTTTGAATTATGACGTCATCAACGACGTAATGATGATGCAATGCATTTTCAGTAAATAAATTATTTTATTCCAGTTAAAGATTACCATAAATAGTGAACACGCAGTACAATGAATAGAACAAGCGCGTTGATAAGCATGCATTGTGTTCAAAATTGTCTGAAACTCATTAGGTGTCTCTGACAAAGGCAAAAATGACGTCAATTCCGGTTATCCAGCTGACCCCAAACTTTCTGAAAATGTGTGCTATTAAATTTTATTCAAAGTCAGAGTGCATCAAAGCAAAACTTTTTTTTAGTTTAGGAGCTACATTAAAATAACTCAAAGGGGAGGAAATTTGCCCCCCTCCGGTATAAACGCTTGCATTCATGAAATAAATTTTCTTAGTGATGTGAATAAAAAGAGTATAGCTGAGGTCCTCTTTGCCCCCCTGCTTGCGTCACTGTCCGTTTTATATTTAGTTAATACATCATTAACAAACAAAATTTATCAATTTTAAAGTAGTTGGTTTGTTCGCTGTTGACAAAGAGACAAAAATGTTGGTTATTATTTCATTGTTATCGGCAATAAAATAGTATGCATACAATATACACTAACTAGATCTAAAACATTAACCGCAGCGGAAAATCAAGTTCTTTACGCCGGAGGAAAGCAAAACACAGAGCGGCGTGGAAATATTTCTGGTGGAATTACGCAGACTGTTGGAGAAAACGCGCAAGTTGGTAGAAAAGGAACACAGTTTGGTGAAAAACGCAAAATACGTAAGTTGTGGGTTTTTATGCAAATTTAATATGAAGTTTGCAATAACTTTTAACATAAGAAAAATAACCGAGACCACTGAGTGAGGCTTGAGCGTAATGTTCGTTAGTTAATCACCCCCAAAAAAATCGATGGCGGGACCTATTTTCGCATCATTGCGCCTGGGACACACTAATTCTTGCGTCATACCTATGGCAAGGTCATATAGGTATCGATTTTTAGTTATTAACTAACCTAAGAAATGTCCCGCAAAATGCGATAAATACGTTAAGTTTCTTAAACTTTCAGCAATAGCATCCCGTTTCTAACACGTGGGAAGTAACCACCTGACTATCTCTTTAACTATTTGGTTGAATTGTTAATAATGACAATTCATCAAGAACAATGTTCGGAGAGTCATATAGGCACCATCAAACCTTTCATTAACAGCCTAAGACATACTGTTTCGGAATGGAAATTCATCTTTTATACCTCGCCAGTTAATGATTATTTAGTTAAAGTTCATCGTGACATCGCGCAGCTGGGAGGAACCCGCAACACGTACGAAGGAGATGTTGATAAGAGCACCGGCGAAATAACTTATGGTGACCATGCACGTGTGGGTGGAACTCATAATGATCGTAAGTTAAATAAAAATTAGGAACGTTTTACAATACGAGTAGTACTGTTAACAAACACAGTTAAATCAAATTCCAATCGTATATTATATTGTATATTATAGAACACTGAAAGTCATTGAGGATCCAGAAAGTATAGCATTCGTTTTCATTGTTAAAATACAAATTGCGCTGTACTTTTAACATCTTGAAATTACTGCACAGCAGACTTCCACAGTTTTATAACTTTAAAAACTAAAATCTAATAAAACCCAACAAACCGTTTCACTCATAAATGAGATTATGAATAGGATATTTTATTCAAAAAGAAAAGTCTAAATTTTACTGTATTGGCAATGCGGTGCCACAATATTATTGCCACGTGACTCAAAATTTTGAGTCAATAGGTTGTGACCGTCTCGTAGTTCGGGCGGAAGGAGCTGTATTCCCCCCCTCCCCTCCCCATTGCCTTGTCAACCAAAATTCACAATAACAAGAAATACTACGCTTTTCAGACATTTGTGGCAAACTTTTGCAGTGATATGGACTCTGAAATGATTGAAAGCCGTTTTCGAAACATTTACGAAATGGGGGGGCTAATATTTGTCAATAACAAAGCTTACAAATTGCACAAATGTTAAAAAATGGCTAAAAATAAGCAATCAAGTTTGATCGCTTGATGCAAAATGCTTAACGTGGATTTCAAAAACGTTCTGTGAAATGGGTGAGGAGAAGGGGACATTTAGAATTTATTTTAGATTTTACCAATCTCTTCTCTCAAATTTTGTTCCATAAGCTCTTTCCCAATTTTTTGTTTTTAAATGCAAGCAAACTTATGAGTTTTTCATTTTATGTTTTACAGACTTGCAATAAAAAGGCTAAAATTTTCCCATTGTCCACCGCCCTCATAGTCCATTTATGCAGCTAATTTATTCATGTTTTTGCACGTCTAATTTCTATACCACGTTTAAAAAGCATTGATTTTTACCAATATAGGCCTAAAAGTTAGCTATTTTTGCAAAAAAAAAAAATACAAAATCTCCGGCGCCGGGGGCTAGGCCCCCAGACCTCCAAAATAGTCCCCCATTGCAGATTTCTATCTTCACGACTCGTTGGGGGTAGCTCAATTTCACCTTTGCAGCATCTTTGCCTAGAAGGAATGATAAGTATCGTTTTTCTTTGAAGAAATGCTTTTCATTTTTGTAAGATTAGTTTTATTGAGTTTTGCAGTAGCGATGTAGCTACTAAATGGTGATGGATTTCTGCATTACAGAGTTGTTTCTTTTTTGGTCGCAGTTTTAATAAGCTGCAAAACAGCGCAGCCTGATTGGCGTGTTAAGAGAGCGCTTGTTGCATTCACAATGATTAAGGCAAGTTGGTTGCCTTTATTGGCACACTAAAGGTGAATTTACACAGTATCCGTTTTTCGTACGTTTTCGTCCGTTTTTTACGTTTTTGCTTCTCTTTGAAAAAGTATGCGCTTTTTCATCCGCATTTTTATAAGTCCATATACGCACTAAGTAGACTGTTATATATAGATAAAAATTTTGTTCAAAAATTTTGTGTATGAACGATAAGAGCGATATTTCGAAATAGAGCTGTACCCCTTTACAAAAAATTTTTTTCGGAAAACTTTTGTCCAGTATGTAACTGTCTGGTTAGTGCGGATATGTACACATAAAAATGCGGATGAAAAAGCGCATACTTTGTCAAGGAGAAGCAAAAACGTAAAAAAACGGACGAAAACGTACGAAAAACGGATACTGCGAAAATTCACTTTAAGCAATTTGAAGAATATTTTAGTTACGTACAACATTAGAGGTGGGGTTCTCAATATTGATGAAAGTAGCGGAAGGACATACTCTAGTTGTGCTGTTTATAACCAAGGCAAGTTTGGACGAGAAGCTGCATGTTTTTGACATGCCACATTAAGAATATCAAACGCAGCAAAACAAGTTATTGGAACAAACAAACAGATTATTTGCAAGCATATTACGAGGAGAAAAACATCCGTGATTACGTTCGAATCGGATCTAAAGCTTAATGATATTTTCTTAAAGACCTATTCAAGTTTATTAAAATGAATGGTTTATTGTTTGGTTTTATCAATAGGTAGAAATTACTTTTATTAATTTTGTTTTAAGCTAAACACAAATATCGCAAATAATAAAATACCGCAAGGGCAAGATTCGGCATAGATTAGTGTTGCGCCATTGAGTTGGGAGTTAACTCTAATTAGTGAATCTTTTGCTTCAAATTAACTCAAATATTTACCAAGTTGTACTGTAATGAAAGCGAAAAGACGTATTGCTTTTTGAGTCAAAGCTGCCACTTGCTCACCTGCTTTTAGGTCACGCTGGATTTTCCTCGTCAAAAATCAAACAAGAAGAATGTGAACACTATTATCAAAATAACCAGACTAACAATCAAAGCAAAGAATTTTAACCTGGTTCTCACAGCTTGTCTGCGTGATTATCAACTTGACCTTCATTATGGTTTAATTTATTATATTGTAGGAAACACTGGATTAATGGATCAGAGGCGGTACTACGGTACTGAAGATTAGACAGGAAGAATTTTGAAATCCTGATGTGAAAACGTAAAGAAACAAACATTTTATGCAAAGCTAGTTTTGTAGAAACAATTACTTCTTATTTTTAAGATATTGTGCATAACTGCTGTTTTCGTATCATGTTGTTTTCGTATCAAATTTCATTTGTTCTTCTACTGAACTCTTTGTTCTGCTGTTTACGTATCAAATTTCACACTCTTTGTTCTTCTACTGAACCATACTTCTGCCAAAATTGTTACAGTGAATTGTTTCCTTTTCAAACCCTAGATGATAAGCAATTGTTAAATGAAATGAGAAATGATGACAAACTAAACTTTGATATTAATCACACAAATAATTCGTTTTTCCCAGCTAAATGCTTACAGGTAGACAACAAGATAAAAAGCTTACTAAATGATTTAAATTCTGGTTTGGTTGACTCAAAATACTGCTCACAGGCCGAAGCCAATATTATTAACAAAAAGTGTAAATTTTCTTTGCTTTGCGTGAATATAAGAAGCTTAAATGCAAATTTTGATAAATTGAATGAACTTTTAACAAATTATGATATCTTACCTGATATCATTGCTATAAGTGAAACCAAACTTAAATTGTTACAGGTATACAATGCAAAGTTAAGTGGGTACCATTTTTACCACAAAGGCACAACTACAAGATGGGGAGGAGTAGGATTTTTTATTAAGGAGTCTTTATCAATTTCAATTTGCAAGGAGTTTGATTTAAACATTCCTAACTGTGAAGATATGTGGATTCAACTAGATTTAGGGAATAACAAAAAATGTATAGTGGGAGTAATTTACAGACACCCTAAACAGAAATTATCAGAGTTTTGCAAGAGTTTTGAATCAACCATTGAAAAATTGAATAGTAGAAAATTGATGTATTATATCGGAGGAGACTTCAATGCAGATTTGTTGAAAAGTAACTCTGATATCAATATTAAAGATTTCATGAATTTAACATATAGCTTAGGCTGCATTCCCTTAATTACACACCCGACAAGGATAACCACTACAAGCTCAACTCTTTTAGATCATGTTTATACAAACAATGTAGTGGGTGAACACAAAAGTTTTATTCTGGTGGAAGATGTAAGTGATCACCTGCCAGTAATGGTGTGTTCTAATTTAAGCCTGCCCAAGAGTGAAAAATCAACTGTCACCCTAATTCGTGATACAAAAAATTTTGAAGTAGAAAAATTTCTAGACAAATTAGCTGAAGGAATGGAGCTATTAGGTGATATCAAAGAGGAATGCATTGACAACTACACTGAAAAGTTTATTGACATTTTTCATAAGACATTAAACATACATGCACCATTACGAAAACAAAGCAGAAAGGAAACAAAACTAAAAAACAAACCATGGTTATCCAAAGGAATCCTTATATCAATCCAGCAAAAAAATTTATTGTACAAAAGAGCCCTTAAATTAAATGACAGTAATACATGGGCACAATACAAAGTCTATAGAAATAAACTGACTCATTTTAAGGAATATGCAAAACGACTTTACATTAAAAATTTAGTGAATGATAATAAGCATGACACCTCGTCGCTTTGAAAAATTATAAATAAAATTATTCACTTGAAAAATGTGAAGAAAAATAACATTCCTAATAAAAAGTATGCTTCCAAAAGTGAAAGTGCACAAGGTCCACAGGCCATCAGTAACTTGTTCAATAAATACTTCATAGAGATAGGAGTTAACCTTGCATCTACAATCGAAACACCAGCTGCAATTGATGGCAAATTTAATGCCACATCTTTGATTCAGAGTAGTTGCAATTCGTTTTTTCTGGAACCAATAGTTGAAGAAGAAGTAGTAAATTACATCAGAGCTATGAATCCATCAAAAAGTACAGGAAGACATGGAATTCCTGCAAAGTATATAAAAATGTCAGGCTCTGTTATAGCTCCAGTTCTAACTAATTTTTTTAATGCATGCATATCAACAGGATATTTTCCAAAAGTGTTAAAAACCGCTGAAGTTGTTCCAATTTTCAAAAAAGGCGAAAGAGAGTTATGCAGTAATTATCGCCCTATTTCTATTTTAAATCCTTTTGCCAAACTATTTGAAAAGTGTCTGCTTGATCAACTAAACAATTATTTTGTGAGCAATAATTTGATTAGTCCAAATCAGTATGGTTTTAAGAAAAATTGCTCAACAAATGAAGCTGTTTTAGATATTTACAATAAGCTACTTGACAATATGGATAAAAAGCTCATTACATGTTCTATTTTCTTAGATTTAAGAAAAGCGTATGATACCATCAATCACACAATACTGATCAAGAAACTAGAAAAGTATGGAATTAGAGGATTACCATTACAGTTACTAGCAAGTTACCTGACTGACCGTCAACAGTATACAATTGTAAATCAGTATAAATCCAAGTCAAGAGATGTTATTTGCGGTATTCCTCAGGGATCAACTCTAGGTCCGTTGTTATTTAGTATTTATATCAATGATCAACCACTTGCCTCAAATTCCACAATTCATCTTTTTGCAGATGATACAAACCTTACTCTTTCCCATTCTAATGTTTCAACACTGCAACAAAATATTAATGATGAATTACTCAATGTAAGCAATTGGTTCAAGGTGAATAAATTATCAATTAACTTTAATAAAACTGAGTTTATGGTAGTGACAACAAAACAAAATAAACCTGAACTCAAAGTATCAATAGATAATAATCCAATCAAGCAATCACATCTCATAAAGTATCTAGGTGTTCTCATAGACGACAATCTAAACTGGAAACAACAAATCAAGGAACAATGTTCAAAGGTAGCAAGGGGATCTTGGGCCCTTAATCAATTAAAACACTTTGTAGATGAGCAAACCTTAAGATCTGTTTACCACTGCCTCATATACTCTCATCTACAATACTGCATAAGTAGTTGGGGGACTGCTTCAAAATCAACATTAGCACCTCTCTTTATTCTGCAAAAAAGAAGCATCAGATTGTTAACTGGAAGTGGATATCGTGAGCATACTAATCCTTTATTCTATCGAGCTAAATGCTTAAAACTCAAGGATATTTACTCTCTGGAAACTGCAAAGCTAATGTACAAAATTCACAATAATGTTTTATCTTTTGCAAATTCAGATAAGTTTAACCTAATAAAAAACTGCTATACACATAAGACAAGATTGAGCCACAAAAACAACTTCTTTCTTCCAAGAACTAGAACAAGATTAGGGCAAAAGTCTCTATCATTCGCAGGAATTAAAATTTGGAATGAAATTCCAAGCAGTATGAAAGAAGTTTCATTTTACAGATTTAAAAAAGCTGTTAAAGCTCATTTTTTATCAAACTATGAAACCGATAAAAGCTAGAATAACAGCTTTCTATCAGCAATGCAGTAGTAATTACAGGAAACATAGTTGCATATTTATGCTTGAGTTCAACAATAACCTATTCTATTGCTTGAATAGCATGAGTTTGGTGTATTCATCTATCACACATTTATTACAATACGTCATCTCTCATTTTGATGTGCCCTTGAATTATCAGTAATTTTGCAATAACTGACTGAGGTTGATATATACCGGTATTGGAAATTGTACCAGTACTAATGACATATTGGCAAACAATACAAAACAAAGCAAGGAGGTTTTTTTTTCACTCCAATTGCCCACTTTAAATTCTATAAAACATAAATAAGCATTATGAACTTTATTAATTTTATTTCTATCCAATCTGTAGTTACAGCATTTTTATTTTTTAGTATGCTTAGAGTTAGAACAATTCTAATGTTGTCTTGCATTTTCTTTACATGTTGATTGTGAGTTTTGTGTATACACTGTACAAAATGTACATATCTTTGCAACACTTTGTTTTAATTTTGCGTAAAATTTTTTATCATAGAAAGTAGCAGACTGAGAAAATCTAGAAGCTGTTTTTTTTAACCTTAACTTGGTGAGGTGGCAGTAGACTTAGATGACCTTTCGGTCCTTCGCTGTCCCCTCACCAAGTGACTAAATATCGCTTTGACTCTGCAAGTTTGTGTGTTTGGTTTTAAAGGAATTGCATATTTCGATGCTTTGGTGATAGACCTAGAGGAAGTTGCAGTTTTTTCTTGTGATATGACGTCACTTGGTAAATAAATAAATATGATGACGATGATGATGATGTTGCCAACATATATTTTTTTGATTAACTTGAATATTTACATATCATTAAATAAAATAAAAATAGTCAACAATAAACGTTGCGAAGTCTAAATGGAAAGCTTGGGGTAGTTCGGTCAAGAAATAGCCTGAGCTTTATGACTTAACAATATAGTTATGCTTGGAACTTTGCTGGTACCGATATGCCGTAAATATATCAGTGTCAATCTTGCAATTATGATGCCTCAAACGAGGACTGAAGTACTTGGAACTTTGCTAGTACCGATATGCTATAAATATATCAGTGTCAATCTTGCAATTATGATGCCTTAAACGAGAACTGAAGTAAAAATCAAAGGGTATATCTAAAGTTAGACCAATTGTATCAGATTAGAGTGGCGTTTGCCGAATCGTTTTTGATCCTGCCATTCCAGAGATAGTCTACAGAACTTTAAACACGATGTTGGAGCTTCTCTAATTATAGTTTTATTGGCAACCCTGACGTTTCTATGCCATAGCCTAGCCCATAGAGGCCTATATTGGTATATAATTATATTGATATATAATTGTGGCTCAGCCTATTCTGGCGTTGCTTTAAGAATGGCGTCACCGATGTTATCAACATCAAGGTTGCTATAAAAAATTATGATTAGAGAGATCCCTACGCTGTGTTTGAAGTAGAATATCAATGGAACAACTGGGTGAAAAAGACTGGAGGCAACGCCAATGTAATCGAATACAAATGCTCTAACTTTATACACCCCTATTGATTTTTCATTCAGTCTCGTTTAATAGTGGTTCGCGGCTTGCAGCAAAGTATTAGCGGAGTTTCTAGCAGATCATATCATTTAGATGACATATGACTGTTTCATTAACATCAGCGACTGAGTTAGATTGCAGTACTGTCTCCTTGGTCTTACTGTCGGAATTGATGTTTTAAATCTCTGCAATTTTAATGTCATAAATCTCTACTACACTACGTAACACAATTTTTGTTTGGCCACTTTTTCAGGTGCCCCTTTACGTAGTGTTGAGCGCTGAGTTTAAAAATCCGGGTAGTTTTTTTGTATCATCGTTACTTTTTAATATATTTATAACTTTTGTTTTATCTGACCTAGCTGCAGCTAGCAGATTGTATTCTATCTTGCAGTAGATTGTAACTGCATATCAAAGTTCCATTCAATACATGTTTAACGCAAAACTCAGTTTAAAAATGGTTCATAAAGAAGAAATCGTGAAGATTAGCATAAAACAGTTTTTTCAAATAATCAGAGTCATTCAAAAATGCAGTGTTAAGTGAACTTTTCTTTTATGGACACTCTTATCTTGCCTTATCAAAGACCAAATGTAGTCTCCCATCATTGCACTGTCCCAGCGGCCTTTATATCGTCTTTTCATTGGCTCAATATCTCTGTGAAATCTCTCGCCATGCTCTTCACTGAAGTCACCAAGATTTTCTTCAAAGAAATTCAGATGAGAGCATATAAAGTGAAGTTTTACTGACATGCGACAACTCATGTTTTGGTAACTTTTGATAAGCTTTTCCACTAACTCTTTGTAATGTGAATCCTTTATATTTCCCAAAAAACCATCGACACACCTCGAAATGCTTGCCACGCTTCCTTTTCTGTTTAATTCATTTTTTCTTCCAAGGTTTCAGACTTTACCAGTATGTTTATCTGGGGACCAACAAATATTCCGCCTTTCATTTTGGCCTCTGATAGCCTGGGAAACATTGAACGGATTTCTTGAAAAACTTCTCCTTTAAAATCCAAAGCTTTAACAAACTGTTTTACTAAACCTGATTTGATATGAAGTGGTGGCAGTAAAACATTTTCTCTGTCTACAAGAGGCTTTTTGATGACGTTATACGTTCCTGGTATTGGTTCTTTCCGTGTCGGCCAATGAAGTTTCTCATAGTGCTTACCATCAGCTCTACTATTCCACAAGCTCAAAAAGCAAGAATATGTTGTATATCCACAGTGGTGGGCAAGCTACTTTGTAAAAGTAACTGAGTTACAGTTACAGTTACTTGGCAAAAAAGTAACTAAGTTACAGTTACCACTTTGAAAAAGTAGCTAGTTACAGTTATATTTAGTGAATTTAAGTAGGACTTCGCGCGCGCGCGTAGGACCTTTGTTTTTACTCGGCCATTTTGATAGATGAGCAGTAAAATATATTAATTTGCTTATAACTAAAAAATGGTTCAACATAAAATGTTGAATTTTGGATATAATATGACAATAATTAAAAGCATCACGTATATCAATTTTGAGGAACCTAGGTCACTTGATCGTGATTTAGGAACTCTAAATTTGAGAAAAAACTGCCATTTTTGTCTCGAAAATTTATTATTTTGCTTATAGCTATAAATTTGCTGGACATGGAACGCTGAAATTTGAACACAACTTAGGTGCAGACAGAGATTGTATGCCTACCAAATTTGGATGCGCCCAGTCACGTGCCAACACAATTGTAAATAGACAATAATTTGTAGCTTTTAGCTGAACAAAGACACATAACCAATCAAAGTTCGAGCAGAAAAGACGTATTAATTGACGGCAAGAATAGCTTGTGACTGGTCGACAATAGTTTTGTGTTAATTTACTGATATCCTATAGTTTTTAGTACTTTACTTATTAATCGTGTTTTTAATTATAGAAAGTAATGATAAGAATTTAACGCAAAATTTTGAAAGCCGTTAATCACAAACCTGATCAAGTTTGTGGAACATTATGAAATTCGAAAGCAGAGTATTTCAGATCTGACTATCAACAACCATAAACACGCTTAACGCAGTTGTAAAGTTCTTTAGTTCAGTAAAGTTAGATACTTTGGCGAAATCCCCGAATATCGCTTGCAATGTCACATTCTAGTTACCGCTATTAATTAAGTATCGAAAATGTTGATTTTGTACTTTGGAACCGGTGTTAACAGATTTCTTTCTCTATTTATTTTCTAATTTTCATGTGGTGCCTCTGCACACGCTGCTTATGGCTATTGTTGCTGTTGTTATAAGAAAAATACACAACGTAACACATTGATGCATCCGGATGCACTTTATTTAATTGCGTTTCAAGAAAGCAAGCACCTCAAAATGTTCATCGTTCAGACCAGAACGTTTGGGTTTCAAAATGGGTTTGCCCATGCTGTCTTTGTGTTTCAAAATGTCTTTTCAAATCGAAAAGCAACAAAAGGGATAAAGCGGCTATATTAACAACAACGTTATCTGCTGAACGAACACTGCACGCTATTGGTAAAAATTACGCAATCAAAACAATCCCTGCATGGAAGATATTAAAACGTAACTTATTAGATCGTTAAAAGGTCTTTAATTTAATTTAAAAACGTTCTAATATCTTCTCACATTATGGTTAGGGTTGTCACGTTAGTGCACAATAAAAAATCCGTAATCCGTAGCGCCAACAGGGATTACATAGAAGTGTTTTATTCAACCAACATCTAACAATTAAAGAATCTTTTTTAGCAGGATCAAAACTAAAAGTAGCTGTAATTAGTAACTTTTTAATATCTCCAAATAGTAACTCGTTTACACTTTCGTTACTTTTTTGAAAAAGTAACCAAGTTATCCTTACTAAAAAAGTAACTAGTTACAGTAACTAGTTACTATTGTAACTAGCAGGCTTGGAAAAATTATAATTGTAATTGACAAAATTGTAATTAATTGCACGATTTGGCTGTAATTGTAATTGCGAATATTTAAAAGTCGGTAATTGTAATTGTAATTGAAAATTTTTTTGCCTTTTTTCAATTACAATTGCTCTATATTATTCACTTAGATGATAACAAAATGTGTTTGAACAACATCAATTTCCCTCCAGTTGCAAATCGATATCAAAATTTTCTATCGGTTGCAATCACCTCTGAAGTGACAAATCGAACATCAAACTAGGTTAGGGATAGTCAAAGTTAGTTCTAGAAATAGGATTATTCTAATCATATTCATAACTTAAATTTAGCACCTACTCTAATCATAACTACCACTAACTCTAAGATAAAAAATAGCTAAACATAAAATTGGCTTATGACTTAAAATGTGACTGTAATCGGTGGTAATTAACGATTGTAACCACAGACATAGCCAGGATTTTTGATTGGGAGGAACCAAACCACAAATCACAGGCAAGGACATCATCAGAAATTTTCAAAAGAGGAACTTTTTGTGGGGCAAAGATATCGTAGAATAGAAGATCTAAAGCCGTGGCCTGTTGTTGGCAAGTAATCAGGATTTTGCTAAAGGTAGAGGTACTGTAAACTAATACAGTAGTTGAAAGTGCAATTATCTAACTTGGGAGACATGTTGAGTAAGCTAATGTAACTCAAACGCATCACAGACGGGGATCTGGGGGCGCAACCCCCAAGCTACCAGAGGCTTTGAGAGTCTTGGAGCAAAGCCCCAAGCCAATGGGCAATTTTTTTTGCAATTTTTCGAAATAAAAAGCTATTTTAATAAAATTCGATCACATTTTGCAAGAGTTCAGAGCCATTCGAAGCAACTAAATTTGTAACATTTGGAAGCAAAGCCGAAAAAATTAAATTGTTCAGTCCTTCTTTTTTCTTGCAATTTAAGTCCAAAACATGTTGATAATCCTGCAATTTGTTGTTGAGTTTTAATTGTAAGTGATTTATTTGGCCCAGATAGGGTAAAGTAAGGTGCATTGCCTCGTGCAATATTTTTACAATAAATGGTAATCCACTTGAAGATTTTCTTTTGCAATTTTTGTTTTTTATCAATTAATTAGCCAGTTATAGGAGTACATGTAGGGCAAGAGGCCCCATGCCCCTCAATTCAAATTTAATGTTTTGTTCAATGAGCAATTCTCCTAGCTATTTTTTTTCTAAGTATTTTGTGCATAAAAACTGGCGAGGTGAAGATGAATTGTAATGGAAAAATGGTACATTAGTGGTCACGCTTAATAACCATGCTATTCTAGGGCTGAATTTACATTTGCGCGAGGCCCCTGGTATGTTGGGGATTTTTGCAACATCTTTCTGTCAAATATAGGTAAAGACCAAAAAAAGTCTTACGATCTCAGCGCGGGGCCTTGGCACTTGGTCGTCTGGTGAATCCGGACTTGGTTATTGCAATACTGTCGCGATCGTTGATACTTGGCTGGAGTACAACCTTTAATCTCTAGAATTGCCCACGTCGGCTGAAACTAGAAAACGACTGAGATGTTAATTGACGAATCGAAAATGGCAGTTGATAGTTCCTTAAGCTTCTTGAATTTAGAAAGCAGCACACAACTTTAAATTAAAACTTCTATTTAAGATTGAAACACAACCCAACTAACTGAGCAAAATCGCTCCACTCACATCTCTTACTAAACGGCTTTACGAGGCAACCCCAGATACACAAACACGGCTTAACTGCCTACAAAACTAATATCTAAAAATCATCCACTTTCAGAATATTAGAATAAATCGAATGAAAAACGACCCGCCAATTTATGCTAAGGTAAAAGCTATCGAATACCCCAGAACAATCCATGATACGTCACAATAAAAAATATACACGATTACAAAAACACAACGGTAGCATAATTGTGACGTCACAAACTTCAAGTCTAAATATAGCAATTAAGACATGTAAACAACTAATTGTTCCGGTGACTACTAGAAGACAGTAGAAAATACTAGAAAGGAATTATCCAGAATACCTCGAATATTCTAAATCAAAAAAAGCAGCAAAAGTAGTAAATCAGTCACGTACGCAGTAAAATACAGCAAATAATCATATATCAGGCATTCAAAATTATTATTCGTGACAAAGACATTCATAAAAAGGTTAGATGAGGGCCTGAGATAGCAACTTTCCAGACAAAAATCCTTAAGTTCACCCGGGTTATACATTTTAATTGGTTGGCAAAATCGAATTGATGTGTTCCAGGCTTCCTGGTCGTCAATATTATTGATAATTACAGTAGGACGCGAGTGCTGTTGTACGCAAAGATGCTAAAAGAAACTGAAGAAAGAAAACTTTTTGTCACATTTTTTGTCGTTAATGGCATTTTGATTGGGGGGGGGCTTGGGTCCCTGCCCCCCCCCCCCCCCCCCGCCCCACCTGGCTACGCCTATGATTGTAACTTCAATGCTATTTGTGATATTAAGATTTTGTGTAATTTTTTGCTTCTTTGCCCTTGTGTGCATGCCAAAGCGACACCAATGGTTTTATTTTGTATGATCATGCTAAACATGTGATATTACTGGTAAAAATCAAAATAGTGTTGAATAGTAACTGTAACTTGAAGTTGTAACGTACGCAATTTCAACTTTTTTACATTTTTAACTGTGCTAAAACTTATTTTCTTTCGCACAAATAATTGCTGTAAGATACCATGGTTTAGCTAAAACCATAATGTTGCTGGAAGCGATGTGAATTCAATAACGTACTTGACAATTGCTTAGAAACGAAATTAGTACCGCAAAAATTAAACTTAAAAAAAATTGATGGAGGAACAAGGATAGAGAAAAAGGGGGCTTTAATAGGTCTAATATGGAACTACAAAACAAATCCACAGTGTTGACTTAAGCAAAACTCGAGGCTTCGTATGTAAGAGAATTGGTCGCATTGTTTTGAGAATCTTTTCATTGTAATTGTAATTGAAATTGTAATTGAATTACTATTACTTGAACTTGAGTAATTGTAATTGAAAATTTTTTGCTGTAATTGTAATTGTAATTATAGCAAAAACAAGTAATTTTTCCAACCCTGGTAACTAGTTACTGCCCACCTCTGTGTATCCACCCTGCAGACCCAGCAAAAATCCTAGCATTTTAAAGTCACCAAAACCATACCACTGAAACTAAGCATAATTGATGATAATGAGCAGTTGCTTGACATTTTCGTAGTCTTCTTTCATCTGCAGTGAATTGATGGATATAAATTGCCATTGTGTAGTAACACCGCTTTAAGACTTTTGGTAGAACTGTCAATTAAAAGCCGCCATTGACTAGGATCACGATCCATTCCAACAGCACGAAACAGGCCTTCTACATCTTTGCAATAGCAGAGGTCTTCAACAACATCCAAGTTAACAGAAAGCTCCAAGTGTCTTTTCCTGTAGGCAGTACTCTTGCAGTCCTCGCCAAGCAGATTTCACTCATTCAGTCTGGATGTTAATAACTCTGCGCCAGATTTTGTAAGACCTAGATCACATATTAAATCATTCAATTCTTGTTTAGTCGGAAAATGGGGTTCTGCATTTGTTGTTGGAGCATATTCTGCATCAATGTCTGAATTTTCACTTGCTGTTGCTGAGTCTTCACTTAGGTACGTTTCTACCTGAAATGACAAAGAACAAGTACATAGCAAGAAACTGAATCCAGTCTTAAAACATATAAATACTCTTAGTTACATTCAGTGGTGAAATTGGGCCGGAGCGCCCCGGAGCTCGACCCCAAACTTCTCCACTACCACCGGAGCGCGAGCTCGGGCAGTTCCTGGGACAACGAATGTTACTGGATCCATCAACCGAATCACTCTGTGATGCTAAGTAATCGTCTCATTAATATCCCTGTCTTTTACATCACGACCGCAAGGCTTTTATATGAGCATTATTTGCTAAAACCGCAATTTTAAACCAGTCGATCATATTATGTTTATGATGTCAAAATGCTTTGTGAATGGGAGTAAAGTAGAACGAATACTAGGCTACCAAACGTAGGCCTACTGCTCTCTTGCTCAACGGCAAGGACTAAGAAGTGAGTAGTTGGGTTACGGTACCTTATATGTGTGACGAGCGTAGGATTTTTTTATGCAGCAGTAATGTAAAGCACTAAAAATATGGTTAAAGTGGGATGTTGTGTGATGAAGCTATAGGAATAGGCGAAGTCTTAATCAATAATGCTGGCGTTTTTGACCTGCACATGTGATGTACTGTAACCCAATATCTTGCAAGTTAATTACAACTTTATCTATTATCGTTTTAGCATATTATAGCCAGCGGTTAATTTAACAAATTATGAAAACAAAAGCCCAATCGAACATAAGTAGCTTCTTCAAGAAAGTCGCCAGGTAGGTAGCCTAGTCTATTTTCCTATTCTATCGTTACTGGAATTCCTAAGGAAGTTAGTTTTTAGTTGTGTTTGTGTTGTTGTGAAGTGGAGATAGCCTACAAAATTGTACTATGCTGTATATTTTACTAAGGTGATCGCTGATCAGCTCAGTGAGCAAAAATGTTTACGAATACGTAGGCCTAGTCGTACCGGTGCTTTTCGGAATATCATACAGTATTGATAATTAAACTCAGGGCTCGTGGTCTATACACGCCGCGTCGTCCCTATTGGCTCTATAATCATAAGGACCTGGTTCAAATAAATGCTTCGCGATAGTTTTCTCGGCTTCATAGATTTTTATCAGCAAATTAAGAAAACATGGAAACCAAGTCAATTCCATGCTTTATAATTTTTTTCTCAAGCTCAGTATAGGCGTAATAAATAGTAATATCCCTTCCGTTTACATAATATGCTCTTAAATATTCTCGCGACAATGCAGTCTTCATTTGTAACAGACAAGAAGATTGTCAAGAAGAAACTGTTGCTTCATCTGTATCAACTGAAACTCAGCTGATTGAACAGGAAGAAGTAGCTGGCGAAGTAAATGAAAGCGTTAATGCAGTCGCTATCAGTGTCGAGGATGAGGAAAGCGTTACAGGTATAACGAGGGCAGGAGGTATTAAGTTAATGCTGGAGAAAAGTGGCCAACATGCTGGACAGAGCAGCAAGTGAAAGATTTTACAAAGAAATACTCATGGCTCTACAGTGAGAATAATTGTTTGGGATGTACGACCTGCAGAGCTGCAAAGCTGGCTCCAGGTCACATGAGTCAAGGAATGTCTTTCCCTATGCAATAGTGCGATGCCACTGTGCAGCCCTATGGTGATGGCTGTCCTGCGCAGTTAAAGTCTTTGTTAAAAAAAAATTGCTGAGCACAAAGAAAGCAAAATTCATAAGTTACTGTCGGAAATTCTCTTAAAGAGAAGCGATGATGTTTTGCCACATATGATGCACCGGCGACTGAGCGGGAAAATGAGATAACGGTCAGAGTTTTTCGCACGGCCTATTTTCTTATGAAAAAAAAACGACCCTTTACAGATTTTCCGCATTTAATTGACCTTCAACAACTTAACGAGGCAGATATGGGCCACGTTCTTCACAGCAGAGTGAGTGTAGCCGATATATGCGATCACATCGGCAATGAGATGAGAAAAAATGTGGTAAAGGCAATAAAAGATTCTCGCAAAGAAATTGGCATAATGATCGCCGAAGCAACCACTAATTCGCTAAAATCGTCATTGGTTGTTTGTTTGCGATTTTTTTGCATGGTAAGCTCACATCCATGTTTTTGGATTTAATTGAATTGGAAAAATCGGACAGCCAGACCATTTTAGACACTTCACTTGGATGCATGAAAAAGCATGGAATGGATAGTGACTATTTGCAAGAATACTTAAAGGCGGTGAATCATCCAGCCAATTCCAGTGGTTTACAATAGCTAAAATTGAACAATAATTTTTGATATTTTTTGTTTTAATTTTGGGACTGCGGTTGCAAAGATATTCAACAAATACAAAAAGAAGTCCCCCTGAAAAAAGTTTTTGGAAACTCTGAGTTTTGTTGTTCCCGCCAAAACCAAAGTAGGCCTAATAGTTTAGAGAACTGTGGTAGGCCTAATAGTTTAGAGATGGTTTATTTCTAAATAGTTTAGGCCTAATTAGGCCTAACTATCTCTAAACTATTAGGCGTAATAGTTTAGAGATAGTTAGGCCTAATAGTTTAATAAGATTACAGTAGGCCTAATAGTATAGAGAACTGTGGTTTTGGCGGGAAGATCAAAACTCAGAGTTTCCAAAAACCTTTTTCGGGGGGACATCTTTTTGTATTTGTTGAATGTCTTTGCAAACGCTGCCCCAAAATCAAAACAAAAAATATCAAAAATTATAGCTCAATTTTAGCTATTGTAAACCACCGGAATTGGCTGGATGATTCACCGCCTTTAATTTGTTTTGCCAGTGATGGGGCATCAGTTATGACTGGAAGAGCATCGGGTATAGTCACAAAATTGAAGGAAATGTTTCCAAATGTTGTTTTCTGGCACTGTTCTAATCATAAGCTGGAACTTGCTGTGAATGACTGTGTAAAGGTGTAGGAGGGATTAACAATTTCAAAATATTTATGGATAAATTGTACAGTTTATACAGTGCCTCTCCAAAGAACAAGATGGAGTTCCAGAACGCAGCACAAAGCTTGGAAACAAAGTTGTTGAAGATAGGTAAGATGCTGGATACTAGGTGGGTAGCCTCCTCTTATAGAGCCGTTTCTGCTGTAATAAAGAGCTACGCTGCACTTGCAGAACACTTTAAGTCTGAATCTCGTGACAGTAAAAGAGATGGTTGTGAAAAAAGCAAGTATCTGGGAATGCTATCGTACTTGACTTCCCAATCGTTTGTTCTGAACTTGACTCTTATGGCTGATGCTCTGCAGGAACTATCAGCAGTTTCCCTTGACCTTCAGTCTCGCCAAATGACATTTGTGAGGGCACATAAACGGATCAAAATTGTGATCGCTGTGTTTCTTGCCAGGAAATATAAGCCAGGAAAATTCTTGCATGAGGCCCTTAGGGAAATCGAAGAGCTCACTACGTACAATGGTGTGCTTATATCGGAAAATAGCCGAACTACAGTCCCTATTCTTGATGCTCCACAATTTTATCAGGCATTAGCCGACAATCTTACCACAAGGCTCTACACGACTGTATCAAGAACAGAACAGGCATAGGTGGGCACAAGTCCGTTAATCCGTTAATAACGAAGCTAACTTTTTCATTAACTCGTTAATCCGTTAAAAAGTTTCTTCATGTTAACGGACTAAATTAACTTCCGTTAAATTCTGTTAACTTCCGTTAAGGTTTTTATCTTTAATATCTTGCACCATTCATTCATCAGACTGGTACAAACCAGTTTGCACTGGTAACACTCGTAGCGTATTAGCACGCGTTTTATGGAAGAAAGCGAAGAAAGCTCTTTTCTGAGGCAAATAATAACCTGCAGCCTCATAGGTTTATTAATTATCGTTGTTCACAATTTCCAACGATTTTCCGATCGCAGCTTCGTTAGAGCATTTGAACTTATTTCTATCTTGAAATTAGATTAGACTGTCAAATGTAACTTCCAAAACACAAAAAGACCACCATAGCGATAAATATTTCCTTACAATCAGCTCAACAGCGTCAATACGTATTCTAGAAGCGAGTGAATAAAAAGAAATTGAAATTACACGCAAAATGTTAACGAATTAACGGACTTTATTAACTTCCGTTAATTAAAGCTGAAAATAACGGATTAACGTTAACGGAGGTGTGAAGTTTGTTAACGGACTAGTGGTTAACGAAGCTAACGTTTTGCATTAACTTGCCCACCTATGAGAACAGGAAATAGAAATGTTGACGCAAACGAAAATCTGTACAATGCATTGGTCAACGATCTGCGAGTCATTATCCCAGAGAATTGGCCTGCTGAGTTTGATGCCCTGTTTGGGGAAGACGCTATACTGAACATGTGCAAGCGTTTCCAATTACCTGGTGACTATCATGACATCATCAGTGGTTTTAGAGAGTTTAAACTGGAATTAGGACGGATTACCCCAAAGTCTCTGCAACCATTAATAAGGTCTTCAGAAACCCTGGTTGTAAGTACCGCTGAGTGTGAAAGAGCTTTTAGCTCAATGAACAAAATATTGACGGATACCAGAAATAAGCTAAAGGTCGCGAGAGTAAGTGCGTTGATGTTTGCAAAAATTGTTGTCCCACCTCTATCTGCATTCAAGCCAATCCCTTACGTAAGGTCATGGATCTTGTCAGGCAGAAGATGTGCAGATAACGTTAGCTGTAAGAGGAGGAGTAAAAGTACCAACGAACAGACTGACTACATTCATTTGGAAGCTTGTCTTTAATCTTGCTTGATGGTCGTTGGCTGTATATTTTCCAGACGTCATCATCATTCTAAACTATTTACCACGCGCTTCTGCGAACCTTTGACTGTTTTTTTCTTACTTTTCCGTTGAGAATCTCGCTGTGGAAAATTTTGTTACAATTCTTATCGCGGAGCATTACCGGTATTTATTTTACTTCACGACTTAAGGCTCATGACTAGTACTGGTGCATTATTTTAGAGGAGACAGCATGCAAGTGTGACATATTATGCTATATATTTTCTTTTTTCACTCAAAAAATTCTCAGCTTCTTGATATCATGCTCCATAACCATAATCCAGAGTGCGCTCATTGTGCTAAGCATCAAAATGAACATGTAGGAAGTTGTGATAGAAAACATAATTCCGTGTCAAGATTTCGTTGCCGGTATCGCGATTATTATAAGCAGTTATTTTTAGCCGCTCAAAATTGCTCATCACCGAATAAAACATGGTTGTACTGGAACACTATTAGTTTTTTGATGAGGATTCAGTTGTCCTAAGTTGCGAGTTTCTGCTTTCATACCGATATGCACTGCCAAGCCATGATATATTGCTTGATAGCTTCGCCGCGTCATATTGCCCGAAGACCGACAACTTTGACCCTCGCGATTATTGCTTCTACTGGTCTTTTTTGTTACGCTCGGAGTTGATTCTCAAGGAGACTGAGTTCGATATTCCATCGAGTCATACCAAAGCCTTTAAAAATGGTATCCACAGCTACTCAGGTTAGCACTCGGCGTCATGGGTAGTGTGGAGAATGAAATTGGTTAAAACATACCTTGTCCTATGAATTACTTCAGTCCTGGCGCTACAAGACCCTGGTAGTTATAAAGCTCCTAAAAACAACCTAATATTTCATTTCGCTCTCTGCAAACCGGAGAGCTCCGGCACTTCTAACACCAATTTCACTACTGTTTACATTACCAACAGAAAATTATTCACATTTGATGGTGGGCTTGGAACCGGTAAGGCGTCACTGTGAAAAACACGTGCAATGGATGAGGGTAAACTTGGATATGTCATAGCTCTTCTTCCTCTAACCTTGCAATACTTCGAAATGTTTATCATGCCAAAATAGCAATCATTATGTTGATTCTGGGGTTCTATCCAAACTCTGGGAACTGCAAATAACATAACACTTCCAGAACCCCTCAACCATCCTTCAAGATTAGATCGACAGCTGCCACAAATGACATGTGGTGTCCAGAACTTGTTCTGATCGCCAATGTCCGTCCCAAAATATTGTCTATACGCTGTCCAATACTTTGTTCCTTTCACAATTTTGTACGAAGAATGTTGGCCGATGATGTTGTATCCACATACATAACAAAAGCAATCAGGCGAAGTTTTGCACTATCTACAAGCCATTTTTATTACACTATTTAAAAAATGAACTGCATTAAGATTAACATAAGACTTTACTCTATAAAATTTTATCATAGAGGGTAGGAAACAATTGCTACGGATTAGGCTGTTGATATACATGGCTGGCTTTTAGGTTCCTGACTACAACGAGAAACTTATCTCTGCAAAAACTGAACATGGCTTTCTAGACTATTTTGAATTTTGTAGCCTGATATAAAACAAAACTGAGGACTGATAAGTAATAGAAGTACTTTTGTCAGTGAGATTTCGCCCTCCCATATGCCTATTCACTCCCACAAGTAAATAAAACACCGATTTACAACTTGATTATGCTGACAAAGACAGATCACAGCTAGCATAACTACGTAAGAAATCTGCAGTTAACGGAAAATCATAAAAAACGGAAATCGTTGTATCTTTAACGGCCGGCTTAACTGAATTTTTATATTTTTTGGAGACTCTTTAAAAACCGCAATTAATAAAACTGAAAAAACTCCATTTTGAAATTCGATTTGGGTAACGAGAAATTCGACGGATCCGCTCTACTCCGAAAAGCGATCCCAACCATGATGACGTACTTGCGCGGCAAGTAACTCTCAAATCCAATGTACGGTAATCTAAATAGGGATGGTTTTTCATGAGCCTCGCCCAGTCTTAAAAACGTAATTCAGGTGGGCCAAGACTTAAAAGCATTGTCAAAAGGGTCAAACACAAATACCAGTCAGTCACTAGCAAGTATCAAGTAGACCTAAGTAGCGGCATAGGCAGTGGTCGTCATTAGCATGGGCAAGCCGGGCGGTTGCCCGGGGCCTCCCCACTTGATTTTGCGCGCTACAAGAGCCCCCCCAAAAAAGTTACGTAACATAAGAATGTTCCCCAAATTTTTGTAGCGCATTTTTGCCTACTGTAGAACCGTTATTTGTACCGGCATTAAGGTTCAGGCATTAGGGGCCCTTTGTGGAGGGCCCCATTGGAGGCTCTTTTTGGGGGCCTTTACAGAGGGCCCTTATTGAAAGGACATTTTTGGAAGGGCCCTTATTTGTACATTCTTCTGCAAATAAGGGCCCCCTTTGCGGAGGGCCTTTTATGGGAAGCAAATACAGAAGGCCCATTTGTGGGGGCCGTATGAAGAGGGCCCCTTTGCCTAAGCCCTATGAAGAAGACCCATTTGAGATCATGAGAGGGCTTTTTGGATAGTCTCTTTGCAAAGGGCTCTTTTCGGCTCTGGAAGAGGCTCAATGCAGGGCGCCTTCTTGAGGAAGGCCCCTTTACAGAGGGCCTGTTTGGATGGTTTCTTTACAAAGAGCTCCTTGGACTATCAGGACCCCATTTTGCAAAGGGCTCTTTACTGGGGGATTTTTGCAGAGGGCTCTTTGTTGAGACTTGAGAGACACTTTACAAAGGGTGGCTCTTCAAGTGTTCAAAAACGCCTATCCCAAAGCATTTGCAGGTTACCTGTACTGAATGTCGATTCAAGGACATGGTACAAGCTGTAGGTCAGTCGAGCAAATGATCAAGAGTAAACGGTTTGTCAGTATGCAGTATGCTAGCCTTTTGACACAGTGCTTTTGAGCAAAAACATACTGCAAATAGTGAGTAACATCACGTAGTGAATATAAGTGTAGGTAAGGTACCGTAGCTTATAAACAACCTTGGTAATGTTAGTCACATGTGTTCTGTGAGAATAATGCTATGCTGCTAGTTGTGCGTTTTTTGTTTTATGGTTCATGGAAATCTACTGATAAGACTAACCGGCAATGTCTCGTTATTATAGTAATAGCCTATTTAATATAACAACGAAAGCAAGCAACATCTACAAAGCTATTTAGAACCGGTAAGATATATTCTTATTAAACAAATACCGGGACGAATTTGCATAACAAACTATATTTGCCGCAGTGTGAGTTAACAACGTTTGCTTTAAAAGATTCGTATGCTTATTCAATTATTGGCTTATTGCTTAATTTCAGTACCCATATTACCGACCTGCATGGTTTAGAAATCCTTTCACACCATTACTGCTGAATGAGATGGGAGCCTACCAGTATGTTTATATGTTTAGAGTTTTGCTTGTACAAAGAACTTTAGTCTATTAGTACAGTTTTGCAATTTACAGCCGTGAAGAACATATAAAGGCAGCAAAGTTGCCTATCGTTATTGTGGTGCTGCTCTCTACAGGATATTTATGTAGCTGCTGCATACAGGCGCGTAGCCAGAAATTCGCAATGGGGGGCTGTTTGGAGGGTCTGGGGGCGGAACTGCCAGAGGCCATTGGGGGCCTGGGGGCAAAGCCCCCAGCTGCCGGAGGCTGGGGGTTTGGGGGCAAAGCCCCCAGCCTCCGGAGGCACGGAGGTCTGGGGGCGGAGCCCCCAGCGCTCGAAAATTTTGCATTTTTTTGCAAAAATAACTTCATTTTAGGGCTATTTTGATTAAAAAATAATGCTTTGAAAACGTGGCTTAGAAATTGGCAGTGCAAACATGATTAAACTGGTGGTATAAATGGGCTATTTGGGGAGTGGCTAATGGTAAAATGTTAGTTCTTTTGTTTAAATGCAGGTAAATTGTAAAAGCGAATAGTTCAATAAAACTCACACGCAGTAATCTATTTCGTATACAGTTTATAGAGAAAACTAATTGGGGGGGGGCTAATGAAAAGAGATTTGAGAGAAATGATTGGTAATTAACAAATACTGAATAGCCCCCCCCCCCCTATTCCTTAGTTTATAGTATATTTGTTGATGACACCTATGTTCAGCATTTTTACGCTTGCGATCAAATTTGATTGCTTATTTCTTACCATTTATCAAAGGTTTCATTTATTTGTTAGTTTTATTTTTGCCAAATTAGCCCCCCCCCCCCCCTGGACATATGTTTCAAAAGATGTTTCAAATCACTATCTAGTTCACTCCAGTGCATAAAACAGTCTCAAAATGCTAAAAATGTAGTGTTTTTCCCATTCTGCTTTTTGGTCGACATGTCAATGGGGGGGGGGGGGGGGGGGACTATAACCCCCCCGCCCCCCCCCCCTGGCTACGCTACTGGCTAAAAACGTGGTATTTTCCCAATTCTGCATTTTGGTCGGCAGTTCATTAGCCCCCCCCTAAATAAACGTTTCAAACTATGCTTTAAAGCATTTTTTAGTCTAATCCAGTGCAAAAGACAGTCTTAGAAATGCTAAAAACGTGGTATGTTCCCAATTCTGCATTTTGGTCGGCAGTCTATTAGCCTCCCCCCCCTAAATAAACCTTTTGAAACAATGCTTTATAGCATTTTTTAGTCTAATCCAGTGCAAAAGAGAGTCTGAGAAGTGCTAAAAACGTGGTATTTTTCTTATTTTACATTTTGGTCGGCAGGCCAATGGGGGGGGGGCTATAGCCCCCCCCGCCCCCCCTGGCTACGCTCCTGGCTGCATATAAGACTGCGTTTAGAAATGGATGTAGATACTGTATTTACAGTGCTTAACTGATGCTATCTGCTCAGCAGATAACCGCATTTCAGAAATTTTTTGTTTGTGCCTGTACAATACGGTGGAGTGAAAAATAAAAATTTTTGAATTTAAAAAAGTGGTCTTGATATATGGCCCCAAATACCATATGAAATACTTCTATCACAATTTTGAGTTCTTACACCCTCTAGTGGTTGTGCAATTTCATCGGATGCACTTAGAATAGCCAATTTTGCCATATCTCACTAACCACATATGCTAGAAAGCTGGTTTTTAGCCTAAAAGTTGCAGAAACAGCACATTTATATCTCCATTCAAAAGAACTTTGCCATAAAAACATACAGAAAAAAAGTTACAGCCAAATTATTGATTACAGGTTTACCGATTATTGATAAGTTTTCAGTGCTTAACTTCAAACGCATTGCAATTCATGTTGGCATTGAAAATAAGTCAGATGAGATTTAAATTTATGTATATTTGCACTTTTAATGTGCCATGCTGCCTTACTATCAGCTTAAATCATTTCTTTAATGGCAATTAGCCTTACTCCACTGGGCAGTATGCAGCACAGTATAGCAACAAATATTTAAAGTTCATGTTATTGCATCATCTAGTATTGGTTGGCTCTTGCATTATCATTTTATTTATGCTGAACTTGGGGAATTGTATGTAGTTAATTCAAAAAAAGTTTAGATTGTACAGTTCAATTCAAAAGCACTGAAAGATGCCAAAGTACAAAATTAAAATTAGAAAAGCAATTTGTATCGTGATCAGAAAAGCTTCTAAAAGGTAGAAAATTTGACAATATATTTAACGAACATTTGGATATGCCTACCATTGTTTATTATACTTTAGATACAGTACTGTATACTGCACTTGCTGGCATAAATTTTGTTATTTCTGAAGCAGCATGCTAACTATATGAAACTCGAAAAAATTGTATGAATGTTGGTTTTGTATGTATTTGTATTGCTTAGGCAAATAAACTGTTTTCTATTCTATTTTCTATTTTAAATAAAAAAAAATCTAAGACTACTGTTGTAAAAAGTTGTACGATGGAAAATTTTTTCAAAGTTCCAATAATTTCCCTCTAGGATTGCCACCAACCAAGAGACAAGTGATTTGAGCTTATCCTCAACTTTAATCACTTTAGGAAGTTGGATACAGCTCAAGTTGTTGCAAAAGAATTTCATAACACATGGATTTGGTGCAATGTTTATTCTATTCATGAGCTGATTACTGCACAAAAAATTTCAGAGTTTATTATTTAGAACAGCAAAATCGACTATACAGTCATCAAAGTCTACTGTCGCAGCAAAAACACAAAAACCGTCAACTAATGCTAAACCTCAGTGGTTTAACTAGAAACTCGAAATAATCTTAAAAATCGGACAGATACAAAGAGCTTGAAACTAATTTCTTGCAAGATACTGATAAACCTTTTGATATTTTTTGCTATGATAATAAACAAAAGACAGCAATGTGAAATTCAATGTGGCTAGAGAATGACAGCTTTTAATCATCCAAACAGAACACAAGGGTAAATGTTTGGCAAAAATATCAAAACTTCGAAAAAATTTTCTCCGATGCAACTTTGTACAAGTAACATTAGACTTAGATCTTTTTTTAGTTAGCATGCTGCTTCAGAAATAACAAAATTTATGCCAGCAAGTACAGTATACAGTACTGTATCTAAAGTATAATAAACAATGGTAGGCATATCCAAATGTTCGTTAAATATATTGTCAAATTTTCTACCTTTTAGAAGCTTTTCTAATCACGATACAAATTGCTTTTCTAATTTTAATTTTGTACTTTGGCATCTTTCAGTGCTTTTGAATTGAACTGTACAATCTAAACTTTTTTTGAATTAACTACATACAATTCCCCAAGTTCAGCATAAATAAAATGATAATGCAAGAGCCAACCAATACTAGATGATGCAATAACATGAACTTTAAATATTTGTTGCTATACTGTGCTGCATACTGCCCAGTGGAGTAAGGCTAATTGCCATTAAAGAAATGATTTAAGCTGATAGTAAGGCAGCATGGCACATTAAAAGTGCAAATATACATAAATTTAAATCTCATCTGACTTATTTTCAATGCCAACATGAATTGCAATGCGTTTGAAGTTAAGCACTGAAAACTTATCAATAATCGGTAAACCTGTAATCAATAATTTGGCTGTAACTTTTTTTCTGTATGTTTTTATGGCAAAGTTCTTTTGAATGGAGATATAAATGTGCTGTTTCTGCAACTTTTAGGCTAAAAACCAGCTTTCTAGCATATGTGGTTAGTGAGATATGGCAAAATTGGCTATTCTAAGTGCATCCGATGAAATTGCACAACCACTAGAGGGTGTAAGAACTCAAAATTGTGATAGAAGTATTTCATATGGTATTTGGGGCCATATATCAAGACCACTTTTTTAAATTCAAAAATTTTTATTTTTCACTCCAACGTATTGTACAACGTGTGACATAGGCCTAAATCTCTTGAGCTTGTGCAATTTTTCCGATGTTCAGTGTAGTATCTAAAGTTGTACTTTTTTTAGTTTTTCCCACTGTCAGTTTTAACTTTTTATTTTTTAGTTTCTGCCTTAGTTATTAGCAGAGATGGCAATCGCATCGCATCGATGATTTTCTTCGATATTTGTTACGGAGAAAAACTGCGATGCGATTTTGCAATGCAATAATATCGCATCTACTTTGCAATTATTTGTGCGATCATTGATTTTTTAAGCTAATTTGAAATTTAAGTTTGTTGGCTAAAATTTAGCACACCGTTTACAAGCTATCAAAGCTTTTGTTTAAGCACATTTGCAAATCAGTATAAAACAAAAAGTTGCTGCAGTATCTTCTCGATGCCTGATGCTTCAAATACCGACAGTGGAAGCCTGTTAAGTGTTACTGCTTCCACAACTGCTTTCTTGAAATCTGAAATGCCGATGGTATAATCGACATGGCCTTTCTCAGCTGGTCGCATTACAGTAATGAAGGCATCTAAAGTGGCACTTGAAGACGCTGCAGATGAAGACCGACCTTTTAATTTGATCAACGTTTCATGCTGTTCGGGGTGTTTGCGTTTAAGATGCTGCATTAAGTTGCCTGAGTGAAAATTGGATTTGCCTGTTTTGTTAGGCACAGGCATCGCTGCAAACTTACAAGACTTGCACTTTGCAAGAACTTTTCTCCTTCTTCCTTCCTTTCGAAATACTCGCGGAAATCATTATACAACTTTGGCATGATTTTCCTGCAGCAAAGCTAGACGTATTCGCAACCAGAGGTGGTGTCCTCTAGGACGTCCTTGGCCTCGAGGATACATTTTGAAGTCCTGGCCTCGAAGCCTCAAGTCCTCGAAAACTGCTCTGTCCTCTGCTAGAGGACAGCACTATTTTTTGAACCGTTGAAATTTTGTTGGAAAACGCCAGAAACCTCGCGAAAAATTTGCGAACACCTTTTTTGTTTTCCTTAATTGGAGCATAGGCGTAGCCAAAGGGGGGAGGGGGGACCAGGGAACCCGCCCCCCTCCGAATTGAAATTTCACCAATGAAAGAATATGCCAAAAAAGCCTACTGTTTCTTCAGTTTCAGTTTCTTTTTAGCATTTTTCATTTGCAACAGTAACTAACAACAATATGGAAGACCAGGGGTTCCAGGTCTCCCTCAATTTAATTTTTGCCAGCCAATTTAAACGCATAACCCAGAAGAAATGGAGAGTTTTTGTCAAAAAAGTTGCTATCTCAGACCCTCATGTAGCCTTTTTATGAACGTAATGCATTAACCAGGGCCGGATTGACCATAATATGGCGCAGTACCAGCTAGGGGCCCTGCACTCAAATCGTAAGGCTTTTTTTGGTCTTCCCCTATACTTGGCAGAAAGATGTTGTGAAAATCTCCAAACTGCCAGGGGCCCGGCGCGATGTAAATTCGGCCTGGCAACAGCATGGTTAGTAGGCGTAACCATCTATTGTACTATTTTTCAATAACAATTCAGTAATTCGCCTCCAACTCCTCAGTTTTTACGCACAAAATACTTTTAAAAAATTATTCATGGAAAATGCTGATCGAACAAATCATTGACTTCAATTGAGAGGGCCTGGCCCTCTGGCCCAACATATACTCCTATAACTGTTTTTTTTCATGACAAAATAAAACTCTGAGGAAAATCTTCAAGTGGATTATTACTTACTGCTAAAATGTAGCCAGAGACAAAACACCTTACTTTCCCCTACTTGGACCAAATCACTTACATCTAAATTTAGCTCAAAAATGCGAGATGTTACACGCGTTTTGGACTTAATTTGCAAGTAAAAGGAGCATTAAGCAATTTAATTTTTTTGATTGGCTTTCAAATTTCAATAATCTAGTGCTTTCAAAAGGCTCTGAACACGTGCGAAATGTGATTCAATGGCATTAAAATAGCTGTTTTTTTTCCAAAAAGATTACAAAAAATCGCCCATTGACTGCTCAAGTCTCTGGCGGCTGGGGGCCCCGCCCTTAGTCCCCCGTCTGTGATACGTTTGAGTTACACCAGCTTTCTCAACACGTCTTCAAAGTTAGATATTTGCACTTTTCAACTATTAGTTTAAGCCCTCTCTCTTTACAAAATCCTGGTTAAGTGCCAACAAGCAACGGTTTCAGATCTTCCATCCTACGATATCTTTGTCCTACAAAAAGTGCTTCTTTTGAAAAATTTTAATGACGTCATTGCATGTGATTTGTAATTTGAACCCTACCAATCAAAATTCTGGCTACGCCTATGAATTGGAGATTGCCTGAAAAACTTTTTTGAAGACCTTTTTCTTTTTTTTTGATGAGGAAAACACTTGCGGCTGTGTCCTTGGCCTCGAGAGGGTTTGTCCGCGAAAGAACTGTCCTTGGCCTTGCATTTTTTTTGTGTCCTTGGCCTTGAGCCTTGTGTCCTCGACTCCACTTCTGTTCGCAACTGAAACAACTAATGTAGTCTGGAAGCTCAACCAGTGCGAGATTTTAATTCCGAGATGCCGCCTCAGCAAAAAAACTAAGCAAAAGCTATTGCGTCATAATTAGGATCACCGCATGCACACACGGTGCTCCATGCTCACACGCGTCAATACCAAAAGCTGAAAAGCAACTTTAAGCACAACTTAAGAAGCAAGTGTCAGTCAAAATCGGTCACAATGACGAAACAGTTAACTTATGACCAAACAAAAGAAACTAATAGAATTAAAGACAAATAATCGAAAAAATCACAGATTTTTTTGCCAAATTCTGCAATGCGATAACGGATGCGATTTTTTTGGTTGTTTTGATGCGATAATTAGATGCGATATTTTTCCGAAAAAAACGTGAGATGCGATGCGATTCTCGATGCGATGCGATTGCCATCCCTGGTTATTAGTACCTTTTTGACCTTATTTTTGGTTTCTTGCAAGAGCTGTTTTTTTGTTTTTTCGCTTTTGGGAAGCACAGTAAGATGTACTATATCAAAAGCATTTAAATTTCAGATGTTCAGTATGTTAACACATTAAGACTACTATAATCTAGAGTAGACTCTGCTACAGTGAACTGTACTTCCTGTTATTTTATGGGAATGTAATTATTATATTAGTTTATTATTTGAGAAAAGCTAGTACCGGTATTGCTAGCCAAGATGCAAAATGGGATTGAGGGTGCAGTGAAGTAAGTTCGTGGTTAGCTCTAGTTTATGATGAGCTAGATCGTGTAGTTGTGACTTCTGTCTAATTTTTGCCCATTGCACTATTTTAGTTTTTATTCGGTATAGTAGGAATCAGTTAGTATTCATTATGCACCTCCTTTTCAGTTTGAGTGTTTATTAAGATGAAAATATTCACTGCTCTTCTATTAAGTTTACAAGAGCTTTCCTGTCTGCTTTTTAAGTAGTAAGGCAGCCAGTTAGGTGATGAGTTTTCAAAGTGTTATTACTACACGGTACTGTAACTTTAAAATTTGTATTTAGCTTTTGCATGTCACCCAGTTTGAGTGTTGGCTGTTGTCATGTTCAGATATGACATTACGTCTGAGCCTACATTCTGTACAATAAAATAAAGTGCTTACTGCTTACCACTTGAAAGCTTCCACTAAAAATGCCTAGTTTTATGGTATTGAGCATGTATGGGTAGGCCTTATAAGTAATGTGTTGTGACACTGCTTTTCACTCTTGAATGCCAGTATGCCGCTATTGCGGGTAGCATAGCCAAAGTCTTGTTTTACAAGCTACCACATCATAGGTCTATTACATTTATTGTGCTGACTGCTGTGCTAACTGCAAATATTTGTTTATTGAGATTTAAGTATAAGAAAGAATAGACTGTATGTGCATAACACATAAGAACTTTTTGCAAAGTTCTATGATTTGTGATGAATCAATTTAGTATATCTATGCTTCATAGTACAACGAAAAACAAAAATCTAAAATTTCGAGAATTGGAAGTCCATCATAAGTTGAACTCATTAGTGTTATGACACTGCTAGATATGTATGGCATTTGCCAAGGTTCTTTGGTTCAGTGAGTATGAGCAGTTGACTAATATTCACTTCACTTTCACTTTTTCAGATCCTGATCTGCTAGTTGTGAGAGTTTTTGGTTGTGCTCATTCTCAGATTTACTAAAACTGATGGTAGGCTACAGTACATGCCTACATCGGTTCAGTAAGACTGAAGAACTTTTTTGGGGGGACGGGCTTGTGTTAAGTACCAACCCGGCAAAGTTGATCCTACACGATTTCAGTTGCATTAGGTGTTGGTTAAGGGGAGCCCATTTTTGGTCTCCTTGCCCTGAGCCCCCCCAAGTCAATGACCATCACTGCTTAGGCCTCGATTTGCACTCCAGTAGCCCCGAGCCTGTTAATCTCTTCGGAGCACAGTCCTCTCTTGGGGCACACAAGCAGTCATTTGGGGTCACGGCCCCGGAATGCCTCCTCGTGGTGCCAGGCCTGTAATGATTGGCACTAGAGGCTGGTTTTAAAGGTCCGGTTCTTTCTTTTTTGAATTTCTCTTAGCGGAGAGTGACTCGGTGGAAAGATCTGATCACAATGTTTTGCAGGGTACATTTTGTTTTCAGCTTTCAACTGTGTTTCAGTTTTACTGATAAATTCTGTTTACAGAAGTGGAGTCCTCGAGGACACATTTTGAAGTCCTTGGCTTCGAAGCTTCAAGTTCTTGAAAATTGCCTTGTCCTCGGCTCAAAAACAGCAGTATTTTTGGAATCCTCAAAATTTTGTAGATCGTTTTTTGTAGAAAAACTTGGTTTTTTGGAGATTTTGTGATTTTGTTTTTGAGAACACCTGAAAAAAAAATTGTTGAAGACCTTATTATTATTATTATTTTTTTTTGGAGAACACTTGCGCCTGTGTCCTTGCCCTAAAAAGGGTCTTTCCTCGAAAAGGCTGTCTTTGCCTCGGATATTTTTTTGTGTTCTTGGCCTCGAGCCTTGTGCTCTCAACTCCACCTCTGTCCCGTGTCCGTTTAAGCCGAATTTTAACCATTTTTCGCCTCTCTCCCATGTCAGCTTTTATATAAACTTTATCCAGTCCACCCCTGGAAACACAATAGACGTTGCATGATGCGTAGCATGCAGGTGTAGGTTATCCTCTCGAATTGTCGGTTTGAGTGCGCAAACACATTAAACTACAATCTTTTCCGCATTTAATCTCTTCTGCAAAAACAACACACATTTTATCATTATTGTATTGACTCCTCCCCCCAAGCGGTTTGAGTTAACTTCTTGTAATCAATCAGATTGAATTGCATTATTGCATTATAACTCGTGATTTCATAACTAAAATTTTTGTTGACATGCTTATAGCAGTATTCATCTTTTCTTTTTTCACAGAAACGCTTCTACTGAACGCTTTTTTTTACTACCACTCTGGTAGTTTTGTATCACAGTAATGCACAAGAATTTGATAATAAAAGTTTGGGATTCAATCCCACACCCACTAAACCTAAACTTATTCGGAGAAATGCTTACCCTAGCATTAGCCAAAGATTGAGAGAAATCTCACTGATGTCCAGCTACTTGCACTTTCATAAAACGAAAATAGGGCGAACTATGGTAGCTAAAAAATTTCAATTACCCTATACTGCAGTAATATTATTACTACTGAAACTGCAGAAAATTGATTGTGCGACTAGAGTATTCAATAAGTTTACTGTACTCCGAGGAGGAACTTTTAAATTCTCTCAATAAGGCAGATATTGCAACTTTTGTGATACAACTGTATTCAATATTTTCAAAAACTCAATACACTAAATTTGTTGCAAGCAAAAGTACAAAATTTTAAGCGCAAAGCAGTTAATATTTCAAAAAGTAACACATCGGGCATTTCTTACGATTGTGATGTTTTGGAGGGAGTGAGGAACCCTCCATCTGGTTGTCGCTTCACGTAGATATCAGCGCAAATTAGACAAGCACATATTATTATTGATAGTATTGATGTATAAACAAGTGTAAAGCGAAAGCTACCTCAGAGATTTAATCAAAACTTGTAGGAAAGTTCATCTCCAGAGTTTTTGCTTAAAGCAAAAGCTATCTCATAGGTTTAATCAAAACTTGTAGGAAAAAATAACCAGAGAATTAAAAAGGATGCCAATGTCCAATCAGTCTCAGAAAGCAGATATTTTATTATACATCACCAACATTTTGATTATAAAACTTGAAAATGAGTAATGCCTGGATCCTGGAAAAGTCAAGCAGCAACTCTATGAAGCATTATAATAATCACCAATGTCTTGATAGTCCGGTAGAAATACGACAAAATACATTGAAACCCAGAGAAAATTTATAATAAGCTGAAATATTGCACAATGGCTCAGGGCCATGTCCTGAGCTACCAAAAAAAATCCCCATGTTTTGGACGTGGGACTTCCCCCTTTTTCGGCCTTTAAAGTCTGCCATCTATATCTAACAGCCAATCCAAAAGTTGCAAAAGTGCCAAGTTTTGAGTAATAGTTGGTTTTCAAGTGCAGGTATAAAAAATTTACTTTGAAATTGATGACGTCATTGCCAAAGTTTTTGAAAAAAATGACGTATTGATGGCTCGAAAAGTAAATGAGAGTTAGGTTTTTGGTTCCAAATAAAAAATTGCTTAAATCAAAGTGATGACGCCACAAGCGATTTTGATGACGTCATTTGTCAAGAGTTTTGATCGTTAAAGGACTCGTTCAGTCATAAGCAGATTTAAGTGCTTCAGTCATAAGCCTGATGTCTCAATCAGCTTGCCAGCGGGAAGAGAGACTCACTAACGCAGGAAGCAGTTTGTCTTCTTCGGCAAGGTTACGGATGGAGGCCAGATTGGCCGAAGCTAACCTCGAGCGCATCCGTAAAGAGGAGGAGCTAAACTTACAATCACTGGCGCTAATTGCTGAGCAAGAGTTAAAGAAGATCGAGTCTAAAAGAACCTTGCTCCGAGCAGAAGCAGAAGTAGACGCTGCACACATCCGCGCTGATGCTGCCTCCACCTGTGAGGAAGACCGCAGCTCCTTTACAACCCCTGCTCCACCTTTGTCGGCCAACGCGAAGGTTGGTGACTACCTGGAAAGTTTAGTAGTCGCGGTACCGACTGATAACGGCAAGAACGAAGCTCCCACACCGGCGCAAGCTCCGGTGGAACCATATCTCCGCCATGGTAGTCTACTAAATCCCAGTCTGGCTGAAATGGAAGAAAACCCGCCAATCCAGGAGAAAGTATACCAGCCGACGATCCCAAACTCTTGCTCCTTGCCATTAGCTTTGACCACCGAGGAGACAGCCCTTCGACCTCCTCCTGGTCTTCCTTTTCCAACCGCCTTTGATGGGTTTGTTGCGCCTGCCCCAACGAGTGATTCTTCATTTCCGTTTAAACGCTATGGACATTTGTACACTCCTGTAACTTCAAAGATCGCATCGGAAATCCAGAGCGCTGCGGTACGTGGTGCCACAACAAATTCTGTGGAACAATAACTCAATCCTGTGATTCTTGCAGGAGCAGGACACCAGTATCCTTCACCTGCTGTTATTTCTCAATCTGTAAGACATGAACAGTCTTTACCGAGATTGACCTCTGCTACTTCAGGTGCGGCACCGGCATGTGGGCCGGCTGCTCCAGCTACTATGGCACCGGCATATGGGCCGGCTGCTCCAGCTGCTATGGCACCGGCATATGGATCGGCTGCTCCAGCTACTACGGCACCGGCATATGGACCGGCTGCTCCAGCTACAACGGCACTGGCATATGGACCGGCTGCTCCACCTACTATGGCACCAGCATATGGGCCGGCTACTTCAGCAATCGCTACACCAGCATTTGGGCCGGCTACTCTTTTCAATTCTTTTGGAAGACAGCACCAGCATCGGGGAATAGGACTTGGAGATTCCTTTACTACGGAAAGAAACAGAAGAAGGAATAATACCGGTAACGTTGGTTCCCAATCATCGGGTGAGTTTTGTTCGTTAAATGATGTAGCTAAGTTGCTAGTTCGGTGCAAGGGTTCAGCACCTACTTCTGTTATGGCTAAGTTTGATGGTAATCCGCTGAATTATCACAAGTTTATTTGGCAAGTGGAAGACCGTATTTTGAGCATTTACCGGGACTGTGATCCTGGTCATGCTTTGCATTTGTTGCTCGAAAGCACAACGGGTAGAGCTCATCGGCTAATCTCTAGCTGCGTGATGTTTTCTCCTGAGAGAGGGTTAAAGGAGGCTTTGGACCTACTGTACAAGACTTTCGGCAGCTCCCAGGTGTCGGTTCAAGTGTTTATTGACTCTGTTTGTAATGGTGACACTATTTCCAACACGGAGATGGGTCTTGAAAACTTTTATTCGGATCTAGTAAATTGCAAAATTGTTTTGGAGGCTTCCGGGGCACAAAGCATCCTAAATGCAGTGTCCACTGCTGAAAAAGTGTTCATGCGCTTCCCGCATAATCTCCGAGAAAGCTTTGCCAAGATGGCACTGGAGTGTGGGTTTGAAGTGGATGTGGTGCCGTTCGATCTATTTATTGAGTTTGTTGAGCAGCGGCGTCGTTTATTGTGCTCGAGATTTGGTAGACTGCTGCTGCCACCCAGAGGTAAATCGACGCCTCCAACTAAGTTCGGTCAGAAAACTCAAGCAAATTTAATTCACAGCAATAGTAGTCGTGACACGCCACAAGTCAATGTAAAATCGGTACCCAAGAGAGATGAACTCGCTGCTTGCAGGTGTTGTGATGCTAGGAGCCACTTAATTTTTCGCTGTGAAGTGTTTTCACAAAAACCAACTGCAGAGCGGCTGCAGTTAGTCAGGCAGAAGCGTCTTTGTTTTAACTGTTTGAAAGGTAGCCACGTGGTGAAGGATTGCCCTAGCAAGGCGAGGTGTCGTGAGTGTGCAGGAAAACATCATTCGTTGTTGCATTCGCCGGCTAGCAATACGGAGAGAAAAGAGGAGCCGGGAAAGAGAGGTTCAACGACAACCACATCTACTTCGGCAGTTACAAGTGCATCTGCAAGGAGCGGAACTGCAGGAACTCGCCTTCAGGTAATACCTGTATGTGTCATCAATAACGTTACAGGAGTGTGTAAAGAGACGTTTTGCCTTCTAGATAGTGGGGCAGATTGCCACTTGATTGATGAGGGGCTATACTCGGACTTGGACCTGTCAGGCAGACCTATGCGGTCGGAGCTCCAAATGGCAAATGGTGAGCTGGAGAAATTTGACACCTTTTCGGTAGAGTTTGGTATACGTGGTCTTAATGAAAAGGAGGTCTTCACTTTGGAGAATGCACGAGTGGTGCCTCGGTTGCCCGATCTCAGTGGCAACATCCCTTCAGCTCAGGATATTGCTAGGAATTCACATTTTGCGGGCATTGAGATACCCATGGTGTCCGGCGTGGCGAAAGTACAAGTAATAGTCGGCATTGACTCTCCAGCCCTGCATGTGTTCTCTGAAATACGTCAGGATGGTGAATCTAGGCTTTGGGCTGGCAAATCTCCACTTGGGTGGGTGTTGCACGGGCGGGACTTGACTGCAACGAGTAATGCTCGAAATTCGGTCAATCTGTTAGTGGACTCTCGAGCTAATCCCGTTTTAGATGCCCATTGCCCTTGCCAATTTGATTATGTAGATCGGGCATGTAACCCTGAGGTTCATTGCCCTTCCCTTGACGATGACCGGGCCGAGGAGCACATGAAAGCGTCATGCAAATTTGTTGATGGTCACTACGAGATTGGACTACCTTGGAGACAGGGGTGCCCAAATCTTCCGAATAACTATGACATGGCACTGGCTCGCTTAAACTCTTTAGGTAAACGCTTAAAGGCAGACCCTGAGCTCCATGAAAGGTACAGGGACAAAATTCAAGACATGGTTTTGAAGGGACATGCTATTGAGGTCTCAAAGAGTTCGAAGTGCGTGGACGGCCGAGTTTGGTACATTCCGCACCATTGTGTTACCAGCAAGTTTAGGGTTGTATTTGATTGTGCTGCCCAGTTTTGTGGTACTTCATTGAATAACCAAATTCTGCAGGGGCCTGATAACACCAATAATCTTGTAGGTGTAGTGACGCGTTTTCGTAAGAACGCAGTTGCCGTTGTTGGCGATGTGCGGGCAATGTTTATGCAGGTACAGGTGACACCTGCGGATCAGTCCTCTTTGCGATTTTTGTGGTGGACCGATGGCGATCCGTACAAGCCTTTAAGAGAATATCAGTTGACAGTGCACTGCTTTGGCTTGACCAGTTCCCCCTCGGTGGCTGGATACGCTCTGCGCCGCACAGCAGAAGACAATCGCCCACAGGTTTCTGCAGAAGCCGTCCAGGTGGTATTTAAGAATGTGTATGTAGATGATGTGCTTGTTTCTGTTGCCGACAGCGAGGGCGCTGTTGCGCTTGTTACCGAACTTGATTCTCTGCTTGGCAGTGCTGGTTTCGAACTGGCTAAGCTTTGCAGTAACCGTCCTGAGGTCCTTGAGGTTCTGCCTGCTGAACGCATGGCTCCTCCCGTGAGTGAAATAAAACTTTATCAGGAACAAATTCCGGGCCACAAGGCACTGGGCTTAGTTTGGCTGCCCCAGCCTGATGTTTTAGGAGTACAGGTGACTGATCTTGCTCATCCATGCACAAGATGAGGCCTTTTGTCTCTCATGATGAGCATTTTTGATCCCTTGGGGATTCTGTCCCCATTTTTGCTGAAACTGAAGTCGTTACTTCAGCGTGTGACTAAATCTGGCTTGGGTTGGGACGCTGAGATTCCTGAGGCTGAAAGATTGACCTGGGAGAAATTTTTGTTTGCGCTTCCAAATTTGGGAAATATTTTCATTCCACGGTGTTTTACTGGGCTGACTAAGTCCACTGAAAATCAATTGCATGTCTTTGCCGATGCTTGGAATGCAGGAATTGGCAGTGTTTGTTATTTGCGCACTTGTGTTAATGGTGTTTATCGTATTTCATTTGTTATGGGTAAATCTCGAGTTGCTCCCGTGAAGCCGTTGTCAACTCCTCGCATGGAGTTGAGTGCTGCTGTCATTGCTGTTCGCTTAGCTAAGTTTGTGCAGCGTGAATTAGATGTTAATTTTGATTGTATTGTGTATTGGTCAGACTCCACAACTGTGCTAGGTTATTTGCGTAACACTTCAAAACGCCGGCCGATTTTTGAAACTAATCGTATCAAGTTAATACGTGAACTCTCCTTGGTAAACCAGTGGCGATGGATTGATACTCAACGTAACCCCGCCGATATGTACTCACGTGGCGTCTCGCCTTCACAAGTCGATAAAGCCGACCAGTGGCTCCAAGGACCTTCATTTTTGCTTGAGCCGGAAAACACTTGGTCTTCTCATGAACCTCCGAATGATTCTTCAGCTTTGCATGACCAATCTGGGACCCGATCTGCTCTACAAGTGACAAGCAATGACTTTTCTGCTAAGTTTTTGTTGAATGAAGGTGCTCTTGAAAGACTGACAAATCGTTACAGCTCTTTACCTCGTGCGGTGCGAGTGACTGCGTGGTTACTCCGGCTGAAACGAAGACTGTATGAGCGAGTTACTGACTGCAGTAGCAAACCCAAATCGGACAATGACTGCTTGAATGCAAGCGAGTATGATACAGCACTGCTTGCTTTAGTTAAGTTATCCCAACGGCAAGAGTTTCCAGGACTTGTGGAAGCGCTAGACGTGTACTCTTTTCATAAAATATCTTCTGGCAAGTGTGGTAAAGATCTGCAAAACTTGATAAAACCGTTGGTGAAGTACTGCCCCTTTGTGAAAGAAGGTATCATACGCCTGGGAGGACGACTTCAACGTTCCGATGAGCTGTACGACGTAAAGCATCCCATTGTACTGCCAAGGACCAGACATGTAACGCCTCTGATTGTGAATCACTGGCACCAGAAGAGTGGTCACCATGCTGCACCCTACGTCATTAATGAGCTCCGAGAGAGGTTCTACGTGGTAGGGCAAGAAAGGACTGTCAAATTGTTCATAAAGAATGGTTGTATGGCTTGCCGTAATCGGAAAGCTAAGCCAAGTTCACAGATGATGAGTCCATTACCATCTGTTCATGTCAAACCTGGACAACGTCTATTTACTGTGACCGGAGTCGATTTTATGGGCCCAATTGCTGTAAAATGTAATCGCAATACTTTGAAACGCTATTGTTGTGTATTCACTTGTTTGGTATCCCGCGCCTCGCGCCTAGAGGTGGCCTACGACCTAACCACCGGGTCATTTCTTATGGCCCTGCGACGTTTTTTGGCTGTAAGAGGAACATCGACGAAGATTATCTACTGCGACAATGCAACCAATTTTATCGGCGCAGAAACGGAGCTGAAACGTGGACTGGAACGGCTGAAACGTAAGGAACTGTGTGATTATCTGACACCCCGTGGCATTGAATTTAGACACTCGCCCCCTCTGGCGAGTCATCAAGGAGGAGTCTGGGAGGCTATCATTCGACTTGTGCGTAAGGCGATGGCCGCGCTGATATCTGATCGGCATTTTCGAACTCTGAATGATGAAGGACTTGCTACCCTATTGAAAGAAATCGAACTGATTTTAAATTGCAGGCCACTTACCAGAGTGAGTGCGGACCCCGACGATTTTCGAGCGTTAACCCCAATGACCTTGTTAAATGGCTGTATCGCACCGGAGTTAACAAGTATGGACGTGTTTACAAACTCGGATGGCTTACGTGCTTCGTACAGGGCCACACAGCTGCAAGCTGACCTTTTTTGGCAGAGGTGGCGGCCTGAATACCTAACAATGTTGCAAAAACGTCACAAATGGCTTGTACCACAACAGAATATATCACCTAACACCCTTGTGTTAATAAAGGATGATAGTGTACCGCGTGGAGTCTGGCCTAAGGGCATTGTAGTATCCGTAATTCCCGATCGTGATGAGGTTTGCCGCCGTGCAGTAATCCGCACAGCGAACGGGAAAGAGTTTGTGCTGGATGTACGTAAACTGTGTGTTCTGGAGGCCGATGTGTGATTCAGTTATAATGTTATCGCCTTTTCTATGTTTTGCACCTGCATTCGGCAAGACTGTAATACTGTATTTCGTTTGACTTCGATTAATGTGTGTCGTTTGACTTTGATTTATGTGTGTAATGTTTGTGCTAAGTCTTCTAGTTTACAGTTCGAATACTTTGGGGAGAACTCTTAAAGTTTCTCCCGTTTACAGTACATAGAAAATCGTGTTTTTTTTGCTGCTGTTTTCAGCAATACGATTTTGGGCCGGCCATGGTAACGTGAGAAACAAATACATGCGGCGTTCTCATCTTTTACGCAAATAATTGGTTAACTTTTAGAACTCTTTTTTGTGCTTGTTTTAAGAATCTTCCAGAACTGTTTTTGTCCTAATTTTAACTGTATTGTCTTTAGACCTTTAATCTTATAATCTTTAAGACTGCAACCAGTGCCCAAATTAGATAGTCTTTGACTGCACGTGTGATACAGTGTCTCAAATTTTCGTAGTTTAGTGTATCAAATTAGCTGTGTAGTAAGTTGATTATGTAAAATGGTAACGTGCTGATGTTTTCTATTTCTATAGTGCGACCTCGAAGCAGTTTTTTAACCAATGTTGACTCTAATTTGAATAAGGCCAGACCCGCTTCTAATAGCCTGTCTCGCCGCGCGCCTTAACCTCCATATTCTGCAGTCACACCACACTTGTAAATGAATATAGGAATATTATTCCTCACAACAATACCAAAATTTGATTTATCCAAAGGGGCACGGCAAAACAAGAAGTCAATTTTCAGCAAGCCAAATTAATATTAATCAACTAACAATTTACTAGACCAAATTTACGCTATCGATTATACCAACACTAATTAGACTATACTTGACTATACTATTAAAAAACTGCTTCGAGGTCGCACTATAGAAATAGAAAACATCAGCACGTTACCATTTTACATAATCAACTTACTACACAGCTAATTTGATACACTAAACTACGAAAATTTGAGACACTGTATCACACGTGCAGTCAAAGACTATCTAATTTGGGCACTGGTTGCAGTCTTAAAGATTATAAGATTAAAGGTCTAAAGACAATACAGTTAAAATTAGGACAAAAACAGTTCTGGAAGATTCTTAAAACAAGCACAAAAAAGAGTTCTAAAAGTTAACCAATTATTTGCGTAAAAGATGAGAACGCCGCATGTATTTGTTTCTCACGTTACCAGTGCCAAAACCATCATTAGCAGTAGACATATCAAAACAACGGACCAATTGTGCATAAAACAGTTGCACTCAGAGAAGAGTCCAAAATTTTTAGAGGCAACCAGTTGACACAAGACGATTGACTTGGCCAACTTTAATCTTGGTCCGAACCAGACTCAAAAAATGCTTGACACAAAACCCTAACCATATCGCTGCGGTGTCAAATTTTCTTGCATCAAACCGGTCACATTAAATCTCAAAAATACGCCAATACTACACTTTAGAACAAAGCTATCAAATTAAGTTAGCAAAATTATAGCAAAAAAAAATTTTTTTGTAAATTAAACAAAGAATACTTTATTCTATCAAAATTAATTCTAGCAAAGATATCACTGCAGCATTTTTTAAACCATATAGCGCAGTAAACTGGAACATACAACTGTCAAATGGCGCGCTGTCGTAGTATCGATAAATGGCTTCTATAATTATTACTTTCTTGCATAAAGCGCACCAAATGGCTTCTATAGCTTTTGTTTTTAGGCACAATGTGCGCCAAACTATAAGATGCACTACATTACATTAAATTTATTAAACTCTAAAAAACTGTTTCAAAATCTAAATGGTTTAACTCTGAATGAAATTATGGAATCAAATCAAGTCTTTTATTATATATGCTGTAATACCTTGAAGCGCATAAAGTTGGCGGGGCCCACCACAGCATCATTGCACCCGAGCAACATAGCTGCCTTGAAAGAAATGTAGCAGCAATACAAAGCCGCTGGCAATGCTGTGATTGATTTGACCAGGCTGATTTAAATCTCACACCTCTACTCCTTAGACGAATGCATTACCACTTGATCAACTGGCCGTAAGAGAGCATAACCAGAAGTACAGATTAAATGCATCAGAGTATAAGGTACAAGTTGGATTTCTTAAACAGTTTAAGTATCATTGGTGCACCTTATGGTTTGAAAAATATGACACTTTAAAATCTTAGTTGCACGTGAGAAAAACAAGCAATGCTACTCATATGTTACAAGAAACTTGAAATTGTATAGTTAAGTTGCAGTGATGTGAATACTGCCTTGTCACACAATCACATTAGAAAAAACTTTAAAAGTGACAAATTTTTCTTTGGTCCACTGCTAATTTTAAATGATTATTTTAACTGAAAGCAAATGATCTAGATAAAACTTCCAAATTTCTTTTTTTATTTTCATTATGAAAACGCTTAAAGTTGTTTTTTTTAATATTAGCTCAAATAGCTGGTAAAAATTGTCAATCTAGAAATACACATAACTAACCTTGAAAACCTGACAATGCCACTTTTAGATTGGTTATCATTCTTGAAATCTTTGAGCATTAAAGATCAACATTGTTTCATAAATTCATCAATAAGTCTCTTAGAGTCTGGACCATGTACCATATCATTGATAAATATGTTAAATTCCAAATACTTACAGTTACTATATTTTGTTCATTACAATAAATACTTGCTAATAGAGTCTTAATTTACAATTCTGAAAAGCAATTGCAGAAGATAAAAACTTTTGATTTTACTATCTTATTGACGTGACAGTAAGCCAAACCTATTGGCTTGGCAGTGTCTGCTATTCCTCTCAACTATTTGTAAAAGTCATAAACCTGATAGTTACTGTATAATAAGTGAGCACATCTTGAAATAGTATAATTTTACATGACTATATGGCTGTAACTGCACAGCCCATCATATCAGTAGGCTAGTACAAGGGTACACCTTGATTATAGCATTTTAGTTATGCTTTTGTTACTGTAGCTGTAGGCTAACTGATAGTGTAGGCTCTAATACTTTTGAGTTTCATTGATATAAAAAATCAGAGCCTAGATTTTATGGGCAGACTAATTTTTTTACCTTGCATATTTTCTGACAGTAGCTTAGGCTATTAAGTTGCTTGCTTACCAGTATCTCTTACAGGTATAATGCAGCATCACCGCACCTGCAAAGTGCACCAGTAGGTTAAACCTTTTGAACTAAACTAGCCTACAGCAGCTATCAGGCTAAGATTACTAGTTTACTTTAACAACGTGGTATATTACACCCTAGGTACCAGTACCACCAAGACGTAGACCTACCGTACCATACTGGTAGACCTATGTACTGGTTTTGGCCTAAGCTATGTAGTCCTCCTGGTCAGGACTGTGATCTGCATCGCCACACCACACATCAGCTTCAATTTTCAAATTTCTTTACTTGGAATAGGCTAACCAAATGCTACATAACAAACAATTTATAATTCACTTTTGGGCCTATCGACCTAGGCCTCTTTTTTGCAAGTTTTTCCTCATAGAGCCGCAAATTGATCATTTTCATGTTGAACTAGGCTATTTCAAACCAAAACGCATACTTTTACTTTTGAAAATCAACTTTTTTTCAACAAAACTTATGAACCGAATTCTAGCCTACCCCGAGACCTGGCAAACCAGTTTTTCAAAATTTCACGCAAATCGTGAGCTTACGAGTGTACCAGCAAAAAAAATTTGCTCTTTTAGCAAATTTTTTTCGCTGGCAATTTTACTCTTGTAAGGTGCTACGCCCCTAAGGTGGTACGCCTGGGCTTACGGAATTTTCCTTTAAAATAAACTAATATTACGCTCGTAAGCTGACAATTTTACGCACAGTGCAGAACGGCCCTAAACCTTTATTTTATAAACTACAAATTTTGGCGATAAATGATGTGTATAAATTTGAAATAAGAAAAATTATGCATAAAATTCCCAATAGTTTATTTTCTCACGTTTCTAAATTGCTTGTAATAACTAACAAAATTCATTCATGCAATACGAGACATAAAACAAAGAAAAAGTACTTATTGCCTTGTGCGCACACATCTCAAACCCCAAAATCATTATACTACTATGATGCAAAGTTATGGAATGAAATTCCAAAACTATTTAAAGAAAATTCAAGAAAGAACTAAAAATTAATTTGTTGTCCCAATATGCTGAAGCACATTGAATCATTGTTTTGAATCATGCCCCCACATCAGACATAACATTTTTTATGTATTGTTTCAGGCCTGTTAAATTGAAAACTTACCTGTATTCACTTTTGTCTTTTGGTGTGTTGTTTTGTTTCTTGACAGTTTTTAAGCTTTTTTAAAAATTTGTTTAAGTTTTGTAGTGTTGTTTTTTGCGTTGGCAGTTAGAGGCTTTGGCTTTTTTTTCTCAGTTTTTAATATTATTGCTGCAGACCTTGATGACTGTGCTTAGTCTTTTCGCATACCTAAATAAATTGAATTGAATAGGCTACTTTGTAAGCTGGGCCTAACCTGATACAGTTTGAATACAGTTTCGGTAGTAGTCTGGTTTAGATTGGAGTAATATCATTTGGCTAAGAATATATTTTGCTGCTTTAGTAACAAATAACTTTGTATTTTTGCAATGTTGAAGTATGGTATGGCTAATGGCTGTCCCAATATGATAATAATGATAAAGATGTCTATTAAAATAATAATAATAAAAAAAGCAATTTGTCAACCCCTTGAGATGCGATAGCAAGAAGCTAGCATCTGACTAAGGGGCAGTTGTTACTAAAGCAAGTGAAAAAGCAGAAAATTAACAGACATGAAATGCAAAATAAGACTTATGAAAAAATCATAAAGACAGTACGCTGAGCACAGTATTAAACGTAAATCATATATCAGGCATATTGATAAAGGCCAAATTAAAATAGTTTGTTTTCGATTTAGTTTTAAACAATGAAATGCTGCTACTTTTTCGAATATCAAGAGGCAAATCATTCCAAACAGTAACTGAAGCATGTGAAATAATTGATTCAGATTTGTTGTAGTTTAATTGACTAGGCTATTTTTTTCCAACAAAAGCACATTACAGTTGCCATGAAAATCACAAGCAACAGATGGTTTATGCAGATATCTATTTTTAAAAGAACATCAAAAAACCAAAATAATAAAGATATCTATTTTCATCAACTTTAGCTCAACCGTCCCTTGCATCTCAAAGTAAAAAAGTGGTTGATAGAGATGTAACTTAAAAATTCAGCTGTAAATCAAAACTCAGTAATTTGCATTGCACATTTTTCATTTGACTGTTACATCTAAGACTTCAGGTCTGAATTTTAGATCTAAGCATAGATGGGCACAAGTCCGTTAATCCGTTAATAACAAAGCTAACTTTTTCATTAACTCGTTAATTCGTTAAAAAGTTTTTTCATGTTAACGGACTAAATTAACTTCCGGTTAAGTTCTGTTAACTTTCGTTAAGGTTTTTATTGTTCTGTTTAACTTTCGTTAATAACATTCGCGATTAGTCATTCTGGCGAACGGACGTGTTCATTAGAAGAGAGAAAAACAGACATTTTGCTGCAGCGGTTGCGCAGAAAAAAAAAAAAAAGATAAATTAGGATTTTGCTCAAAATCATGACTGGGAAAACTGGAAAAAACACAGTTGAAGCTAAATTGGACAGTGCATTGAAGGCGATTGAGATAATGTCGGAGAGATTAGATAATTTTGAGAAGCATTTTGCCAGTTTCGAAATTCAACTTAATGTAATTGACAAAAAATTTTCTGAAAGATGTGGCAAGTTAGAAGCTGACGTATCCGCACTAGACTTAAACATCAATCGAATTGGAAGTCTGGCCTCAGAAATTGAAACGGAAATGGTCTCTAAATTTGAAATACTTGATGAAAAATTGAAAGCTGCTGAAGAAAAGAACAACGCGCTTCTACAGAAAATTAAAAGCATTGTGCATGAGAACGTCATGCGTGAATCTTATGACAAACGATTCAATATTCTGATACATATGGGTTAGATGAAATCGAACATGAAACCAAACCACAAACTAAAGCTATTTTTGGAACTTTTCTGACGGAGGCGCTAGGATTGGAACCCGATGCGGTTAGAATAGCGGATTTACACCGACTTCCTCAACATCCTGTCACAAAAGCAGGTAAAAAAGTAACGCGACCAATTATAGTCAAAGTTCTAACTGCCTTTGATAAGAGTATCATTTACGAAAATGTTAACAACCTTAAAGCTTATAATGATGGAAAAGAAACCTCTGCTTTTATAACTGACCACTTGCCCAAATTATTTTATAAACAGAAGCAGATGTTAATGCCCGATTTTAAAGCAGCCAAGGGCAAAAAGCGTACATGGGGTACGTACGACGGAAAGTACTGTTTATACGTCGAAAATAAACGTATATTGCCACCTGTCGGTGCAGATTACGTGTAAACAAACTTTGAGAAAATAATGTGTTGTGTGCTTTTGGTGACTAAAATTTTGTACTTAATTTTGTAATGAATAGGACCCGATTCTGTGCATCGCAATAGGACAAGTCGGAAGAAAGTTTTCATTAATTTATATTATTACTATCTTTCGACATAATTATTTCTATCAGCAACAATTTTATACAAATAACATAGCGAGCAATAAACGAATCAACATTTGACTGTCTTCGGCCTTGCAACAGAAAGGGACCCCTATTCACCTTATTATTCAATCGAGGAACAGCATCGCGTAAATTGCGAAAACTTAGATTATTGTGTTTTCCCTAATATAATTCAGCATATTTTGGAATATCCAAGGGATAAGATGAAATGCTGCATGCTCTGCATCAAAAATGTATCAGTTGAAGCTGGTGTCTTTTGGGACTGGAATTTGATGTATAGATTTTTATAGACATAGATTACTGGAATTTGATTGTGATTTATAGCTTCTTATAGACATAGACTTCTGAAACCTCTTATCTGTTTATACAATGTAGTGATCACGTAGCAATTTGAGAACAAGTATTAGTTGCTTGTCTTGATCCGATTAACTAAAAAACTATTTGCTTTTTCTTCAGTGTAACAGCACTATTGTGTGAGCCATTTTCTGAATAGCTATCACCTTGTGAAATGTTTTGATTGTGATTTATAGCTTTTTATAGACATAGACTACTGAAACCTCTTATCTGTTTGTACAATGTAGTGATCACGTAGCAATTTGAGAACAAGTATTAGTTACTTGTCTTGATCCGATTAACTAAAAAACTTTTTGCTTTTTCTCTAGTGTAACAGCACTATATGGGGAGAGCCATTTTCTGAATAGCTATCACCTTGTGAAATGTTTTTATTAGACAGTAAACTAGGAACACTGGAGTATATTGCTGTTTTTGATCAAACTTATGTAGCAAACCAAATGATACAACAAACCTAATTTATTTTTCTTTGTTTAACAGCAGTAATAAGCAGAGCAAACTGCGCAAATCTCATGTCTCATACATTGATGGTAAATTATGTAAACTGTTGAACCGCTGCTTCTTAAAATGTCTGTTGACAAAATGGATTTTACTAGTGTACTAACAATGGCTACATGTGACGACTTAATTATAAACAACAGGAGGCTGATTGAGTTTCTCAACACGAGTCGATCAGAGCTAAACCATGAAACAAAAACTTGTGATCTGAATGACACATTTGACTCCTTGCTAGATAATATTAAAGAATGTCATTATATTGATTTTCCGATGAAAGAGTTTTTACCATCCACAAAACCTAATCAGACTACAATGTCTATAATCCATATAAACATAAGATCGTTAAACAAACCAGAAAATTTCGAAGCACTTCACGAATTTTTGACCTTACTACCATACTCTCCGGATATCGTGTGTGTATCGGAAACGCGGCTTAAAGGCAATCCATTACTCAATATTTCATTACCAGACTACAACTTTGTTCACTCCGATTCTGTAACAAACGCTAGAGGGGTTGCAGTATACGTTTCAACTAAATACAAATTTAAACTGGATTGTGACCTTGAGATGAAACTAAACGGTTGTGAAGAACTTTGGCTAAATATAAAAACGAATGATAATTCTAATCAAAAATTTACAGTTGGCGTGATTTACCGACATCCAAATTATTCTAACAGTACAGTAAAAGAATTCTCTGAAGCCCTATGTAATTCCATAAATAAAATAACAAATCGAAAAGACACCTTTTACCTGCTCGGAGATTTGAACATTGATTTAACAGTGAACAAAAGAAGCTTAAGTAGCCTTGATTTTCTAAACAGCTTAATTACTGTAGTTGCGGTTCCTTGCCAATCATCACTATTCCGACCCGGGTCACAGAAACATCCGCTACTATCATCGATCATGTTATAACTAACGATTCCTCGCACGAAATAAAACCAGGTGTAATACGATATGATGATAATCTATCGGACCACTACGTCATATATTGCAATGTAACTAATAATTCTGTAACGTCACAAAAGCAAACCTACTTCATAATCAGAGATAAGTCTACCTTTAACGCAGATTCTTATCGCGACGAAATGAATACTGCAGTTTACGACTACCTGAGTAATTTAGGGGAATTAACAGAACTCAATTTTGATCGCACATTTGACGAATTTGTGTCACTCGTTCAAAACGTAATGGAAAAGCATGCCCCTCTCAAAAGATTATCGCGCAAACAACAGAAATTGAAAAGTAAGCCATGGATTACAAAAGAGATATACGCAATGATTTGTCGAAAAAACAAGATGCATAAATCTCATTATATTTTGGGAAATGATGATATGAAACAAGAATATAAAAGTTATTCGAATAAATTAACTAAAATTAAAGCATTAGCCAAAAAAGAATATTATTCAGCAGAAATAGAAAAAAATAAAACAAATCAGCGAAAAACATGGAAACTTTTGCGAACTTTACTGCCTGGTAATTCCAAAAAAAGAAACATCTTGCCTACAACTGTAAATGTGGATAATGTTACTGTAACAGACCAACAAAGAATTTTGGACGAATTTGACCATTTTTTCTCAAAAGTCGGAGAAAATCTCGCGAGTGAATTTAGCACGAATGACGAGGCAGCATTTGAACTATTTCTTCAAAATAGAGTAAGTCCATCGGTTTTCATGGAACCACCTCGGGTGAATGAAGTAATAAACATAATAAACTCTTTAAACTTGAATAAATCTGTAGGTCATGACAACATATCGCCGTATTTTTTGCGAGTAGCTTCTGATACATTAGCTCCAGCTTTATGTTTTATCATTGACAATGCTTTTCGATTGGGAATATTTCCAACAAGTTGTAAAATAGCTAGAATTGTTCCTCTGCATAAATCTGGAAAAACTGATAACATTACTAATTATCGTCCAATATCCATATTAACATGCTTCTCTAAAATTATTGAAAAACTAATACATAAACGAATGTCAAAATTTTTTCAGAAACATTCTGTCTTGGTTACATCAAAATATGGATTTCAGAATAACATGTCAACATTTCATGCTATTATGGACGTGTTGACCTCTACTTATGATCACATCGATAATAACATGTATACCGGCTTGATATTATTAGATTTTAAGAAAGCTTTTGATACTGTCTGTCACACCACATTATTGAAAAAGCTTGAGCACTATGGAATCCGTGGCGTAGCACATAAACTATTGCACTCTTATTTGTCTGACAGACATCAGTACATAACTTCTTATGACATATGTTCTGAAAAAGTTCTCAATCGCTTTGGAGTACCTCAAGGGAGTAACTTAGGGCCATTGTTGTTTTTAATATACTGTATATAAATGATATTCCAAATGCATTAACTTCACCACCGCGATTATTTGCTGATGACACGTGCTTAGTAATCCACGCTGCAAATCCACGTACTCTACAAGAAAAAATAAATATTGAATTACTAAATGTTCATAAGTGGACAAAAGCGAACAAAATTACCCTTAATCCAAAAAAATCTTCCGCCTTGATAATTCCTCCTAAAACAACTCTTCCAGTTCCTGCAATTGATTTGATTTTCGACAACAATGTGATTACTATCAGTGATTCCGCAAAATACCTGGGCATTACAATCGATGCAAGATTAAATTTTGACGAACAAATCAATTCAATACCAAATAAAATAGCGAGGTCCATAGGTGTTTTGTCTAAACTAAAGCATGTCTTACCTTTCACTGCCTTACGAAATTTATACTATAGCATGATTCACCCACATTTACTCTATGGCATCTCAATTTGGGGAAACACGTCCGACAGATCCTTACAGCAATTGATAACCTTACAAAATAAAGCTGTCAAAATAATTTCCGGTGGACAGTGGCGAGACCACGTTACACCTTATTACGAACAATCAAAAATATTAAAATTAAAAGATTTATATACATACGAGGTAGCAAAAATGATGCATAAACACTCACGCAAACAATTACCTAGCAGTTTCAACTCATACTTTGCTACCGTGAATGCGAAACACACACGAACTACGAGATTAGCTTCGTCTGATTTTAATTTGTTTCTCCCTAGATATAGAACCAAAAAATTGCAGAGAAACTTTAAATATCAAGGAGTCAAAATCTGGAACTCGCTATCAGAAGAATTAAAAATTTTATCGTTCAATCAATTTAAAGTAAAATATAAACAAAAATTATTGTCAAAATATAAATGATAAATTGCATAATAATATTTTTGAACAAAAACTAAGCCAGAGGAAACATATTGCAATATTTTTTAAACAGTCGATCAGTACGCCTTGAAATCTATGAATGCTAATATATAGGTGGCTGCTCGACTCGATGACCGTGAGGTCCCCTCGCAGCCTCCTGTTGCAATTCAAGTGACTGCTTTTTGAATAATTATATTGCCTTGCTTACTTGTTTATTTGTGCCTTAATTGCATTTGTCTTGAATTGTAAATAAATGTAAATAAATATGAAATATTGCTGAGATTTTGCACCATTCACTCATGGCAGTGGCTATTTTGCCTCAAGAGCTGTAGTGGTCTTAGGAATGTGCAAAGTGTGCAAATGCACAGGGGCCCCCCCACTTCTGGGGCCCCCCCATTTGACCTATCACGCTCAGAAAAATTTGATTATGAAAAACTATAGCAAATTATGATAAAAAGTTAATGCATTTGTTTTAAGTGTCATTACATATGTACCCCCTCCCTAAAGATGCACTTGTTCCAAGTGTTATTACACATATCCCCCTTTCCAAGACAACATTACTTTTAACTTTTAAGTCAGATTTAGTAAACAGATAATAAAAATTTACTGGTAAAGTCAACTTACTTCTCTTTTTCTTTTTTTTTGCTTGCTAGAGTTAGGCTACTGAGGTCAAATGCGTAACCAGGGAGGGCCCAGGGGCCCCCCCAATTGAAATGCTAACCATGATAAAAATGTCACAAAAAAGACTGTTGTTTCTTCAGCTTCAGTTTCTTTTAGCATCTTTGCATACAACAGTACACCCGTACAGCAGTAATTAACAATTGTATTAAGCCAGGGGGCCCTGGCCCTCTCAATTTAATTTTTACCAACCAATTTAAATGGGCCCCCTACAATAATAATTAAAAGGGCCCCCAACAACAATATTGATCCAGGGGCCAGGGCCCCTTAATTTAATTTTTGCCAACCAATTTTAAGGGGCCCCGTACAAGAATATTTATATGGCCCTCTGATTTGTATGGGCCCCCAACAATAATACTGTTTCAGGGGGCCATAGCTCCTTCAATTTAATGTTGCCAACCAATTTAAACGTATAACCCGAGTGAAATTAAGCGTTTCTATCCTAAAAGTTGCTAACTGAGGTTCTCATCTAACCTTTTTATGAATGTAATGCAATAACCAGGGACAGATTTAACACATGGCACAGTGCCAGGGGCCCCGCGCTCAGACAAGACTTTTTTAGTCTTCACCTGTATTTGGCGCGAAAATATTGCAAAAATCTCAAAGTGCCTGGGGCCCAACTCAATGTAAATCCGACTCGGGCAATAACATGGTTTGTAGGCATAACTATCTATTGTACATTTTTCAATTACAATTCACCTCCACCTCGCCAGTTTTTATGCAACTACGTACTTTTGAAAAAAATTAGCTTTAGTAAGGGGAATGCTCATTGAACAAATTTTTGAATTGAGAGAGCCTGGGCCCCTGGCCGTATATGTACTCCTATAACTGGTTGTTTTCTAGACAAAACAATAATCTATAAAGAAATTAATCGACTGAATTGTTATTTACTGCTAAAATATTGCAGGAGGGAATGTACTTTACTTCCCCCTACCTGGGCGAAATCACTAATAAAATTTAACCACAAAATGCAAGATTTTAAACGTGTTTTGGACTTAAATTGCAAGCAAAAGGAGGACTAAACAACTTAATTTTTTCAATTGGCTTTCAAATTTTAAAAATCTAGTACTTTCAAATGACTCTGAAAATGTGCAAAATGTGATCCAATGGTATTAAAACTACTTTTTTTCCAAAAAATTACGAAAAATCGTCCAGCGGCTGGGGGCTTTGCCCCCAGACCTCCATAACATCGGGCGGCTGGAGGCTCCGTCCCCAGACCCCCGTCTGTGATACGTTTGAATTACAGTACACTTCTTTACTTAAGCACGTCTCCCAATTTACACATTTTCGCATTTTAACTAGGCTATTGGTTTAAGCTCTCTCCTTGAACGAGTTCCTAGTTACATGCCTACACAAGGCCACGACTTCTGATCTTCCATTCTACGATATCTTTGCCCCACCAAAAAATTCCTCTTTCGAAGTTTCTGATGGCGTTATTGCATGTGATTTGTGGTTTTGGCCCCCCCTCCCCCAATCAAAAATCCTGGCTACGCCTATGACTCAGGTAGTCGTTTTTCCACTTGTTTTTTTCAACTGCTTTCAGCAACTGGCAGTAATAGGTTTTTGACTAACGTATACAGAGTATATCATATGCTAAGCAGTACAAAGCATTCAAACATTATTGCTAAGTACTCAAACATATTCTGTAATAACACAAGCATACTGAAAGCAATTGCTGAAAGTTTACGTTAATTTACTGCAATTAATTGAGTTGATAATCTAGATGAGAGGAACTTATGAACAAACATTTGATTTAATTAGGGCTGCAATTGCATTGGTCTTGTTATTTATAAAATGCATTGTTGCGCTTAATTGCTAGTGCAGATAAAACATGTTAAAGTAGTGTGTAAAAAAAAGGCCCCCCCCATTTAATTTGCACAGGGGCCCCCCCTTTCCTAAGGCCACCACTGCTCAAGAGGCAAAATATCCTCATGTTATTTTGCCATTTGGAGGCAAAATAGTCCTAAATGCTATTTTGCCTCCAGTGCCAAAATAGCCCTAACCCAAACCCTAACCTTAACCTTTATCCTAACCTTAACCCTAAGCCTAACCCCAAACCTAACACGAACCCTAACCCAAACAGAGGGAAAACATTATTTTGCCTCTAGAGGCAAAATAGCCACTCCCTTTATTCATCGTACCGGTACAAACCAATTTGCACTGGTAACACTTGTTGTGTATTAGTACGAGTTTTTTAGAAGAAAGCGCAGAAAGGAGCTCTTTTTTGTGGCAAATAATAAGCTGCAGCCTCATAGGTCTATTAATTATCACTGTTCGCTATTTCCAAAGATTTTCCGGTCGCAGCTTCATTAGTGCATACATACTTATTTTTATCTTGAAATTTGATTAGACTGTAAAATGTAGCTTCCAAAACATAAAATGTAGCTTCCAAAACACAAATGACGGATTAACGTTAACGGAGGTGTGAAGTTTGTTAACGGACTAGTGGTTAACGAAGCTAACGTTTTGCATTAACTTGCGCACCTATGGATCTAAGTCAACATTTGTCTAAAAGAAACAGTTACCAACCTTGTTTGGTTTTAGAGTTCCAATAAAGTTATTGATGTTTCGATTCAAGCACACTGGGGTCAAGCAATGCTCACTGTTTCAAATTCGACTGTTAAAGGTTTAAATGTGTTAGCTGTCATGTATGTTGTTATGGTAGGATTTATTTTACCAGTCCATTTGCACAGTCTGCAGTGCATTTGACATTCTGCTTGCTACATAATTATGGTCTAAATTTTTCGCTTTTGTACTTTTAGATATCATTGATTATTGTTACTTTTTGTTGTTTGTGTTGAGTGGTTGATTTTGACTTGTGAAACAGGAGTAGAAACGGTTTTATGTATAAGCCTTTAAAACCAAATTTCCACCCAGAAGAACAAGGATTGGAAAGTTCAGAAGATGAAGATAATGTTCATGTTGTTCCTCATGTTGCCAGCAAGCACACCAATGAATTGTCATGGTGTTCTTGTGCCAATTGTCAACTAATGCCCAGCAATGTTGAAAATGTGTGTTGTCGGAGCGTCAAAAGTTTAGAAAATATACAACGAGTATTGTTTGTGCAATACATCAAGTTTCAAGAAAATGTGCCTGGATGTGGAGGTACTACAAATGCTCCTCTCTGCCCTCCATGATTTTATTGCGGAAGAAATGCCAAAACAATTAATCAACAAGTATGTATAGTTACTTTTAGAGGTCTGTGGTCGATTATTGTGCATTTGGCTTCATATTACATTTTAAGGTATCAAACTGGTGTGTCTACATAATTTTGAGTCATAAATGGTTATAGTATGGTTTTCAGAGGTACTTGTAAATGGACGTGGATTATTTAGTGTATCCCTTCAGAGTAATCTCAAATCTGAACGCCAGAAAATCAACAATTTATTACTGCTCAGTGCGCATACATTATTTACCGGTACCGGCAGTTCTTATGTTGGACAAAAAAATAGAGATACGTTGTAATGTTACCTCAGATACGATGATCAGTATTGGGTGTAGAGTAATAACCAAAAATAGTCCAATTTTTTCCGAACCAAGTCAACTGACCTCCAACGTTAGGGTTAGTTGGTGGTTATTTTCACCTTGAACAAATTTTTGAACGTTGAAAATACTTTTTGCTATTGCTTATGTTGTCATAAATGCACATGTCTAACCACCAACATTAGGGTTAGAATCAGTTGGCGGTCAGTTGTCGTGGAACGCATTTTTTCCGTACACATACTTCAATGCACAACAGGCCATGAAACGTAAACAGTAAACAAAGCTTTTGATGCATTTTTTTCTAAGATTTAAAAATATTGAGGAAATGCAATAGTAGTTAATTTCACTGTCAGTGTAAGTAACTAACACTACTGTAGCTTATGTCATAAGTATTGATGTGTGTCGTCCAGTCTCCACCATAATTTTTTTCAGAAATTGGCGCTTTGCTGCAAACCGAAGCTACATTTATTGGGTCTATGGCAAACTTGAAAGAAGAAAGCGAAAGGTTATTCCATCTTGTGTAGTAAATGCAATCCGAAAAGCCTTTCCTGAAGAAAGTGGTGTTTATGAAGGTTACCACGAACTACCATTATCCTTTGCTGCTTCTGCTTTTCCGTAGTTTTTGCTATTTAACCAAACTTCAGATGATTAGCGTTACTTTCAGGTTATTTTATAGTTTGTTTTTGAATACTGCCTTATAGCAGTGGTTCTCAACCTTTTTTCAAAGCGACTCAAATTTTTTTAAAATTGAAATGTACAAAATTCTGCGACCCATGTATAAAATGTAGGGAATTTGAGGTGAAAAAAAGGTCCTCACCTCTGGAAACAAGAATTTTCGGCGGTTTTTTTAAGTGATTACCGAAAAAAAAAAAAAGTTTTCACTTGGAGAGTACGAAAATTTCCGCTGGTCTGGTCAGTATCAGCGTAAACCATTCAAGACGATCTTGTTATCGTTACGCGGGCATCATGGTTACCGGACCACAAGTTTTACTCTTTGTAGGTGCTTGCCAAAGAAATCAAAAGGAATTTTTAAGCGACTCGTACGTTGAAGACCATGGCCTTATAGCGTATGTAGTTTATTAATAAACACTGCCGTAAATCATTGCGTTGTAGCGTATTTGTTTAATAATATTAAACAATGTCACCATTCACAAGTTATAATTTGCTTGTGGTACTACTGCAACCCTTCCAAGGGATTATTGAGGCGTGAAGAAACTCCGCGGAGATCAGCAGTCGGCTTGAGGGAGAAGATCCAAAATAGCTTTACGTAAAGGCGCACGCGCAGTTCACTACAGAAGATAGTCTTACGATTCTGTAGAGGGTAATACACAAGCGATGCATTAAGACATCTTATGAGAGAAAGAGGCTGTGACCTTGGCAGCTAGGACGAGACAGGGCCGATTGAATTGATTTCCGGCCAGGTTAAACCAAAGGCTTCAAAATGGTGTTCAGTTTCTATTCATGGCGTTAAGTGTTTCAAGAGTTTATATAATGATGGCAGCTGGGCTCGAAGCCCGAATCGCCGCTGTGCTGTCTCCAGGCGATCATTAGTTGGCGAATAAACGCGGTAACGTAACGTACCACGGTGGTTAATAACAATTTACCATTAAAAAGACGCAACAATTAAACAAGATCAAAAAGTAAGCAACATATCCTATGAAAACAATGACAACAAAAAACAAGCAGTATGCTATTCTAAACCATGAACACTTTTGTTTTAATCTTCATTATCTTCTTGAGGCATGAACATTTGCAGTTCTTGAGCAGTATTATCTGAACGGAAACGCGATATGTGTTTACTGATTAAGTCTGCTTTCGACGGCTTTTCCGCTGTTTGCGATATGCAAGCTCTCGCTGCTTCCGGTACTTCAATCGAATCCGTCTCTGGAAACACGTCTAAAAAATTTATGTTAAATGAAATGTTCCGCGTGTTTTTTGAAACAGATAATAAACAATTTTATTTCAAGACGCGTGTGCGCGCACATGCGAAACGATAACGACTCGTGACCGTTGCGACGCTACATTTACCTGGCATAATTATGCGGAAATAGCTCCTCAAATTCCGTGCATAATTTGGTGTGTTTCCTTTCTCAATTGCATACTGCATAGTACCAATTCAATTGCATTGCATACTCTTTCGTTCGTATGGACCAGACACTCTGCTTCTTTCACGTAGGGCATCCTTTTTTGGTTCTTACAAGTCCTTTGTCAAGCTGGGCCACCATAACGGGTAGACTGCTTCGCTTGACTGGGAAATAAGCGTAAAGCGTCTTTCTCAAGACACAACGATGCGTTGTCAGTTCGAGAATTGCACCGGGAGTCAGCAACCTTTCGATCACTAACCCGGCGCTTTACCAAATGAGCTAATGCCGCTTCATTGCAAACTGAAATTATACAAAAACAACTTACTATTTTTTAGACGATGTATAGTTGATTCAATAAGTTCCTGTCTAAAAAAATAATCGTACTCTCCAAGTGAAAACTTTTTTTTTTCGGTAATCACTTAAAAAAACCGCCGAAAATTCTTGTTTCCAGAGGTGAGGACCTTTCTTTCACCTCAAATTCCCTACATTTTATACATGGGTCGCAGAATTTTGTACATTTCAATTTTAAAAAAATTTGAGTCGCTTTGAAAAAAGGTTGAGAACCACTGCTATAAGGCAGTATTCAAAAACAAACTATAAAATAACCTGAAAGTAACGCTAATCATCTGAAGTTTGGTTAAATAGCAAAAACTACGGAAAAGCAGAAGCAGCAAAGGATAATGGTAGTTCGTGGTAACCTTCATAAACACCACTTTCTTCAGGAAAGGCTTTTCGGATTGCATTTACTACACAAGATGGAATAACCTTTCGCTTTCTTCTTTCAAGTTTGCCATAGACCCAATAAATGTAGCTTCGGTTTGCAGCAAAGCGCCAATTTCTGAAAAAAATTATGGTGGAGACTGGACGACACACATCAATACTTATGACATAAGCTACAGTAGTGTTAGTTACTTACACTGACAGTGAAATTAACTACTATTGCATTTCCTCAATATTTTTAAATCTTAGAAAAAAATGCATCAAAAGCTTTGTTTACTGTTTACGTTTCATGGCCTGTTGTGCATTGAAGTATGTGTACGGAAAAAATGCGTTCCACGACAACTGACCGCCAACTGATTCTAACCCTAATGTTGGTGGTTAGACATGTGCATTTATGACAACATAAGCAATAGCAAAAAGTATTTTCAACGTTCAAAAATTTGTTCAAGGTGAAAATAACCACCAACTAACCCTAACGTTGGAGGTCAGTTGACTTGGTTCGGAAAAAATTGGACTATTTTTGGTTATTACTCTACACCCAATACTGATCATCGTATCTGAGGTAACATTACAACGTATCTCTATTTTTTTGTCCAACATAAGAACTGCCGGTACCGGTAAATAATGTATGCGCACTGAGCAGTAATAAATTGTTGATTTTCTGGCGTTCAGATTTGAGATTACTCTGAAGGGATACACTAAATAATCCACGTCCATTTACAAGTACCTCTGAAAACCATACTATAACCATTTATGACTCAAAATTATGTAGACACACCAGTTTGATACCTTAAAATGTAATATGAAGCCAAATGCACAATAATCGACCACAGACCTCTAAAAGTAACTATACATACTTGTTGATTAATTGTTTTGGCATTTCTTCCGCAATAAAATCATGGAGGGCAGAGAGGAGCATTTGTAGTACCTCCACATCCAGGCACATTTTCTTGAAACTTGATGTATTGCACAAACAATACTCGTTGTATATTTTCTAAACTTTTGACGCTCCGACAACACACATTTTCAACATTGCTGGGCATTAGTTGACAATTGGCACAAGAACACCATGACAATTCATTGGTGTGCTTGCTGGCAACATGAGGAACAACATGAACATTATCTTCATCTTCTGAACTTTCCAATCCTTGTTCTTCTGGGTGGAAATTTGGTTTTAAAGGCTTATACATAAAACCGTTTCTACTCCTGTTTCACAAGTCAAAATCAACCACTCAACACAAACAACAAAAAGTAACAATAATCAATGATATCTAAAAGTACAAAAGCGAAAAATTTAGACCATAATTATGTAGCAAGCAGAATGTCAAATGCACTGCAGACTGTGCAAATGGACTGGTAAAATAAATCCTACCATAACAACATACATGACAGCTAACACATTTAAACCTTTAACAGTCGAATTTGAAACAGTGAGCATTGCTTGACCCCAGTGTGCTTGAATCGAAACATCAATAACTTTATTGGAACTCTAAAACCAAACAAGGTTGGTAACTGTTTCTTTTAGACAAATGTTGACTTAGATCCATAGGTGCGCAAGTTAATGCAAAACGTTAGCTTCGTTAACCACTAGTCCGTTAACAAACTTCACACCTCCGTTAACGTTAATCCGTCATTTGTGTTTTGGAAGCTACATTTTATGTTTTGGAAGCTACATTTTACAGTCTAATCAAATTTCAAGATAAAAATAAGTATGTATGCACTAATGAAGCTGCGACCGGAAAATCTTTGGAAATAGCGAACAGTGATAATTAATAGACCTATGAGGCTGCAGCTTATTATTTGCCACAAAAAAGAGCTCCTTTCTGCGCTTTCTTCTAAAAAACTCGTACTAATACACAACAAGTGTTACCAGTGCAAATTGGTTTGTACCGGTACGATGAATAAAGGGAGTGGCTATTTTGCCTCTAGAGGCAAAATAATGTTTTCCCTCTGTTTGGGTTAGGGTTCGTGTTAGGTTTGGGGTTAGGCTTAGGGTTAAGGTTAGGATAAAGGTTAAGGTTAGGGTTTGGGTTAGGGCTATTTTGGCACTGGAGGCAAAATAGCATTTAGGACTATTTTGCCTCCAAATGGCAAAATAACATGAGGATATTTTGCCTCTTGAGCAGTGGTGGCCTTAGGAAAGGGGGGGCCCCTGTGCAAATTAAATGGGGGGGGCCTTTTTTTTACACACTACTTTAACATGTTTTATCTGCACTAGCAATTAAGCGCAACAATGCATTTTATAAATAACAAGACCAATGCAATTGCAGCCCTAATTAAATCAAATGTTTGTTCATAAGTTCCTCTCATCTAGATTATCAACTCAATTAATTGCAGTAAATTAACGTAAACTTTCAGCAATTGCTTTCAGTATGCTTGTGTTATTACAGAATATGTTTGAGTACTTAGCAATAATGTTTGAATGCTTTGTACTGCTTAGCATATGATATACTCTGTATACGTTAGTCAAAAACCTATTACTGCCAGTTGCTGAAAGCAGTTGAAAAAAACAAGTGGAAAAACGACTACCTGAGTCATAGGCGTAGCCAGGATTTTTGATTGGGGGAGGGGGGGCCAAAACCACAAATCACATGCAATAACGTCATCAGAAACTTCGAAAGAGGAATTTTTTGGTGGGGCAAAGATATCGTAGAATGGAAGATCAGAAGTCGTGGCCTTGTGTAGGCATGTAACTAGGAACTCGTTCAAGGAGAGAGCTTAAACCAATAGCCTAGTTAAAATGCGAAAATGTGTAAATTGGGAGACGTGCTTAAGTAAAGAAGTGTACTGTAATTCAAACGTATCACAGACGGGGGTCTGGGGACGGAGCCTCCAGCCGCCCGATGTTATGGAGGTCTGGGGGCAAAGCCCCCAGCCGCTGGACGATTTTTCGTAATTTTTTGGAAAAAAAGTAGTTTTAATACCATTGGATCACATTTTGCACATTTTCAGAGTCATTTGAAAGTACTAGATTTTTAAAATTTGAAAGCCAATTGAAAAAATTAAGTTGTTTAGTCCTCCTTTTGCTTGCAATTTAAGTCCAAAACACGTTTAAAATCTTGCATTTTGTGGTTAAATTTTATTAGTGATTTCGCCCAGGTAGGGGGAAGTAAAGTACATTCCCTCCTGCAATATTTTAGCAGTAAATAACAATTCAGTCGATTAATTTCTTTATAGATTATTGTTTTGTCTAGAAAACAACCAGTTATAGGAGTACATATACGGCCAGGGGCCCAGGCTCTCTCAATTCAAAAATTTGTTCAATGAGCATTCCCCTTACTAAAGCTAATTTTTTTCAAAAGTACGTAGTTGCATAAAAACTGGCGAGGTGGAGGTGAATTGTAATTGAAAAATGTACAATAGATAGTTATGCCTACAAACCATGTTATTGCCCGAGTCGGATTTACATTGAGTTGGGCCCCAGGCACTTTGAGATTTTTGCAATATTTTCGCGCCAAATACAGGTGAAGACTAAAAAAGTCTTGTCTGAGCGCGGGGCCCCTGGCACTGTGCCATGTGTTAAATCTGTCCCTGGTTATTGCATTACATTCATAAAAAGGTTAGATGAGAACCTCAGTTAGCAACTTTTAGGATAGAAACGCTTAATTTCACTCGGGTTATACGTTTAAATTGGTTGGCAACATTAAATTGAAGGAGCTATGGCCCCCTGAAACAGTATTATTGTTGGGGGCCCATACAAATCAGAGGGCCATATAAATATTCTTGTACGGGGCCCCTTAAAATTGGTTGGCAAAAATTAAATTAAGGGGCCCTGGCCCCTGGATCAATATTGTTGTTGGGGGCCCTTTTAATTATTATTGTAGGGGGCCCATTTAAATTGGTTGGTAAAAATTAAATTGAGAGGGCCAGGGCCCCCTGGCTTAATACAATTGTTAATTACTGCTGTACGGGTGTACTGTTGTATGCAAAGATGCTAAAAGAAACTGAAGCTGAAGAAACAACAGTCTTTTTTGTGACATTTTTATCATGGTTAGCATTTCAATTGGGGGGGCCCCTGGGCCCTCCCTGGTTACGCATTTGACCTCAGTAGCCTAACTCTAGCAAGCAAAAAAAAAGAAAAAGAGAAGTAAGTTGACTTTACCAGTAAATTTTTATTATCTGTTTACTAAATCTGACTTAAAAGTTAAAAGTAATGTTGTCTTGGAAAGGGGGATATGTGTAATAACACTTGGAACAAGTGCATCTTTAGGGAGGGGGTACATATGTAATGACACTTAAAACAAATGCATTAACTTTTTATCATAATTTGCTATAGTTTTTCATAATCAAATTTTTCTGAGCGTGATAGGTCAAATGGGGGGGCCCCAGAAGTGGGGGGGCCCCTGTGCATTTGCACACTTTGCACATTCCTAAGACCACTACAGCTCTTGAGGCAAAATAGCCACTGCCATGAGTGAATGGTGCAAAATCTCAGCAATATTTCATATTTATTTACATTTATTTACAATTCAAGACAAATGCAATTAAGGCACAAATAAACAAGTAAGCAAGGCAATATAATTATTCAAAAAGCAGTCACTTGAATTGCAACAGGAGGCTGCGAGGGGACCTCACGGTCATCGAGTCGAGCAGCCACCTATATATTAGCATTCATAGATTTCAAGGCGTACTGATCGACTGTTTAAAAAATATTGCAATATGTTTCCTCTGGCTTAGTTTTTGTTCAAAAATATTATTATGCAATTTATCATTTATATTTTGACAATAATTTTTGTTTATATTTTACTTTAAATTGATTGAACGATAAAATTTTTAATTCTTCTGATAGCGAGTTCCAGATTTTGACTCCTTGATATTTAAAGTTTCTCTGCAATTTTTTGGTTCTATATCTAGGGAGAAACAAATTAAAATCAGACGAAGCTAATCTCGTAGTTCGTGTGTGTTTCGCATTCACGGTAGCAAAGTATGAGTTGAAACTGCTAGGTAATTGTTTGCGTGAGTGTTTATGCATCATTTTTGCTACCTCGTATGTATATAAATCTTTTAATTTTAATATTTTTGATTGTTCGTAATAAGGTGTAACGTGGTCTCGCCACTGTCCACCGGAAATTATTTTGACAGCTTTATTTTGTAAGGTTATCAATTGCTGTAAGGATCTGTCGGACGTGTTTCCCCAAATTGAGATGCCATAGAGTAAATGTGGGTGAATCATGCTATAGTATAAATTTCGTAAGGCAGTGAAAGGTAAGACATGCTTTAGTTTAGACAAAACACCTATGGACCTCGCTATTTTATTTGGTATTGAATTGATTTGTTCGTCAAAATTTAATCTTGCATCGATTGTAATGCCCAGGTATTTTGCGGAATCACTGATAGTAATCACATTGTTGTCGAAAATCAAATCAATTGCAGGAACTGGAAGAGTTGTTTTAGGAGGAATTATCAAGGCGGAAGATTTTTTTGGATTAAGGGTAATTTTGTTCGCTTTTGTCCACTTATGAACATTTAGTAATTCAATATTTATTTTTTCTTGTAGAGTACGTGGATTTGCAGCGTGGATTACTAAGCACGTGTCATCAGCAAATAATCGCGGTGGTGAAGTTAATGCATTTGGAATATCATTTATATACAGTATATTAAAAACAACAATGGCCCTAAGTTACTCCCTTGAGGTACTCCAAAGCGATTGAGAACTTTTTCAGAACATATGTCATAAGAAGTTATGTACTGATGTCTGTCAGACAAATAAGAGTGCAATAGTTTATGTGCTACGCCACGGATTCCATAGTGCTCAAGCTTTTTCAATAATGTGGTGTGACAGACAGTATCAAAAGCTTTCTTAAAATCTAATAATATCAAGCCGGTATACATGTTATTATCGATGTGATCATAAGTAGAGGTCAACACGTCCATAATAGCATGAAATGTTGACATGTTATTCTGAAATCCATATTTTGATGTAACCAAGACAGAATGTTTCTGAAAAAATTTTGACATTCGTTTATGTATTAGTTTTTCAATAATTTTAGAGAAGCATGTTAATATGGATATTGGACGATAATTAGTAATGTTATCAGTTTTTCCAGATTTATGCAGAGGAACAATTCTAGCTATTTTACAACTTGTTGGAAATATTCCCAATCGAAAAGCATTGTCAATGATAAAACATAAAGCTGGAGCTAATGTATCAGAAGCTACTCGCAAAAAATACGGCGATATGTTGTCATGACCTACAGATTTATTCAAGTTTAAAGAGTTTATTATGTTTATTACTTCATTCACCCGAGGTGGTTCCATGAAAACCGATGGACTTACTCTATTTTGAAGAAATAGTTCAAATGCTGCCTCGTCATTCGTGCTAAATTCACTCGCGAGATTTTCTCCGACTTTTGAGAAAAAATGGTCAAATTCGTCCAAAATTCTTTGTTGGTCTGTTACAGTAACATTATCCACATTTACAGTTGTAGGCAAGATGTTTCTTTTTTTGGAATTACCAGGCAGTAAAGTTCGCAAAAGTTTCCATGTTTTTCGCTGATTTGTTTTATTTTTTTCTATTTCTGCTGAATAATATTCTTTTTTGGCTAATGCTTTAATTTTAGTTAATTTATTCGAATAACTTTTATATTCTTGTTTCATATCATCATTTCCCAAAATATAATGAGATTTATGCATCTTGTTTTTTCGACAAATCATTGCGTATATCTCTTTTGTAATCCATGGCTTACTTTTCAATTTCTGTTGTTTGCGCGATAATCTTTTGAGAGGGGCATGCTTTTCCATTACGTTTTGAACGAGTGACACAAATTCGTCAAATGTGCGATCAAAATTGAGTTCTGTTAATTCCCCTAAATTACTCAGGTAGTCGTAAACTGCAGTATTCATTTCGTCGCGATAAGAATCTGCGTTAAAGGTAGACTTATCTCTGATTATGAAGTAGGTTTGCTTTTGTGACGTTACAGAATTATTAGTTACATTGCAATATATGACGTAGTGGTCCGATAGATTATCATCATATCGTATTACACCTGGTTTTATTTCGTGCGAGGAATCGTTAGTTATAACATGATCGATGATAGTAGCGGATGTTTCTGTGACCCGGGTCGGAATAGTGATGATTGGCAAGGAACCGCAACTACAGTAATTAAGCTGTTTAGAAAATCAAGGCTACTTAAGCTTCTTTTGTTCACTGTTAAATCAATGTTCAAATCTCCGAGCAGGTAAAAGGTGTCTTTTCGATTTGTTATTTTATTTATGGAATTACATAGGGCTTCAGAGAATTCTTTTACTGTACTGTTAGAATAATTTGGATGTCGGTAAATCACGCCAACTGTAAATTTTTGATTAGAATTATCATTCGTTTTTATATTTAGCCAAAGTTCTTCACAACCGTTTAGTTTCATCTCAAGGTCACAATCCAGTTTAAATTTGTATTTAGTTGAAACGTATACTGCAACCCCTCTAGCGTTTGTTACAGAATCGGAGTGAACAAAGTTGTAGTCTGGTAATGAAATATTGAGTAATGGATTGCCTTTAAGCCGCGTTTCCGATACACACACGATATCCGGAGAGTATGGTAGTAAGGTCAAAAATTCGTGAAGTGCTTCGAAATTTTCTGGTTTGTTTAACGATCTTATGTTTATATGGATTATAGACATTGTAGTCTGATTAGGTTTTGTGGATGGTAAAAACTCTTTCATCGGAAAATCAATATAATGACATTCTTTAATATTATCTAGCAAGGAGTCAAATGTGTCATTCAGATCACAAGTTTTTGTTTCATGGTTTAGCTCTGATCGACTCGTGTTGAGAAACTCAATCAGCCTCCTGTTGTTTATAATTAAGTCGTCACATGTAGCCATTGTTAGTACACTAGTAAAATCCATTTTGTCAACAGACATTTTAAGAAGCAGCGGTTCAACAGTTTACATAATTTACCATCAATGTATGAGACATGAGATTTGCGCAGTTTGCTCTGCTTATTACTGCTGTTAAACAAAGAAAAATAAATTAGGTTTGTTGTATCATTTGGTTTGCTACATAAGTTTGATCAAAAACAGCAATATACTCCAGTGTTCCTAGTTTACTGTCTAATAAAAACATTTCACAAGGTGATAGCTATTCAGAAAATGGCTCTCCCCATATAGTGCTGTTACACTAGAGAAAAAGCAAAAAGTTTTTTAGTTAATCGGATCAAGACAAGTAACTAATACTTGTTCTCAAATTGCTACGTGATCACTACATTGTACAAACAGATAAGAGGTTTCAGTAGTCTATGTCTATAAAAAGCTATAAATCACAATCAAAACATTTCACAAGGTGATAGCTATTCAGAAAATGGCTCACACAATAGTGCTGTTACACTGAAGAAAAAGCAAATAGTTTTTTAGTTAATCGGATCAAGACAAGCAACTAATACTTGTTCTCAAATTGCTACGTGATCACTACATTGTATAAACAGATAAGAGGTTTCAGAAGTCTATGTCTATAAGAAGCTATAAATCACAATCAAATTCCAGTAATCTATGTCTATAAAAATCTATACATCAAATTCCAGTCCCAAAAGACACCAGCTTCAACTGATACATTTTTGATGCAGAGCATGCAGCATTTCATCTTATCCCTTGGATATTCCAAAATATGCTGAATTATATTAGGGAAAACACAATAATCTAAGTTTTCGCAATTTACGCGATGCTGTTCCTCGATTGAATAATAAGGTGAATAGGGGTCCCTTTCTGTTGCAAGGCCGAAGACAGTCAAATGTTGATTCGTTTATTGCTCGCTATGTTATTTGTATAAAATTGTTGCTGATAGAAATAATTATGTCGAAAGATAGTAATAATATAAATTAATGAAAACTTTCTTCCGACTTGTCCTATTGCGATGCACAGAATCGGGTCCTATTCATTACAAAATTAAGTACAAAATTTTAGTCACCAAAAGCACACAACACATTATTTTCTCAAAGTTTGTTTACACGTAATCTGCACCGACAGGTGGCAATATACGTTTATTTTCGACGTATAAACAGTACTTTCCGTCGTACGTACCCCATGTACGCTTTTTGCCCTTGGCTGCTTTAAAATCGGGCATTAACATCTGCTTCTGTTTATAAAATAATTTGGGCAAGTGGTCAGTTATAAAAGCAGAGGTTTCTTTTCCATCATTATAAGCTTTAAGGTTGTTAACATTTTCGTAAATGATACTCTTATCAAAGGCAGTTAGAACTTTGACTATAATTGGTCGCGTTACTTTTTTACCTGCTTTTGTGACAGGATGTTGAGGAAGTCGGTGTAAATCCGCTATTCTAACCGCATCGGGTTCCAATCCTAGCGCCTCCGTCAGAAAAGTTCCAAAAATAGCTTTAGTTTGTGGTTTGGTTTCATGTTCGATTTCATCTAACCCATATGTATCAGAATATTGAATCGTTTGTCATAAGATTCACGCATGACGTTCTCATGCACAATGCTTTTAATTTTCTGTAGAAGCGCGTTGTTCTTTTCTTCAGCAGCTTTCAATTTTTCATCAAGTATTTCAAATTTAGAGACCATTTCCGTTTCAATTTCTGAGGCCAGACTTCCAATTCGATTGATGTTTAAGTCTAGTGCGGATACGTCAGCTTCTAACTTGCCACATCTTTCAGAAAATTTTTTGTCAATTACATTAAGTTGAATTTCGAAACTGGCAAAATGCTTCTCAAAATTATCTAATCTCTCCGACATTATCTCAATCGCCTTCAATGCACTGTCCAATTTAGCTTCAACTGTGTTTTTTCCAGTTTTCCCAGTCATGATTTTGAGCAAAATCCTAATTTATCTTTTTTTTTTTTTTCTGCGCAACCGCTGCAGCAAAATGTCTGTTTTTCTCTCTTCTAATGAACACGTCCGTTCGCCAGAATGACTAATCGCGAATGTTATTAACGAAAGTTAAACAGAACAATAAAAACCTTAACGAAAGTTAACAGAACTTAACCGGAAGTTAATTTAGTCCGTTAACATGAAAAAACTTTTTAACGAATTAACGAGTTAATGAAAAAGTTAGCTTTGTTATTAACGGATTAACGGACTTGTGCCCATCTATGCTTAGATCTAAAATTCAGACCTGAAGTCTTAGATGTAACAGTCAAATGAAAAATGTGCAATGCAAATTACTGAGTTTTGATTTACAGCTGAATTTTTAAGTTACATCTCTATCAACCACTTTTTTACTTTGAGATGCAAGGGACGGTTGAGCTAAAGTTGATGAAAATAGATATCTTTATTATTTTGGTTTTTTGATGTTCTTTTAAAAATAGATATCTGCATAAACCATCTGTTGCTTGTGATTTTCATGGCAACTGTAATGTGCTTTTGTTGGAAAAAAATAGCCTAGTCAATTAAACTACAACAAATCTGAATCAATTATTTCACATGCTTCAGTTACTGTTTGGAATGATTTGCCTCTTGATATTCGAAAAAGTAGCAGCATTTCATTGTTTAAAACTAAATCGAAAACACACTATTTTAATTTGGCCTTTATCAATATGCCTGATATATGATTTACGTTTAATACTGTGCTCAGCGTACTGTCTTTATGATTTTTTCATAAGTCTTATTTTGCATTTCATGTCTGTTAATTTTCTGCTTTTTCACTTGCTTTAGTAACAACTGCCCCTTAGTCAGATGCTAGCTTCTTGCTATCGCATCTCAAGGGGTTGACAAATTGCTTTTTTTATTATTATTATTTTAATAGACATCTTTATCATTATTATCATATTGGGACAGCCATTAGCCATACCATACTTCAACATTGCAAAAATACAAAGTTATTTGTTACTAAAGCAGCAAAATATATTCTTAGCCAAATGATATTACTCCAATCTAAACCAGACTACTACCGAAACTGTATTCAAACTGTATCAGGTTAGGCCCAGCTTACAAAGTAGCCTATTCAATTCAATTTATTTAGGTATGCGAAAAGACTAAGCACAGTCATCAAGGTCTGCAGCAATAATATTAAAAACTGAGAAAAAAAAGCCAAAGCCTCTAACTGCCAACGCAAAAAACAACACTACAAAACTTAAACAAATTTTTAAAAAAGCTTAAAAACTGTCAAGAAACAAAACAACACACCAAAAGACAAAAGTGAATACAGGTAAGTTTTCAATTTAACAGGCCTGAAACAATACATAAAAAATGTTATGTCTGATGTGGGGGCATGATTCAAAACAATGATTCAATGTGCTTCAGCATATTGGGACAAATTAATTTTTAGTTCTTTCTTGAATTTTCTTTAAATAGTTTTGGAATTTCATTCCATAACTTTGCATCATAGTAGTATAATGATTTTGGGGTTTGAGATGTGTGCGCACAAGGCAATAAGTACTTTTTCTTTGTTTTATGTCTCGTATTGCATGAATGAATTTTGTTAGTTATTACAAGCAATTTAGAAACGTGAGAAAATAAACTATTGGGAATTTTATGCATAATTTTTCTTATTTCAAATTTATACACATCATTTATCGCCAAAATTTGTAGTTTATAAAATAAAGGTTTAGTGTGTGATCTTACGTTACTGAAAGTAATTGTTCTTACAGCTTTTTTTTGTAATTTACTGTATTTATTGGCATTAATGTTGAAGCTGAAACACTTACCCAACCACTAAAGCAGTAATTTAAATGTGAGGGAACTATACTATAGCAGACCATTATGATTAATAAAGTTTTACAATCAACATATTTTACTTTCAGTAGGTGATATAAGGTAGGAAGGCTTTATTTCACCAGAAATGTTTATCTAGGCCTACTTTTTTATTATTATATCTGATTCAAATCTAACCCAAACTCAAATCCTTACTCTCAAACTATTCCCAAGACAAACCCTAACCCAAACCCTAACCTTAACCCCTAAAAAAGCAAATGAAAACAGCGTGGATGAATATTTTTCATCTTTGTTTTATTCTCTTTAACTTGAAAATTTCCGGTGAAATAGTCACTACCTATAAGGTACCGGTAATGCCCAGCACCTACGATATTAACCAATTTACAACTAGGCTGTATGAAATTCATAAAATCTTATAGGCTTGCTAGCATCATTGCAGAACAATTATAAGGAGCATAGCAATTAGCAGCCGAAGGGTACCTTTCACCAGTCATTGCAATCTCCTACTTTGCTGCTTTGCAAATTGCATGTTTTGAGGAAAGCCCTTGCTTTGGCCAGATCTAGTTCCAAACTAATTTTCATAATTCACCTAAACTTACAGCGTTATACTTATGGGTAGTATTAGAACAATTTAGCTTAAGTTCCTTAATTAGCATTAACGTAGGCTTTTTTCAAAGTTCAGCATTTACTTTCATTTGTGCTGGCTCAATGCAGAATGGCTTACCAGTACAGTAGGTCAGAAGCCTATGTCGCTACTTAGGCCTACTTGATACTTGCTAGTTACTGACTGGTATTTGTATTTGACCCTTTTGACAATGTTTTTAAGTCTTGGCCCACCTGAATTACGTTTTTAGACTGGGCGAGGATCATGAAAAACCATCCCCATTTAGATTACATTGGATTTGAGAGTTGCTGGCCGCGCAAGTACGTCATCATGGTTGGGATCGCTTTTCGGAGTAGAGCGGATCCGTCGAATTTCTCGTTACCCAAATCGAATTTTAAAATGGAGTTTTTTCAGTTTTATTAATTGCGGTTTTTAAAGAGTCTCCAAAAAATATAAAAATTCAGTTAAGCCGGCCTTTAAAACGATCGATGATAGAAAAAACTGATAGCAGTTTTGGAATCAGCGCTGGAAAATCACATAGACACACTTGAAAAAATTAGCCAAACAAACTTTTTTTAAATTTTGTTACGTAGTGTTAATTGACGTGGTAAATCTTTATTATCAATTCTATTTACCGTGTCTTTGATGAATTTTTGATTTTTACATTATTTTGTGATACGCCATTTTTACATATTCATGTTTTAGTTGCAGCTGTCGCGTCGAGAAGAAACATCTTTTGTTGACTCCTAATTTGATTCCTATGAGATAAGTTAACTTTAGCAATGTCAGCCATATAGAAGCATGTTTTACTGCAGCATCAAAAGTGTGTGCTATTAGTTGTTTACTTGGAATCATTAGGTGTTCGCGGTGTATGGGAGTATAAAACTTTGCTCTTATAACACTTTTATTTTCTATTTTACTTTGTAATAAGTTACTGTTATTTTTTCATTTGTACGAAAGGAGGTGTTAACTTACGTTTTATTCCAAAATAGTTGTGTTTTTGATAAAAACTACAAAAAAGAGTAAAAACTATAGAAATGGCTGTGCTTGTGGCGTTGAAAAGCTGGCAGTGGCAAACACTGTTGCATTGACTATTACGAAACAAATTTTATTTCTGTGAGACCAACGACGATTAATTGTGGAGAAACCTATTTCATAGTTTCAATTGCAGTAAAAATATCCTCTTTCTACGCTTAGTTTACGTTACAACCTTTTCAATTGATTTTGTTTACTTAAATCTTGATTTAGTTGTGCTTAAATTGAGTTTTTTCTATGAGTGTAAATTAAGCTAATTACGCTTTTGACTTTGGAGCAGTTACCTGAGCATCTGGCCCCGTTTAACATAAAGGTGTAAATCTGTGAGCGTACGAACGTATTTATTAATGCAGTAGTTTGTAGGCTGGTAGTCGGTAGTAGTTATAGTAGTGGTACTAGTAGTAGTAATATATTTTTATTATCGATCAAAGTTGCAGCACGAATTAAACAGGTTTTTGAAGTAATGGTAGAATAAAAGGAAAAAGTATCAAAACATTTCAGTTTAAAGAGCCGTGACGAGAGCTCCGAGCGATCCCGGAGGAATTCTTCTAGGAGTGCATGAAAGCATGGCAAAGGAGATTGGAAAAGTGCATTCAAGCTCAAGGAGATCACTTTGAAGGCGACATGTTGTAAAACTTACTTGTCAAATAAAATAAAACATTTATAGTCCCAGTCCCGTTACTTTTCAAACACACCTCGTATGTAACTTTTATTTTGCTTTAAATTTTTACATGCTGCTATTTATAAAAACCTTATTCAATAGTATGCCAGTTGTAAACTATACGGTAGACATTTGCTCCGGCCAGGCGCGCAACCAACAGGATTTATGCTAATCAGGGGGGCTTGAACCCGAAGTTAAAATATTTTTATTCAAAGAATGTAGTCAGCGATAGGCGTGTTGAGAAAACTTCCCCATCTTAAGGAAATCACGACCGGGTTCTACAGGCGAAAGAGGCGAAACACTTTTGCACAAAAGTTGGGAAAGATTATTACTAGATGAATTCATAAAGGGCACAATTGGACTAAGTGTGCAAATTAGCTTTGTGTACTTCGGGCTAACCGTAAATTTTATAGGCATTACACCTTTATTACTTTGAAAATCAAAATATTCTGATTGACTAATTTTATTATTTTTACGCTGTTGCCACACTAATTTATTAGTCATCTGCACCACCGGGTTTAAAGGATTGGATTTGTCTGGTAGCTGCTTGTAGAAAGAGTCATTTGTTAAAAGATTTTTAACTTTAGAGTCGTAAGTTGAACTGTCCATGACAACAGTTGAGTTTCCATCATCCACTTTCAAAATTTTAATCGAAGTATCCGATTTTAGTTGTTGAAGAGCGATTTCTTCATTTATGGTTAAATTGCTTTTGGTAAGTTTGGCCGATTTTAAAATTTCCATAACCTTTGATCTAATTGTCATCACTTGAGCAACATCCTCAACTTGACGTAAACCAACGCCATTCAAAAAGTCAAGGTAATTGTAAACCAAACTCAACGCCACTCATAAAGTTAAGGATAGGGTTTTTATTGCTGTGATGTAATAATAACCCGATGAACACCAAACCTGTGGGCCTAGGCCTATACCTACTTTTGCAATTTTTAGTTAAGGCCTCTACCATAGGCGTAGCCAGGATTTTTGATTGGGGGGTGCCCAAACCACAAATCACATGCAAAGACGTCATTAAAATTTTTCAAAAAAGGAACTTTTTGTAGGGCAAAGATATCGTAGAATAGAAGATCTGAAGTCGTGGTCTGTTGTCACTTAACCAGGATTTTGGTAAAGGGAGAGAGCGAAAACAACAGATAAAAAGCGAAAATGTCTAACTTAGGAGACTTGTTGAGAAAGCTAGTGTACTCAAACGTATCACAGACGGGGGCCGAGCCCCCAGCCGCCGGTAGCTATGGGGGTTTGGGGGCAAAGCCCCCAGCCGCTGGACGATTTTTGTATGTTTTTGGAAAAAAAAGCTATTTTAATTTCATGGGATCACGTTTCGCACGTGTTCACAGCCATTTGAAAGACTAGATTTTTAACATTGAAAGCCAATCGAAAAATTTTTGTCGTTCAATCCTCCTTTTACTTGCAATTAAATTTCAAAACACGTTTAAAATCTTGCATTATGGTGTACAATTTTAATTGTAAGTGGTTTGGTCCATATAGGGGGAAGTAAGGCACATTACCATCTGCAATATTTTAGCAGCAAAAAAATCCACTCAAAGAATTTCCTTTCATGAAGTTAACCAGCTATAGGACTACATGTACGGCCAGGGGCCAAGAACCCCTCAATTCAAATTCAACAATTTGTTCAATGAGCATTTTCCTAGCTATTTTTTCAAAAGTACTTTGTGCGTAAAAACTGGCGAGGTGGAGGTAAATCGTTATTGAAAAATGGTACAATAGATGGTTACGCTTACTACCCATGTTATTCAAGGGCCGGATTTACATTGCGCGGTGCCTCAGGCACTTAAGGGATTTTTGCAACATCTTCCTGCCGAGTATAAGTGAAGACCAAAAAAGTTCTACTATCTGAGTGTGGAGCCTTGGCACTGTGCCGTATGGCAAATCCGGCGATGGTTATTTCATTACGTCCATAAAAAATTTAGATGAGGGCCTGAGATTGCAACTATTAGGACAAAAATTTGATTTCACCCTGGTTGTACGGATTGGTTGGAAAAAAATTGAAATAAGGAGGTGCGCCGAGCCCCTAGTCGTCAATATTATTTATTGTTAATTACTATTGTACGCAAAGATGCTAATAGAAACTGAAAATGAAGAAACAATACTTTTTTTGTCAAATTTGTGTCATTGGTGGCATTTCGATTGAGTGGGCCCGGGCCCCCTGGACCACCCCCCTGGCTTTACCTATGGTTTTGAGATAAGATCGCGCCCTTTAGTTTTTTCATAAAAAAAAAAAAAAAATTCAAAGCAAAATTAAAACAATTTTTTTCCAAAACGTGGAGGACTTGAGTCAAGTCACTTAAAAGTTTTTTGAAACGTCCAGGAATTGCATGACATTATTATGACGTGGACACGTGGTTGTCATTATAATTACTTACTTTTGTACGCGTAAATCCTAAATTAAAGAAACTGCAATTACAGACAAGGAGAACGTATTGGCGATGCTCTCATTATATTTATCATTGGTAGTGTTTCAATTAGGGGGTTTGCTTTACCGCCTGTGTTATAGCATTAAGTTCATAATAACGTTAAACGAAGGCCTGGGGTTGCAACTTTTAGGAAAAAACTCTTATATTTCTTACAGGTTTTGCATATAAATTATTAAAAATTTGGATTAAGGAGTTACTGGCTCGGGACCCTTAGTCGTCAGTCAGGGGCTCTGGGGCTCCCTGGTTGTCAGTTAGAGGCCCCACGGACCCCTGGTTGTCAGTTAAAAGCCCCAGGTACCCTTAGTTGTTAATTAGGGGGCCCTGGATCCCCTTGGTTGTCAGTTAGAGGTCCTGGGGCCTCCTGGTTGTTAGTTAGGGTCCCTAGGAACCCTGGTTGTTAGTTAGGAGCCCTGAGGCCCCATGTTAATCGGTTTGGGGCCCCGGCTTCCCTGGTTGTTAGTAGGGGCACCGGGGTCCCTAGTTGTTAGTTAGGGGCTCCTTGGTCGGTATTTCGGGGTCTTGAGGCCCTCTGGTTGTCAGTTTGGGGTCCCGGGGCCCTCTGGTTGTCGGTTAGGGGCCCCAGGTTATTAGTTAGGGGCCTTGGGGTTCCTGGTTGTTAGTTTGGGGCCCCTGGTTATCAGTTAGGGGCTCTGGGGCCCCCTAGTTGTTGGTTTGGGCCTCATAGTTGTTAGTTTGGGGCCCCCTGGTCGTTAGTTAGGGGCCGCGGGGCTCCCTCATCGTCATTAATGTTAGTGTTAATTACTGTTACGTGCGTAATTGCTGAAAAAAAACTGCAATTAAACAGCGCTAGCCTACGTTGTCATAATTTTTATCATTGGTTGTGTTTTAATTGGGGGGGGCCCGGGCCCCCCTCTGGCTACGCCTATGGCCTCTACTACTTCACAACAGGATTGCGATGTACAATAATACGCAGTGTACAACAGTAACTGTTGTACACTGCGTTTTGTTCAATCTTATTTAGCAGTAATGGATAGGCTTGTCATGAGAAGTAGTAGAGATTCTAATTGCTACTAACAGAGGTGGAGTCGAGGACACAAGGCTTGAGACCAAGGCCAAGGACAGCCCTTCCGAGGACAGACCCTCTCTGGGCCAAGGATAGAAATGTTCGAGGCCAAGAACCAAGGACACATGCGCAAGTTTTCTCTAAAAAAAAGTTTTTCAAAACTCTTTTTCAGGCAATATCCAAAAGAGGAATACATAAAAGGTCTTCGCAAATTTTCCGCGAGGTTTCTGGCTTTTTCCGACAAAGTTTTAAGTGTTCAAAAAATAGCGCTGTCCTATCCAGGCGAGGACATGGCAATTTTCGAGGACTTGAGGCTTCGAGGCCCAAAAATTGACTTTCGAGGCCAAGACCAAATACTTCAAAATGTGTCCTCCAGGACGTCACCGAGACCAAGGACGCCCTTGAGAACTCCACCTCTTGTTACTAAACAACTTTTTGGCCAAGGTGGAAGCGACAACATGCACTCATTGCTAATGCCAGCGTGCTACCGCAACCGCACCTAACATCAAATTTTCGATTGTGCAGTAAAATAGTTGCTATTGCATCACAATAAAATTTTGCAATATTCTTCAAAGATTTTACTAACTAACCAATTTGTAGTTTGTCAGCTAAATCAACCAAGGTTTGCGATTATGCAATATGCATACCGGGTACCATCACTATCAATGTACCGATTGTAACAGTTATGCGATACGCAATATTTTGCATCAGTTGAAATCATTAATCAACAGCCTTGCAATAGGCTAAGTACCAATATTTCCTTCTATTGTCGCTTTAGGGTTTGGGGGGTCGAATTTTTTGTTTGGTGGGGCGCCGCCCCCCTGGCTTCTCTTAGTTGCGGCCCTGTAGCAACATGGTATTTTTCTTAGCATGAATTTTGGTTGACAAGTCAGTAGGGAGACTATATATAGCTGCCCTTCCCTGGCTACGCTACTGGGTCAGCACCACCAGGAACATTTATTGTATCAAAAAGTAACTCTAAAATAAGTTGCTGTTTTTTTTTTAGTCTTTATGACGAGGTTGAAAGCAGATCAAAAAATAAAAAAAGACTATATTTCACCAAAAACTTTTATCTACTTTTTTATTAATTCTGATTTAAATCAAACCCACACTCAAATCCTTACTCTGAAACTAACTTTAACACAAACCCAAGTTAAACCAGAATTTTTACCCTCAAAGCAAATGAAAAATGCCTAAAATGCGAGGATCAATGTTCCTTATTTTTTTTTTTTTTTTTTCAGAGAAATTTTCGGTAAGATGATCGAAAAGCAGTTTGCAGACTGTTATTTCTCAGCACTCGCTTTGCTTCATGCTTTTTGGTTAATTAGTTCTTTTTTTTCAATCGAAAGTCTTGTTTCGTTTCAAAATTAACTTGTATTTTTTATGTTCTATCACGTTTGGGTAAAAGTTTGGGAGAAACTATGTTTTCATTTGTGCCTTTGCCAAGGTTTGAAACTTCCGACTTTTAAATGGCACTACTCAAGAAATGTAATGTTTTTCTTGGCTTGATCGTCATGTAAATAACGTTTTTAGACTAATTTCCAACTACACTTTTTGTGAGAACAGTTTTATAAGAACATTTGGTTTGTTTCTGCTCAAAATTTAAGAACAAACGAGACTGAAAATTTGCGAAAATTTCTAATGAAAATCGTTACTATTGAAAAAGGTTTTTATATAGCATGTAAAAATTTCAGGAAATATAGATGTAAAATAGATGCAATTAAAACTACAATTATATTTTCATTTACTGAGTTTATTTGGCCAGAAGATGGCGACTAATATAAACCTTTGCGGTCTTCGAATCAAGCTGCTACCGGCCCACCTGTCTACTACACAGGGGGGATACATCACACTGTCTTTTTAACGTTGAACGTCAAGTAAGGGAGCTATGAATAACAAATTTAATAGTCTCGGGTAACACAGCATTACTGTAATTAATTATGTAAAACATTTTCGAGTATAGGTTCAAAAATTTTAATTAAATCGCGCTGATTGGTCTGTGCGCTGTTATTATAACTGTAATCACTGCATGCAAATACAGAAATTAGTTTTTGACGTATTTGCAGAGGTGGAGTCGAGGACACAAGGCACGAGACCAAGGCCAAGGACAGCCCTTTCGAGGACAGACCCTCTCGAGGCCAAGGACAAGAATGCTCGAGGCTAAGGCCAAGGACACAAGCTCAAGTATTCCCTCCCAAACAATAAGTTCTTCAAAAATTTTTTTCAGGCGATCTCAAAAAAAAAAGGAAAAAGGTCTTCAAAAATCTTTTTCAGGCAATCTCCAAAAAAAAGGTCTTCAAAATAATCTTTCAGGCGTTCTCCAGCGAAAAACGTCTTCCAAAATTTTTTTTTAGGCGATCTAAAAAATTTCAACGATTCAAAAAAAAGTGCTGTTCTCGAGCCGAGGACAGGGCAATTTTCGAGGACTTGAGGCCTCGAGGCCAAGGCCAAGGACTTGACCTTCGAGGCCAAGGACCAGAGGTGGAGTCCTCGAGGACACATTTTGAAGTCCTTGGCCTTGGCCTCGAAGCATCAAGTCCTTGGCCTTGGCCTCGAAGCCTCAAGTCCTCGAAAATTGCCCTGTCCTCGGCTCGAGGACAGCACTATTTTTGAACAGTTGAAATTTCGTTGGAAAACGCCAGAAACCTCGGGGAAAATTTGCAAACACCTTTTTTGTTGTCCTCCCTTGGAGCATTAACATAGGCAAGGGTAGGGGGGCAGGGCCCCCCTCCTCTTGGGGGCAGGGTCCCCCCTAATTGAAATTTCACCAAAGACAAAAATGTGACAAAAAAGCCTATTGTTTCTTCAGTTCCAGTTTCTTTTTAACATTTTTCGCTGACTACAGTATAACTAATTAGCAATATTAAATTTTGAAGGCCAAGGGTGCCGGGTACCCCTCAATTCAATTTTTGCCAGCCAATTTAAACGGATAACCTGGATAAAATGGAGAGTTTTTGTCCTAAAAGTCGCTATCTCAGGCTCACATCTAGCCTTTTTGTGAACGTAATGCATCAATCAGGGTTGGATTTATCATAATATGACGCAGTACCAGCAAGGGGCCCCGAGCTGAAACCGTAAGATTTTTTTTGGTCCTCACCTATATTTGCCAAAAGATGTTGCGAAAATCTCCAAAGTGCCAGGGGCCTAGTGCAATGTAAATCCGGCCCGGCATCAACATGGTTAGTAGACGTAACCATCTATTGTACCATTTTTTTAAAACAATTCAGTATTTCACGTCCAACCTCGCCGGTTTTTACGCACAAAATACTTTTTTTAAAAATTAGCCACGGAAAATGCTGATTTAACGAATCATTGAACTTCAATTGAGGGGGCCTGGGCCCCCTGGCGAACGTGTACTCCTATAACTGGTTATTTTCATGACAAAACAACAATGTCTAAGGAAAATCTTCGAGTGGATTATTATTTACTGCTAAAATGTAGCCAGAGATAATGCACCTTACTTCCCCCTACCTGGACCAAATCACTTACAATTAAACTTTAACACCAAAATGCAAGATGTTAAACGTGTTTTGGAATTAAATTGCAAGTAAAAGGAGCATTAAACAATTTGATTTTTTCAATTGGCTTTCAAATGTCAAAAATCTAGTGCTTTCAAATGGCTCTGAACACTTGCGAAATGTGATCCAATGGCATTAAAATTGCTTTTTTATCCAAAAAATTACAAAAAATCGCCCAACGGCTGTGGGCTTCGCTCCCAGACCCCCAAAGCCTCCGGCGGCTGGGGGCCCCGCCCCCAAAACCCCGTCTGTGATACATTTGAGTTACACAAGCTTTCTCAACGCGTTACCAAAGTTAGATATTTGCATTTTTCAATTATTAGTATAAGCCCTCTTTCTTTGCAAAATCCTGGTTAAGTGCAAACAGGCAATAACAATTTCAGATCTACCATTCTACGATATCTTTGTCCCACAAAAACTTCCTCTTCGGAAAAATTTTGATGACGTCATTTCATGTGATTTGTGGTTTAGGCCTCCCCCAATCAAAAATTCTGGGTACGCCAATGAATTGGAGATCGCCTGAAAAAAATTTTTGAAGACCTTTTTTTTTTGGAGAACGCTTGCGCCTGTGTCCTTAGTCTTTGGCCTTGGCCTCGAGCATTCCTGTCCTTGGCCTCGAGAGTGTCTGTCCTCGGAAAGGCTGTCCTTGGCCTCGGATTTTTTTTGTGTCCTTGGCCTTGGCCTCGAGCCTTGTGTCCTCGACTCCACCTCTGCCAAGGACTTCAAAATGTATCCTAAAGGACGTCCTCGAGGACTCCACCTCTGCTATTTTGTTTGCTGTTTTCTGATTCACTACTATTTTCTTTTTTTTGTTTTTTTGTTATTGCTGTTTGTAAACCAGAAACAAAAAGCTACTAAACTACAGCAATTTTACTTCTAAAAGAAACCCGTACGAAAACTTAAGCGCAAAATAAGGAACTTTTAATTATTTTCACATCATCAATATTTACATGTTCAAAAGCAAAAACAAAAAAAACTGTATAGCTGTATATCATTAAAATCTGAAAGAAACTGTATATTATTAAAATGGTCATTTTTCCGAAAAATTGTGCAGACCTCCTAAGGATACGCTTGAGTTGCATCATTTAGCTCAGCACGCCGGACACTTGAGACGTTTTCCGGGCAAAAAATCTAACTTTTGGTTTATGTACTCCCTTAGCAAACCCCCTAAGCCAGTGGTTTCCAACCTTTTTACAACTGTGGCTCATATTTATTTCAAAAATTATCCATGGCCCACTTTTCAAAGTTCTGCTCAACCACAATTCCAATTTTCAGCGATTTTTATGCGATCTCAAAAATAAAAAATTAAAATAAAAAATCATCGCTCCAGGAACCGCAATTATATGCTAGCTTTCTCACGATTTCCCCCCCCACTCCCCAAAAAAGGTCATCTTCGCGCAAATAAAACTTTTTTTAACCAATTCTCCAATTTCTCAAACAGCTCAGTGGTTCACCGCAAAATCTTCTTACGGCCTACCAGTGGGTTATGGCTCTCAGGTTGAAAACCTTTGCCGTAACCAAAACGCTGATAGTTGGCAGCAATTAGACCCGATCAAAACTAGGCATGATTTGCGTGAAATCGTGAGCGCATCTTTGGTTTAGTTTAAACAAATATCCGTACACCAGGCGTATATAACCTTAAGGCGGGTTCACACAGAAGCCGTCAACGTTTACGTCACCGTTCCGTCACCGTTCGGCGTTCTACCGTTATTTGGCGGTGACGGTAACTTGAACGTGAGAGGTTCACACTGATCCGTCACCGTTACGTATTACGAAGAACCTGTAACTGGTTGTAATGCTTGCATAGCAGTTTTGTTAATAAACCAATAGGCCTATCAAGTTTGGGTTTTGTAATCAGTAATCACTATACCATCAAACTATGCTTAAATTGAGAGCTACTGATAATATGTGCAGGCTATTTAATGCACTTTATCCTGTGGGGTTAACTTGCTGGTTTTGAAGTGCTTGCCAAAATCATCAACAAACATATATCAAGTATCAGTGATAATTGTGGAAACAAGTGATGAGTTTTAACTTTAGTTTTACTTAATTGTACAATGTACAGTTGTACTGCTCAAGTAATTTTTTTCATGGTACTGCTGCTGGGTTAAAAAACTGCTGAGATTTTTTGTTAAGTTGCAGCTTAAATATATGTTGAATTTCTATTACATAATTAAATTTCTTTAACAGTCAAATACTGATATGATCACAGATTTTAAGTCTATTTTGCAAAAGTAAAAAAGTGATTAGTAAGTAATTGCATTTAGAGTACAGGGTGGGCCAAAAGTAGGTATACAGCAATCACCATATAAATACCTTAAATTTCTTTTTACTTCTAATAAGCAGCACATTCCAAAAGACTTCGCATTACTTGCTCAGCACTAGGAACTGTAAAATGACTTAAAATCAAGTAACAACCGTAAAGGAAAAAAAAAAAAGATTTGCATAAACAATTTTAAGGTGGTGTAGAACTTAAATTTAAATTTACTGTAAGCATTATGATAGGAATTCAAATAGCCTAATCACTAGATTTTGTTTTTCAGAAATAATCTGTAGATAAGATATAGGTTGGTACCGTACTGAAGTGGAATTTGAATTTGGCAGATTTGGTTGGTCAATCAGTAGGCTTACTACAATAGTGAGTAATGTAAGAAGAAGAAGACTTTAAAAAGCTGAGAGTACTGACAGAAATTACTTAAAAAACTGAAAAGTACTGGTAAAACCTGCAGAACTAGAAATTTTTATACTCAAAATTGCGGTAAATCAGTGTTTGAGTTTTTTGAAATGTTTCAACTCTCAATATCTGATGTGATTGCAATTGTTGACTAACATCGATAACAACAGTTAGGAGGTCAGAGAGTGAGGAAAAAGATATCTAATGCAGCACATACAATTTATTACGGCATTTATTATCAGAAATCGTTATCGCGCAATCAAATCGAAAATTGCTATTACAGTATGTGTTCGCTTAAAGAAGTCAATTTTTTTGTACGCTACCGTATCGCGAATTGTTTCGGTAACCGATATCATACGCTTGTTATCTGTCATATGGCACACTACTAGTACTAGAACATACAGAATCATAAGTGCAGCAGCCCAAAAACCCAACCCAAACCCATGCGGTCCAGGCTCAGTACCACTATGTACCGTAGGTATGTGTGCACTGTCAGAAATCGATCTCGCGTATTCGGCATCTGTTACATTGCGAAGTGATGGTCTACTTTACTGATAGGCTATCACAAACTGGTAGAGCACTAGCATACGCGTAAAGTGTAGCGACAATTGAACTGTACGGAAACTATCATTACTCAATTCTTGATTTGTACAGTACTGTACCAGTGTACAGTATGTTTTCTCCACTCCAATTTGATTGTATGGTACTGGTTCGTTGATTTTCTAAAGTAGCTATAACCCCAAACCACATTAAGCTTAAAACAAATAAAGCTCAATGCAATTCAAAACCACAGCCAACTTTGTATGTGCGTTGTACCAACACTGTGTAAGTAAACCAGCAATTTTTTTGGCATCTAGTGATCCACTGCTAAGAATACAAGATGATTCTAACATCATACAATTTCATTTCAGTGACTGTTCAGCGTTCACACAAAACAAACTGCAGAGTATACAGATACAACAACTGCCAGTAGCCTCTATCTGATCATTATTAAATCAACAAATAGATAGGCTTATGAGTTCCTAAAAATGAACAAAAGTTAAGAGTCTATGGTATTGGTAGCTAAGCAATCACTGGTCAGTATTTATATGCATCATGGCAATAATCATGACCACAGACCAGTATCATCATCATATTTATTTATTTACCAAGTGACGTCATATCACAAGAAAAAACTGCAACTTCCTCTAGGTCTATCACCAAAGCATCGAAATATGCAATTCCTTTAAAACCAACACACAAACTTGCAGAGTCAAAGCGATATTTAGTCACTTGGTGAGGAGACAGCGAAAGACCGAAAATCATCTAAGCCTACTGCCACCTCACCAAGTTAAGGTTAAAAAAGCAGCTTCTAGATTTTCTCAGTCTGCTACTTTCTATGATAAAAAATTTTATGCAAAATTAAAACAAAGAGTTGCAAAGATATGTACACTTTGTACAGTGTATACACAAAACTCACAGTCAGCATGTAAAGAAAATGCAAGGCAACATTGGAATTGTTCTAACTCTAAGCATACTAAAAAAAAAAAAATACTGTAACTATAGATTGGATAGAAAATAAAATCAATAAAGTTCATAATGCTTATTTATGTTTTATAGAATTTAAAGTGCGCAATTGGAGTGAAAAAAAACCCTCCTTGCCTTGTTTTGTATTGTTTGCCAATATGTCATTAGTAGGTACTGGTACAATTTCCAATACCAGTATATATCAACCTTAGTCAGTTGCTGCAAAATTACTTATAGTATCGGTACTGGTACAAAGTACCGGTGCACTACGGTATATGATCATGACTAGGCCTATTGATGATACAGCGTCCAAAATGGTCAAAAGTGGCCACTTTATTTAAAGGCAGTGGCAATTTTGCTTCTAGAGGCAAAATAGCCCCATGTTATTTTGCAATTTGGAGGCAAAATAGTCCTAACGGCTATTTTGCCGCAAATGCCAAATTAGCCCTAAGCCTCATGCTAACCCAAACCCAACCCAAAGTCTAACTCTAATCCTAACCCTAATCCCAACCCTAGCCCTAACCCTAACTCAAACCCTAAACCAAACAAAGGAAAAACACTATTTTGCCTCTAGAGGCAAAATAGCCACTTTCAGACATTAGAACAGAGAAAGCTCTCTACTGTAGAAATTGATTGCTTTCAGTAGTTTATAATTTCAGCTTTTAAGAGTCAAGTCAATTGAAGTTCAAAATTGAACTTTAGCCAATCATACCAAAACAAGAGCAAGGAAAGCCAAATTGAATTGGCTTTCTCAACTGGCTGCTAGCAACCAACTCAGATTTAACATGCCTACCCAGTACCAATTACCAATAGTTTCAATATCTCATTCTCTCTTCTTTTCCCAAGCAGAAAAAAAAGCAATCCAGTCTGAAGTACCCCTAGGCTAGGTACCAGTATCACTGCTACTGTACACTATCTATGCTACAAAGTATCGGTACATGACTAGACCTAGCCTACTACATACAGCTCTTAGCACTTAACATTGCCTGCTGAAAGCTACTTTTCAACTAAAACCAATTATTTTTTCAAGATTTTCAGTTTTTGTGGCTCAAAGTTTTCCCCAATCACCAAAAAAATGCTCGAAATCGCTTACGTTACTTACGTAAAGTTAAAATTATTTTAACTCAACGTAAGACGGATGAAATCAAGAAAATCACTTCCGTCACCGCTAAAATTTTCTGTGTGAACACCGTGACGTTAGACGTAACTGTGACGGAACGGTAACGTTGACGGCTTCTGTGTGAACCCGCCTTTAGCGGCGTTAAATTTTTCAAAGCCCTACGTAAGCAGCGTATTAACTACGGATACGCTTGTGTGATTACGACCCAACGCCAAGTGCAAACCTGGCCTCTCAAACGTGTTCTAACAGTTTGTCCATAAAAGTCACTAAAAGAGCAAACTAGAGCAATGTTATGGCAATTTGGAAGAAGTTATATATTTCTGTCAAAACAAAAAAAAAACAACTAAATAAACAGACTTCGCTACGTCTCGGCCAAATCTACATACGCAAAGATGAAGAAAGCAACAAAATACATATTAAAAGTGAAACTGACCTGGACAATTTGTAGTGAGTTGTGTGAGTGGAATTATTTTTGTCTCCGATTTTAACAATATGATTTGAAGAATGGATTGGCACAATAACCAAGTTTCTGACACAATTTCATGCGAGTACAAAACCCTCGAAAAGTTTCGATCCGAAACGCTTGGTAAATCTAAAAATGCCTCGATACTGGTTGTTCACATCAACATTGTTAGTCTACACAAAACTTTGACTCTTTTAAACTTTTTTTTAAATCAATTCCCAAAACAGTCGATGTAATTTGCCTGAGCGAAACTCAACTAACAGATCGAAATGTAAGTTTTTGTGATAATGCTAGTTATCACTTGATTTACTGCAATTCAAAAAAAAAGAGCAGGTGGTTCTGCTATTTACGTGACTGTCTCAAATCAAAATCAAAACTAGTGGATGTGAGGGATGTTTGGATTGAAGTAAACCTTGGAAAAAAGGAATCTTTAGTTGTGGGCTCGGTCTACAGGCACCCTCATAATGACAATAAAAGCTTTGAAGACGCCTTTGTTAAAGCGATAAAACCATTTAAAGCTAACCAAAATTATGTCGTGCTGGGTGAGTTCAATATTAGGTACGATAAAGCCATGTTATCGCAAGCAACTGCTGATTACATCAATCATATTGCCAGTTTAGGCTGCATTCAACTAATTGACAAGCCAACGCGTATCAGTTAAACTTCAAATACTGTTAATCGATCACATTTGCAGTAGGCCTACGGTATGTTGATTTGAGCTTATTAAATTATGTGCTACCTTATGTCTTCTATAAAAATATTTCTGATCACCTGCCAATATGTGTGGAAATCCGATGTAAAACGAACAAAAAAAACAGCCAGACGACCTCATACTCGCAAAAAAACGCAAGAGAATATTGATTTATCCTTAAAGGATTTGAACAACCAGCTTCATACACCCGAAATGCGAAACACTAAAACCATTGACAAATTTTCAACTTTAATGAGTAGTTTAACAAACTTATATTTCCTCTAAAAAGATTAAGCCGAAAGCAATTCAAGATTTCAAAAAACCTCTGGATAACCTCTGCCTCACATCCATCAAACATAAGAACAAATTGTACCCTAAGTTTCTAAAAAATAGATCCTCGGACCTCCTTAATATCTACAAAAAATATGGAAATTAATTAACGAACATAAAGGAATTGGCTAAACGCTACTACTTTAAAAATCTTTTTCGGAAAGCAAGAAATTCTTCCGATACTTGGAAGCATATAAATCAACTGCTTGGAAAAAGTATACCGAAATCATCATTACCGCACACACTAAAAGTTGAAGGTAAACTCATCTTCTCTTTTCCAACAATTTGTAAAGAACTTAATCAGCATTTCGTCAGCATAGGAGAAAAATTAAGCGCTAATCAAAATCAAAAATTTGACGAAAATTATATCAAATATTTGCGTTACAGGCAAACATCTTCAATTATTTTGCGACCAACAGATGAATTCGAAATTGTCAAAACTAATGCAGGTCTAAACATCGGTAAATCACCTGGTCACATTGATATCCGTGTGATCTTAATTAAAGAAGCCTAATTTCTAATTGCCCGATTTTTAGCTACATCATTTAACGATTGTTTAGAAACAGGAAACTAGAACGTGACATCGCAAGCGATATCTGGGGACTTCGCGCCATTATCGAACTTTATTACGGTAATAGTGATCTGGTTACTTTGAATGAATTTGTAAAATATGTAGTCGTTTATAGTCAGATCAATAATTGTGAACTATTAAATTAGTTCTGCTTATTTCACTTCAAGAAAAAGTTACTGCTAGGTTCTTGTATAATCCCTAACGTAAACTCCAAAACCTAACTTTCCTCCCGTTAAACGCAACCTCAATGCTCCTTTGCCAGCAACTCCCACCCCGGAAAATCCCTGCCTGAGCACTACCTCCAAGTGCAACTAAATCTTTATTGCAGCAATAACAGGAACAAATCATAACATGGTGAAGCATCAACAAACACATTCAAAACCAGGACAACCTCAGTTTAACACTTACAATTAAAAATAACACAAAATTTTTTATTAAACGTGACCAAGAGGACAAACGCGCCGTTATTATGACGACCATAACAGAATGATTTCGCTTCAACCGCACCATGGTTACACTGTTACGTCCTTGCATAATACGCCAAATAATGATTATCTTTAGGCAGTACTTAACAGTAAAATTTTGCATGGGGGGACGCTTTTGACCAAACGCATTCGGAATGCGAAAGTACTTTAGTGTAAATTATGTCTTTCCGTCTCCGAAACCGAGTGAAGACCAAAACAAAAGGTCATCACCGCGATTTGGGACTAAATTCAGCCGGAGTTTCTGGGATTTATTCGTACTGACGGGCCCTTTTTCGTCTGATCAACCAGCGCTTAAATCTCGATGGGGGACGCCTGCCCCCTACAATTTAAGTACTGTCTCTAGGTTACTTATTGCTTCTGAACAGGCAGCAAACTGAATGTACAATTTCAACAAATACACAGAAACATTGCACCACCTCAAACCCAAACCAGACACCCCAAACTACGCAGAAGCCGTTGTAATCAAAACTGCGCGTATCATCCTCTATTTAGCGCTTCAAGCCGCCTGTTAACAATCAGTGGCGTCACTGAGGATGGTGACACCCGAGGCGGAATTTCGTGGTGTCGCCCTCTTATAATGTATAGAAGCTGCAAAAGGTTATATTTTAAAGATAACGGTACTACTTCATTATAGTAAATAGCAGTTGTTGTTTGACCTGCTCAATAACTTCTCAATGTAAGATTATAAAACTTGGAAACGTAGCAGCACTCGTTTACAATAGGCCGTGAAACCAGAAATCTGCAATGGGGGCTGTGTTCGGGGCCTGAGAGCTCCGCTGCTAGCACTCCAAAATTTTGTATGTTTTTGCAAATAACTTAATTTTAGAGCCTATTTCGATGAAAATGAAGCGGCATAGAAATCAGAAGAGCAAAAACATAAAATGGGCAATGTCTTTTTTTTTTTTTTATGGCAATTTTGATGTTCCATTTTACCTTTGCTGGGAAACTTATAATTTTTAAATTTATGATTACTATACCCTTCTTTTTACTCCAAGATATCTCAACTATTATTACCAGAGGTGGAGTCCTCGAGGACGTCCTTGGCCTCGAGGACAGATTTTGAAGTCCTTGGCCTTGGCCTCGAGGCCTCAAGTCCTCGAAAATTGGCCTGTCCTCGGCTCGAGGACAGCACTATTTTTTGAATTGTTAAAATTTTGTGGAGTGCTTTAAAAATTTTTTGGAAAACGTTTTTTTGTGAAGATCGCTTGAAAAATTTTTGTGAAGACCCTTTTTTTTTGGAGAGCAGTTGCGCTTTTGTCCTTGGTCCTTGGCCTTGGCCTCGAGCATTCCTGTCCTTGGCCTCGAGAGTGTCTGTCCTCGGAAAGGCCGTCCTTGGCCTTGACCTCGGATTTTTTTTGTGTCCTTGGCCTTGGCTTCAAGCCTTGTCCTCGACTCCACCTCTGATTATTATTATTCTTTGAGACAATAACTTAAACAAAAACGAGTTGGTTTCGCAACATAGCTTTTAGAAATACTGGATATTTTTTCTGGACCAGGTGTCGGTGTAGTGACAACATTGGTACTTCTCAACTAAAGTTGCATGCAATTTCAGATTTTTCATGTACAATTTGACGTTTCATTTTTTTAACAGTACAGCACTGCTATAAACGAATTTCATTCCAGTACCATGGGTGAACCAGTGCTGTAATGTTGTTCTTTTATATTAAGCACATAGAAAAAATATACTGTAGGTTACAAAGTTTACAATAAATGACAATAACGTTGATCTTGCTGCCTCTTTAAAGAGACATACCGGTACCAAAAGTTGTGCCACAGATAGTTACATTTTCAACAATTAGCACAAGTAGATAGCAGTGTTTTTCCGGTTTTATGCGGACAAAATTTACATGGCTGATTTTCATGCTGCGGCATGGATGAATTTGTGTGTTCTAATCTCGTAGCATTTTTTCAACATATTTTAAAGTGCTACAAGTTAATCCAACATGCAATTGCAACTGCCTTTTAAAATCACTTCCGAAAAAAAAATGCAGCTAAAAACTGCGTAATGCTCAATGCTAAACATGTAAAAATGCAAAAAATAGAAAGTTCACAGAACAATAAACACTGTATATTCTTTCCCTTTTAAGATGTCCGTAGGATGATATGCCTACGACCAGCAACGAGTCATGCAACACCGAAGGGGAATTTTTTCAAAAAACTACTTCGTACCAGCACCAGATTTATCTTGGTAAAAAGTAATCAAAAAATAGTCAATAAATGATGAAGCTCCTTAACTCTTAATATGATCCTTTTATTTATTTCTTATGATGTTGATGTTTCATGCAAATTCAACGATGCAATGGCTTCGCTGTTACACCACGGCTCCACAGGCCTTGCCGAGGGAGCTTTCAAGGAATTTTCACACCAATTAAGCCAGAAAGAATATTTAGCATATATAACAGCTATGTAGGGAAACCAACTCGTTTTTTGTTTAAGTCATTGCCCCAAACAAGAGTAATAATAGTTGAGATATCTTAGAGCAAAAAGAAGTCTAGGAATTATAAATTTAAAAATGCCCAAGCTTTCCGGCAAAAACAAAATCAAACACCAAAAAATAAATTGGAGACTCTATGCTTCAAAAATAGCTGAGAAGCAGTTATGTGATAACCACATGGACAGCTCATAGGACAGACTTCGACTTAACATACCAACTGACGATATGGCAAAAAAAATCATGATAATAAAATAATCACTTTGCTGGTCCATCTGCATGAAAACGCTTTAATGGAGTCAATTCTGGGGGTTTCCCCATCATTTTGGCCCGATTTATCCAAGCCTTTCCCTATTCGCTCTAAATCAAAACACCAACCCAGTTACAGCCACCTACAACACTTAAATGCTGGTTTTCAGTCGAAATAGCGATTGAAAACAAGAAAATTTCATTGCGTCAGTGTTTTTTGATGTTTGTGACATCATATCCAGCAACTTGTGAAAATCCCTTTTTTCTACTGTAAATAGCTTATTTTCTGTTGAAGATACACCATTTTTATCCATTGAACTCTGGTAGCAAATCATGTATTCCGCATCGTTTGATGTAAATATCAAGGTTCCATGATGTATAGTTTTCGAGAAAATGCAGAAGTCGAAAAATGACATAAAAAGTGGAGTCCTGAACCCTCAATATGAAGTCATAATCAAAAATAATATCAAATTCGTAATCAGCTGCGTAAACTCCATCAGAAATTTGATGAGCTGTTATGAAATTTAAAAGTGGTAAAATTTGGAAACTTCCTACTATGTAGGCTATATAATTCTTTCATGAAACCTGTCAGTATGCTTCAACAAGCGATCAAATTTTATTGCTTACTTTTGGCAATTTTTCAAACTTTGTACTAATCTGTGAGTTATATTTTAACTCTTAAAACCCCCCTCTTAAGCGACGTAAGTGTTTACAATAACACAAAAATGCATTACAACAAGAAATCAAATAACAGCAAACCCCCCAACAAAAAAAAAACAGAAATAACAAACAGAAAATCCAAAACTTTCCAAAAAACAAATTTAACCCAGAAAAATAATGTAATCTTTGTTTACGATTCCTTTTGCAATCGGTCACCACGCAATCTGCAACGAGGAATACCAACCGCACAGAACTTTCCATTGACTACACTGCAATGTAAATAATACTTTTTACAATGCAGCCAAAATACATTTCAACATCCAAAAATCCACTAGAAACAATGTTCAGCATGCGGATTGGAAGCGTCAGAAAAGGCATGAAGTTCATATTCTGCGTTACCGTCGTCATCAGAAAAAGATGAGGTCGCAAAATACCATCTAGGTATAGTAAGATCTTTCCACTCTTCTAGAGTGATTTGCCAACGATTCCATGCTTTGACATGAGTTTGTGTAATTGGTTCATCCCATGATTTTCCCTCTATTGCCAACTGCTGTAAGATGAGACGCCCTCTCAAAATAAGGGAGCGCAATAACCCAAAGGGTCATAATTGCTGGCTAGTTGACTTAACAAGCCACATCTTGTGTAGTGTTGAGGCTTGGAAGCAAAGAAGTCTTCTTCTGCATTCCATGTGCACCCCATCGCTTTGAGATCAGGAAGTAGCTCCTCAGCTTTTAAGTCCAAGGTCCTGATTGAGGGTGCCAAAACTGCCTCCTCCATTTAAGCAATGACAGGTACGGCCTTTCGGCAGGCTGTCCATTTAACCAGTTTGCAGCCTCTACTGGCAAGCAGTCTGACAGATTCTGATGCCATTAGTCGGGCTTTATCCAGCGTATCAGTGCTAAAAAGCAAATCGTCCATGTACATACAATTTCGTATCGCGTCAGTGGTATTATAACAAGACACATTCGTGGGGTTCTCTTCAGACGTTTTGCGGATTGCTACACATGCTATGTATGGTGAGCTGACGATTCCCCACACATGCCTCGTAAACTTATATGGCTGTAATTCCCCTTTGCTTATGTTGTCATCTTTGTACCACAAAATTCGGAAAAGATCCTGTTGGTGTTCAGGGAGTGATATCTGAAAAAATCATTTTGTTATATCTGCCATTAAAGCATATTGGCCTATTCTAAACTTAGCCAAAACGTTTGCGAGTGATTGAGAAGGTCTGGTCCCGAGTGAATGCAACTGTTGATGGAGCGACCTTCATAAGTAGCAGACCCATCATATACAACTATGGGTTTAGATTAAATGGTCAGAAAGTATGGCAGATAGTTTATTTGATTGCTGGACTCTCTATCGGCAGGTTTTATGCCCTCGTTTTGCCTGAGCTCAGTTATAGCCTAGGTCAACACTTGCCCATACTCCGGTTGGAGCAGTATTCGGCGTCGAAGAAAAGATAACGGTTTTGCTGCCAAAGGAAAGTTGTAGGGCAAGTCTTTTATGTTTTCTTTAAACGGGACAGGCATTTGATATCTTCCATCAACAACCGTAGTGTTGGAGCCTTCCACAATTTGCTTAGCCTCTCGGTCACTTCTTGATAGCTGGGTCTCGTCATTTTCAAGTGTCATATCCCAAATTACTTGCTGCAGTTCAAGAATCTTCTCTTCGTTCGATTCACAGTTCGTGTTGACTGATACTCGCATTGAATGATAAGAATAAGTCTTGCCTGATCCTCCCAATGCCACCCACCCAATTGGAGTTTTGATAGCATGGGGTTCTCCACGGCGTCCTCTGCGTTCTTTTAGGGATGTCATAACATGGAAATTGTCAAGCCCAAGAAGTATATCAACACACTTCCGATCTGGTAACACCTCACATTCTACATAATCAAACTGAGAATACTCGGAAAGATCATAGTCATGTGGTAATGTGTAACTGTCATCAGACCAATTGTTCATGACCAAAGCTTGTTGAATGTTAAAATGGTCGCCATTGTGTAGAGCTTCTACATCAAAGGAAACACAGTGAAAGTCGGATTTTTTTCTTTCAGTCACTGTGTGCAGAATAATCCGAGAGGTTCCTTCATTTTCCAAACCAAGTTCATTCACAAGTGAGTCAGAAACAATTGTTACTTCGGAGCCCGAGTCATGTTGAGCATATATATTCAAGCTATTTCCTGTCTGAGGATTTATGACCCTTAAAGCCAAAATGCGCGTAAGTACACCCGCCTTTCTGGTATGTAAGCCTAGTACCTGCTTCTTGACTGGGACATCCCTTGCATCATTTTGGCTCAGAGTATCGGCCGATTGCACCAGGAAAGACGGACCAGCAGCCCCTCCACTCTTTTCGAGTTGATGATTTGAAAAGCTGGCGGCCTCACGAGGTCTCCCCGCAGGAAGATAGAAAGATGTGGCGGCCCCATGGCTAGCCGCATTTCCTGGGGGAAGTACAGGTGTGTACAGAGCGTGAAGAAAAGTTGAGTGCTTGTGTTGGTAGTGTTTGCCACAATGTCTGCATTTACAATTGTGTATGCAATCTTTCAAGTCATGTTGTTGCAAGCAATTAATGCAGTGAACTGCCGTTTTGATATTATCATAGCATTGTTACAATGTCATGTTCCTCTATGTGTTACATTCATTAAGCAAATGTCGGTTCGTTTTACTCGGGTTAGAGCAAATAAAACACACAGGGAGTTGTCGTGTATGAGACAGAGAGTGTTGTGTCACAGGTGATGGTCTGTAATTGTTGGGTTCTGTTTTCACATTAATGCTTGCCTGATGCACTCTGAGCTTAGCTGGTGCATGTGACTTGTCTGAACGGTCCTGTGCTAGCCCTAAGAACCGTTGAGCGAATGTTGAGTTGATTCGCTCCAGCTCACGATTCAAAAAGGACTTGAAAGAGTCAAATGTAGGCTTGTCCAAACTGTGGTATCGATCTTGTAGATAGTCGGCATACCGATTTTTGAAGAAGTTCGGAAGACGTTCACCGATATCAATTATGAAAGAGCTGTCTAGTGAATCAATCTGTTTATGTGCTCTTACATACAATTCACAATCGTTCAGATCTGATATTAGGGTTTCCAACACAGAAAGACAAATCCTGTGAAGTTTCGGACCCGAGCGAACTCGCTTTACTAGCGGTTCAGACAGAAAGCTGTTGCAACCATAATGCAGTCATTAAATTCGATGCACGTACATTCTAAAATTAAATGATGATATCGTAAAATTTTATTACATCTTGAAAAAAATGCGTGTTTATTTTTTGATGTTTGAATTTTGCTTTCGTTCTGTTCTTTTGATTTTCCTTTTTCAATTTTGTTTTTTGTCTGAGTACTTTCATATCCGTTTATTGCATCGACGTTTAGGTGAGAGGCTGCAGACTCGACGACCGCGCCAGTTCAGCCCTTGGACTTGACCTGAGGTCTTTCGCAGCCTCTCATCAGGATATCACTGTTTCTTAATAGCCCACAGGTTGCCCTATTGTAATTAAAATTAATGTGTTTTGCTTATAAGAACTGATTGAAGATTGTGAATGTTTACTTAAAGATTGCATGCATATTGTAAAGAGAAAAACTTACTGGGAAAGCAATAATTGCTGTTGTTCAATATTTGCTCTAAAACTGTTGGTGAGAGCCAAAAGTTAATTTTGCGGTTTTAATTGCTTTTCCTTTTTTTAATAATATGCACTGAATGGTTTTTACGATTCATAAATAGGGATGTAAAAAACGCGAGATAGGATTTTATGTTTCAGGCTGGTGATAGATTACAGCTTCATCACAATCGCGTCATTTTTAACCTTTTTGCATGTCCATTTTTTAGACCAGGTTTTTATTTCTTGTTGCTGCTTACACTGGGCAACAAAATTTTTGCTCCTTTTGAAGTGAAAATGTGGTTTAAAGTATATCTGAAGCGCTGATTTCAAATCTACCGTTATTTATGTGCTAACTCGTCAGATTTTTTAGTTATTTGAGAAAACATAACGAAATAATGCATAATATATGGCATAATTATTGCTGTAAATTTACTACTGCAATATGTAAGAAATGTCTTTGATGTATTTCTTTACAAACAGGTGTCACAACAATTTCGGCTACAAAAATAACGGACGCGTTGCGTTCATTGGGTTAGTTATTCATATAACCACTTCGTACTATCGATGAGTTTATTTATTGATTTGACGTTTTGCTTCCCAAACCGGGAAGCTTCTTCAGAACAATTTTTGGCAGTGCTGCCTTTGCAGTTACGAAAAGATAAATGAGAAAACAATAACAGCAGAAGATAGGTGTAACAGTAAAAACATACGAACATCACAATACTTGTAATACTATACCGAAAAACATTAAAGTGATGGAGCAATAACATTATATAATATTGAAAATTATGCACTAAGAGCGTGAAAAAAATATTGAAAAAATTATGCACTAAGTGCGTGAAAAAAAATATTGAAAAAATCATGTCACTAACAACGTGAAAAAAAATTATTAATGTTTAAAATAACTAGGTTACTTCACTAACAGTTTGAGAAAGTATGAAATGGATCAATTGCAAAGCATTACGTTCTGAAAAAGGTTTTTAGCTCCACAGAGATTTATATACGGACAGAATAATTAACCCATCATTGCGATTTAAAACGTTCAATTCCAAAAATTTTTGGTTGATCAATTAACCTTCAGCAATCCGACGCTTGTGCCAATGCGGTTCCCTCCGTAATATTTTAGTATTATCCCAATCTATAAAATGATCATTTTCTGCGACATGCTGACACAGTACAGATTTTTTCAGGTCAAAATTCTTCGCTGCATCAATATTCTCACGTTTTGTAGTTTCTAAGCTTCGGCCTGTTTCACCGATGTACACCGCATCGCGGTCACGACAAGATATTTGATAAACAACGCCCGACTTTTCTTTGTCCAGAACTTTGTCTTTGGGTTTACAAAAATTGTTCTGAAGAAAAGTGTTTTGAAGAAGCTTTCCAGTTCTAAAGAAGCTTCCCGAAAATTGTTTTGAAAAAGCTTCCCGGTTTGGGAAGCGAAACGTCAAATCAATAAATAAACTCATCGGTAGTACGAAGTGATTATGAATTTCGGCTACAGCACTTTAAAAGTTTGTTGAGTTTAAAACCCGCTGAAATATTAACCGACTGTTGGAATTTAAAGTTAAAATACTTTGCGCTTTTTGCTGGATTCTCACTGTATGCTTAGCCCACTTTCTCGCTGGAGAAACCAGCCGTACATAAACTGCCACCATAGTCCGAATTATTTTCCCCTGATAACAATCTTCCACCTGTTTAATTTTTTGATGAACTCGTTCCCAATGGTAGAAGGGAAGAAATCTGAGGTGAAAATGAAGAAAATGAATTTCAAGTGATATTCTTGCACAAAGACTTGTAGCTGCATAGAAAATCTTAAACAATGCTGACTTATGAAGATTAGTTGCCAAAAAAATTTTGACCGCTCAGCAAAATTCACACCATGCTTAGTTTTCTGATGAGCTTAGCCTTCTACCAAATCTTTCATCATTCATTAGCTTCCAAATTTCTGCTCCTATGAATCCTTCCAGCAGTTATTTTGAAATCATATTTGGCGGAAAATCGCTGATGCTGCTACCTATAAATCCATCGCGATTTAGATCCATTGCTTTAATAAGTTTTTCAAGAGTCCTAACTTAATCTGTATTGGCGTAAGCATTTTGGTGAGACATAGGCGTAGCCAGGATTTTTGATTGGGAGGGGCCCAAATCACATGCAATGACGTCATCAAAAATTTTCAAAAAAGGAACTTTTTGCGGGACAAAGATATCGTAGAATGAAAGATCTGAAGCCGTAGCCTACTGGCACTAAACCAGGATTTTGGTGAAGGGAGAGGGCGAAAACTAATAGTTAGAAAATGAAAATGTCTAACTTAGGAGACGTGTTGAGTGAGCTAGTGTACTCAAACGTATCACAGACGGTAATCTGGGGGCGAAGCCCCCAGCCGCTGGACGATTTTTGTATGTTTTTGGAAAAAAAAAACTATTTTAATCCCATGGGATCACATTTCGCACTGGTTCACAGCCATTTGAAAGAGCTAGATTTTTAACATTTGAAAGCCAATCAAAAAAATTTAATTGTTCAATCCTCTTTTTACTTGCAATTAAAGTCCAAAACACGTTTAAAATCCTGCATTATGGTGTAAAATTTTAATTGTAAGTGATTTGGTCCATGGAGGAGGAAATATGACACATAGCCTCCTGCAATATTTTAGCAGTAAATAATAATCCACTCGAAGATTTTCCTTGGAGATTTTGGTTTTATCATGAAATTAGCCGTTATATGAGTACATGTACGATTAGGAAGCCCAGGCTTCCTCAATTGGAATTCAATAATTTGTGAGCATTTTTCCAAGCTATATTTTTAAAAGTATTTTGTGCGTAAAAACTGGCGAGGTGGAGGTGAATCGTTATTGAGAAATGGTACAATAGATGGTTACGCTTACTAAACATGTTATTTCCGGGCCGGATTTACATTGCACCTTGCCCTTGGCACTTTGAGAATTTTTGCAACATCTTCCTGCCAAATTTAAGTGAAGACAAAAAAAAGTTCTACTATCTGAGCGCGGGGTTCCTGGCCCTGAGCCATATGGCAAATACGGCGCTGGTTATTGTATTACGTTCATAAAAAGTTTAGATGAGGGCCTGAGGGAGCAACTATTAGAACAAAAACTCTGGATTTCACCCTGGTTATACGTTTAAATTGGTGGGAAAAATTGAATTAAGGGGGTGCGCCGGGCCCTTTGGTTGTCAATATTATTATTGTTAATTGCTGTTTTACGCTTGTACTGGTGTACGAAAAGATGCTAAACGAAATGAAAATGAAGAAACAAGGCTTTTTTGTCAAATTTTGTCATTGGTGGCATTTCGATTGAGGGGGCCCGGGCCCCCTGGCCACCCCCCTGGCTACGTCGATGATTTTGAGATAAGATCGCTTCCTTAAGTTCTTTCAAAAAAAAACATTCAAAGCAAAATTAAAACAACTTTTTTCCAAAACGTGGAGAACTAGAGTCAAGTCACTTGACAGTTTTTTGAAACCTTCAAGAATTGCATGACATTATTATGGCATGCACGCGTAGTTGTCATTATTCTTACTTACGTTTGTTCACGTAAATCCTAAATCAAAGAATCTGCAATTCTGGACAAGGGCAACATACTGGCTATACTCTCATCATATTTATCATTGGTAGTATTTCCATTGGGGGTTTGCATTACCGCCTGTGTTATAGCATTAAGTTCATGATAGCGCTAAACGAGGGACTGGGGTAGCAACTTGTAGGACAAAACTCTTAGATTTCTCACAGGTTTTGCATATAAATTGTTAAAAATTTAAATTACGATGCCCCTGGCCCAGAACCCCTGGTCGTCAGTTAGGGGTCACCTGGTCGTCGGTTTGGGGCTGCAGAGCCCCCTGGTTGTTAGTTAGGTGCCCTGGGGGCCCCTGGTCGTCAGTTAGCGGCTTCGGGGCCCTTTGGTAGTCGGTTAGGGGTCCTAGGGCCTCTTGGTTGTCAGCTAGAGGGCTTGGGGCCTTCTGGTTGTCGACTAGATGCCTGGGGCTCTCTAATTATTAGTTGGAGGGCCAGGGGCCCCTTGGTTGTTAGTTAGAGGTGTCGGGCCCCCCTAATTATCAGTTAGGGGCTCCGGGGCCCCTTGGTTGTCGGTTAGATGCCCCGGGGCCCCCTGGTGGTTAGTTAAAGGTCTGGGGGCCCTTGGTTGTCAGCTAGAGGGCCCGAGACTCTTTGGTTGTCGACTAGATGCCCTGGGGCCCTCTAATTGTTAGTTAGAGGGCCCGGGGCCCCCTGGTTGTTAGTTAGAGGTTTCGGGGCTTCCTAATTGTCAGTTAGGGAACCCGGGGCCCCCTGGTCGTCGGTTAGATTCCCCAGGGCCCCCTGGTTGTTAGTTAGGGGCCCTGGGGGTCCCTGTTTGTCAGTTAGGGGCTATTGGGGTCCTTGTTTGTCAGTTTACGGCTCTGGAGCACCCTGGTTGTCGGTTAGGGGCTCTGGGATCCCTTGGTCGTTAGTTAGGGGCCCTGGTCGTCAGTTAAGGCCCCCGCGGCTCCCTGGTTAGGGGAATCGGGGCCCTCTAATTGTTAGTTAGGGGCCTCCCTGGTTGTTAGTTAGAGGCCCCGGGGCTGCCTCGTCTTTACTAATATTTTTTTTAAATTACTGTTATGTGCGTAATTACTAAAAAAAACTGCCGCTAAACATCGCTGGGCTATGTTGTCATAATTTTTCATCATTGGTGGTATTTTAATTGGGGAGGGGCGGCCCCCCCTTTTGGCTACGCCTATGTGGTGGGATGAAGCAAACAAACATGATAAATCTTGCAAAAAAATCTTTAGGTGAATTTCAATTTTTTCAAATACAGTGCTGTGTATCATCTTGGTTCTCCCAAAGACACAAAAAGTATTGGTGCTTGGTATAACCCATTTGTAAACCAAGGAAAAGGCCAATCACTTTGAGATCTCTCCAAGTATTTCAGTTATAGATTGAATACCTGATCAAATGTAAAATCAACTCGATTGTTTCATAAGTTTCTTTTAATCCAGAGGCATGTGCTAAAGAAGCCAAAGACAAATGATTTCCCTTAAGAAGCAAAACAGCCTCAAATTTTCTTTGCATGAATCAATGAACTGTCTCCACTCGTCAGGATTGTGCTCAAATCTAAGGCCATGAAACAGGTCGTTTAAATTACTGCATTCGCATACACTATTATGTACCGAGAAGCAATTTTTTTTTCTGAAGCTTGATATGCCGCGAACGAAATATAAGTACTTTTAACGGCCTTTAATTATTGCACCATGTTCCATTGTTTCAATCTAGAACCAAGAGGCTCTTTTTTTTGGTTAGTCTCAAACCTCTGCCTAAAATGCTTGGATGATTTTGGTTCAATAGGTGCGGAATTGTGAATGTGGTTTTTCCTCAAGCACAGCCACTTGCTTGTACTACAACGTTTTGATGTTCAAGAAAAATCATTTGATTCTCCGGAGATGCGACCACTTTCTCGATTAAATAGCTGCTATTGTTTTCTCCATTTACATAGCCAGTTTAAAAAGAACAAAAACAAAATCTTTTATCAAAGAGAAGGAGCCAAACACACGCCAATATATCACAAACATTTGTAACTATTAACTACTTATAAATTGATGAGGTATCGTAACAAAGTTTTTAAGCCATTGATTGATCGCGAGAAGAGAAAAAACGATCAAAACAAATGTTTTTGTGCTCATTTAGGCAAAATGCAAATTGCGCTACAATTACATGTTATCACCATAAAATTGTATTAAAAATAACTAGCAAACTAGACGTCACAGAAAAAACTAATAACATTTTTGAAATCAGCGCCCTAAAATTAGCCAAGAACAGTTGATAAACCTTGAGAAGCATGACATTTTTTTTTATTGCCTAGTGTTGTTGGTGCAAAGTCATGGCAAAAATGTCCATTTACAAAACAACCGTTCAAAAATTTATGTCTCAAAATAAACTAAAAAATCATTAACATTTAACTTATTAATTGGCAGGTTACGAGTATTTCATAATGATGATGATCTAGTGTCTACTCAAAGTCCTTCCAAAGTTCGACTTTTCCTTTGCTACGCTGTAGCATTCGCAGAGATTGTGTATGGTGCAAACTTTTGAGAGTAGGTTCTTTCAAGAACCGAAACTTTTTTAGCATGACCCAGCAATAAAAGGCAGCGGAACCAAACACCCGGCTTGAAAAGTAAACCATCTAAAACGCTGTCTGTAGTACGGTGCATTCAAACCGAGGTTTATTCAGACAAAAATTCACTGTGTGCTCAGGATTAACACAAATCTGTCTTGCGTAAATGCCCAGCTCAAGCACTTTTAAACTAAATATTCTACTTTCAAAAGATTAAATTTCATCTGAAAAGACTTCATCTTTTGGAACAGTATTAGGCTCTAAGCTTTTTTTGTTCAGTCGTTTGAGCTTCTTGCCAAAATAATGTCCAAGCAGGTTTCTTGCAGCCAGCTAGCAAGCTTTCATTATAGCAAACGTTGGTAGAAAACTTAGCTGCCCGAATCCAGAGTCAAGATTTGAGATATTAGTAATCACAGGAAATACAGATAGTTCTTTGCTTCTTTCTCAAAGCAATATAGTGCTTTAATTTGCGTAAAAATTGCGAATAACTTTACTTGCGTAAAAAAAAGTAAAGTAACGCAAAAAACGACATAAAAATTTTTTTGTAATACCGATGTTGTGTCTGTAATTGCGATATTATGAATTTAATTCAGCAACACCAAAACGCATAAATTCATGAAAAAAGTATATTGGCAATCAATGTAAAAAAGAAGTGCTGTTATTCATAAAATCTTGAACGAAAGTTAAATCAAAAAATCAAATCTTTGTTAAAGTACAAACCGTCAAAGAGTGTATCGAGTTTTCGGATTCTAATCCACTTCATTGTGCTGGGGCAACAAACCTTTTTTCAAAGAAATGTTGCAGCAGTAGCGAGCCGTTGGCAACACTGCCTCCGATTTGACCGGAGCGAGATCTGAATCTCACACCGCCCGCTTCAACGACAAACGTGTAACCACTCAACCAACTGACCAGTAATTTAAAGCAAATAGACCATATGCAATAAAATTAATTAAAATCTATTTTCAAAGTAAATTTACGCGCCACTGTGTAGTTTTGGAGAAAAAGCTATACTAGTGGCACGTAAAATGGCTTTCTGCTAGCGCCTCTGCACAAGCATTTGAAAGTTCCTCATGATTAAATCAATCTTTAGTGCCATATTACCGCTTCTGATCCATCGCTCGAGTGTTTCCTGAAACAGAACCACATTAATTACAGTACATGGAAAGTAAAGCTGAAAATCAAGCTGGAAAGATATCGGCACCAAATATTTAACCCATCAGTTTGATTCCTAGTCCGGTGATTCCAAGAAGTTTAAAAATAGTTTTCAAAATTTCACAGGTTGACTACGTATATCGTAAAAACGGTCAGAGTAAAGCTTTACCACTGGTGACCTTGCGGTCTTTTTAAGATGGCTTCTTGACTCGAAGACCCAACGGTCCCTTCGCAGCCCCCTTCTCCTTCCTTTGTTGCTATATAGGTACATTCAAAGAATAATGTGTTTGACATCACTTAAGCCCTTAATGATTTGGACGAAATAAATTTTGAGTTAAGTCAAGCTGCCACCTACCCAGTTGACTACAAATCAGAGTTGTAAACGGGCCAACTAGTTCAGGCTCGAACCCGAAAACGTAAGCCCGAACCCGGCCCGAAACCGAAAACTAATTTGAAGCCCAAATCATACCCGAAAAAATCCGCAAGTTAAGTTAGGTCTGAAAAATTTAGCAATGTTGCCAAGTTATTTTGATTTTTATTTTGTGCACCTAAGACAAAAAGTACGTCTCAGGCCCGAATTAAGCCCGAAATTTTTGCCTACTTTAGGCCCGAACCCGGCCCAAACCCGACCCGAAAAGCCCGGCCCGATTTACAACTCTGCTACAAATCAAACTGCAGCCTGACTCAAAGACTGCTAATTCTTTTTGCTGTTTTCTGGTGAAGGACGTTTTGAAACCGTATGAAAAAGGTGACCCTAATCTAGGTAGCCTTAATAGCTTTGTAGTTGATGATAAAGTATATTAATAAAATTAATGCTAACTCCGTGGCGCAAAGCTATCTTCAACACAAATTTCCTCAAACAGCTCGTATTTTGGATTCATGAAACTCTTATTCGTTATACAGTAGGAGGTAAAGCATCCAGCCAATTCTGGTAGTTTATTGTGGCGAAAATCGACATTTAATTTTGAATTTTTTTTGTTTTCATTTTGAGGTTGCGGTTACAAAAATATTTTACAACTACAAAGAGATATACCCCTGAGAAAGTATTTGGAAACTCAGAATCTGTTCTCTCAGTCTGAACTTTCAGGAAAAATGAGAGACTGAGCTATAACAATCCTTTGAGTCACATCATTCAATGATTTTACAGTTTTTCACCTAAATTCGGCTAAATATTGATAAATTTCTGATTGTGCTTCATGTACTACGCTTTATTTCACTGCAAACAACAGCTTTAGCCGCTGTTTTTGCTAATTTCTCATATGAAGCCAATCACTTTCTTAATAGGGAAGCATCAATATCGACTTCTGCTCGAACTACATTGTGTTTAATTTCCACAATTTTCCATGTGGAATTTTGTTAAATATTTTTCACCACCAACAGATGGGAATTTAGAGTTCTTTTCATTTTTGAAACGCATTTTTCTTCATTTTGGGGATCACAGGCATTGTGTTTTGGAATATGCCCCAGGATTTTGAAATAAGGGTCCTCAGCACTTAACTCGAACTATTCTCGATGGTTTCTGGTTATCCTGATGTAAGGCGAGGATAACCGAATATTTTTTGGCCGTATACCTGACATTGCAGCAACAAACAACGCAGTTTATATCAATGTTAAATACCAGAAAGAATTAGCCATTCAAGTGTATGTTGATGCAGTTGTTATATTTAGTCAGGTATGACATCATAAAGGTAATTGTAATATCGCGAATTAATCTGGAACAATCCCTAGTCGCAAAACAATTCTTATGTACAAGCATTTCTATCATATCAATACCTTATTTATGCATCGAAACTACAAATGTCGAAAATGTTCTACTGCGTCAATTAATTTGCACAATACTGTAGGAGGTAAAGCATCCAGCCAATTCTGGTAGTTTATTGTGGCGAAAATCGACATTTAATTTTGAATTTTTTTTGTTTTCATTTTGGGGTTGCGGTTACACAGATATTTAACAACTGCAAAGAGATATACCCCTGAGAAAGTATTTGGAAACTCAGAATCTGTTCTCTCAGTCTGAACTTTCAGGAAAAATGAGAGACTGAGCTATAACAATCCTTTGAGTCACATCACGAGCCCAATCCAAATTTGGCAAAACCTTCCCTTTTTCTGGAAATTGAAACTGGGAGAGCAATTTCGGGGTTTCCAAAACTCTTTTAGGGAGATATTTCTTAGTAGTTGTAAATATTTTTGAGACCGCAGCTCCAAAATGAAAACAAAAAATTTCAAAAAAAACAACTTGGTTTTAGCTATTGTACTCTACGGAAATTGGCTGGATGCTTCACTTCCTTTAATCTCCACGTTAAATCAACGTTGTTTAGAAGTAAATATCTATCAATAGTTGTGCTGCATTTAGGAATTCGATTGCAATCATGGATCTTAAGGTTCAACTGTATGCTTTGTGACGTTGTTATTTTCTGGAATATTGCGCTTTATGTCACTTATCTCTGCTTGGTGGTTTCGAACCAGAAGCAATTTAATCTTAAAAATATTGAACCAAAAGAATAAAGCTGAAAACTTGAAACGTTGCAATACTCTTAAGCGACGTGCGGATTCGTTCGAATAAAAGTCGCATGTCGCTTTACTCCAGAGTCACGACAAAAATCAGTCTGATAATCACTTATGGTATACTATATAATAACAGTTTCCACCTATAAAAAGCTTAAGCGACTTTTGCAATAGAACGGTTATTACAAAATGATTCTAAACGTCTTTGTCTGTTTATTAGGTAACTTCGTTCTTGCTGCCTTTGATACAGTCAATCTAAACACTCTGCATCTTCGGTTCTACCTTACCTTGATTATGAACCGCATGGTCAGAGTATGTCTTTCCACTGCTTTCATCAATATTGAAAACCCCACCTGGTCCGACTTTGTACGTACCTGGAATATTTTTCGCTTGCTAAGTGTGCCAAAAGAAACAATTGGCATGCCTCAATTAATCACTGTAAATTGAGACAACCATTCTCCGAGCATACGATATAAAATTCAATTTCAAGCGTCATAGAGTATTTCAAGGAGCAAATAAGATGCTGGTCAAAATGTGTGTGATAGTTTAATAGTTACAGTTTTTTTTCCTCGAGGCTGCCAGTTATTTTGGAATCAAAGCTGCATTTTTACGAGAAATTATCTGGGGAAAATTAAAGTTTATCCTTTCCTCCCCAACAAAAATGCTGCATTCACCCGTATTGGCGTCCTCATTTGAGGGTAGTGGTGGTATAGTGGTACCCATAGCGGTACTCCCAAATTTCGTCAAATTTCATCTCTTCATGTTTGTCTATTCTGAAAATTTCATTAGTCCAGGGTGAGTGATTTAGTTTTGAATTTTGGCGTTTTTTTTTAGAGGGATCCCTTCATTTTGGTACTCCCAAATTTTATCTTTTTTTGTTTTTACCTATCCTGAAAATTTCATGTATCTAGCATGAGTGGTTAAAAAGTTGGAATTTAGACAACCTGTTTGAGGGGTATCCCCCATTTTGAAATACCCAAATTTTATCTTTTTTTATGTTTGCCAACCCTAAAAATTTACGTGTAAAGCATGTGGGGTTAGAAATTTTGATTTTTGGCAGCCCCGTTTAAGGGGGACCCCCATTTTGCTATATACCCCAAATCGTTTCAAATTTTATATGTGTTTTATATTTGCTTACCTTAAAAACTGTGTGTGCCCAGCGTTAAAGATTAAAAAGTTTGAATTTCGTAGGTTCCCGTTTGGGGGTAACCCCCTATTTTGGATCCCATAATTTTTGTTTGGTTAAGTTTATTTGTGATATTTACCCACTTCAAAAATTTGATTTATCTAGCATTAATGGTTTAAAAGTTCAAAATTATGGTGAGCTCGTTTGAGAGGGAAACCCCCATTTTGATACCTCCAAATTTTGTCAAATTTGATCTTTTTCTAATATTTGCCTACTCTGAAAATTTCATGTGTCTGGCTTAAGTGGTTAAAAAGTTTGAATTCTTTTGGCCTCGTTTGAGGGGGACCCCCTATTTTGGTACCCCCAAATTTTGTCAAATTTTATCTTTCCTTTGCATTTACTTACCTTAAAAATTTCATGTATCTAGGTTAAAAGGATAAAAAGTTTGAATTTTGGAGGATCCATTTAGGGGCAAACCCCTCATTGTGGCATCCCCAATTTTTGTTCAGTTTAGTTTATTTTTAATATCTACCCATTCCAAAAACTTGATTCATCTAGCTCCAACAGTTTAAAAGTTTAAAATTTTGGAGAATTCGTTTGAGGGGAACCCCCCCAACCTGGCACCCCCAATTTCATTTGAGCACTAGTCCTCCCTAATTTCTTCAAGCGCTAAAACTTTGAATACAGTGCGTTTAGTGGTTCAATAGTAGATAGCCGGAGAAGAATAAGAAAAAAGAAAAAAAGTAAGAAAAAAGAAAAAAAAGTAAGAAAAAAGAAAAAAAAGAAAAATAGTATTCAAGTTGGGGTAAACAAACATAACCAAAAGAAAGGCAGTTGATAGTGTGCTCAAAAATCACAAACCATTTGTCATCATTGTCGGTAGATATTGAGATATATCGGTTCAAAATCGTCCACTTTCTGCCCATTTTTGGCCTGTAAAATTTTGGTCACGTAATCGGGCGCCCCGAAACTCGGTTTGCATAAAGAATTTTATTGCGCCCACCCTGTGTCAAAATTTCAGCTGTGCACATTGAGTGGTTTTGTAATTATAAGCAATTTAATAAATTTTCAAGGCAAAAATTGCCGTTTTTTTAGGTACTAATTCATGATCACGTGACCTAGGATCCCCAAAATTGGCACACAATACGTTTTCATCAATTGTTATGATGAGTCCAAATTTCAACTTTCTAGATTTTACCATTTGTTAGTTATCAGCTAATCAATCCTCACGTGCCAAAATTTGCGAACAAAACCACTGGTACTACGCGCTCGCGCGAAGTCCCAATAAGCAAAACGTTTTTTTCTGTATATCGGTGCCTCATAAAACTTAGCCATAAGTAGGACATGATAAAGCGGTAATAAATTTGCGTGGCGGCTTTATGGTCAGCGGAGCGTTTATTAAGCATATAGAATATTGCTAAATAATATTTGACTTACGGTCATTATGAGTTCCACCCACACGTGTATGGTCACCATAAGTTTTTTTGCCGATGCTCATATCAATATCCCCCTCGTACGTGTTGCGAGTTCCTCCAAACTGCGCGCTGTCACCATCAACTTTTACTATATTTTTACACACAATTCAAACAAATACAGTAGTTAAAGGGGTGGTCACTATCCTCGTGTTAGAAAAGGGATGCTCACAATTTAATAAGCAGGACATATTTATCGTTTTTCGCGGGACACTTCTTAAACTGGTTTATAACCAAAATTCGACACGTACACGACAATCTTGCAAAGGCTCGACATGGCTATAACGAAACATAAGAATATTCCTAGCGCAATGATGCAGAAATAGGTTCCGCCATCTTTTTGCGTGATTAAGTAACGAACACTACGTTCAAACCTCACTCAATTGTCTCGCTTATTTTGCTTATGTGATCGCAAACTTCATGTCGGATTTGCCTGAAAACTCAAAAACTTACGTATTTCGCGTTTTCCACCAAACTGTGTTTTTTTGCCACCAACTTGCGCGTTTCCTCCAATATTTTGCGCAACTACTCCAGAAATATTTGCATTCGGCCCTATGTTTTGCTTGTTTCCTCCGCCGCCATTAGCTTGATTTTCCTCTGCAGTAAATATTTTAGATCTAGTTAATGTTGATCACTCTGATTATTTTTGCATTTGCAACTGGTGGCCATCATACTGTAATGCAAATGTTGCGGATTCTAAATACAGGAGAAAATTTTACGTAAGGAAGATAAAATCTTTTATCGGCCTTCGCGTTTTTATGCTTATGGTTTTCTATAAAGGGATTTCACTAAAAAGAATTGAAATTTACAGATAAAATAATTGAATTCCCCCCCTAAAAATAGCAATCTGTTTCAAATTCACGTACTCTACGTTCTTGGATAAAACGTTGTTTGTAATTTACGTTGATCCCAGCTAAGGGGCCTTCAAACAAGCAACAAACTCAACGGAAAAAAGTAAAAAAGATTTTAAATTTGAAAAACAGTCAACCATTGAATTTGTAATTTGATTTGCTTTTGAAAAATGGAATCTGGATCTAGATCGAAATGAGATGAAAAAATCTGGAACGAAGGATAGCGCCACCGCTAACGACAGAAGAATAAAGGTCATAGATGGTCAACCAATTCTACTTAATATACGCAGCTTTTTCTATTTGCACAAAATCGTTTCTTACCTATTTTTACTTTTAATCTGCATTTTGATGGCAGTGTTTCCACATCAGTGACATCAGCCCATTCCTTAAAATCATCATCGTAAACTTGAAGCTGAAATGATCCTTGTAGACTGAAAGCTTCATTGACTTTGTGCTTTAACTGTGAGCGCGGACATTAATCAAATATCTTCTTAGTTTCTCCAAGTTCAACAATGTATTTTCCTTTGTTTTCCATGGTATGCTTCTATGCGACTAATCTATACTTTCCACTGCATTGTTATTCTAAATGCTAACAAAAAACACAAATAAATTTACAGTCAAGTCTTTCTTTGTACTCGCTGTATTTCGCCAAAGCGTGCAACGAGTTTGTATGACCCATTTACCGACCCATTGCGTGATCCTACCGTAGAGTGTAAACCAACATAAGATAAGAAAAAGGATAATCGCAATGGCGTTTTTTATGAAACTTTGGTACCAAGTTAGTTTCCTTGGCCTACTCCGATATCTTTTACAAAGTGTACCCATACGATCTATTTTTAATTTCCCTTTGAATCAATTCAAACACTGTACGCCAGTTTCACAATGTGACAAGGTCTCATCTTAAGCGCATTGCTAACGAGTGAGCTCGGGTCAATCCGCGTTGCGTTTGTTCTTTAATTAAATTTGGGCAGAACCTTTAATGAACCTTTACCACGCAGAACTGAAGTTCGGGCAGCATGCATTGCCAGTCTAATAGATAGAAAAATGATATGATGAAACGAGCAAAATTTTTAACGGATGAAATGTTTGCTTCGAAAATCGCCTTTGTTCTTCGAGCAAGCTGCTGCCTGTCTAATGTCTGCCACAGCTGTGCCACATACAGTAAAGGCTTCACGCCGTTCGCAAGTCGGTCTTTTAAAGGCCACCTAATGTCCGTAAAGCTACGCCCTTAAAATGAAATAAAAAAATATTACCAATCGAATGCTGTAAACCCGGTTTAGATACACGTCCTCAGTTTCAAGAAAATTAATAGCCATTATTACCTTTCGTGTTTTTGAAAAATGACTTGACGTCATCAGACCCAGGAGTTTGGTGCCTTTGACTTGTTTATCATTGCAGAAGATAGGCGATTTTGCAAAAACATGTGATAGCAGCTTACTAGTCAAAAAGTGTTGCACAAAAAGGCGTATTTAACTCAAAGTAGTTACTGTTACGTACGTGTCAAAAGGACGCGTCCTAAAGCGGTCGACCGGCTCGGTTGAACAACCTATCGAGCTACTCTCCGGGTTGACTTATTAATCCTTAGACTTGTGGCTAGGTTGGAGCTGACGCTACGTTACATTGTGAAATTCAAAAGTGAATTACCTGTAGCAATCAGGTTTCACTACAAGCATTGAACAGCAGTTTTGCTTCCAGTAATGACTCTATCCTTCTAAAAACTCAAACAGTACAAAAGTTTTCGTATTCTAAGATATCATCTGGCGTATCCCTACCCAATACCGGTAGTCTACCATTGTGTAAAAAAAGATTTTAGACATAACAAGAAACTATTGAAAGCTTATAATTTTGTAACAGTATTTTACCTTTCTAATATTAGTAGGCTACTGTAGTTTACTGCGTTGGATTACAAATGTACCGGTACCGTACGATACAAATGATACAGGTACCAGTATCAAGATCAATAGCCAGGCTTCGTTTGTGTTTTAGGGATTGATCTTGTAGAAGAACAGAAAAAACAATGACCTGGTCACATTGTTGAAAGCTTGGGGAGCAAATTACTGGTAGATGAGTAGTAGGTAGGAGTATGGTACGATAGGCTAATTATGGCAAGGAAATAAGTATTGCCTGTACCGGTATGTTACATTGGTACGATAGGTAAAAATGTTACCATTATAGGCAGTACTTTTGTACTACAATGTCATATTCACAATACCATAGGTGGGAACAAGTCCGTTAATCGTTAATGCGTTAATAACGAAGCTAACTTTTTCATTAACTTGTTAATCCGTTAAAAAGTTTTTTCATGTTAACGGACTAAATTAACTTCCGTTAAGTTCTGTTAACTTCCGTTAAGGTTTTTATCGTTAATATCTTGCACAATTCATTTATCGTACCGGTACAAACCAGTTTGCAGAGGTGGAGTCCTCGAGGACGTCCTTGGCCTCGAGGACACATTTTGAAGTCCTTGGCCTTGGCCTCGAAGGTCAAGTCCTTGGCCTTGGCCTCGAAGCCTCAAGTCCTCGAAAATTGCCCTGTCCTCGGCTCGAGGACAGCACTATTTTTTAAACAGTTGAAATTTCGTTGAAAAGCGCCAGAAACCTCGCGGAAAATTTGCGAGCACTTTTTTTGTTTTCCTCACTTGGAGCATAGACGTAGCCAAGGGGAGGATGGCAGGGGGTCCGCCCCTTCCCAATTGAAATTTCACCAATGACAAAAATGTGACAAAAAAACCCTATAGTTCCTTCAGTTTCAGTTTCTTTTTAGCATTTTTCGTTTACAACAGTATAACTATAACAACAATATTGAAGGCCAGGGGCGCCGGGTCCCCCTCAATTCTATTTTTGCCAGCCAATTTAAACGTATAACCCGAAGAAAATGGAGAGTTTTTGTCCTAAAAGTAGCTATCTCAGACCCACATTTAGCCTTTTTGTGAACGTAATGCATTAATCAGGGCCAGATTTACCATAATATGACGCAGTACCAGCAGTAGCGTAGCCATGGGGGAGGCGGGGGCTATAACCCCCTTCCATTGGCCTGTCAAGCAAAATGCAGAATAAGAAAAATATCACGTTTTTAGCTCTTTTGAGACTGTTTTTTTGCGCTGGAATTGACTAAAAAGTGATTTAAAGTATCATTGGAAACATATATTCAGGGGGGGGGCTAATTGTCAAAAATAAAAGTCACAAATCAATGAAAACTTTGAAAAAATCCCCGAAAATAAGCAATCAAATTTGATCGCTGATGTAAAAACGCCCAACATAGGTTTTATCAACAAATATATTGTAAACTCAAGAATAAGAGGAGGGGGGCTATTCAGTGTTAGTTAATTACCATAGTCACTTCTCTCAAATATCTTTCCATTAGCCCTTCTCCCAATTATTTTTTCATAAAATATAGACGAAATAGATTACACCGTGTGAGTTTTATTGAATAATAGGATTTTATGATTTACCAGCAAGTGAACAAGAGAACTGCAATGTTATCATTAGCCAGTAGCCACTCCCCATGTAGCCCATTAATGCAACCAGTTGAATTATGTTGCGCTGCCAATTTCTACGCCACGTTTTAAAAGCAATATTTTTTATTAAAATAGCTCTAAAATTAAGTTCATTTTGGGAAAAAATGCAAAATTTTCGAGCGCTGGAGGCTCCGCCCCCAGACCCCCAAAACAGCCCCACATTGTGAATTTCTGGCTACGCGCCTGAGTACCAGCTAGGGTCCCCAAGCTAAAATCGAAAGACTTTTTTTGTTCTTCACCTATATTTGGCAGAAAGATGTTGCGAAAATATCCCAAGTGCCATGGGCCTAGCGCGAAGTAAATCCTGCCGGCAATAACATGGTTAGTAGACGTAACCATCTATCGTACCAATTTTCAATAACAATTCAGTAATTCACCTCCAACCTCGCCGCTTTTGATGCACAAAATACTTTAAAAAAAATTAGTCATGGAAAATGCTGATTGAACGAATCATTGAACTTCAATTGAAGGGGCTGGCCGAACATGTACTGCTTTAACTGGTTATTTTCATGACAAAACTAAATCTCTAAGGAAAATCTTCCGGGGATTATTATTTACTGCTAAAATGCTGCAAGAGACAATGCACCTTGCTTTCCCCTACCTGGACCAAATCACTTACTATTAAATTTAACTCCAAAATGCAAGATGTTAAACGTGTTTTGGACTTAAATTGCAAGTAGAAGGAGCATTAAACAATTTGATTTTTTCAATTGGCTTTCAAATGGCAAAAATCTAGTGCTTTTAAATGGCTCTGAACACTTGCGATATGTGATTCAATGGCATTAAAATAGCTTTTTTTTCAAAAAACTACAAAAAAACGCCCAATGGCTCGGGGCTTCGCCCCCAGACCCCCAATGCCTCCGGCGGATGGGAGCCCCCACCCCCAGACCCCCGTTTGTGATACCTTTGAGTTACACCAGCTTTCTCAACACGCTTCCAAAGTTAAATATTTGCGTTTTTCAGCTATTAGTTTAAGCCCTCTCTCTTTGCAAAATCTGGGTTACGTGCCAACAGGCAACGATTTCAGATCTTCCATCCTACGATATCTTTGTCAAACAAAAACTTCCTCTTTGGAAAAATTTTGATGACGTCATTGCATGTGATTTGTGGTTTAAGCCTCCCCCAATCAAAAATTCTGGGTACGCCAATGAATTGGAGATCGCCTGAAAAAAATTTTTGAAGACCTTTTTTTTTCGGAGAACACTTGCGCCTGTGTCCTTGGTCCTTGGCTTTGGTCTCGAGCGTTCCTGTCCTAGGCCTCGAGAGGTTCTGTCCTCGAAAAGGCTGTCCTTGGCCTTGGCCTCGGATTTTTTTTGTGTCCTTGGCCTTGGCCTCGAGCCTTGTGTCCTCGACTCCACCTCTGCCAGTTTGCACTGGTAACACTTGTTGCGTATTAGCACAAGTTTTATAGAAGAGAGCGAAGAAAGGAGCTCTTTTTTGTGGCAAATAATAACCTGCAGCCTCATAAGTCTAATTATCGCTGTTCACAATTTCCGAAGGTTTTCAGATCGCAGCTTCGTTAGTGCATTTAAACGTATTTTTATCTTGAAATTAGCTTAGACCATAAAATGTAACTTCCAAAACACAAAAAGACCACCAGAGCAATAAACATTTCGTTACAATTAGCTCAACAGCGTCAATGCGTGTTCTAGAAGCGAGTGAATAAAAAGAAATGTTAATTACACACAAAATATTAACGAATTAACGGAATTTATTAACTTCCGTTAATTAAAGTTGAAAATAACGGATTAACGTTAACGGAGGTGTGAAGTTTGTTAACGGACTAGTGGTTGGCGAAGCTAACATTTTGCATTAACTTGCCCACCTATGCACAATACTGGTACTAGTAATAAGTTACCTGCACTCACTGGTAGTTGTCTGGCTGTGCAGATCTGAGACACCAGTACACTGATCTGATACCAGTAGCCTAGTCCGGTACCGTTAAACTATGGTACCCTAGCAGATTAGTCAAGCCTAATATATTGCCAGGAGTAAAATATTTACTGAAACACTAACCAAACAAGTAGCCTACTGATCTGGTACTGGTACCATTTCTGCTGTACATATCCTTACCGCTATATTTCTAATCTTACGCAGTGAACTACAGTAGCCAGAGGTGGAGTCCTCGAGGACGTCCTTGGCCTCGAGGACGTCCTCGAGGACAGATTTTGAAGTCCTTGGCCTTGGCCTTGGCCTCGAAGGTCAAGTCCTTGGCCTTGGCCTCGAGGCCTCAAGTCCTCGAAAATTGGCCTGTCCTCGGCTCGAGGACAGCACTATTTTTTGGAAAGTTAAAATTTTGTGGAGCGGTTGAAAAATTTTTTGGAAAGCGGTTTTTCGTGGAGATCGCTTGAAAAATTTTTGTGAAGACCTTTTTTTTTATTTTTTGGAGATCGCCTGAAAAATTTTTGTGAAGACCTTTTTTTTTTTTTTTTTTTGGAGATCGCCTGAAAAATTTTTGTGAAGACCTTTTTTTTTTTTTTTTTTGGAGAGCACTTGCGCTTTGTGTCCTTGGTCCTTGGCCTTGGCCTCGAGCATTCCTGTCCTTGGCCTCGAGAGTGTCTGTCCTCGGAAAGGCTGTCCTTGGCCTTGGCCTTGGCCTCGGATTTTTTTTGTGTCCTTGGCCTTGGCCTTGGCCTCGAGCCTTGTGTCCTCGACTCCACCTCTGACAGTAGCCTACTGGTATTAGAAAGGTAAAATTTAGTTACATAATTATAAGCCTTCAATAGTTTCTTTTTTTACACTTTGGTGAGCTATCGGTATTGGTTATGGATATGCCAAATGATACCTTAGAATACGAAAACTTTTGTACAGTTGGAATTTCTGAGTGATATAGTCATTACTGGTAGTAAAACTGCTGTTTAGTACTTGTAGTAAAAGCTGATTGCTACGGGTAATTCACTTTTGAACTTCGCAATGCAACTGCTTTGAGCTAAATTCGTGCAACACTTTTTGACTAGTAAGCAGCTATCACATGTCTTTGCAAAATCGCCTATCCTCTGCAATGATAAACAAGTCAAAGGCACCAAACTCCTGGGTCTGATGACGTCATGTCATTTTTCAAAAACACGAAAGGTAATAATGGCTATTAATTTTCTTGAAACTGAGGACGTGTAATCGTGTATCTAAACCGGGTTTACAGCATTCAATTGGTAATATTTTTTTATTTCATTTTAAGAGCGTTGCTTTACGGACATTAGGTGGCCTTTAAAGCTACATGTCCAGCCGGAAAACGGTGATTTATGCAAATTCAAACTCCCAGGTTTGTCCCGATTGGTAATCGCATGTTCGTCTAGACTCTAGACCGTTTCATCAGCAGACGCTCTGTATCATTTACTTTTAATTCATCATTTCAGTCTGGTGTAAGGTTATTCAGTACAACTTTCTTCAGCAGTCAGCTTTAGAAACGTGCGAGGTACGGTGACGTATCGGATGTTCTAGTTGACTAAATTAAAGGTTATCGGCCTGAGTACAAAAAATGTTGCTTCTGCTTTTCATCCTTCAAACGATATTTGATACAAAAACAGCAACAAGGTGAAAGCGCTAACCGTCAACTAGAAAAGAAGCAATCAATACCCATGTTTCGTATACAAGTGAATTCCGCTGGTTAATTTTTATCATTAATCAGTTTTGTAGTGAAGTTTTCCATCAATGTTAAATAAAACTTGTGGTACTCCTTATCTCGAGCGTTTTACCGCTACTTCCCATTTGTTTAGCGTTTACCCCCGCAAACTCAATGCACGCTTCGGCGTAATACAGCAATGCCAATAAAACAGTTTCGCATCAGCACACTGAATAGCATTGGCAAAGTGCTCTAACCCAAGAGTGCCCAAACTTTAAGAGGAACGGGCCGCAGTAACTTGACTTTTTGCGAATCGGGCCGCAGAGAAAACGATTTCTAGTGAGATATGCTAAACTTTTTCAGAAATTTAACTAGGCACCAAGCAAAAAGATTTTTGCCGTATTTTGGTGTGTTTGTTGCCGGAATTTTAGGTGGTGATCAAACAGAATAGGAGAAAATTCATTTGTTTCTTTGCAAAATTTCTCATTTAATTCATCTCGAAAGAACTCGCGGGCCGCAAAAAATGCTTACACGGGCCGCATGCGGCCCGCAAAACGGGGTTTGAACAGCCCTGATCTAACCTATACCTAAACTAACTGCGAAACAAGAATTTGATAATTAAACATTAGTCTTTATGCATCCTTTTTTTATGCGCTAAATAAAATTCTTCCGAATCGTAACCTTTGCTGCATCTACTGTACAAAACAAAATACCTCGTAAGTCGTAACTGAAAACTAATTCACTTTCCTTTCACTTTAAGAGCCTGATAACCCGCGACCTTGTAAGTTGACATAATTAAGCAAGCAAACTACTGATCAAATAAAAGGCTCGACAAGCAATCAATCATAACCACTTTTTCGCTTTCCACGTATTTCCTCGCAAAAGCCAAAACAACTTTTTATGGTTAAGTTATCAGGTTTGTCAAAAATTAGCTCCATATTTTAATGCAATCACAAACACGAAAAAATTGTTTATACTGGTACAAATTTATAGATCATATAGTTGCAAATGAGCTAGACGCGTTTCGACCTTGCTCAAGGGTCTCATCAGGCAAAAAAAAACAACTATGAAAGTCTCCAAAAAGTAAGGTAAGCACAGCAATGGAAAATTTTTTTTTTTTTTTTACAAGCGCATAAGTAATTACATCAAAACCTGCTGTACAACTCCAAATACGGGCAAGTTTGCCAGAGTAAAGGGTTGGGCCAAAAAGCACAAATGCAGCATTGCATGTGACCATTGCATGTGCATTTGTGCTTTGCATTGCATGTGCATTTGTGCTTTTTGGAGCATTTGTGCTTTTACAGCATTGCATGTGCATTTGTACTTTTTGGCCCAACCCTTTACTCTGGCAAACTTGCCCGTATTTGGAGTTGTACTGCAGGTTTTGATGTAATTACTTATGCGCTTGTAAAGAAAAAAAAAAATTTTCCATTGCTGTGCTTACCTTACTTTTTGGAGACTTTCGTAGTTGTTTTTTTTGCCTGATGAGACCCTTGAGCAAGGTCGAAACGCGTCTAGCTCATTTGCAATTATATGATCTATAAATTTGTACCAGTATAAACAATTTTTTCGTGTTTGTGATTGCATTAAAATATGGAGCTGATTTTTGACAAACCTGATAATTTATCGTTGACTGCCTTGTGAGCGACCACTTTGTGTAGGTCCCCTAAACTTTTGAGAATTTGGCAAGTTCTCACGAAATTTTATTTGTTTACGGTTAAGCTTTGAATGACGTCATATACAGTATTGTCTTCATTCAAGCTTGCAAACGTAATTTTTTGTAGTTGCCCAAAACTAACGTCGAATTGACCCACTAATCTCACTATTATCAACCTGACTAAAATGTAGAACGCACACATAAGTCAATCTAAAACATTGCCGTTGTGCATTACCTGACGACAATCGTGGCATTTGTTTTTAAGAAACCCGAAATATACAGATTTAGAGTTTAGAGCGACGCATATATATTTTTTAGACTTTTCTTTTTTCAAGCCACACGGCCCCCATTTGATTTTGCCTCGGGCTTCAGCAATTTAGATTCATCACAACTGGTTTAAAATCTCCAACAGAAAGGAATGCTTCAGCAAAACCATCCCGTTTACTAACATTCAAAACGTTTTGTCACTAAAATAATTCTGTCCTGAAACTACAATTATTACTTTGAGATAGTAAAATTAATGTAGTTATCAGTTTCTCAAACAACTCTTCTTTTCTGTTTTAAATTAAATGCAGATATTATTGTCCGACAAGAAGGCAAATACAATTTGCCACTTATTTTGTTCAATTTCATTATTTATTCCTGATTAGTACCACTAAAACTGTTGCAGTGTGCCTACAAAATTAATTAAAACTGATGAAAATAACTTTTGCGCTCTCATGAAACTGCCTAGGGGTGAGTCGAAACTCGAAACGTAACAGTTGTTCAAGACAACCGTGTCTTGAACTGGCTGCGTTATAACCGTATAACACAACCTTAAACTCTCGTGAGAAACTAACTTCGTAGATTTCTCGATCCGCGCCGTCCGTCTTTGAAGCAAAACTACACACTGATTTTTCCCAAAAAATCTTTATTGACAAACTGCATCAGCTCCGGAATACAGCGTCCGTGGTAGATCACTTCCAAAGTAGATAAGGCTTGGATTAAAAAGCGAAATCGCTCTGGGGTTAAAATCAGTCGCTCGCTGATTGCACAAACACTACAATAATTTGGACATGTGAGTCTCCGATATATAAAGCCAAGTTGATAAAGCATAAGAACAGCAAAACAAATTAGTCATCACGTTATTTTCCAAATAGCTGGTCACTCAATTTCCGATGCGGGGCAGGTATTTGTTATAAAAAAACAACGGGGGTTAAAGAGAATCGAATACTTCAATCAAGTTAACGCACTTATGTCATCCCCAACGTAGTACTATTCTTTTTACAGTCCCAAAATATTTTTTTTTCTCCCAAGAGTAATTCATGTTTTGTAAACATATTGCTTCTATCAGAAAAAAGGTTTGTGCTTTGATTTTGTACACTTCTTAAACAAAAACAATACTATAACTCAACGTCGAGCCCGTTGTTTTCCAGTTTCCAGAATGTCACTTATTTATCTATACATGCTAACTCGGTCGCACTAACAGTAAACAAGCAAAATTGAGCGTTAATGTTTAGTTTTATTAAGCGTTAATATTAAGTGTTAATATTAATATTAAGCGTTAATATTAAGCAAAATTAGTAAAAATTGAGCGTTAATAAATGTTTGCACGTCCAGGCAAACGTAAGAATCAATTTAATAAACAATGAGATAAAAAACCTTGAGAATGAATTTAGGAACTACAGCCGAAAAAACACAGTAAACTACTAACTTAACATGAAAACTTGAAACTTAAAAAGTTGAAGCAAAACAATGCAATAGTTTCGATATTTAAAAATCAGTTTTGTAATAGAGAACACTATTGCAGAAGGGCAGCAACAGCAAGTTTGAATAAGGGTATGTATGGTCGGTCGTTCAGCTGTTCCTCACAATGTTTAGAAAAATTGAAACCACCCCGGCGTGTCACCGTTGGCTGCATTAGCAATTTTACTATATTTTCAAAGTCACAACTATCCTTATCTTTATTAATGTAGCTTACAGATGACACAAATTTTGGTTTAAAAATCTGCTAAAATCTCATCTAAGCGTAACACTTCTACCATCCAATACCGGTAACACTTGTTAACACACTTGAGAACAGTTACCTACAGTGTACCGTTGATAGGCCAGATCAAAACTACCGGCACAGCATATAAACATCACACCAACCTAATAATCCTTGCATATAAAACCTGCAAACCTAACAAACATGCATATAAACTTCATTACGAACAACCATCTAAAGGTATCATGAAAGAGGGAGGTTGGTTTAAGTGTCTTGGCAGTCCAAATAACCACATTTTGGCAAAAAACATTGACTTCTTTTTTTTGGCTTAAAACTAAGATAATTTCAATGTTTATTGACCTCACCTTAAATGCAAGACTATCAAACAACATCTTGACATAGCATCAAAAATCACCCTTAAATAAAGCCACTAGGAGGCCACCCATTTTGATTTTCAAATAATAGCATTTTTTACTTATCATTTTGCGGTACCATTACCCACATTTGCTTGTTGCTAGGTGAACAGCTTGGTATACTACAAGCATTCATACTCATAACGAATCATATTCATAATAAACAATGATTAAGCAAACTATACCGATACGCTAGTTTATGTTGAAACTTCTTTACCCTAATTAGGCCCAATTTGCCTGCGATGTTCAAGTAACCCCATTTCACGGTACTCGATATGGTACTGGAAAAAATAAGTTGCGCTCAACTTTTATCTAAAAGCTATGACTCCTTGTTTGCTGAAAAGGTTTTGGTAGCTTTTTCGAGTTTGGTGAAAAAGACTAAAGTTCTGCGAGTTTGAGTTCGCAAAAATGGCCATTGACACAAGTAGTTAAAAAGACTTGAGTTTCTTGGTTCAAACTACCGTCACCGCACAATCCAACTTTATACGGAGTTACGCATTTTTTTCCCTCTGGAACTGAAAGTACCACGCAAAAGTACTGATCCCGTCCGAAGAATAGGGGGTTGGAAGAACTCCATGTAGACCCAGCTATAAGCGTGGTCAGAGACCCGGGCCCCCAATTGAAACGTCACCAATAACAAAAATGTGACAAAAAAGCCTATTGTTTCTTCAGTTTAAGTTACTTAGCATTTTTTGCTTAACAACAGTAATTAACAACAATATTGAGGACCAGGGGCCCCAGACCCCTCAATTCAATTTTTTTAACCGCTTTAAATGTATCATTCGGGAAAAATTAAGAGCTTTTGTTTTAAAAGTTGCTGTCTCAGGCCCTCATCTAACCTTTTTATGCACGTAATGCAATAACTAGGGCTGGATTTACCCTAATATTGCACAGAACCAGCTAGA